>CM051523.1:34022500-34620492 GCA_028017165.1 Herpetospermum pedunculosum | reverse complement strand
CAATTACAAAGTGGGCCGTATCAATAGTGTTACCAGGATAAGGCACCCAACCTTATCCATATACTATAGACCCTTTAGGTTATTACTTGAACATGATCCTCCCGTATGTCAACTACATATAGTTCAAGATTACACTAATAATCTTGGATTTAATTTATATAATGAATATTATAAATTGCAAATAATAATAATAAAATAATTATCAAATAATTATTAATTAATTACGAGGCTTTAGGGCATAAATCCCAACAATCTCCCACTTGCACTAAAGCCGGTGAGACATGTATCCTAGGGCATATTCTACACCCAACAGATGGTACCCCGACCGTAGATCAATCTTGGAAAACACGACTGCCTCTTGCAACTGGTCGAAGAGATCATCAATCCTAGGCAAAAGGTACTTGTTCTTTACCGTCACTTTGTTCAACTCCCGATAGTTGATGCATAGGCGCATGGACCCATCTTTTTTCTTCACGAACAAGATTGGGGCACCCCAAGGCGAAACACTGGGGCGAATAAAGCCTATATCCAAAAACTCTTGTATTTGTGTCTTAAGTTCTTTCAACTCTGTTGGGGCCATTCTATAAGGAGCCTTGGAGATTGGAGTCGTTCCTGGTTCGAGCTCAATACTGAAATCCACCTCTCGAGCTGGTGGTAACCCTGGAAGGTCCTTAGGGAACACATCTGTGAATTCTCTAACAACAGGTACTGAAGCCACCGAAACCTTTGTACCCCTAGTGTCGACCACGCTAGCCATTAAACCTCATGCTCCTTTATTGATCAACTCCCTTGCTTTCATTGCAGACACCACTTTAGGGATGGTCTCGATATGTGTTCCTTTAAACTTGAAACTTACCCCCGATGGTGGGTTGAAAATGACTTCCTTTCGATAACAGTCAATGTTGGCATGATTTGAAGCCAACCACTCCATACCGAGAATGATGTCAAAATCACTCATGTCTAGAGCTATTAGCGTTACATCTAGTAAACGATCAGACACCAATACCTGACAAGCTTTTACCGCTTCGCTCGCTAACATGGTCACCCCGGCTGGGGTAGAGACTGACAAAACAAACCCTAGCGGTTCTAGTTCTAGTTGGGCATGATCAACAAATGATGCAGATATAAATGAATGCGCAGAACCCTAATCAAACAATACGAATGCATAGTGACCAAGAATAGGTAGCGTACCTGTCACTACAACATTCAAGTTTTTGGCCTCCTGTCGTGTAGTAGCGAACACCCTTCCTTGTTGCTGCATCGGTTTCGCCCCCGATGTATGGTTTGGATTCGAGGGCTGACTAGTGCGACCCGTCGGGTTCTTCTGATTGCACTACATAGTTATGTGTCCACCCTGACCACATTTAAAGCATACCCCAGTACCTGCCAAACAGTGTTCCCAATGATGCTTCCCACACGTGTTACATAATGGTCTGTTGTTACGTCTCCAAAAGTGACTGATTTAGGGACTTAGTTGCTATAGAATTAGGTGAACTCTTAAGCATTTTTGGTAGAATTTAGCCTAAACATGTGCTTTTATATGAGAATTTGTAGAATGAAGCTAAATTAGGACTTATGTGTGAAAGGAAGGAAAAATAACCAAAAACAAAGCTAAAGAGTTGAAATTTCCATATTACTGAAATATTGCGAAAACATTGCTGTCTCATCAATGTTTAAGTGAAATTTGTTAAGTTGTCTAACCGTTTTCTATTTTGTTACGATCTTTCAGCTGCTCATTTTTTCTCCTACTGCCACGTGGAAGGTCGTTGTTCAGAATGGATGGTTCTCCTTGGCCGAATCGTACCTGCAAAACACTATAAAATGAGGTCAAAGGAGAAGGACAAACACACACTCGAAGACGTAGATCTCCCTTCGCAACACAGTTCTTATTGTTTTCTCTTTCGGTTGTTGGCGTGAAGGTCTCAGCTGGTGGAATCGATAATCTAAGAGGAAGAAGAGAGGATCTTCCCTCTCTTCTGATTGGATTCATCCACGATCAAGCTCACCTTCGGCTTTCATCCGAGGCGTTGCGGCGAGGAGTTCACACGCATACTTTACTGCTTTCTGCTGCTCTTTGTTTCACTTTTCGTTTTTGTCTGTTGTTATTTCACTTCTGTCTGCTACTCCACTCTATTTCGTACTCTTATGTTTAGCCTTAGCTGTTTAAAGTTGTTATTTGTTTAGTTCAAACCTTGGTTAATCAAGGCATTATTTCATCACTTCGCAAGTTCTCCATTGCTTCTGTTTTCTGTCATTTCTTCTTGAATACTGTCGAGCATGTTTAAATACTCAAATCTTTCCACTCCATCTTCATCCATGAGTAACTAAAACCACATAAGGGTCTGCTAATGATGAATCTATATTTAGAAATACATGAATTCAGCATGTAAGTTAGCTTCGAATGCATTGAATGTATGTGTGCTTCATTGGTAACGATATTTTTGAACTATCGCTATAAACTCAAGCTGTCGAGGCTTGCCAAAATAAATTTATAATGCCTATTGCCAAGGCTTTGCAGCCAGTGGTAACAGGGTCGATCCAAGGAATAGGAGAGTTGAATTTACTAGTGAAATTGGGATTTGATCGATTAATTGGTAACGGGGGTTTTAATCAAGCAAAGAAATCAATAAGAAAGCTAACGGAAGAAAGAAATAATATGTAGAAAACGTGTGCACGGTTTGGGGAGTCTCGGGGTCAATTGTTAGACAAATACAACTTATCATTTAATTCTAATAACATGGAATTCAGTTAACTAAGCACGCAGACGACTACCAGAGAAGCCCCAAAGTAGCCGACTTCATGGATTTTAATTAGGCCACACAGTCCTAATTACACGTTATCTAATCTCACATTAAGATGATCAGTCCTAAGATGAATTTAGACAGTTACTAGCTAACCGCGACGAACATTCGGGCGTGAATTCTAATTGCTAGTAGGTTGCCCGCAAACGCCGTATGCAACCAACAATTATCCTACCCGACCCGATACTTCGATTTAGTTCTATTTACCTGTGTTACTTAGTCGAGCAGTGAGAGGCACGGCATCGCTACTCTTTAACATACACAACATGCGAAACTATCCGAGTGTCAATCAACATAATTTAGCATGCGCGTTGGATTAAGCAAGGTAAACAAATGCAACGTAAACAGAACCAATATGCAATTTAAACTCAGATTATCAAAGCCATAAAGGTCTAACAAAATTCCCCTAAACAAAATCCCAAACCGTCACCCTTACCTTAGCCGCTCATGGCGCGGATCGTCAATCCCGCTCCACCAACGACCATGGAAGAGTTCATCTACCTATTACAAATGGAGAGTGGAGCTCTCAAACATGCCAACAATGGCGGAGCTCCACGAAATATAGAGAGAAAACGGAGAAGAAGGAAACAAAAATCGTCCAAATCGGTTGAGAGATGAAGAAGATGAAGCTTGGAGAAGATATGAAAAATGTGCAGAAAAATCGTCCTTTAGCTACTGCCTTCGTCGTAGCGTCGAGACGCTAGGCCAGCGTCTCGACGCTGTGCCCTAAGTAATCCGCGCGCGCGCGCTGGCGTCGCGACGCAAGGCCAGCGTCGCGACGCTGCCCCGATGAATTTCCTGCGCGCGCCTCCTCCGGAGCGTCTCGACGCCAAGCAGGGTCTTGACGCCAGGGCAGCGTCGAGCTAGCGTCTCGACGCTATCACTCGACGCTTGCTCTCGGGTTTTTCCAGCGTCGAGCCAGCGTCTCGACGCTATAGCTCGACGCTGGCTCTCGGGTTTGGGGCTGATGCTTTGCCTCTCCAAGGCTGTTTTGGCCCGTTTCTTCACGGAACAAATTCCCCTCTTCCCGATGCATTCCCGGGGCGCTAAAACTCTGCTTTAAGCTCTCGAACACGCCCAACGGACGCACGAGCTCTTTGCCGCTTTTCTCCTACAAAAGAGATACATTTAATCAATTGGAAGCGGTCTTTAGCTATAATTAGGACGTATTTAATAGCTCCAAAATGGAGTTATCAAACACCCCCAACTTAAACATTGCTAGTCCTCGAGCAAGCACTACAAAGACATTGACTCTAAGGACGCGTTTACATATTCTCTAACTCAAGCCTCCATGCATATTGAAATTTAAACACGAGTATAATCATGGAAGCATTTTGTTCATGTATTAATTAGAACATATCAAAAATTAACTCTTGCCCCCTAACGTGTGTGTGTGCTAGACAACCACTCCTAAACTCACGCAAACCCGGAAAACCAACATGCAACGCACATCCCGTTTTCCCCCTACTTCTAGCGTTTAAGAACAGCTACACTTGACTTACACGAGAGAGAGAAACAAATTAAGAGACCTAATTATTTTCTCATTCTTTTTCTTTCTTTTCAAAAGTACTTTGTACTCTTTTATTTTGGGTTCTTCGAACCAACTTTTCATTTCTTTTTCCTTCCTACTCGAGTTGCCTAACACGTCAAATTCATGCATAAAACTTCACGTTTTTAAGGACTAACGCTCACTTCTTTTAAGCGCTTAAAAAGAAGGAGGAGCGCCTCGAGAGAAATTTTTCTATAAAACATGCTTTTCTATTTTTTTATATTAGGCTAAGCACATGCTTCCTCAATTAATTAGCTACTAACTCTCATGCAACAAGCTACCTAAGGGTGCCTTTCGAGGTGACAACGAGAATTAGCTAAACATGCGATAAACCAAGCTTACGGAATCTAGGGAGAAGTTGCTAAGTGCGCGATGAGTGCAAGGGAGCAACAGAAAAAATTTTAAAATTTTTGACATGAACCTAATAAACACAAAACTCATGCAAAAACTAGATTATGAACATGCTCAGATTTCCAACATGCATTTCCTAGGCTATCACAGTCAGAAAACAGTAAACAGAGTCCCAAGCACTTCAATATCTTTATAACACTTCTCAACAAACTACACATGCACATCCATCGGACTACTCCACCCCCAACTTCTAAATTTGGCATTGTCCTCAATGCCAATCAGTCAGATACATCAAAGTAAAAGGGAAGAAGAAATACACTTCCCTGACTCTTGGTGAAGCTGGCGAGGGCGAGGAAGCGGCGCACGAACGCATTAGAGCCCAAAATTGTCTTCTCATCCTCGATTCCCTAAAAAAAAACAGCAAGCTAATTAATACTAAAAAGCAATAAAACTAAACTAAAGCATAAAAACAGTTCAACACTCGGGTGCCTCCGAGAAGCGCAGAATTTTTAAAGTCGGTTGCTCGACTGTATTCTCTCAACAGACTCATCCATAGTCTGTAGGTGCGGGGGACGATCCATACTTGTCCTTGGCCACACCTTTTGCACCGTTCACCTGAAAAACATTTTGCACTCTTCGTGCCTCGGGCACGTGAATATCAGACATGTTAGTGCAAAAACCATCAGTATCATCCAACAAATTCAAATCAGAAATTTTAACCGAGACATGGGAACCATCCCTCAAGCGCGAGGGTAGACTCCCATTCTCATCATGCTCACAAACAACAGAAACATTCGCAACAGATTTCCCATCAAATAAAGAAAACTCATGCAAAGTATCATCAAACTCTAACGACACGACGCCCTTATACACATCGATTTTGACCCTAGCGGTCTTAAGAAAAGGGCGTCCTAGCAGCATAGAGGACGAAGCATGCAATGAATTTTCTTTCATATCTAAAACAAGGAAATCGGCGGGAAACGTCATATTCCCAACTCTAACTAAAACATCCTCGACCTTCCCCCTAGGACAGATGCTCGACCCATTAGCCAACTGAACAGAAACATTACACTCATGCATTTCATTTAAATTCAGTTCACGATATAATGCATAAGACATAACATTAACAGAGGCTCCTAGGTCTAACATGGCATTATGAACAACCTTACTACCTATAGTGCAAGGGATAGTAAAGGTACCTGGATCGTTGCACTTTGCAGGCAACGTACCTGGGAGTATGGCAGAGACGTTCTCTTTCTTTTTCTCAGTCCCTCTGGACTTCCTCTTCGTAGTGCACCAGCTCCTTAGAAATTTTGCATATTTGGGCACTTGACTGACTGCCTCTAGGAGCGGGATATTCACCATCACCTTCTGGAAGGTTCGAAGGACCTCCTCGTCGTCGGATTCCAAAGTAGGCTTCGCAAGCCTACTCGGGAATGGTGCTTTGGCAACATCCACAGGTACACTGACCTTCTCATTTCTTTTCTCATTCTGAGTCTCAAGAGCAATCGGGGCGGACTCGTTCAGGCTGTCCGTGGCTTCCTTCGCAGCTCTGGTGGAAAGTGACTTCCCACTGCGCAGCTGAATGGCACTCACATTTTCACATGAGTTAACTGTAGTTTGGGAAGGAAGCTTCCCCGAGCTCTTGCTCTCGATCTTACTAATAGACACCGCCATTTGTGTCAGCTGCTTGTTCAAATTCTGCAGCTCTGCCTTATGAGAATTTAGCTCCTCGCGAGCCTCTTTCTGGAACTGGCTGGTGCTAGTCACGATGGTCCTGACCATCTCTTCAAGTGAGCTGGAGGAGCTCGAGGCTTGAGCCTGGGTGGAAGAGTTAGGCCTATCCTGGGACTGGCCTTGGAAGCGATTTTGTCCTTCCCTGTTCCCATAGCTGAAATTTGGATGGTCACGCCAACCGGGGTTGTAAGTGTTAGCATACGGATCATACTTCCTTGGGTTGGAAGCATACCCCCCGATTGCATTGACCTCCGCCTCTTCGCGTTGTCCTCCAACAATTTTCTTCAACATACTACCTATCTCGGCCACCTGGGCCCTCATTTCAGACATCTCATGGCTCTGAGCCACGCTGTGCACTTGTCCTTGCCCCCTGATCCCAAACTGCTGCGAGTTTGTAGCCATATTTGCAATGAGCTGCTTGGCCTCAACTGGGGTCTTGTCAATCAGTGCCCCTCCACTCGCTGCATCGATCATCTGCCTGTCGTGGGGCGTCATCCTGTTGCGTGCTCAGTGTGTAAAGATAAATAAGCAAAAGGATGGAGAGAGCACTTAGAACATGCAAGCATACATGGTCTTACAGCAAGTAATGAGTATATTTAATTCGTTTTTTCCACAGAGACTTGTTTTTAGCTATTCGCGAAGTGTGTTTGTTAAGAAAGATGGGATGGATTTGATGGGATAAAATTGGTTTTTAATTAACTACTTTCTGCTGAATGTATAAAGGTGTATGCCATAAACAAATTAAAGTAAAAATCAGGCTTAAAGAACAAGAGATGGAATCAATAAACGAAGAAGAAAACAGCTAGACAGTAAGCAATTTAGCAGGATTGCGAGAACCGCAATTAATCCGCAATTAATTGGCAGCGAAAAACTGGTTAAGTGGGTGAATTAAGGGCTACTAATGACTATCCTATAGGCAGTTTATTACGATTATCAAGCTTTGGATCAACTCTCTATACATTAAACTCACTCTATCTCAAGTATCGTCCGATTCCATGCATGAGAGACTCAAGTTTACTCGACTTCAAAGTAAGGTCTTAAGCATCTTGTTAAAACAGGAGTGTTCAGTTTATACTAGGGAAACGCCTATTCCTAGGCCGTTTCCTGATTACCATGGAAGGCTAGCATGATTATACGACTCTGAACTCTTACTCCTTCCAGAGGTTAGGAGTTCTTTGGACAAAATGGATGGCCAATCGAAATTGCCCGTGGGATGAAGCTTACATATAATCAATGTTCGAGTGTTGATCTACCTACTTGACTTACGTTTTTTAGCCTATAGTTCTGTCATTAGCATGCCCCTAAATGAATTTAGTTACTCATGGATATATGAAGAACAGAAATATAAGATAAAGTAGACATGCTTAGAAGGGAAAAGTGTGTAAAACCGCAAGCCAAACTCGTAGCAGAATAAGGAATAACTGTGAAATGCAGAAACTTACTTTGATTACTTAAAGTGTTTGAATGACAAAGGAAAGCTTAAACAGAATGAATTCAAGGCAGACAACAACGAAATGCAATAAGTAAATGACTAAGCTAAGAACAACATTGAACAGAAATGGAATTGAGAAGGAAAGAGCAGAAAACAGTAAAGGTTGCTGGAAATCTTCGTGGCAGACGCCTCGAATGATGGTGATGAGAATTCAGCCGTGCTTGGATGAATCCAATCGAGAGAGAAGAAGAATCTTCTCTCCTTCCTATCAGATTATCGTCTCCAAAAGCTGAGAACCTCACTCCAACAGACGGCAAAGGAATTTCGAGAGGAAAGGTGGACTGTGAGAAGACTTCTGTACGTTGAATGATGACTGAACCTCCGACTTTGGCCCCCTTTTATAGTAGTTTGCAGGTGCGATTGGGCCAAGGAGAACCATCAATCTTCAACGTCGTATATCAGAATGGATGGAGGAGAAAGAATGAATCCCTGAAAAGTCGGATCTAAACAGAAAAATGTCAGCCAACTTACGGTTTTAACTTGAATAATTGCGGCCACCGCAATTATTCCGCAATGCATTCGCAAGGGTTATTTTTTCATTCTTTTCTTCGGTTTTCACCCCTTTTTCTACCTATTGTGCATAAGTCCTAAATTAGCCACCTTCTTCTAATTCTCATATTAAAGCATAGGTTTAGGCTAAATGCTAATAAAAACACCTAAATGTGTACATCTTCTTAAGCTAAATGGGTCCTAAATAAGTCACTTTCAGAGACTTAACACACCCCCAAACTTAAGGCTTTGCTTGTCCTCAAGCATACTAAGGACTTACTTAGGCTGCTGTTTCTTCTTCTTTAACTACTCACTAACTCCCTTATATCCCTCTCTCAAGCAATGCTGTCCTGTGACACACTTCTTGGTTTAGAACTAACCTCTTGCCTAGCTTCTTCTGACTTCACCTGCCTACTATACCCACTGCTTTTGTTGACCCCCTACTACTGATCTAGCTACTTCTATGACATCATGCTACTATCCCTAAGGTTTCAAATTCTACCAAGCTTTACTCTAGACTCAGTACATGCTTCTAGCTTATTTTTAATGTGTCTAGGATTCCTTAGAGTCATGCCAGTCTTAGTATTAACAGTGACAGTGGTACTTTATAGAGAACAACCTAAACCCTGGCATCACTACATTGAATATACATTCATCTCCCTAGACAAACCTAAAAGCTACAACCTTGTGCTTAGCTCATTTAAGGATCAGAGTTCTTTTTTCATAGGACATCTAAGCCACAAGATTATAACTCCCAAGCACACATTCTTCTTCCCCTATTTCTTTTTTTCTTTCCTTTTTTTTTTTTTACTTAGGTGGAGTCTCTCCTTGGTTTGCCTTTTGATACAATGCCACTTGTGGTTTACACACTTGGCACTGATTACTCAACAACTTGAGAGAGACTCCCCTCTTTATTCTATTTTTCACTTTTTCTATTTATCACAAAAAAATTTTTAAGAGAAGAAGAATGCTTATGTCTTAAGGAAGAGAGGAATGTTCCTAGGCCTAGGGTGGCCTCCCCCAAACTTCAACTACTCATTGTCCCCAATGAGTGTTTGAGGTGGCACACCCCCAAACTTGTCCTAGAAGCATCTAGTCTAAAGTAAAACAAAGAGAATCTAAACATCCTAGGCATAGGCAAAACATTCTAGAAGCAACTATCCCAGCAGCAGAAAATTTGAACATAACAGACAGGTTTAAGGACTGATGGTTTATGCATGCTGAGCACTATTCAGAGGCAAATTTAAACTATCAAAAGGTGTCCTATGACACTCATCCAGCATGCTTCAAGATCAGCTATAAAAGGTAGTCATGCTAGCAGCAAAAGATAGAATTTAACAGATCACATCCTAATTAACCGGGCAGTCAAAAACATGCAATCAGTCACAAAAATTGCGGGAACCGCAATTATTTCGCAATACAATCTGGGCAGATTAAACAATAACTCAGGCCCCTAGCATGCTTTTTCCCGTTACTCATGCATCCTAAAAATAAAACTAAACTATCCTACCTAATCAACTAACATCAGACTATCCTAATCAAAAAGGAAAACATAAAACTAAACATCCAAAACAGATCAAAACTTAACCACAAAACAGCATAATATACATGAATCTATCAAAAAAAACAGGAAAATTGTCTTTGTTTCTTGAGGGATCAGTAATACTCCCTCTAGTGCTCTTCAAACCAGCACTCAATCATCTTCATCTGGTTGCCTTGGTCGTGGGGCCACCCATGGAGTTAGGAGGTTGGTGGGGAAGTCCGGGAAGGTGCACCCCAATTGGTCTGCAACTTCTCTGTCCCTCGCCTGCGCATAGTTGGCCCATTGAGCCATTCTTCTCTGCAGGTCCATCAAACAGGCCATGGATAGGGACTGCTCAGCAGCCAACCTATCCAACTCAAACTCCATATTGCCCTTCCTTCTCAGCCTCAGGTGTGCAGGCAACTCCAGATGGCCTGTGTAGGGCAGCTGCTGCTCCAAGCGTTCGGTAGGAACTCCTGCAAGCAAGCATAACTTCGTTATAATGTTGGGGAAAAATAATGGCCCCTTACCCTTTTTAGCACACTCGGCGATGGCAGCATTGATGACTTCTCCCACGTTGATCGTGAGACCTCTCATGATAGCATAAACCAGCAGCGAACGGCTCTGGTTAATGGTGGTCTCATGCGTCACCGGGGAGAGTCTTCTTCTCACGAATGAAAACCACACAGCTGCCTTTGCCGTGAGGTTGGCACTCATGAGCGTGTGCCGCCCATTGCGTGAGACTGTCCAGGAGGCCTCAGGCTGGCCAATGGTGCGGATGGCTTCTTCCAACACAGCCTCGGTCGGCTCATCAACTATCCGGGCGTAATCTGTGTGGGGCTGGCCCCTTAGACCGAATGCTTCATTGATGGCCTTAGCAGAGAAGTCCACTTCTACCCCTCTGACCACAGACAGGCCATCCTCAGGGCTGAGCACGTTAGCATAAAAGTCATAGACCATGCTCGTGTATGCTGGGTTGGGAGGTCGGCAGAATTCCTCCCAGCCATGGTTGATCACCCCTGCGCGCAAGAACTGCGGCAGGTCAGCTAGGCGATCAAGGAACCCCTTCTCGTGCAACAGGTCCCTTTTCCTCAGCTCCACGCCCCTTGATTCAGCATCAGACGAGACATATCTCACTGATGGAGGTTCATCTTCGGGGTAGAGTTTAGCCTTCCCCTTATCAGTAGGCTTGGAAGATTCAGCAGCCTCCACCTTGAGGCGTTTGAGCGAAGGCTCAGCACTGTCTTCTTCTGCTGAAGGCACTCGCTTGGCCTTCTTCTTCTTCAGTTTCTTGGCTTTCTTGGCTTCCTTGGTGGCCTTCTTCTTGGCCTTCTGCCTCGCCTGGAGTTGTGGGAAACAGGCCCCCAGCGTCTCCTCCATAGAATCATCAGCAGGCGTTTGCTGTGCAGGCTCATCAGGGCTGTCTTCTCTCATGGGAGAGAAGACTTCTTCTTCTTCTGCCTCTCCACTGCCTTGCGTGGATTCTTGGTAATCCCCATAAGGGAATTCCGGATCAGGCCGTGGAGACTTGTGCTCTGCTGATGGGGTATTCGCAGAACTCCACGGCGAAGACGGCAACTCAGGACTCTGCACAGCCGCAGGTGGTAGATCAGCACTCTGAGGTGCTGGAGATGACTCGGCGCTCTGCGCAGGCGGTGCTGATTCGGTGCTTAGCACTGGTTCAGATGGCAGGGGGCTGCGCACAGGTGATTCAGACGGCAGAGGGCTGCGCACAGGTGATTCAGACGGCAGAGGGCTGCGCACAGGTGATGCAGACTGCGTCGCACCTTCTTTATCTGACTCGTGGGATGCACGATCAGATTCTTGACTCGCCACAGAAGGAGTCTTGGATTTGCTTGGTCCGGCGGCAGTCTTGACAGTCCACCGGCGCTTCGTGGGCGTACCCACCGGCTCAGATGGGCCAGCAGGGATTTCAGTTACCACCCTCCACTTCTTCCTACGAATAGGAAGCTTGCCAAGACGGCCAGTGCGTACAGCACCCTGATCAGCAAGGGTGAGAAGCGCTTCCCTCGCAGCCGCTTCAGCTGCGTCGTCGGCCTTCTTCTTGGCGGCGGAACTCTCAGCCCTAGTGGAAACCATGGTCGAATCTTGGAGGTTTGGAGAGAGAGATCAAAGGTTGAGAAAATCGCAGAAATCTTGGAGAGCAAAGAATGGGAAGATCGTATCAAACGGGCGCCCTCTAACGGCTATAAAAGCAACGGATGAAATCCCAACGGCTCTTTTTGCGGAGTCAGCAATATTTTCGCAATTCCAGGGACAAGATTTCATACAAAATCCAAACTTTGATCGCCCGTATCTTTCAATTGGCCCAACCGATTCTTGATATTTAAAGTGCGATTTACTCCCCTTGATCCCCTCTTTCGATTCCCTACAAAAACAAACAAAACAAACATTAAATACACAATTAAAATCACGCTACAAAACATACAAACGATCATCGATAAAAACAGAAAAAATAAACTAAGGCATGGGCCTCGACTAAACGAGCACAGTAACCACTCGTTCTCTCTCGTTCTCTTTGTCATGCTTCAGTCAAGAGGAAGGCCGAGAGAGTCTTTACATCCCCTTCCTCATAGTAGTGCTTCAACCTAGCACCATTGACCATAAATGGCTGTCCTTGCTGCAAGTTTTTAATCTCTATGGCACCATGAACAAAGACATTAGTAATAATAAAGGGACCTGACCATCTAGACTTTAATTTGCCTGGAAATAGCTTTAATCGTGAATTAAATAGCAATACAAGTTGGCCCTTCTTAAAGTCTTTGATCCTAAGTCTACTGTCATGCCATATTTTTGTCTTTTCTTTGTACATCTTGGCATTCTCATAGGCCATGTGCCTAAGCTCATCAAGTTCATGTAGCTGTAAAGATCTTAGTGTCCCTGCATCCTTCACACAAAAATTTAATTCTTTCATGGCCCAAAATGCCTTGTTCTCCAACTCAAGTGGCAAGTGGCAAGCCTTGCCATATACCAACCTATAGGGAGACATTCCTAGAGGTGTCTTATATGCTGTTCTATAAGCCCAAAGTGCATCCTCAAGCTTGAAAGACCAGTCTTTCCTATTAGGTTTGACTACCTTTTCTAGGATGTTCTTAATCTCCCTATTGGAAATCTCAGCTTGGCCATTTGAGTGTGGGTGGTAGGGAGTAGCTACCCTATGTCTGATGTTATACTTAGCCAATAACTTCTCCATAGCCTTATTAATGAAATGTGACCCCTCATCACTAATGATAGCACGAGGAGTCCCAAATCTAGTGAAAATGTGTCTATGCAAGAAATTAGTGACTGTCTTAGCATCATTATTAGGACATGCCTTAGCTTCTACCCACTTTGACACGTAGTCTACTGCTACTAGAATGTATAAGTTACCTGATGATGGAGGGAAGGGTCCCATGAAGTCAATGCCCCATACATCAAAGAGTTCTAACTCCAAGATGTAGGTGAGGGGCATCTCATCCTTACGACTGAGGTTACCTGTCCTTTGGCACTCGTCACAGTTGTGGGCATAGTTGTAGGCGTCCTTAAAGATTGTTGGCCAGTAGTAGCCACTTTGAAATACCTTGGCAGCTGTCCTTTGACCACCAAAGTGCCCACCGTAAGGAGATGAATGACAGTGCTGTAGCACAGACTTCGCTTCAGCAGCTGTAACACACTTCCTCAACAACCCATCAGCACAGGTCCTGTAGAGTATGGGGTCATCCCAGATGAATTTCCTTGCTTCATGGAGGAACCTTTTCTTCTCTTGTCCTCCCTTGAACACTGGTAATACCTGTGCTGCACGGAAGTTAGCAATGTCAGCGAACCAAGGTTCCTCATCGTTATCACGATGAGTCAAAGCAAAGATATGTTCATCTATAAAAGCATCAGAAATTGCGGGGTCCGCAATTTTTTCGCAATTGTGCTGCAATCGAGACAGGTGATCTGCAACCACATTTTCACATCCCTTCTTGTCCCGAATGTCCAAATCGAATTCCTGCAGCAATAACACCCATCTAATTAGTCTAGGCTTAGCATCAGCCTTTCTCATTAGATATTTTAAAGCAGAATGGTCAGTATATACAATGGTCCTAGTTCCTACAATATAGTTCCTAAATTTTTCACAAGCAAATACTACAGCAAGCATCTCTTTCTCTGTAGTTGTATAGTTACATTGGGCCTCATTCAAGGTCTTACTCGCGTAATAGACAGGATGTGTGAGCTTGTCAATCTTCTGTCCTAACATGACTCCTACAGCATAGTCACTGGCATCACATAGCATCTCAAATGGGAGATCCCAATTTGGTCCTACTATGATTGGTGCTGTGACCAGTGCTTCCTTAAGGGTTTTCCAAGCTACTACACATTCCTTAGAAAAGATGAATGGCCTACCTAGCTCTAGAAGCTCACATAGAGGCTTGGCTATCTTAGAAAAGTCCTTGATGAACCTTCTATAGAAGCCAGCATGCCCTAAGAAACTCCTAATAGCCTTGACATTTTGGGGCTCTACCAACTTCTCTATGACCTCTATTTTCGCCCTATCCACTTCTACACCCGCCCTTGACACTCGATGTCCTAAGACAATCCCTTCATCTACCATAAAATGGCATTTTTCCCAATTCAGGACTAGGTTAGTCTCCTCACACCTAGTCAGGACTTGTCCTAGGTTTTCTAGACAGGTTTTAAATGAGTCCCCAAAGACTGAGAAGTCATCCATGAATATTTCTATCATGGACTCATCCAACTCAGAGAAGATGGCCATCATGCACCTCTGGAAAGTTGCCGGTGCATTGCATAAGCCAAAAGGCATTCTGCGGAAGGCAAACGTTCCAAAAGGGCAAGTGAAGGTGGTCTTCTCTTGATCCTTAGGGTCTATAGTTATTTGATTGTAGCCTGAATAGCCATCTAGGAAACAGTAGTAGGCTCTACCAGCTATTCTGTCTAGCATCTGGTCAATAAACGGTATGGGGAAGTGGTCTTTTTTAGTTTCTTTATTTAGTTTTCTGTAATCCATACATACCCTCCACCCTGTGACAGTCCTTGTTGGAATTAGTTCGTTATTCTCATTGACTACCACAGTTATTCCCCCCTTTTTAGGTACACATTGGATGGGGCTCACCCACTGACTACTAGCTATGGGGAAAATTACTCCTGCATCTAACCACTTTATTATTTCTTTCTTCACTACCTCTTTCATAGAGGGGTTTAACCTACGCTGGTGATCTACCCTAGGTGTGTGTTCTTCCTCTAGAATAATTTTGTGCATACAATAAGAAGGGCTAATGCCTCGAATATCAGCAATAGACCATGCTATAGCCTTCCTATGTTGCTTAAGCAGTAAAATTAAATCAACCTCATGCTGTTCACTTAGCTTAGAAGAAATAATTACAGGTAGTGTGTCATTATCTCCTAGATATGCATATTTGAGGTGAGTAGGTAGTGGTTTCAGTTCTAAAATAGGTGGATGCTCAATGGAGGGCTTCAGAGGGTTAATAGTTCTATCAGTTAAATCTATAGTCATACATACATGCTGAGGGTCATTTACAGGCATGTTCATTATGTCAGCTACATTTAGATCATCTACATCTATTTGTACATATTCACTAGCATGCTTGGTTAATAATACATGCTCTAATTGTTCTTCCATAAGTGAGTCAATAACATCAATGCTAGCACAAGACTCAGAATCAGAGGGGTATTTTAAAGCTTTGTAAACACTAAATTTTACCTCTTCATCATGAACTCTCATAGTTAACTCACCTTTTTGCACATCTATTAGTGCCCTACCTGTGGCTAGAAAAGGCCTACCTAGCAGGATGGGTACCTCCTTGTCTGCCTCATAGTCCAGGACAATGAAATCTGCAAGGAAAATGAATTTGTCAACTTTAACTAGAATATCCTCAATCTTACCTTCTGGATATGCGATGGATCTGTCTGCTAGTTGTAAAGTGACAGTAGTTGGACGTGCTTCTCCTATTCCCAACTGACGGAATAGGGACAGGGGCATGAGATTTATGCTGGCGCCCAAGTCACAAAGCGCTCTGCCCACATGCTTGCCTCCAAGTTCTACAGGTAAGGTGAAGGAACCAGGATCCTTCTCCTTCTTGGGCAGCTTGTTCTGGAGGATGGCACTGCACTCCTCGGTGAGGTTTACTGTTTCAAACTCACCAATTATCTTTTTGTTAGTAATGATATCCTTCAAAAACTTTACATATGAAGGCATAGACTGTAAAACCTCTACAAAAGGAATGTTCACATGCACTTGCTTAAGTATTTCTAAAAATTTATTAAAATGAACTTCCTGTTCCTGCTTCTTCTTAAGCCTTCGAGGATAAGGAGGTGGTGGCACATAAGCAGGCACGTCAGGGCGCTTTAGGATCGGTGGAGGCCTTGGAATTTCTTCTATGTCCTCTACAATTGGTTCTAGCCTGGCTCCTGATGTGCTAGTTGGTGGTGGACCTTGGCTTGGCAGAGACTCCAGTGGAGCACTAGACTCAGTGTTCTCTACTCTCTTTGGTGTGTCTTTTGTATTGCTCACCAATGGTCTTCCACTCCTAAGTTCAATTGCTTGAACTTGTTCCTTGCCATCTCTCCTTGGTATCTCGGTGTCAGCAGGGAGTCTACCTTGGGGCCTACTTTTAAGTTCATTGGCTAACTGGCCTATTTGGTTTTCCAGGCTCCTAAGGGTAGCTTGCTGGCTCTGAAGAGTAGCATCATTTTTAGCTATATACTCCTTGAGTAGGTTTTCTACAGAAGATCCTACAGGTTGATTATAAGGTTTTTGGTACATTGACTGGTTATGTTGGGGAGTGAAACCAGGTGTTCCACTCGGCCTTGGTTGGTTAGGATTTTGGTTAGTGTTTTGCTGGCCACCCCATGACAGGTTAGGGTGGTTTCTCCAACCAGGATTGTAAGTTTGTGAGTAGGGGTTGTTCCTAGGCTGCTGCTGACTACCTACATAGCAGACTGAGGATGGATTCCCAGGGCAGTATTCATAAGGGTGCCCTTCCCCACAGAATCCACAGATAGGTGCCTCGCCTTGATTTGGTTGTACGCCCATTGACATGGCTGTGGCGGTATTGGCGCTGGTTTGGAGATTGGCCTGAGCCATTTGCTTGACTAAGTTGGTCAGGGCATTTATTTGGGTGCTCATGGCGCTTAGAGCATCCTTGTCTTGAGCTCTAGTTGGCTCTACAGGATCGTCTGACCATCTACAGTGAGATGCTGAGATCTTCTCCAAGATCTCATAAGCTTCGTTGTAACTCTTGGACAACATGGAACCTCCAGCAGATGAATTTAAGACTTGTCTGGTGCTGGGGTTGCATCCTTTAAAGAAAACTTCTATTTGAATACACCATGGAATGCCATGGTGTGGACATTTAACGAGAAGATCTTTAAATCTAGTCCAAGCTTCGTGAAGAGACTCACTTGGAGCTTGTTTGAATTTGACTATGTCATCACGGAAAGTAGAATTCCTATCAGGTGGGAAGTATTTGACTAGGAATTTTTCTGCTAGATCTGTCCAATTGCGAACAGACCCTGAGGGTAACGAGTTCAACCATGTTTTGGCTTTGTCCCTCAAAGAGTAAGGGAAAAGATATAGCCTAAGGGCCTCTTGGGAAACTCCAGGGATTAGGAAGGTGTCACTAACTCCTAAGAAGTTCCTAAGATGGTTGTGGGGGTCCTCGTTTTCTATTCCAAAGAATTGTCCCACAGTGGACAACATTTGGAACATCACTGGCTTTAACTCGAATGAGTGAGCAGTGATTTCAGGACGGATTATGCTGGGGTTCAGCTCCCCAGGCATAGGTACTAGATATGAAAGAATGGCACTATTCTTGTCATTCGCTATTTCTATGGGGTTGCGAATGGCAGGTGCCGGATTTGGAACTAAATCGCCCATTTCTTTAGTTTCAGGTGTGGTTTGAGGTATAGGAGGTTGTTTAAAGAGGCGTTTCTTTGCTTTATTTCTAGCTCGAAGTGATCTTTCAGGTTCAGGATCGAACTCTAAATTACTATGTGAACGCTCACTCATAAACTACCTCAACAGTACCTGCAAAAGAAATGAAACAGATTAGTTTCACTCAATGATAAACTTGGTTTTCTTAAACTTAACAACTTCGTTTTCACTTAAAATAAGTCCCCGGCAGCGGCGCCAAAAACTTGTTGCGTGCTCAGTGTGTAAAGATAAATAAGCAAAAGGATGGAGAGAGCACTTAGAACATGCAAGCATACATGGTCTTACAGCAAGTAATGAGTATATTTAATTCGTTTTTTCCACAGAGACTTGTTTTTAGCTATTCGCGAAGTGTGTTTGTTAAGAAAGATGGGATGGATTTGATGGGATAAAATTGGTTTTTAATTAACTACTTTCTGCTGAATGTATAAAGGTGTATGCCATAAACAAATTAAAGTAAAAATCAGGCTTAAAGAACAAGAGATGGAATCAATAAACGAAGAAGAAAACAGCTAGACAGTAAGCAATTTAGCAGGATTGCGAGAACCGCAATTAATCCGCAATTAATTGGCAGCGAAAAACTGGTTAAGTGGGTGAATTAAGGGCTACTAATGACTATCCTATAGGCAGTTTATTACGATTATCAAGCTTTGGATCAACTCTCTATACATTAAACTCACTCTATCTCAAGTATCGTCCGATTCCATGCATGAGAGACTCAAGTTTACTCGACTTCAAAGTAAGGTCTTAAGCATCTTGTTAAAACAGGAGTGTTCAGTTTATACTAGGGAAACGCCTATTCCTAGGCCGTTTCCTGATTACCATGGAAGGCTAGCATGATTATACGACTCTGAACTCTTACTCCTTCCAGAGGTTAGGAGTTCTTTGGACAAAATGGATGGCCAATCGAAATTGCCCGTGGGATGAAGCTTACATATAATCAATGTTCGAGTGTTGATCTACCTACTTGACTTACGTTTTTTAGCCTATAGTTCTGTCATTAGCATGCCCCTAAATGAATTTAGTTACTCATGGATATATGAAGAACAGAAATATAAGATAAAGTAGACATGCTTAGAAGGGAAAAGTGTGTAAAACCGCAAGCCAAACTCGTAGCAGAATAAGGAATAACTGTGAAATGCAGAAACTTACTTTGATTACTTAAAGTGTTTGAATGACAAAGGAAAGCTTAAACAGAATGAATTCAAGGCAGACAACAACGAAATGCAATAAGTAAATGACTAAGCTAAGAACAACATTGAACAGAAATGGAATTGAGAAGGAAAGAGCAGAAAACAGTAAAGGTTGCTGGAAATCTTCGTGGCAGACGCCTCGAATGATGGTGATGAGAATTCAGCCGTGCTTGGATGAATCCAATCGAGAGAGAAGAAGAATCTTCTCTCCTTCCTATCAGATTATCGTCTCCAAAAGCTGAGAACCTCACTCCAACAGACGGCAAAGGAATTTCGAGAGGAAAGGTGGACTGTGAGAAGACTTCTGTACGTTGAATGATGACTGAACCTCCGACTTTGGCCCCCTTTTATAGTAGTTTGCAGGTGCGATTGGGCCAAGGAGAACCATCAATCTTCAACGTCGTATATCAGAATGGATGGAGGAGAAAGAATGAATCCCTGAAAAGTCGGATCTAAACAGAAAAATGTCAGCCAACTTACGGTTTTAACTTGAATAATTGCGGCCACCGCAATTATTCCGCAATGCATTCGCAAGGGTTATTTTTTCATTCTTTTCTTCGGTTTTCACCCCTTTTTCTACCTATTGTGCATAAGTCCTAAATTAGCCACCTTCTTCTAATTCTCATATTAAAGCATAGGTTTAGGCTAAATGCTAATAAAAACACCTAAATGTGTACATCTTCTTAAGCTAAATGGGTCCTAAATAAGTCACTTTCAGAGACTTAACACATCCCCTCATAAAAATACTGTATGAGCAGCTGATCGGCGATCTGGTGGTGTGGGAAACTCGCGCACAGGCGCCCAAAGCGTTCCCAATACTCATGCAGGGACCCACCTACATCCTGGGTGATCCCATATATCCTCTTCCGCAGAGTGGTGGCCAAGGACGCGGGAAAGTACTTCTCCAAAAATACCCGCTTCATGTCCTGCCACGTGGTGATGGATCCGGAAGGCAAATAATACAGCCAATCCTTGGCCTTGTCCTTGAGCGTGAAGGGGAATGCCCTCATGTTCAGCTGCTCTTCCGTGACCCCTGCGGGCTTCATCCCCGCGCAGACGCAATGGAATTCCATCAAATGCTTGTTCGCGTCCTCACCTGCATTTCCATGGAAAGAAGGTAACTGGTGAATTAAACCAGATTTCAACTCGAAGTTACCTGCTACCACGGGGTAGTTAATGCACAAAGGCTGCAGGTTCAGGTCTGGCGCTGCCAGTTGCTTCAGCGTCCGTGGCGCATCGCCTTGCGCCATCTCGTCAAATAAGAAGAGATTGCCTTCTTCTCTTTCTAACGTTCCTTGCCCCTCCCGGGCTTCTCTACGTAACCGTCGCTCCTCTCTGTCAATCTCAGGAATATACTGCAAACTACCCTCAGAGGAACGGGTCATACACAAACAAAAATCTAAACATACAACATACAAACAGAAAAAAAAAAATTTCAGTCAACCATCAATAAATCAAATTCAAACTCCAATCATAAATTCAAACAATTGCCTACTCCCCGGCAACGGCGCCAATTTTGGTAACGATATTTTTGAACTATCGCTATAAACTCAAGCTGTCGAGGCTTGCCAAAATAAATTTATAATGCCTATTGCCAAGGCTTTGCAGCCAGTGGTAACAGGGTCGATCCAAGGAATAGGAGAGTTGAATTTACTAGTGAAATTGGGATTTGATCGATTAATTGGTAACGGGGGTTTTAATCAAGCAAAGAAATCAATAAGAAAGCTAACGGAAGAAAGAAATAATATGTAGAAAACGTGTGCACGGTTTGGGGAGTCTCGGGGTCAATTGTTAGACAAATACAACTTATCATTTAATTCTAATAACATGGAATTCAGTTAACTAAGCACGCGGACGACTACCAGAGAAGCCCCAAAGTAGCCGACTTCATGGATTTTAATTAGGCCACACAGTCCTAATTACACGTTATCTAATCTCACATTAAGATGATCAGTCCTAAGATGAATTTAGACAGTTACTAGCTAACCGCGACGAACATTCGGGCGTGAATTCTAATTGCTAGTAGGTTGCCCACAAACGCCGTATGCAACCAACAATTATCCTACCCGACCCGATACTTCGATTTAGTTCTATTTACCTGTGTTACTTAGTCGAGCAGTGAGAGGCACGGCATCGCTACTCTTTAACATACACAACATGCGAAACTATCCGAGTGTCAATCAACATAATTTAGCATGCGCGTTGGATTAAGCAAGGTAAACAAATGCAACGTAAACAGAACCAATATGCAATTTAAACTCAGATTATCAAAGCCATAAAGGTCTAACAAAATTCCCCTAAACAAAATCCCAAACCGTCACCCTTACCTTAGCCGCTCATGGCGCGGATCGTCAATCCCGCTCCACCAACGACCATGGAAGAGTTCATCTACCTATTACAAATGGAGAGTGGAGCTCTCAAACATGCCAACAATGGCGGAGCTCCACGAAATATAGAGAGAAAACGGAGAAGAAGGAAACAAAAATCGTCCAAATCGGTTGAGAGATGAAGAAGATGAAGCTTGGAGAAGATATGAAAAATGTGCAGAAAAATCGTCCTTTAGCTACTGCCTTCGTAGTAGCGTCGAGACGCTAGGCCAGCGTCTCGACGCTGTGCCCTAAGTAATCCGCGCGCGCGCGCTGGCGTCGCGACGCAAGGCCAGCGTCGCGACGCTGCCCCGATGAATTTCCTGCGCGCGCCTCCTCCGGAGCGTCTCGACGCCAAGCAGGGTCTCGACGCCAGGGCAGCGTCGAGCTAGCGTCTCGACGCTATCACTCGACGCTTGCTCTCGGGTTTTTCCAGCGTCGAGCCAGCGTCTCGACGCTATAGCTCGACGCTGGCTCTCGGGTTTGGGGCTGATGCTTTGCCTCTCCAAGGCTGTTTTGGCCCGTTTCTTCACGGAACAAATTCCCCTCTTCCCGATGCATTCCCGGGGCGCTAAAACTCTGCTTTAAGCTCTCGAACACGCCCAACGGACGCACGAGCTCTTTGCCGCTTTTCTCCTACAAAAGAGATACATTTAATCAATTGGAAGCGGTCTTTAGCTATAATTAGAACGTATTTAATAGCTCCAAAATGGAGTTATAATTAACTCCATCTTCATCCATGAGTAACTAAAACCACATAAGGGTCTGCTAATGATGAATCTATATTTAGAAATACATGAATTCAGCATGTAAGTTAGCTTCGAATGCATTGAATGTATGTGTGCTTCATCCCACGGACAATTTCGATTGGCCATCCATTTTGTCTAAAGAACTCCTAACCTCTGGAAGGAGTAAGAGTTCAGAGTCGTCCATTCATGCTAGCCTTTCATGGTAACCAGAAAACGACCTAGGAATAGGCGGTTTCCTAGCACAAATCATTAACTTGCTTATATAAATAGATGCTTAAGCCTTACTTGGACATGAGTAAACTAAAGGATCTAATGCATGAAATCGAGAGATACATGAGAAGGAGTTAATTTGATGCATGGTAAGTTGATCTACTGCTGAAGAATCGTATGAAAAAGCCTATAGAGGAGTCGTTAGTAGCCCTTGTTTCCACACTTTACCCTTAAAACGCTGTTAGTACAATTGCTAGAAAATTGTTGGTTCCGTAATTTTCTTAGTTTAAATTTTGCCTTAGCCATTTTTCTTAGTTTTTTGCTTTGCGATTTTATTGCTAGTTAATTGCTTTCTCCGCAATTCTTTTTCTCCTACATTCAAGTTAACCTCTTTACTTGTCTTTGTTTATGCTTGCATATCTTGCACGTCCTTTATTAGTTAGGCACTTTAATCCCAATTCTACCCCATTCAACCATCATTTCTAGTTTAACATCTCACTTCGCTAGTAACTAAGAATAAATCTCTGTGGGAAATCGAATGAAAAAATACTTATTACTTGCTACAAGACCATGTATGCTTGCATGTTCTGAGTGCTCTCACATTGCATTTTAATTTACACATTGAGCACGCAACAAGTTTTTGGCGCCGCTGTCGGGGATTTTGTTTAGTAAAAACGAAGTTTGTTAAGTTAGAAACACAAAGCTTAATATCTATTGGAACTAATCTATTCTCATTTCTTTTATAGGTACCATTGGGTTAGTTTATGAATGAGCATTCAAGTAGCGATCTAGAGTTCAATCCTGAGCCTGAAAGATTACTTAGGGCCAGAAACAAAGCTAAGAAACGTCTCTTTAAACAACCCCCTATAACTCGAAACATTGCTGACTCTGCGGAGTCATCGCAATTCCATCAAGTAGAAATGGATAGAACAGTCCCAAACCCAGCACCTACCATTCGCAACCCCATCGAAATAGCGAATGACAAGGATAGTGCCATCCTCTCATACTTAGTTCCCATGCCTGGGGAGCTAAACCCAAGCATTATACGCCCTGAAATTACTGCCAACTCATTCGAGTTAAAGCCAGTAATGTTCCAAATGTTGTCCACAGTGGGATAATTCTTTGGAGTGGAAAACGAGGACCCCCACAACCATTTAAGAAATTTCCTAGGAGTTAGTGATACCTTCCTTATCCCTGGAGTTTCCCAAGAAGCTTTGAGGCTTTACCTCTTCCCTTACTCATTAAGAGATAAAGCCAAAACGTGGTTAAATTCCTTACCCTCCGGATCAGTTGTCAATTGGACAGATCTGGCTGAGAAATTCCTTGTCAAATACTTCCCACCTGATAGGAATTCCAACTTTCGTGATGACATAATCAAGTTCAAACAAGCCGAAAATGAATCTCTTCACGAAACTTTGACAAGGTTCAAGGACCTTTTGCTTAAATGTCCACACCATGGCATTCCATGGTGTATCCAAATAGAAGTGTTCTTTAAAGGATGCAACCCCAGCACAAGGCAAGTGCTAAATTCTTCAGCTGGTGGTTCCATGCTTTCTAAGAGCTACAATGAAGCCTATGAGATCTTGGAGAAAATATCAACTTCCCATTGTAGATGGTCAGACGATCCTGTAGAGCCTAGGAGAGCTCAAGACAAGGACACACTTAGTGCAATGAGCAGCCAAATCAATGCCCTGACCAATCTAGTTAAACAAATGGCTCAAACCAATCTCCAATCTAGTGTCAACACCGCAGCAGCCGTTTCAATGGGTGCACCAACTAGTCAAGGTGAGACACTAATCTGTGGATTCTGTGGGGAAGGGCACCTGTATGATTACTGCCCTGGGAATCCAGCCTCAATCTGCTATGTTGGAAGTCAACAGCAGCCTAGGAACAACCCCTATTCTAACACCTATAATCCTGGTTGGAGGAACCACCCAAATCTTTCTTGGGGTGGGCAACAAAATGCTAACCAAGCTCAAAACCAACCAAGACCGAGTGGAACACCTGGTTTCACTCAACAAAATAACCAATCCATGTACCAAAAACCATATAACCAACCAATAGGGTCATCAGTAGAAAATTTACTTAAGGAGTACATTGCAAAGAATGACGCAACCCTACAAAGTCAGCAAGCCACCCTTAGGAGCTTAGAAAACCAAATAGGGCAGTTAGCAAATGAACTGAAAAATAGGCCCCAAGGTAGACTGCCTGCTGATACTGAAGTGCCAAGAAGGGATGGAACAAAACAAGTTCAAGCAATTGAACTTCGTAGTGGAAGACCATTGGTGAGCAACAATAGAGAAGCACCAAAGCGAGTAGAGAATGAAGAGTCTAGTGCTCCACTGGATTCTCTGCCAAACCATGATCAACCACCACCAAGCACATCCAGGGTGAGGCTGAAACCTATCATAGAGGAACCAGAAGAAATTTTAAGGCCTCCACCTGTCCTTAGGCGAACTGAATTGCCTACATATGTGCCACCACCTCCATTCCCTAGAAGGCTGAGGAAAAAACAAGAACAGGAAGTGCACTTTAATAAGTTTTTAGAAATTTTAAAGCAAGTGCATGTGAATATTCCATTTGTAGAGGTTTTGCAATCTATGCATTCTTATGTTAAGTTTTTGAAGGATATTATTACTAACAAGAAAATTATTGGTGAATTTGAAACAGTGAATCTCACTGAGGAGTGCAGTGCTATACTCTAGAACAAGCTACCAAAGAAGGAGAAGGATCCTGGTTCCTTCACCTTACCAGTCGAGTTGGGAGGCAAGCACGTGGGCAGAGCTCTTTGTGACCTGGGAGCCAGCATAAATCTCATGCCTTTATCACTATTCCGCCAGCTTGGAATAGGAGAAGCACGTCCTACTACTGCCATCTTGCAGCTTGCAGACAGATCCATAGCATACCCTGAGGGTAAGATTGAGGATATTCTTGTCAAGGTTGACAAATTCATTTTTCTTGCAGACTTCATCATTCTGGATTACGAGGCAGACAAGGAAGTACCAATCTTACTAGGCAGACCATTTCTAGCCACAGGTAGGGCCTTGATCGATGTCCAAAAAGGTGAGCTCACCATGAGGGTTCATGATGAGGAGGTTAAGTTTAGTGTCTTTAAAGCTCTAAGGTATCCTTCTGATTCTGAATCTTGTGCAAGTGTAGATGTAGTAGATTCACTGATGGAAGAACAACTTGAGCATGAACTATTGATTAAGCATGTTAATGATTATGTACAAATAGATGTAACTGACTTAAACATTTCTGAAATAATGGATAAACCTGTGGATAAACCTCAGCATGTTTGTATGACTAATGACTTGACTGAGAGATCCATGAATCCATTGAAACCATCCATTGAGCATCCACCTCTCTTAGAATTAAAACCATTGCCTGATCATCTTAAGTATGCATATCTAGGAGAGCATGATACTTTGTCTGTTATCATTTCGTCCAAATTGAGTGAAAAGCATGAAATTGCGCTAATTTTGCTGCTTAAGCAACATAAAAAGGCTATTGCATGGACAATTGCTGACATAAGAGGTATTAGTCCTTCCTACTGCATGCATAAGATACTATTGGAAGAAGAACATACACCTAGAGTAGATCACCAACGTAGGTTGAATCCCTCCATGAAGGAGGTAGTAAAGAAAGAATTAATCAAATGGTTAGATGCAGGTGTAATCTTCCCTATAGCCAATAGTCAGTGGGTGAGTTCAATTCAATGTGTGCCTAAGAAGAGGGGGGTGACTGTAGTAGTTAATAAGAGTAATGAACTAATTCCAACTAGAACTATTACAGGATGGAGAGTCTGTATGGACTATAGAAAATTAAACAAAGAAACAAAAAAAGATCATTTTCCTTTACCGTTTATAGATCAAATGTTAGATAGGATAGCTGGCCGAGCCTACTACTGCTTCCTAGATGGTTATTCTGGATATAACCAAATTACCATAGACCCTGTGGACCAGGAGAAAACAACCTTTACATGTCCCTTTGGAACATTTGCTTTTCGCAGAATGCCTTTTGGCTTGTGCAATGCACCAGCAACGTTTCAAAGGTGCATGTTGGCCATTTTCTCGGACTTAGATGAATCCATGATAGAAATATTTATGGATGACTTCTCGGTCTTTGGTGATTCTTTTAGTAATTGTTTAGAGAACTTAGGACAAGTCCTAGCTAGGTGTGAGGAGACTAACCTAGTCCTAAATTGGGAGAAATGCCACTTTATGGTGGAAGAAGGAATAGTCCTAGGTCATCGAGTGTCTAGAGCAGGAGTAGAGGTCGATAGGGCCAAGATAGAGATAATAGAGAAGCTAGTGGAGCCTCAGAATGTAAAAGCTATTAGAAGTTTCTTAGGACACGCAGGTTTCTATAGAAGATTCATTAAGAATTTTTCAAAAATTTCTAAGCCTCTATGTGAACTTCTAGAGCTTAACAAACCATTCATCTTCTCAAAAGAATGTTTCTTAGCATGGACCACACTCAAGGAAGCATTAGTAAAAGCACCTATTATAGTAGGACCAAATTGGGACTTACCGTTTGAGATGTTGTGTGATGCGAGTGACTATGCAGTAGGGGTCATGCTAGGACAAAAAATTGATAAACTAACACATCCTGTATACTATGCTAGTAAAACTCTGAATGAAGCACAATGTAATTACACAACCACGGAGAAGGAAATGCTAGCTGTAGTGTTTGCCTGTGAGAAGTTTAAGAATTACATTGTAGGCACTAGGACCATTGTGTATACTGATCACTCGGCATTAAAATACCTAATGAGGAAGGCTGATGCTAAGCCTAGGCTAATTAGATGGGTATTATTGTTGCAAGAGTTTGATCTAGACATTAGAGATAAGAAAGGATGCGAAAATGTCGTTGCTGACCATTTATCTCGATTGCGGCATAATTGCGATAAAATTGCTGAGCCAGCTATTTCTGATGCCTCTATCGATGAGCATGTCTTTGTGTTAGCTCATCGTGATAACGATGAGGAACCTTGGTTTGCGGATATTGCTAACTTCCTTGCCTCGCAGGTACTACCAACTTTCAAAGGGGGACAAGAAAAGAAAAGGTTTCTACATGAAGCTAGGAAGTTCATCTGGGACGATCATACACTTTACAAGACTTGTGCAGATGGTTTACTAAGCAAGTGTGTGTCAGCTGCTGAAGCGAAGTCTGTGCTGCAGCATTGCCATACATCTCCCTACGGTGGACATTTTGGTGGCCAAAGAACAGCTGCAAAGGTGTTCCAGAGTGGCTACTACTGGCCCACGATCTTCAAAGATGCACACGACCATGCACAGAGCTGCGATGAATGTCAAAGAACAGGTAACCTTAGTCGGAAGGATGAGATGCCTCTCACTTACATCTTGGAGTTGGAGCTCTTTGATGTGTGGGGCATTGATTTCATGGGACCATTCCCCCCATATGCAGGTAACCTTTATATACTTGTAGCTGTAGATTATGTATCTAAATGGGTAGAAGCCATAGCATGTCCATCGAATGATGCCAAAACAGTCATTAAGTTTCTTAATAGGCATATTTTTACAAGGTTTGGTACACCAAGGGCTATAATTAGTGATGAGGGAACCCACTTTATTAATAAAGCTATGGAAAAGGTGTTAGCTAAATACAACGTTAGACATAGAGTAGCCACCCCTTATCACCCACACTCAAATGGACAAGCTGAAATATCCAATAGAGAGATCAAAAACATACTTGAAAAAGTGGTTAAACCTAACAGAAAAGACTGGTCTTTTAAGTTGGATGATGCACTTTGGGCATATAGGACTGCATATAAAACACCCCTAGGTATGTCTCCTTATAGGCTAGTATATGGAAAAGCATGTCATTTACCCTTCGTGTTGGAAATCAAAGCCTTTTGGGCCTTAAAAGAACTGAATTATTGCGTGACCGATGCGGGAACATTGCGGTCTCTGCAATTACATGAGCTCGATGAGCTGAGACATATGTCCTATAAAAATGCCAAAATGTATAAGGAAAAAACTAAAATTTGGCATGATAGTAGACTTAGGATTAAGGACTTTAAGAAAGGCCAGCATGTCTTATTATTTAACTCAAGGTTAAGATTATTTTCAGGAAAACTTAAGTCCAGATGGTCAGGTTCTTTTGTGATAACTAACGTGTTTGTTCATGGTGCGATTGAGATTAGAAACCTACAGCACGGGCAGCCGTTTATGGTCAATGGTGCACGATTGAAGAATTACTACGAGGAAGAAGATGTGAAGACACTCTCGGCCTTCCTCTTATCTGAAGCTTAAGAATCAAATCGAGAGGGGATGAGTGACCACTGTGCTCATCCAACAGAAGGCTATGCCTTAGTTTTTTTTCCAAGTATTTTTCGGTTTGTGTTTTATGTGTTTATTTGTGATTTTATTTACGGATTTTGTTGTAATTAGGTGAATTCAAATGGGAGATCTTTAAGAGGAGATCAAGGAGATGAATCAAGGGAAGAGAATCCATGAAGAGATCGGGCTAGATCAAAGATTCGGTTGATTAAATATTGCAACTTAAATCAAGAAATCCCAACGGCTAGGCTATTTAATTGCGGTAGATTTGCTGAGTCCGCAACAGAATAGAGCCGTTGGGATCCACTCGAGTACAAATAGCCGTTAGATCATCGTTGCCCCTTACGCTTTCTTCATCCGTTGGGCCTCAAGATTTCATTCTTCTTCTTCCTCTACATCTCCTACCTCCAGACCTTCCAAGAACGAAAATGGTATCCACACAGGCCGATCGTTCCACGCCCAAAAAGAAGTCACCTGACGCAGAAGAAGCTGCGAGAGAGGCGCTGCTTGCCTTAGCAGATGCTGATGCTGCGCAGCCCTCACGGCCTCCAAAGCTACCGGTGCGCCGAAAGAAGTGGAAGGTTGTGACGGAGATCCCTGCTGGTCCGTCTGAACCAGTCGGTACACCCAAGAAGAGGAAGTGGAAGGTGGCAGTCGGGGATGCACCGATCAAAGAAAAGACTCCCACCGAGGAGAGTCATGAGAGTGGCCGCCCATCCTATGAGACGGCCAGACAGAGCCCTGAGCCATCTCCTTCCCCGCAGACGCCCGAGCACGAAGCACCATCTGAAGAGCACCAAGACTCGGTGCCAAGTGAAGAGGCGGCTGAAGACGAGGAGGTCTTTTCCCCCTTGAGAGAGGTCAGTCCTGACAGCCCTGCAGAGGGGGGGAGTAAAGACTCCATGGAAGAAACGTTGGGGGATTGTCTCCAGCAAATGACCACCAGGGCTCGGCTGAGGAAGAAGGCGCCCAAGATTGTGAAGGCCAAGCGGCCAAAAGCTTCCAAGTGATCCAAGAAGAAGAAGGTCAGTGGTTTACCTTCTTTAAAGAAGCTGAAAGTTGAGGCTGCTGAGTCGGCCAAGGCAAAGGAGAAGGGGAAGGCAAAATTGTACCCCGAAGACGATCCTCAAGCCGTGAGGTATGTCTCTCAAGATGCAGAGACTAGGGGCACTGAATTGAGGAAGAGAGACCTGCTCCATGAGAAGGGTTTTCTTGATGCACTGGCGGACCTGCCGCAATTCTTGCGCGCAGGGATCACCAACCATGGCTGGGAAGAGCTGTGCAGACCACCCATCCCCGCCTACTTCGACATGGTGTATGATTTCTACGCCAACCTGACGCACCCTGAAGATGGTATGTCCATGGTGAGGGGAATTGAGGTCGATTTCTCGGCCAAGGCCATCAATGAAGCTTATGCCCTCAGAGGGCATAAGTACACTCACTATGCGCGAATTATCGAATCACCATCTGCAGTTGTCCTGGAAGAAGCCCTGCGCATCATAGGCCAACCTGAGGCGGCTTGGACAATTTCAAGAAATGGGAAGCACACCCTGATGAGTGCAACCCTCAAGGACAAGGCGGCCGTCTGGTTTTCCTTTGTGCAGAGGCGTCTCTCCCCTGTGACCTGTTGCGTGCTCAATGTGTTAAAATAAATAAGCAATAAGATAGAGAGAGCACTCAGAACATGCAAGCATACATGGTCCTATAGCAAGTAGTAAGTATTTTTCATTCGTTTTCCCACAGAGATTTATTATAAGCTACTAGAGAAGTGTAAAGTTAAGAAAGAATGGGTGGATTTGATGGGGTCAAATTGGTTTTAAATTGTCTATTTCCTACTGAATACGTAGAGGGTAGCAACATAAACAAGTGCAAGTCAAAGCTAAACTCCAATGAAAAGAAACGAGATTAATAAATGAAGAAGAAAACAGCTAAACAGAATTGTGAACTTAGCAGAATTGCGGAAACAGCAATTCTACCGCAATTTTCCTAACAGCGAAAGTGTGTAAAATGGAGAAACAAGGGCTACTAACGACTCCTCTATAGGCATTTTCTCACGATTCTCAAGCATTGGATCAACTCTCTATGCATCAAACTCACTCAATCTCATGTATCGTCTGATTCCATGCATTAGATTCTTTAGTTTACTCATGTCCAAGTAAGGTCTTAAGCATCTTGTTAAAGCAGAAAGTTATGGTTTGTACTAGGAAAACGCCTATTCCTAGGTCGTTTTCTGGCTACCTTGAAAGGCTAGCATGAGTGTATGACTCTGAACTCTTACTCCTTCCAGAGGTTAGGAGTTCTTTGGACAAAATGGATGGCCAATCGAAATTGCCCGTGGGATGAAGCTTACATACAATCAATGCTTCGAGAGCTATCCTACATGCTTGGTTCACGTTTTTTAGCCTATAGTATTGTCATTAGCATGCCCCTATGTGACTTAGTTACTCATGGATATAGGGAGAACAGAAAGAGGTGATAAAACAGGCATGCTTAGAAGGAATTTAGAGATAAAACAGTAAAGAAAAACAGTAGATCGCAGAGGCAAGAAACTGTGAAATATTGAATTGTGCTTCTGATTACTTGATTGTTTGAAGGAACAAAAGAAAGCTTAAAATGAATAACACAAAGACAGAATACCACGAAATGCAATAAACTAGCCACTAGAAAAGAAACAACAACTAAACAATGCTGGAAAGTAGAAATGAAAGACAGAAAGCATGTAAATGAGCTTGGACGCCTCGTCGCAACCGCCTCGGCTGAAGGATGAGAAAGACCAGCCTTGCTTGGATGAATCCAATCGGGAGAGAAGATGAATCTCCTCTCATTCCTATCAGATTATCGATTCCAACAGCTGAGCTTCGCAAACCAACAGACGGCAAAGAAAAACAGGAGAAAAGATGGAGCTGCGAGAAGACTTCTACGCTTTCGGATGATGATTGAACCCTCGACTTTGACCCCCTTTTATAGTAATCTGCAGGTGCGTTTGGGCCAAGAAGAACCATCAATCTTCAACGTCGTACTTCAAAATGGATGGAGGAGAAAGAACGAATCCCTGAAATAACGGAAATTAACAGAAAAAGATCAGTCAACTTACGGTTTTCACTTGAAACATTGCGGTTTCAGCAATGTTTCCGCAATGCTGTCGCAATGTAGTTTTTTCATTCTTTTACTTCGGTTTTCAATCCTTTTCTTTCCTTTTGCACACAAGTCCTAATTTAGCTACCTTCTTTTAATTCTCACAAATAAGCATAGGTTTAAGCTAAATCCTATCAAAAACACCTAAGAGTGTGCATCTTTCTAAGCTAAATAAGTCCTAAATACGTCACTTTTGGAGACATAACACACCCCCAAACTTAAGGTTTTGCTCGTCCTCGAGCAAACTAAGAACTTACTTAGGCTGCTGTTTCATCTTCTTTAACCACTTACTGACTCCCCTATATCCCTATCTATAGCAGTGCTGTCCTGTGACACACTTCTAAGCTTAAGACTACCCTCTTATCTAGCTTCTTCTGACTTCGCATGCCTAATACTCCTGCTGTTTTCATTAACTCCCTACAACTGATCTACCTGCTTTTGTCATATCATGCCACTATCCCCTAGGTTTCAAATTCTACCTAGCTTTACCCCAGACTCAGTACATGCTTCTAGTTTTTACTTATGAGCTACCTAGGATTCCTTAGAGTCATGCCAGTCTTAGTATTAACAGTGACAGTAGTACTTTAAGAGAACAACCTAAACCCTGGCATCACTACATTGGACATACATTCATCTCCCTAAACAACCCTACAAGCTACAACTTTGTGCTCAGCTAATTGAGGATCAGAGTTCTTTTTATCAGGACATCTAAGCCACAAAGCTGCAACTCCTAGGTATACATTCTTCTTCCCTATTCTTTTCCTTTTTTCTTACTTAGGTGGTGCCTCTCCTTTGGTTGCCTTTTGATGCAATGCCACTTGTGGATTACACACTTGGCACTGATTACTCAGCAACCTAAGAGAGACACCCCTCTTTATTCTATTTTTCATTTTTTTTTCAGCTCATCATTTTTTGTAAAGGAGAAGAAGAATGCTTATGTTTTTAAGGGAGAGAGGAATGTTCCTAGGCCTAGGGTGGCCTCCCCCAAACTTAAACTACTCATTGTCCCCAATGAGTGTCTGAGGTGGCACACCCCCAAACTGTCCTAGAAGCATCTAGTCTAAGGTAAAACAAAGAGAATCTAAAAGTCCTAGGCATAGGCAGAACATGCTAAAAGTAAATATCACAGCAGCAGAAATTTGAAAAAAACAGACAGGTAAGGACTTAAAGCTATGCATGCCGAGCTTTTCAGAGGTTAATTTAAACTATCAAAGGATGTCCTATGACACTCATCCAGCATGCTTTGAGATACTCTATATAAGGTAGTCATCATAGCAGCAAAAGAAAGAATTTACACAGAACCAGCCTAACTAAACAGACAGTCAAAAACAGGCATTCAATAATAAAAATTGTGGTTTCCGCAATTATTTCGCAATAAAGCCAGGGCAGATATATCATCGATTAAGGCCCCTATGCATGCTTTTTCCAGTCATCCAAGCTATACAAAAAGGAAACTAAACTAATCTACCTAAGCAGCTATCATCAGACTACACTAAACAATTTAAAAACTTAACACTAAGCAACTAAAACAGATCAAATTATTAACTAAAACCAGCATAATTCACACGGTTCACAAAAAGCAGTTTGATTTTTTTTTTATTGTAAGGGAATGGTAATACTCCCTTGAGTGCAATTCAAACTAGCACTCAGATGTCTTCATCCTCATCAGGCCTTCGTGGTCTTGGAGGCGCCCATGGAGTCAGCAGGTCCGTGGGGAATTCAGGGAAAAGGCAACCCAGCTGGTCAGCGACTTCCTTGTCCCTTGCCTGTGCGTAGGTGGCCCATTGAGCCATCCTCTTCTGTAAATCCATCAGGCACGCCATAGACAGTGACTGAGCAGCAGCCAATCTATCCAGCTCGAACTCCATGTTCCCTTTCCTTCTCAGCCTCAAGCCGGTAGGCAGCTCCAAGTGGCCTGTGTAAGCCATCTGCTGTTCCATCCGCTCAATGGGGACTCCTGCACGCAAGCATAGTTTAGTAATAGTATTAGGGAAGAACAATGGACCCTTACCCTTCTTGGCGCATTCAGCAATGGCAGCTGTAATGACTTCGCCCACGTTGATGGTGAGACCTCGCATGATTGCATAGACCAGCAGCGATCTGCTCTGGTTGATTGTGGTCTCATGTGTTACGGGGGACAGCTTCCTTCTCACGAAGGAAAACCAGACAGCCGCCTTAGCTGTGAGGTTGGCACTCATGAGAGTGTGCCTCCCATTGCGCGACACGGTCCATGAGGCTTCAGGCTGGCCAATGATCCGGATGGCCTCTTCCAGGACGGCTTCAGTAGGTTCATCAACGATCCTTGAGTAATCAGTGTGTTTCTGGCCCTTGAGGCCGTAGGCTTCGTTGATTGCCTTTGCTGAGAAGTCTACTTCAACTCCCCTGACCACAGACAATCCCTCCTCAGAATTCCTCAAATTGGCGTAGAAGTCATACACCATGCTTGTGTAAGCTGGATTGGGTGGTCTGCAGAACTCCTCCCAGCCGTGATTCGTAATTCCTGCGCGCAAGAATTACGGCAGGTCAGCAGGTCTGTCGAGGAAGCCCTTCTCGTGCAGCAGCTCCCTTTTCCTCAGCTCAATGCCTCTAGACTCAGCGTCAGAAGACACGTACCTCACTGACTGAGGCTCATCTTCAGGGTACAGCTTGGCCTTCCCCTTGTCTTTCAGTTTGGCTGACTCAGCAGCCTCAATCTTGAGCTTCTTTGGGGAAGGCTCGTCACTCCCCTTCTTGGATGAAGGCACAGCCCTGGACTTCTTCTTCTTCTTGGACTTCTTTTTAGTTCTTGGCCATTTGGCCTTGACAACCGTGGCTTCCTTCTTCCTCAATCGTGCCTTTGTTGTCATCTGCTGGAGGCAGTCCCCCAGTGTCTCGTCCATCGAGTCATCCTTCTGTACAGGGCTCTTAGGGCTGGCTTCCCTCAAAGGAGAGAAGACCTCGTCTTCCTCAGCTTCCCCACTGCCCTGCGTCGATTCTTGGTACTCCCCATATGGGAATTCAGGGTCAGGCCGTGGAGAAGTGTGCGAAGGAGTGGTGCTTTGTGCTGGTGGGGTACACTCAGAACTCTGCGGTGATGAAGGCAACTCAGGGCTCTGCGCTGGTGGCGATGAAGAGAGCTCAGGGCTTCGAACCGGTGGGGATGGTGAAGGGCTGCGCTCGACTGTCTCGTGGGATGGCTGGCCTAGTTCTTGACTCTCCACAGAGGGAGTCTTTTTCTTGATTTCTTCTTCGGCCACAACCATACTCCATTTGCGCTTCTTGGGTGTGCCTGCTGGTTCAGAGGGTCCAGCAGGTATCTCTGTGACGACCTTCCACTTCTTCTTGCGGATTGGAAGTTTGGGAAGTCGTTCAGTTCGCGCAGCATCAGCGTCTGCAAGGGCAAGAAGTGCTTCCCTCGCAGCCGTTTCAGCCTCATCAGCCCGTTTCTTGGACGCAGATCGTTCGGCTCTTGTTAGCACCATTGTTGAATTGTGGAGATTTGGAGAGAGGAATCAAAGATGAAGCGAAAAGCAGCTTTCTTGAAGTTCAGATAATGGGAGAATCGTGCGGATCAACGCGCCTTCTAACGGATATAAAGAAAACCCAAAAAAATCTCAACGGCTATATTTTTGCGGATTCTGCAAATCCAGCGCAATTCTAGTGACCGTTGGAGATTTTCTGCATTTAAATGTCAATCTTTTCTCATCCGTATCTTTGATTTGGCCCAATATCTTTTTGATCTTTTTAGCTGGAATTAATCTCCTTGATTCCCTCTATTGATTCCCTACAAAAAGAAATAAAATCAACATTAAATTCGTAATTAAAATCATACAAACATATACACAAACGATAACCGGAAAAAATGGAAAAAATAAACTAAGGCATGAGCCCCGTCTGGACGAGCACAGCAATCACTCGTCCTCTCTCGTTCTTAATTTCACGCTTCAGTCAAGAGGAAGGCCGAGAGAGTCTTCACATCTCCTTCCTCATAGTAGTGCTTCAATCTTGCACCATTAACCATGAATGGTTGTCCTTGCTGCAGGTTCTTTATCTCGATGGCACCATGAACAAACACATTAGTAATTATAAATGGACCTGACCATCTAGACTTAAGTTTGCCTGGAAATAATTTCAATCGTGAGTTAAATAATAAGACAAGCTGGCCTTTCTTGAAGTCCTTAATCCTAAGTCTACTGTCGTGCCAAATCTTGGTCTTTTCTTTATACATTTTGGCATTTTCATAAGACATATGCCTAAGCTCATCAAGCTCATGTAATTGCAAAGACCGCAACGTTCCCGCATCGGTCACGCAATAATTCAACTCTTTTAGTGCCCAAAATGCCTTAATTTCCAACTCGAATGGAAGATGACAAGCTTTACCATACACAAGTCTGTAAGGAGACATACCTAGGGGTGTCTTATACGCAGTTCTGTACGCCCAAAGTGCATCCTCGAGTTTAAACGCCCAATCCTTTCTGTTGGGTTTGACCACTTTTTCTAGGATATTCTTAATCTCCCTATTTGAAATTTCAGCCTGTCCATTCGAGTGTGGGTGATAGGGAGTGGCTACTCTATGTCTAATGTTATACTTAGCCAACACTCTCTCCATAGCCTTATTAATGAAATGTGTCCCTTCATCGCTAATGATAGCACGTGGTGTTCCAAACCTAGTAAAAATGTGCCTATGCAAGAATTTTATGACTGTTTTGGCATCATTATTGGGACATGCTATGGCCTCTACCCACTTGGATACATAGTCTACTGCCACTAATATGTAAAGGTTACCTGATGATGGGGGAAATGATCCCATGAAGTCAATGCCCCACACATCAAAGAGCTTCAACTCTAAGATGTAAGTGAGAGGCATTTCATCCTTGCGACTAAGGTTACCTGTCCTTTGGCATTCATCACAGCTGTGTGCATAGTTGTGTGCATCCTTGAAGATCGTTGGCCAATAGTAGCCACTCTGAAATACCTTTGCAGCTGTTCTTTGGCCACCAAAGTGTCCACCATAAGGAGCTGTGTGGCAGTGCTGCAGCACAGACTTTGCCTCAGCAGCTGAAACACACATCCTTAGCAGGCCGTCAGCACATGTTTTGTAAAGTGTGGGGTCATCCCATATGAATTTCCTTGCTTCATGAAGGAACCTCTTCTTCTCTTGTCCTCCCTTGAAAGTTGGTATGACCTGCGATGCAAGGAAGTTAGCAATGTCAGCAAACCAAGGTTCCTCATCGTTATCACGATGAGTCAATACAAAGACATGTTCATCAATAAATGCATCAGAAATTGCGGTTTCCGCAATTTTTTCGCAATTATGCTGCAATCTAGAAAGATGATCCGCAACCACATTTTCACATCCTTTCTTATCTCTAATGTCTAGATCAAACTCTTGCAGCAGCAGTACCCACCTAATCAACCTAGGCTTAGCATCAGCCTTCCTCATAAGGTACTTTAAAGCAGAATGGTCAGTGTACACAATCGTTCTGGTGCCTACAATATAGTTCCTAAATTTCTCACAAGCAAACACTACAGCTAGCATCTCCTTCTCAGTGGTTGTGTAGTTGCATTGTGCCTCATTAAGTGTCTTACTAGCATAGTAAACAGGGTGTGTTAACTTGTCAATCTTCTGTCCTAACATGACCCCTACAGCATAGTCACTGGCATCACATAACATCTCAAAGGGAAGATCCCAATTAGGCCCTACTATAATAGGTGCTGTGACTAGTGCTTCCTTAAGGGTTTTCCAAGCTAAGACACACTCTTTAGAGAAAATGAATGGTTTGTTTAGCTCTAAAAGTTCACATAAAGGCTTGGAGATCTTAGAAAAGTCCTTAATGAACCTTCTATAGAAACCAGCATGCCCTAAGAAACTTCTAATGGCCTTGACATTTTGGGGTTCTACCAATTTCTCTATTACTTCAATTTTTGCCCTGTAAACTTCTACCCCTGCCCTTGACACTCTATGACCTAAGACAATCCCTTCATCCACCATGAAGTGGCATTTTTCCCAATTTAGGACTAGGTTGGTCTCCTCACACCTAGCCAGGACTTGTCCTAGGTTCTCTAGACAGTTTGTAAATGAATCCCCAAAGACTGAGAAATCATCCATGAATATCTCTATCATGGACTCATCCAAATCAGAGAAGATTGCCAACATGCACCTTTGGAAAGTTGTCGGTGCATTGCATAAGCCAAAAGGCATTCTGCGAAAGGCAAAAGTTCCAAAAGGGCAAGTGAAGGTAGTCTTCTCTTGGTCCTTAGGGTCTATAGTAATCTGATTATACCCTGAATAACCGTCTAAGAAACAGTAGTAGGCTCTACCAGCTATTCTATCTAGCATCTGGTCAATGAATGGTAGAGGAAAATGGTCTTTTTTGGTTTCTTTATTTAGTTTCCTATAATCCATGCAAACTCTCCACCCTGTGATAGTCCTTGTTGGAATCAGTTCATTGTTCTCATTGACTACCACAGTCATCCCCCCCTTCTTAGGTACACATTGTATAGGGCTCACCCACTGACTACTAGCTATGGGGAAGATCACACCAGCATCTAACCATTTTATTATTTCCTTTTTAACTACCTCTTTCATAGAGGGGTTCAGCCTACGTTGGTGATCTACTCTAGGTGTATGCTCTTCCTCTAATATAATCTTATGCATGCAATAAGAAGGGCTAATGCCTCTGATATCAGCAATAGTCCATGCAATAGCTTTCCTATGTTGCTTAAGTAGTAAAATCAGTTCAACCTCATGCTTTTCACTTAATTTAGAAGAAATAATCACAGGCAAAGTATCATTACTTCCTAGATATGCATACTTGAGGTGAGTGGGGAGAGGTTTCAATTCTAAAACAGGTGGATGCTCAATGGATGGTTTTAATGGATTCAAAGATTTTTCAGTTAAATCAATATTCATACAAACATGCTGAGGGTTATTTACAGGTATATCCATTATCTCAGCTATGTTTAAGTCAGTTAATTCTAATCCTACATAGTTATTAGCATGCTTAGTCAACAATTCATGCTCCAATTGTTCTTCCATTAATGAATCTACAATGTCCATGCTAGCACAAGATTCAGAGTCAGAGGGGTACCTTAAGGCTTTATAAACACTAAATTTCACCTCTTCATCATGAACCCTCATAGTGAGCTCACCTTTTTGGACATCTATCAGTGCCCTACCTGTGGCTAGAAATGGTCTACCTAACAGGATGGGGACCTCCTTGTTTGCTTCATAATCCAGGATAATGAAATCTGCAAGGAAAATAAACTTGTCAACCTTTACAAGAATATCCTCAATCTTACCTTCAGGGTATGCAATGGATCTGTCTGCTAGTTGTAAGGTGACAGTGGTTGGACGTGCTTCTCCTATTCCTAGCTGGCGGAATAGTGATAGGGGCATGAGGTTTATGCTGGCTCCCAGGTCACAAAGAGCTCTGCCCACGTGCTTGCCTCCTAGCTCTATAGGTAAGGTGAAGGAACCAGGATCCTTCTCCTTCTTGGGTAGCTTGTTCTGGAGTATGGCACTGCACTCCTCAGTGAGATTGACTGTTTCAAACTCACCAATTATTCTCTTGTTAGTTATAATATCCTTCAAAAAATTTACATAAGAAGGCATAGACTGTAAAACTTCTACAAAAGGAATATTAACATGTACTTGCTTAAGAATTTCTAGAAATTTATTAAAGTGCACTTCCTGTTCTTGTTTTTTCTTTAGCCTTCTAGGAAATGGAGGTGGTGGCACATATGCAGGCACTTCAGGTCGCCTCAGGATAAGTGGAGGCCTTGGAATTTCTTCTATCTCCTCTATGATTGGCTCCAGCCTTGTTCCTGATGTGCTTGTTGGTGGCGGACCCTGGTTTGGCAGAGACTCCAGTGGAGCACTAGACTCAGTGTTCTCTACTCTCTTTGGTGTTTCTTTGGTGTTGCTCACCAATGGTCTACCACTTCTAAGTTCAATTGCTTGAACTTGCTCTTTACCATCTCTCCTTGGCACTTCAGTGTCAGCAGGAAGTCTACCTTGGGGCCTACTTTTGATTTCATTGGCTAGTTGCCCTATTTGGTTCTCTAGGCTCCTAAGAGTAGCTTGCTGACTCTGTAGAGTGGCATCATTCTTGGCTATGTATTCCTTGAGTAAGTTTTATACAGAAGATCCTACAGGTTGGTTGTATGGTTTTTGGTACATGGGTTGGTTATGTTGGGGAGTGAAACCAGGTGTTCCACTCGGTCTTGGTTGGTTAGGATTTTGGTTAGCATTTTGTTGGCCACCCCATGACAGGTTTGGGTGGTTCCTCCAACCAGGGTTGTAAGTATTGGAGTAGGGGTTGTTCCTAGGCTGCTGTTGGCTTCCAATGTAGCAGACTGAGGCTGGATTCCCAGGGCAGTATTCGTACAGGTGCCCTTCCCCACAGAATCCACAGATAAGTGTCTCACCTTGACTTGGTTGGGTGCCCATTGACATGGCTGTGGCGGTGTTGACACTGGTTTGGAGATTGGCTTGAGCCATTTGCTTAACTAGGTTGGTCAGGGCATTTATTTGGCTGCTCATTGCACTTAGAGCATCTTTGTCTTGAGCTCTAGTTGGCTCAACCGGATCATCTGACCACCTACAGTGAGATGCTGAGATCTTCTCCAAGATCTCATAGGCCTCGTTGTAACTCTTGGACAACATGGAACCTCCAGCAGATGAATTTAAGACTTGTCTAGTGCTGGGGTTGCATCCTTTGAAAAAGACCTCTATTTGGATACACCATGGGATGCCATGGTGTGGACATTTAAGAAGAAGATCTTTAAACCTTGTCCAAGCTTCGTGAAGAGACTCAGTGTCAGCTTGTTTGAACTTGATTATGTCATCACGAAAGGTAGAATTCCTATCAGGTGGGAAGTATTTGACTAGGAATTTTTCTGCTAAGTCTGTCCAATTGCGGACAGATCCAGAGGGTAATGAGTTTAACCACGTTTTGGCTTTATCCCTCAAAGAGTAAGGGAAAAGGTATAGCCTCAAGGCTTCTTGGAAAACTCCAGGGATGATGAAGGTATCACTGACTCCTAAGAAGTTTCTAAGATGGTTGTGGGGATCCTCATTTTTCACTCCAAAGAATTGTCCCACAGTGGACAGCATTTGGAACATCACTGGCTTTAACTCGAATGAGTTGGCAGTGATTTCAGGACGGATTATGCTGGGGTTCAGCTCCCCAAGCATAGGTACTAAGTAAAAGAGTATGACGCTATCCTTGTCATTCGCTATTTCGATAGGGTTGCGAGTGACAGGCACCGGATTTGGAACTATTCCATCCATTTCTTCTTGAGACAATTGCGGAGGAATTGCGGTTCTCGCAATTATTGGAGGTCTAGAGGGTTGGTTAAAGAGACGTTTCTTGGCTCTATTTCTGGCCCTAAGTAATCTCTCAGGCTCAGGATTGAACTCTAGATCACTACTTGAAGGCTCACTCATAAACTAACCCAATAGTACCTGCAAAAGAAATGAAACAGATCAGCTTCAATAGGCAATGAACTTGGTGTTTCAAACTTAACAAACTTCGTTTTCACTTAAATAAATCCCCGGCAGCGGCGCCAAAAACTTGTTGCGTGCTCAATGTGTTAAAATAAATAAGCAATAAGATAGAGAGAGCACTCAGAACATGCAAGCATACATGGTCCTATAGCAAGTAGTAAGTATTTTTCATTCGTTTTCCCACAGAGATTTATTATAAGCTACTAGAGAAGTGTAAAGTTAAGAAAGAATGGGTGGATTTGATGGGGTCAAATTGGTTTTAAATTGTCTATTTCCTACTGAATACGTAGAGGGTAGCAACATAAACAAGTGCAAGTCAAAGCTAAACTCCAATGAAAAGAAACGAGATTAATAAATGAAGAAGAAAACAGCTAAACAGAATTGTGAACTTAGCAGAATTGCGGAAACAGCAATTCTACCGCAATTTTCCTAACAGCGAAAGTGTGTAAAATGGAGAAACAAGGGCTACTAACGACTCCTCTATAGGCATTTTCTCACGATTCTCAAGCATTGGATCAACTCTCTATGCATCAAACTCACTCAATCTCATGTATCGTCCGATTCCATGCATTAGATTCTTTAGTTTACTCATGTCCAAGTAAGGTCTTAAGCATCTTGTTAAAGCAGAAAGTTATGGTTTGTACTAGGAAAACGCCTATTCCTAGGTCGTTTTCTGGCTACCTTGAAAGGCTAGCATGAGTGTATGACTCTGAACTCTTACTCCTTCCAGAGGTTAGGAGTTCTTTGGACAAAATGGATGGCCAATCGAAATTGCCCGTGGGATGAAGCTTACATACAATCAATGCTTCGAGAGCTATCCTACATGCTTGGTTCACGTTTTTTAGCCTATAGTATTGTCATTAGCATGCCCCTATGTGACTTAGTTACTCATGGATATAGGGAGAACAGAAAAAGGTGATAAAACAGGCATGCTTAGAAGGAATTTAGAGATAAAACAGTAAAGAAAAACAGTAGATCGCAGAGGCAAGAAACTGTGAAATATTGAATTGTGCTTCTGATTACTTGATTGTTTGAAGGAACAAAAGAAAGCTTAAAATGAATAACACAAAGACAGAACACCACGAAATGCAATAAACTAGCCACTAGAAAAGAAACAACAACTAAACAATGCTGGAAAGTAGAAATGAAAGACAGAAAGCATGTAAATGAGCTTGGACGCCTCGTCGCAACCGCCTCGGCTGAAGGATGAGAAAGACCAACCTTGCTTGGATGAATCCAATCGGGAGAGAAGATGAATCTCCTCTCCTTCCTATCAGATTATCGATTCCAACAGCTGAGCTTCGCAAACCAACAGACGGCAAAGAAAAACAGGAGAAAAGATGGAGCTGCGAGAAGACTTCTACGCTTTCGGATGATGATTGAACCCTCGACTTTGACCCCCTTTTATAGTAATCTGCAGGTGCGTTTGGGCCAAGGAGAACCATCAATCTTCAACGTCGTACTTCAAAATGGATGGAGGAGAAAGAACGAATCCCTGAAATAACGGAAATTAACAGAAAAAGATCAGTCAACTTACGGTTTTCACTTGAAACATTGCGGTTTCAGCAATGTTTCCGCAATGCTGTCGCAATGTAGTTTTTTCATTCTTTTACTTCGGTTTTCAATCCTTTTCTTTCCTTTTGCACACAAGTCCTAATTTAGCTACCTTCTTTTAATTCTCACAAATAAGCATAGGTTTAAGCTAAATCCTATCAAAAACACCTAAGAGTGTGCATCTTTCTAAGCTAAATAAGTCCTAAATACGTCACTTTTGGAGACATAACATGACCCACGAGACGACCATAAACCAGGGGAGATCTTTGCTGCTTTACGCCATTATGAGGGGCCTCACCATAGATGTTGGTGAGGTCATTACAGCCTTCATAGCCGACTGTGCAAAGAAAGGTAAGGGCCCTCTTTTCTTCCCAAACACCATTACTAAACTCTGCTTGCGTGCAGGTGTGCCTATCGAGAGGAAGGATAGGCAGCTGGCCTATACCGGTCATCTGGAATTGCCCACAGGCTTGCGGATGCGACAGAGGGGCAACATGGAATTTGAGCTAGACGGCCTGGCTGCTGCTCAATCACTGAACATGGCGTGTCTGATGGACTTACAGCGCAAGATGGCTCAGTGGGCCGAATATGCACAAGCTAGGGATAAGGATGTGGCTGACCAGCTAGGGTGCATCTTCCCTGCCTTCCCCACTGACCTGTTGAAGCCATGGGCGCCTCCTAGAGAAAGGAGAGATGAGGATGAGGGGGATTGAGTGCCAGTCTGAACGGCACTCGAGGGAGTATTTCTGTTCCCTCTTAAGAATAAAAAACAAAGTGCTGCTTTTCTGTGATTTTTTTTGTCTCTGTTATTAATCATCTTTTGGATCTGTTTTGAATTGTTCTTTTGATTGTTTAGCTTAGTTTAGTAGTTTGATGGTTTCTGAGTAGATTAGTTTAGTTAGTTTTACTTTTTAGGATAGTTTTGATGACTAGAAAAAGCATGCTAGGAGCCTTGATCAACTGCTAAATATGCTCTGTAGGTTTATTGCGGATTCTTTGCGGAGTCCGCAATGTTTTGTTAGTTTTTCGCATGCTATTGGCTGACTTTTTGGTAGGCTGGTTCTGTTTACATTTTGCTATCTTGCTGTTTTCTTGACTTCTATATGTGATCTATCTGTGAGCATGCTGGATGAGTGTCTTAGTACACCTTTGATAGTTTAAATTAGTTACTTAAAATTGCTCAGCATGCACCTCGTTAAGCCTTTAACATGCTGTCTTTACAAAATAATTCTGCTGCTGTGATATCTGTTTTAGGAAGGTCATTCTATGCCTAGGACTTTTAGATTCTACATGCTTTGCCCTAGACTAGATGCTTCTAGAACAAGTTTGGGGGTGTGCCACCTCAGACTCTCATTGGGGACAATGAGAAGTTTTAGTTTGGGGGAGGCAGCCCTAGGCCTAGGAACATTCCTCTCTCCCTCTTAAACATAAGCATTCTTCTTCTTCTTTGGAAAAAATGATGAACTGAAAAAAAAAATGAAAAAAGAATAAAGAGTGGTGTCTCTCTTTAGGTTGCTGAGTAATCAGTGCCATGTGTGTAACCCACAAGTGGCATTGCATCAAAAGGCAACCAAAGGAGAGGCCCTACCAAAGAAGGAAAGAAAAAAGGAAAAACCAAGGAAGAAGAATGTATGCCTATGAGTTATAGCTTATGTGCTTAGGTGTCCTATGTAAATGAACTCTGATCCTCAATTAACTAAGCATAGGGTTGTAGCTTGTAGGTTTGTTAAGGGAGATGAATGTATATCCAATGTAGTGATGACAGGGTTTAGGTTGTTCTATGAAAAGTACTATTGTCACTGGTTTATACTAAGACTGGCATGACTCTAAGGAATCCTAGGTAGCTCAAAAGAAAAACATTAGAAGCATGTACTGAGTCCGGGATAAAGCTAGGTAGAATTTGAAAACTTAGGGATAGTTGCACAATGAGCCTAATGACCAAAGCAGATAGATCAGTTGTAGGGAGTTTATAAAGACATTAGGATTATAAGGCAAGAGAAGTCAGAAGAAGCGAAATGAGAAGCTAGTTTTAAACTTAGAAGAGTGTTACAGGACAGCTATGCCTTAGATAGTGAACTTAGGGAAGTCAGCAAGCAGTTAGATAGAGTGATAACAGCCTAAGTAAGTCCTATATTGCTCGAGGACGAGCAATAACTCAAGTTTGGGGGTGTGTTACGTCTCCAAAAGTGACTGATTTAGGGACTTAGTTGCTATAGAATTAGGTGAACTCTTAAGCGTTTTTGGTAGAATTTAGCATAAACATGTGCTTTTATATGAGAATTTGTAGAATGAAGCTAAATTAGGACTTATGTGTGAAAGGAAGGAAAGAGAACCAAAAACAAAGCTAAACAGTTGAAATTTCCATATTACTGAAACATTGCGAAAACATTGCTGTCTCAGCAATGTTTAAGTGAAATTTGTTAAGTTGTCTAACCGTTTTCTATTTTGTTACGATCTTTCAGCTGCTCATTTTTTCTCCTGCTGCCACGTGGAAGGTCGTTGTTCAGAATGGATGGTTCTCCTTGGCCGAATCGTACCTGCAAAACACTATAAAAGGAGGTCAAAGGGGAAGGACAAACACACACTCGGAGACGTAGATCTCCCTTCGCAACGCAGTTCTTATTGTTTTCTCTTCCAGTTGTTGGCGTGAAGGTCTCAGCTGGTGGAATCGATAATCTAAGAGGAAGAAGAGAGGATCTTCCATCTCTTCTGATTGGATTCATCCACGATCAAGCTCACCTTCGGCTTTCATCCGAGGCGTTGCGGCGAGGAGTTCACACGCATACTTTACTGCTTTCTGCTGCTCTTTGTTTCACTTTTCGTTTTTGTCTGTTGTTATTTCACTTATGTCTGCTACTCCACTCTATTTCGTACTCTTCTGTTTAGCCTTAGTTGTTTAAAGTTGTTATTTGTTTAGTTCAAACCTTGGTTAATCAAGGCATTATTTCATCACTTCGCAAGTTCTCCATTGCTTCTGTTTTCTGTCATTTCTTCTTGAATACTGTCGAGCATGTTTAAATACTCAAATCTTTCCACTCCATCTTCATCCATGAGTAACTAAAACCACATAAGGGTCTGCTAATGATGAATCTATAGGTAGAAATACATGAATTCAGCATGTAAGTTAGCTTCGAATGCATTGAATGTATGTGTGCTTCATCCCACGGACAATTTCGATTGGCCATCCATTTTGTCTAAAGAACTCCTAACCTCTGGAAGGAGTAAGAGTTCAGAGTCGTCCATTCATGCTAGCCTTTCATGGTAACCAGAAAACGACCTAGGAATAGGCGGTTTCCTAGCACAAATCATTAACTTGCTTATATAAATAGATGCTTAAGCCTTACTTGGACATGAGTAAACTAAAGGATCTAATGCATGAAATCGAGAGATACATGAGAAGGAGTTAATTTGATGCATGGTAAGTTGATCTACTGCTGAAGAATCGTATGAAAAAGCCTATAGAGGAGTCGTTAGTAGCCCTTGTTTCCACACTTTACCCTTAAAACGCTGTTAGTACAATTGCTAGAAAATTGTTGTTTCCGCAATTTTCTTAGTTTAAATTTTGCCTTAGCCATTTTTCTTAGTTTTTTGCTTTGCGATTTTATTGCTAGTTAATTGCTTTCTCCGCAATTCTTTTTCTCCTACATTGAAGTTAACCTATTTACTTGTCTTTGTTTATGCTTGCATAACTTGCACGTCCTTTATTAGTTAGGCACTTTAATCCCAATTCTACCCCATTCAACCATCATTTCTAGTTTAACATCTCACTTCGCTAGTAACTAAGAATAAATCTCTGTGGGAAATCGAATGAAAAAAATACTTATTACTTGCTACAAGACCATGTATGCTTGCATGTTCTAAGTGCTCTCACATTGCATTTTAATTTACACATTGAGCACGCAACATCTGTCATGACTACGACCTTGTTGACCGTGTGACAGTTTTGTTTTGGGTCCTGAGTATGATTCGTCCTAGTGAAGTTACGCTGAGGTCGTTGTGGGTTAGAAAATGATTGGTCTAACTTCCTTTTCTGATTCAAAGAAGATCCTTTTCCAGCCGACGCCTGAGACCCAGTTGATGGACGAACATCGATCAAATCAGCTGCACGCAGAGCCGTGGCATAATCAGGTGGAAAAAGGGCTGCCACAAAATCCTGGATTCCCTCTTTCAGGCCCATAATAAATCGTTCTGTCTTCTTAGCCTCGGTGTCCACTAGGTCAGGAGCAAAACAAGACAACTTCGTGAACTCCCTGTCATACTCTTGGATAGACCGACTTCCTTGCTTCAGGTTTAGGAACTCTGCTTGCTTCCTAAACCGAGTGACTGCCGGAAAATATTGTCGGAAGAAGACCTCCCTAAATTGCACCCATGAAACCGGACCTTCACTAATATCAATAGTTCTTTCAGCAGACTCCCACCATAGGAGAGCTTCGTCTCTCAACATGAACACCGCGCACTACACCTTCTGGTCTTCCAGGCACCCCATGTACCGGAAAATTGTCTCCATGGACGACAACCAAATCTCTGCCGCTGTTGGGTCCACAGAAGACCCATCGAAAGGGCGGGGGTCGTACTTCTTAAAGTCCCGCAAATACTTAGCCTCCAACGACATACTCCCATGGTCTTGGGTCGACTGAGCCAGATGATTGGAGACCATAGTTTGAACTAGCGTCTGATTAGAGACCACCGTTTGAACAAGAGTCTGAAGGGTCTCCAACATTAAGGATGTTGTCATAGGCTCCGGCTGCCCCACTTGTGGATTCACCATTTGGTCATCGACCACCTCTACTTGTGGTTCTTCTAACTGTGGATCTTGCTGACCTCTATCGCTCCTAATGTTCCTCCTGACGATCCTTCTTCCACGTGCCGGCATATTCTGGAATCACGACGAGAAATAACTAAGATACGAGTTACTGACGTTAAAAATCTAATTACCACTCGCCACAACACCATAGACACGTCATATCATTCACATTTAACTTCCAAATATTTCTTAAATAAAATAAAATAGAAGCAGTATTTACAACAAGTAACGTACCTGGCGGTGACAAGTTGTTTGCTTTTGGCCATGGTGACACTTAACGCTTACGATGTAAGCAAGTCTACATAACTCATAACCTTGGGCTCTGATACCAACGGTAACGACCCGACTTTTCCTAACTTAAACTACTAAGGGACGCTACTAAATGCATGATGATAACATTTGAAAAAAACTCTTGAGAAAAGATATAGAAATAAATATTTCCATTTGAACAAACTAAAATATAATTATTTGGGATCCCATTTAAAATATTGAAAACATCAAATAAAACATTTCGATAAACTCCTTTAAAATTGTTTCATAGCATAACCTAGAATAAAACATTTAAACTTAAATATCAAATATGCGGAAGCCATGCTAACAATGACCCCATGGCACAAACAGCAAACGATCCCGTCACTCGCCTCATACGTTTTTGCCATTTCCTGAAAAATAATAATTGGAAAAGGATGAGTATAAAATTACCCAGTAAGTAACCCCAAATGGGTTAGACATGCATACAAAGCAAAACATGCATTAAATAGTTTAATCATGTAGGGCCTTTATTTTCTGTCCAAACTTTCAAATCGACATTTGGACAATTAACCCATCAAAACTATACCAACTAACTGGTGACGCTTAAGCGGGAAACTTGAGAGACTCTACCCCAGCTAATGGTAGTTGGCTCCCAATCAGCGGAGTCAAGTCTCACCCGTCAGACCACCTCATTCTGAGATGTACACAAACTGCATTAAGTTTGTCAACTCACTGGTGGAACATAGGTGAGTTTTTTTTAAAACGTGGACCTCTACCCCAACAGATGGTAACTACCTCTACCCCAACAGATGGTAACTGACCCCAGTCTGTGGAGTCGAGATCCACCCACCTAGCTCCTAGTCATAGTACATCAACATACATGGATGAATAATTGTCACAACTTCACATTAAAACATGAATCATTCACCATTGTGCATGAGGCCCCCTAGCTGAATATTCTATAATGACATGACACTCAATTCAGATAAGGTCGTTGACCCAATTAATAGTCAAACAAACCAACTACACCATATCATTCACCAAGAAAAATATGAACACTTCCAACTTATAAGTTAATTTCAAGAATGAAAAACAATACACATATTAATTTTCACAACATCACTCATCTAGAACAACCAGAAACAAACATACATGTAACAAACAACCAAACTTTCTCACCAAGCCAAAGGCTTTCCATCACTAAGGAAACTTACATTGAGTCGAAACCCAAACGATCACTAAATTGCTTACGGAAGGTCTTGGTTCCAACCTAAACAATTTCCAACAATCAAAACTCATTCCTGAGATAAAACAGTACTGTAAAAAATGTCTAAACAAAAAAACCCTAGGTTACCTACGTGGCCCGTCACTCTTAGTCTTACGCTAAATTCAATTCCAATCCCAGACCGTTTTCGACACTGAAACAGAGATGGCCATTATAAGTTATGACAAATCTGAAATCTTGAAATAGAATCCAAAGGTTTCCAAACGAATTGTTACCTATTGAGCGTTGTCAAATCGATTGACGGTGAGGGTTGGGCGTGGATCGAACGACGATAACCAATTATTTTTGATTCAGCGGCAAAGTGCAGATGAAAGTAAAGAAAAAGAAGAAATGGCAATGCAAGGTGGAGATGCCCTAAACTCATCCTTTAAAAAAAAAATTATTATTAATATTAATATTAAAAGAAAGATTTTAATAATATTAATATTAATATTTTTTTTTTCCTTTTCCTTTTCTTTTTTTTTTCATTTTAATAACTTTTCTTTTCTTTTCTTCCCATTTCCCACTAAACCAAAATCCATAACATTTCTAATTCAACTCTTTCCAAATAAGCATTTTTCTCCTAAAAAAATAAAACTAAATTGATCAATCTCCTTACTCAACGAACAAGAAATTTTCCACAAGCAATTTAAAGCACTAAAAGCAAAAATAAGGGTACGGGGTGTTACATCTTTGATCTTAAGAGGTAATCTAATTCTAGCATTTTCTCTTGGTTGATCTTGAATTTGTATACGGAGGTGTTAACTTCTTTGACTCAAGGATTCTTGCTCGCTTGAATCTTTGGGCTGAGGGTTAGGGTTACCTTATCATACTGAGCGATGCTTGAATTGACAACATTTCTAAATATTTTTTTTAGTTCAACAATTGTAGGGGTCGATGATCGAACCAACAAGTTTAAGAGGTTAATTTGTGCTTATTCACTGAGTTATGTTCGAATTTGCAACATTTTTAGAGTTGGGTTGAAACCACACCCCAAAAGCCTCGTTCTATTACCTTAAAATGTTATATTTTACACCTGCTTGGTTAAGTTTTCTTGATAAAAGAATTCTCCTATTAATTTTGTTAATGATTGTGTATTCATTTTATCTTACATATTTTTACTATTCATATACTCGTAGATATTTTTTTAGGTTAAATATATGTTTTAGTATCTAGTTTGAGTGCAATTTTAATTTATTCAATTGTTCAAAATGTTTCGATTTAGTTTCTAACATTTTGACATGTTTCAATTATACGATTAAATGGTATATACTAATTAGTTGATGATAAATAATACATAGGAAGTTGGTATAATTTTAGAGACAAAAAATTAAACCATCTAATTGACAAAAAAAATTTAATTTCTCCAAATTTCTAAAAGTCAACATAAAGTTCCATTGTTTTCTCTTAGATATATCTAATTCTCTCTCTAACTTTTTGACCAACTTATTAAGTATCATGACATGTAAATATATCATGTATGTATTTAGCCTACTTTTTATTCTCAACAATACACCTGAAAGTTTTCAAATTAATAAAACTAGTTCAGTTTTTTTTTTTTTTTTTTTTTTTTTTTTTTTTTTTTTTTTTTTTTTGTTTGTTTGTTTGTTTGTTTGTTTGTTTGTGTCTGTGTAGCTACTTCATAGTCAGGAGCACAACATTATGTCAATTAAGTTAGGCTTGGTTTGACAAAACAGTTATTTTTAATCAAATAAATGTTAGAATGGAAGATGGGACTTTTTTTTTTTTAAATTATTAACATCCTATTTTGACATGAGCTTTCCAAATAATTATTAATTATTAATTTTTTTTTAATACTTAGTTCAGGGTTCTTAAAAAGATTATTTTAGTTATACTCAACGCAGAAAATATCTTTATCGATATCAATATCGGTAACTCAGATTTATGGATATATCGATAGATATTTCGATAAAAATCACGAAAATTGATAGAAATATTGTGATTTTTTTTAATGAAACTTTAGAACAAGCTTAATTAAGTAATACACTATTACTTTAAGCATATATTTCAGAAATTATAAGTGAAATATGAATAGTAATAGAATGATAGATAATATTGAAAATTGAAAAATGAATATGAACTTGAATACTTTATTGATAAAAAATTGAGGTCATACAAGTACAAAGTTCAATTCCAAGATGATGACTTTGGATGTATTAAACCAACATTAATATAATTGATTTGATATTGAGAATACTCCTCCAACTCATAATTATAAATATATAATAGAAGTGAAAATTATAAAAATAAAAATAAATGGAGGTATGAATAAATTTATATAACATTAAACTTAAAATAAAAAAAATAAATTAATAATATGTGAGAATTATATTTATAACATTAATACATAAACATAAATATATGATAGAAGTGGAAAATGTAAAGTTACATATACATAAATAATAGAAGTGATAATTATAAAATAAACATAAATGTAGGTGAGATTAAAAAAAAGTAATAAATAATAAAAAAAAAATCTACTATCAAAAAAGGGGAAATTGTAATAGATGTCAATTTAGAATAAGATAATTAAAAATATAGCATGTTTTTAAAAAATTTGCGGATATGGCAATTTCTGATATCTTATGGCTGATAGAAGTCTATCGCTGATCACCTCAACTTTTTATAGATTTTTGTCGGTGATAATAATCTATCAGTGATAAAAGTCTATCACTGATAGAGTCTATCAGTGACTCTATCAGTGATATGATAAAGTCAGTGATGGAAACGGATTTTTTTGCCATATTTGCAAAACATTTTAAAGTTTGTTAAATTTGCAATTAGTTTGGGTCTGATTGCTATTTGTGCAACCAGCCCTTAAAAAAGAGACTAATGAGCTAGCAAAAACGAAGAGAGTTGAGAGCTCTCTAAATTGAGATTGATAGTGGTGTGGGAGAACTATTTTATAGAAAAAAAAAAAAAAAAAAAAAAAATTGGATTGGAAATTACAATATTTTGGAGTGAAAATAAAATTTTTGGTTTAGATAATCAAACCAATCAAACTCAAATTAATTTTTAAGTTGGAAGTCAACAGTTGAAAAAACAATGAAAAAATCACTGAAAATGAAGTGAAAGAAACCATAAAAAAAGAATGTTGAAATTTAAACTTAAGTCACATGCATAATAAACTTAAATATTTATAATTTCTATCGATTTTTTTGTCAAATTTTTTTGTTCTGCTCTGATTTATATCCATATTTCTGCTCTGATTTATATCTATGAATATCTGCCGAATCTGCATTTTTGTTTTCAGTTGATGTATCAGCAAAACTATATTTCGACCATATTTCGGCTTTGAATAAAAACGATTCCCACCCCAAAAAATTTTAAATCTATCGATATTTGAACTCAAATAATTTTTTTTTTTAGAGGTTTAAGACAAAATAGATATTTTGAAATTTTATAGACTAAAATAAAATAAACAAACTGAAAAATTAAATCACAATTTGAAAGGTGAGTGACTATGGTATAATGTACAACTCTGTGACTAAAACGTCATAGGTTCGATTCTTCCACACCACATATCGTAAAAAATAATAAATAAATAAAATGTTGAGTGGTAAAAAAAAAAGGAAACCAGAAGAATGTCTTCAATTAATTATGCGTTGGTTCCCCATTATACCCTCTTAGGATTATTACCAGGGATGCGTTGGTTCCCCATTATACCCTCTTAGGATTACCAGGGATTTAAAATTAAATTTATTGTATCGTGTATCGTAAGTTTCAATTGGTAAATAAAATTAAAATATAAATATAAATAGCAAAATTTACCTGAGAGAATTATATATTTAAATATTAAATAACTCAAAAATAAAAAGATTACCAAATTTCAAGGTTTCAAATAGTCTAGAAAATACGATATCAACCCCTAAACTAAAAAAATTAATAATATTATTAATATTCAGTTGAATAAAATCCTATATATAATAACCGAGTTGATTTAGATTTTTTTCTCTATCATCTACAGAATCGTTTTCTTTTATTTTCTGTTGTCGTTTCGTCACGCAATAGCGTAACACAGTATTATTTTTTTTTTTTATTGATTTATTGAGTTTTTGAATAGTGCGTTTTCTTTTCAATTTGTTACGATTTGTCCGATTCAAAAGTTGTGGGGTTAATATTGCAATGGATACACTTCAATGGAGGAAGGGAACAACTCATCGGGGAAGGGTATCTAGTGGTTGTCAATCTGCCATTCAGAACGACTCATGCATCACATCCATTTGTTGTAAGTGGTTGGTCAATCATATGGTTTCCTTTTATTACTCTGTGTACAACCATGTATACAGGTGGACAACAATGTATACATGCAGGTGGACAACAATGTATACACGTGACGTGGTGAATTTTTCTGCAGCTTCATCACTTCCTCAGGTATACAGACCTGTAATTCATCACTTCCTCAGGTATACAGAGCCGAAATTCATCACTTCCTCAGTATACAGAGCCGAAATTCATCACTTCCTCAAGTATACAAAGCCGAAATTCATCACTTAGGTATACAAAGCTGAAGTTCATCATTTCCTCAGGTATACATAGCCGAAATTCATTACTTCCTCAGGTACACAAAGCTTCCTGTTAAAATCTCAGGTACACAAAGCTTCCTGTTAAAATCTCAGGTATACAAAGCTTCTGTTAAAACTTCGGGTCCTGAGAGTATAACCATGTAACTCTCATGGGATCTCTCTCTCCTCCTAACAATTTACGAAGGTGTTAGACATTCATTAAGGTTTTCGAAAAAAAAAATGTATGGCCCATGCTTTTGACAAGAAGCAATTATCAACGACTTTTTCATCTATCTCTCTAGATGAATTATTGGGCAGTCATTGTGAGTTGTGACCAACCAAAGCTCAGTTGGAATTTGATCCCAACAGCTGCAAAGGGTTCATCAAACTTTTCATCAATCTCAGGGCAATGCTGACTTTAAGGGATCTTCAAAATCACTTAATTTTACCTCTTCCTAAAGTGATTTTTCTTCTTATTATTTTTTTAGTAAGATTGTGCATGTTATCATTATGTCGATTGTTTTATAAAGAAAAACTTTATTCTTCTCTCTCCTCCAAAAGTCTCAAAGATTAAAAGTAACTATGAGTTGTTATGTTAGATGTATATTCAATGCTATTCATGTTTCTAATCTATCAACTTTTGTTTAATTAATGTTCATCTAACTTAACAAATTAAAGTCATCGAATTAAAACCCAATTCTCCTTCCATTATGATTACGACCTTCTCGATCAATAGTTCATTAGTTCTTAAACAAAAAAAAAAAAAAAAAAAAAAGAGAATGACAATCAATGTCACTCTTTATTCAATTTTTTAATGAAAAATTGATGTCAAAATCAAATGGGTTTCTTCATTCATCTCCAACCAAAAAAAAGAAAGGAATTCAAGAGCAATCAAAGTCACTCTTGAATGACAGCATTTTCATTGCACATTATCTTATACACCCAGATCCATTATCAAAATATGACCACTAAGGAAACAAAGAGCAGTTGAAATGAATAGAGCTCTTGAATGGGGTTTTTTTTCCAAATGAATTAGACCACTCAGATTTTTTAAAATGCATGTTTTTTGACTTTTGCTGAGCACGAACACACATTTGTTGAGAACGATCACGAAGAGGCTACGTCAGCAAAAAAGACAAAAAAAACATTATTTTCGAGGCGGTGATCCAAAAACATTATGGAACCTAATGGGATCATCTGTGAAAAGACCTGTCTTAAATTAGTCTTATTTGTAAATTTTTTAGTTCAACAAAACTTGGTACATAGATCCCAACCTCTTATCGAGATCAAAAGTATATATAAGTATATATCTTGACTAAATGAGTTATTGGCGATAATAAAAATCTTGAATAGAAAAGGAGAATACAAGATTGTAAGCTTAAAAAAAGCAAGAAAACAGAGCAGAAATGAAGTATAAACACTCTTGTATTTGGTAATCTGAATACAAAATTCAGTAAGTATACAATTTTTGTTCATAACACACAAAGAGGAGGAGGAAATCCTTGACATAACATTATTATTATTATTATTATTCAGTAATTTCCTCTGTTAGATTATGTTTCTCTATTCTCCTCCAAAAAAACACAGAGAAAAAACTCTTCACTTCACTGTACAAACAAAAACAAAGAAAAGAAAAAGAATTTAGAGATTTGTACCTTGTAATTTGCCATTAATAGCAGCAAATTGGGCATCTCACAAGCCCATTTTCATTGCAATGAACACATCTCTGGAACCCATATCCATCTTCTTCTTCTTCCTCTTCCTCTTCTCCTTCTTCCTCCTCTTCCACTTCATAAAACACTTTACAGCTTCCAAAACATGTCTCACATGGCAGAAATCTAATATCCCCACAGGCCTCACAAACACCACCATTCCCATTTTCAAGCTTCTCGCAACATTCAAGCAAGTTCTCAAGCTTCCCATCTTCGTGCAATCTTCGAATTTCATCAGCCCCGCCTATTTGGGTTTTCCCAATAAACACTCTGGGCAAACCCTTTTCGCCATTTTTGTTCTGATCTTCCATTAAGAGCTCATTGAGCTCCTCTTTGAACCCACAATGCATTGACACATCTCTCTCATCTACACGAACCTTAATTGCTCTCAGAATTGCTCTAACATGACAACAATCTTCATATGTCTTACGAATCCCTCTCAAGCTCGTGTAGTACACAATTACCTTGTGCTTTTTCTTCTCCTCCGCCGCCCAATTCTTGAATTTCTTTGGATCCACGGCCGCCAACGGCGACTGTTGCTGCTTTGTACTCTCCACCGGCCGGAGGTGGAATGGGTGGTCGGGTGAGAGCTGTTGCAGAGATTTTCTAAAGGAGGAAATCACTTCTGGATCGAAATCGGGAGTCAATGAATCGGATTTCAGATTTTTGTCACTATCAATTTCATCATCTCCTTCTTCTTGGATTTGAAGCCATAAGGGTTTCTGAGATGAATCGGTGCCGTTTTCTTTGAGGATCGACTGGGGCCGATTGAAAGAGGGATCGATAACCGTACGGTTACCGAAATCGAACGAGAAGCTTCGAAATCGGCTCGGAGTCCAGAGAGGGCTAACATCCTCAAGCCCTTCCATCAGCTCCCATGTGTTGATCGTCTCCGGCTCCCCTGGCGGCGTTCTGACCGGAGATTTCGATGCGGTTTTAGGGATTTTGTCTGTGATTACACTGGACCATGTCTTCGCTTCCGCCAATCCCTTTCTGAAATCGCCAATCGTCTTGAAATCCTCGTTTCTGTTGGATTGAGGATGAGGATTGCGATCGCCGCCGTGGGCATTGATTCCGAGCTCCAAGGAGCCTAATGTGGAGGAGGTTAGAGCTACAACGTGGTAGGTATCGCCTTTGGATTGAGGTGGATGATGAACTTGCATCGAATAGCTTCGAGAAATCGGCGAATATGGCCGCTGGCAATGGCGGCACCGCCGGTCTGGTTTCGAGCTTACACATCCCATTGACGGATCAACAAGATGATTGCATAAATGAATCAAAAACGATTTTGTTTGAATCAGATCAAAGGGAAGTGAATGAATCGAAAACGCTTTCGAAACAAAAGAATTAACAAATTTGTACAAAAAAACAAAAGAATTAACAAATTGACATTCGAACAAGAACCATTGGTTCCTCCTTTTTCTTCTTCATCTGAATTTTAACGAAAATGAATCCCCAAATTGCAAAATAGAAATCTCATATAAAATCAAGAACAGAAATTGGGAATTGGGAGTGAAGATTTGGAGAGAGAATGAAAGGAATGTGGGATTTGGTTTGATTTTTGAAATTGATTTGGGATTGGAGTGTGTTAGAGAAATGGAAGCAATTTTCTCTCTCTCTCGATTTGAGGAGAGAGAGATAAATGGAAGGAAAGAGGATGAAGAGGAGGATGTTGTTGTTTCGCATTAAAACTTATGAATTTAGAACCCGATTTCTACTTATACGTTTATACAATTTCCCAAACAAATTCAAATCCATTTTTAAACTTTATCTCTCTTCAATTTTAAACTTTCCTTTTCTTTTTTTAATGTTAAACCAAAACAAGATATACATATTCATACTTAATCTAAACATAGCTTTTGAGTGGTTATCTTCAAAAAAAAAAAAAAAAAAAAAAACTAAATATAAAAATATAGCTCCAAGGATAGTTTTGTGTCCCACATTCCGCGTTTTAAAACATGTTTGGATACGTCGTTCTTTCAAATTTAATACAGGCAAGCGTCTGGTCACTGTCAAGTCGTTCCAAATCATCACCACACTAATTTTCTGTCTAACATTCTAACGAATTTTTACTCCTAGAATAGTTTTAAAACATTTATGAAAGGTCAAGAGTAATATTGCAATTTTTGAAAGAATAAAAGTAAATTTAAGGGTACTTTTTATAATTTAGTCAACTGAAAAACAAAAGAATATAGCTCAAACTTAAGGTTGATGATTCGATCCCTACGTCTAGTCTATTCATTGTTCATCTAAAAAAAATGTTGATAATGTTATTTTTAGGCTACATTATAAATTTGATACATAAGCTTTAAGGTTTATCTTTATTTTTTTTAGTACATTGGAGTGGGGAATTCGAATTACAGACCTGTTGGTCTTCAAGATATACATATGTCAGCTGAGTTATGCACGCTTTCTCAGGTTTATCTTTATTTAGTATGTGAATTTTCAATAGGTTTTCAAAATTTTACAATTGTGTTTTCTTAGGCTCTATGGATCAAAAGCAACTATATTTGGTAAAACTGATTATTCAATAATTTATGTAAAAAAAAAAAAATTAATCTCCTCTTACGTGCAAAATCACACTTGGAGCTTTTAAAATTAGCTTTCTTAAAAACCTGTCCTATTTTCTAATAAATGTTTTAAAATTTTAATGTTATCTTTTCATCTGTATTTTTTTTACATCTATTTCATCCTATATTAATGAAATTGTTTTTAGACCTTTCATTTTAGGGTTACATGTCACAACTAGAAGGGAACATGTAACAATTTAAATTGCTTAACAACTTTTCACTAGGGTTTTCCTGGGCAGGTACCCTTTCTTCGCTAGTGGTGCAGGGCTGAGGCACGACGTCGACAGATAGCCTTTCGGTGCGGTGGGAGGGACTGGTGAGATTGACGGTGATGGGCAAACGCCTATCACCTAGGAAGAGAGAGAGAGGGAAAGTTCTCACGAGGCAATCAAGGGGGAATGGGGAAGAAGTCGAACCCTAAGAAATGTTTATCAGAGGTTAAGAATCAACTTCGGATTGGGGGTGGTGTTGCCTTGTTGTTGGGTGGGACTTCAGGCGGAGGGATTGATGGGGATGGTCGGGCTTTCCGAGGGTGCGGATGCACCGCTACCACTTGTCGGATTTGGGGATGGCCAAGAGCTCGACATGGTGATGGAGACCTTGGAGGTTGGGGTGGTAACGGGGAAAGGTGAGCAGAGTGAAGGGTTAAGGTTGTAGGCAGCGGTGGAGGGGGAGTCCAACGCAAGGTTGGATGAGATGGGTAAGTTGCCTGAACCGGCCGAACCAGCAAATCTTTTTTCTCTTTGTTCGACTGGTTTGAGGGGGTCGTCTGGGTTGGGTCTGAGAACTGTTAAACCGGTTTTGGGTTTGGCAAGTTCTTTGAGAGAAAATTAGATGGTCCTAGGTTCCGATCGCCCTCGAGGTTGGGAGTTAGGGCCTATTGGCACCCCTATGTTGTGTGATGGCACGAGGAAGCCTGTTAATTCTTCAAAACTCGTCTCAACTTCGTTGTTTGGAGTTTCCAATTCTATGGAGAAGTCATTGGTTTATACCCCCCGCAGGTTATAGATGGGGTTCGGATGATTGTGTCGCCGATGATGTCATTGATGAGGGTATCACTCTGTGGGAGCACTTCTTTGTTCGGCAATTTGTGGAGGGTTGAATGATGTATGATGTGTTATCTCGCCTCGTTAACTGTATTTAGGGAAAAAGGGAAATGGCGGTTATATCTTTGCTCGATAATGGGTTGATTATGCTCCAGTTCCACCTTACTACTTCTCAGGATTGGGTGTTGGCGAATGATCTTTGGCAGATCGATGCCCCATCGATGGACCCCATGTATTGCTCTTGAAACTTTTTCTTTTGATTATGTTTTTGTCTGAATAAAAGTTTGAGATGTGAACTTGGCGAGGGCTTGGGGCTATGCGTGTGCAGCGTGCACTTCGATCTTTCTAGATAAGGCTACTAAGGAGAGGTCTCGCTTCTTCTATGTTAGGGTATGTATGGATGTGAGGGTGAATGATGAGTTTCATTTTATGGTTCCTCTTCGGTTGAGGGGTGTGGAAATATATGATTCGGTTTAAGTACGAGTGGAAGTCTCAGAGCTATGTGCATTGCAAAGTGTTTGAGCATTCAAGTGTCGTTTGTGGTAAACAGCCGGTCGTGTCACCAGGTGTTCCCCCTATTGTTCCCCTTACTGTGTCTCATGTGATTGCCCCGAGTATTCCTCTTTCGCCGAGTTTTGGTGACAATTGGCAGTGTGTGTAGCTATGAGGAGAGTGAGTTGGGTAGGATCTGGGTCTTGTGGCACTCGACTCAGTTCACTTTCACCCCGATTGTAGTGGGGCCTCAAATGGTTTGGGGCACACTTCTGAATCGTTCATCCATGGTCTCTTTCCATGTGGCATGTCTGTATGCTTCTAATAATGAGATTGAGAGACGTACATTGTGGAGTTCCCTCCCTAGGGTGGTAATGTGGAATTTTAATGTTATTCAGGGTTCAGATGAGTGTTTTGGGGGTAACTTGGTTGCTTCAGAGATGCAGTCTTTTGATGAGATGATTTCTTAGGCTAATTTGGTTGAGCTCCCCGTGACTAGTTGTTTGTTTACCTGGACTAAGACGCCCATGGGGCCTGCGAAAGTTATGAAACGGCTTGATCGGGTGTTGGTGAACCCTAGTTAGATGTCTTCGCGACCTGTCTGTGAGGTTCGTGCTCATGAGTGGAGGGTGTCAGACCATTGCTCGTTGGTTTTTGATGTTGAGATAGATGTTTTGCGTCCCCCCTCCCCATTCCTATATTTTTGCCACTAGGCGGAAGACTCTCGCTTCTTGGATATAGTGGCTAGTAGTTGGGCCCGATTCCTCGGTGCCTTCTCGCTCGTGGGTTTAATGAGGAATTTGAAAGCTATGAAGCTTATTCTTCAGAGGATGTTTGGGTGTTCCTTGTTTTGTCTTAGTCAGCATGTTTCTGTTGCTCGTTCTCGTTTGGAAGAGGCTCAGTATGCTTATGCAGCGGATCCTTTGTATTCCTCTTCGAAGGGTTTGACTTGTAAGGATTCTCATGATTTATGGGTTGTTGTTAGCAAGGAGGAAGTCTCTCTCAGACAGAAGTTCAGAGTGAAGTGGTTAGCTCTTAGGGATCGAATTTCTAGTTTCTTCCACCATAGTGTAAAGTCTCGGACTCTTAGTAACCTAATTCCTTCTCTTGGTGATGAGAAGGGGAATACGTTAACCTATTAGACTGATATTGTTGGTCGAGTGGTTGACTATTTTCAGGGTGTGCTAGGTTCCAGACGATTGGTTATAGGGATCTTTCTGATCAGGTGGCTTCGATTGTTGGTTTCACCAGGTCTGAGAGGTGTGGTGTTGACCTGGTTCGACCTGTTTCGTGTGAAGAGATCAATGGGGTGCTTTTTGAAATGAGTAGTAGTAAGGCCCCTGAGCCGAATGGCTTTTCGGTTGACTTCTTCAAAGCTACTTGGAGTGTGGTGGGGGAGGATTTTTGTTTAGTTGTGTAGCACTTTTTTTATTCTTACTATCTTCCCCTAGGTGAACGCTACACCAATTATGTTGATCTGAAAGAAAGCTCCCCCGGATGGCCTTGGTGATTATCGACATATTTCTTGCTGTAATGTGGTGTATATATGCATTTCTAAGATCCTGGCTAATTGTTTGAGTGTGTGGCTCCCCAATTTTGTTGGGCTTACTCAGTCTGCATTTGTGAAAGGGCGTAATATTGCTGATAACATCTTGTTGTGCCAGGAATTGGTGGGAGGTTATCACCACAATCGTGGGCCTCCTAGGTGTGTTGTTAAGGTTTATCTGCAGAAGGCATATGACTCGGTCCATTGGGATTTGAATTTTGGCCTCTTGTTGGCTATCGGTATGCATGTTCAGTTTGTGAGCTGGGTTCATACTTGTATTACTTCTCTCATGTTCTTGAATCTAGTTAATGGCTCCTTGGAGGGGTACTTCCTGAGGCCCCGGGGTCTACGACAAGGGACCCCCTTTCTTCCTATCTATTTGTGATGGTTATGGACGTTCTTTCCTGTATGTTGAACGCTCTTCATGTGGAGTTTTCCTTCCATCACCGTTAATTGTGAGTGTATCCGGCTTATGCATCTTTGTTTTGCTGATGACCTAAAGGTCGTTTGTCTGGATGTCTTTGACAGTGGGAATGACTTTCTGCATGACCATCAGATGCCCATGCTCATGTTTGGTACATGGGTTTTAACCTTTGACAGGGAATAACTTATTGTCATGCATCAGTTTTAGTGACTTTCTATGTCCACCCATTTTCATGACTTTGTCCAAATGTCCATGACTTTCATTTTTTTTCTTCTCTTTTTAAATGCATTGGTTTAATCTTTTTTGCTTTATTTATTTTATATTTAGCCTAGTTTATTAAATTTAAAACCACAACATTTTTTTTTTTAAAATTCCCATAGGTTTTTTTTTACACTTTCCATTAGAAATTTGTACTAATTTTTTTTTTGTTTACATATAAAGTTTATACTGATTAAGTATATAATCATATTGGATTGTAGCTAAATAACACTTATTATTAATTATTCAATTGATTATTGTGCTAGAATGCTAAAGTATAACTAAAATTTAAAATTTTACGTGATTTTTAACTATATTTTATTTTGATATAAATTACTCAATTAAAATTGACTACTAACTAAAATCAATTAAATCTATTAATTAATAAAAAATAACTTAGATCACGTGGTTTAAATTTATTATTATTTTTTAAGAGGGTTTAGAATCAATTTACTTAATTAAACTTAATTGATGTGAATTAATTTTCATAAATTAATGAAAACTAAATAAAAATAAAATTTAACCAAATTGAATCGAATGTTATTAAGTTTAATTATATAGAAATAATTTAATAATTAGACATAGATAACATAAAATATATTTTTAGAATATTAATATAAAATAAATAATAACTTAAATTAATTTATATTATTTATTTGAATTAATTTTATTTAATTATCAATTCACACCAAGTATGAGAGGTGTGATGTCATTCTCATGCACAACCACACACATACATCTTTTATTTCCAGCAATCTTATTTCTAGACATATCATTCGTAGACATCTTTTATTCCTAGGCATCTGCAAATCCTCAAACCAAACGGGCCCTAATGATCTTTTGTGGAGGGGATTGTATTTCCCTTGCCTTTATTCACTCGGTGCTTCTCAGGTTCCAGGATTTGTCAAGACTTTGTGCAAGTTTGGTCAAGAGCTCTATGTTTTGTGTGGGGGTTTCTTTGCATGTGGCGACTGGATTGACTGGGATGTTGGGGTTCTCTTTGGGGTTCTCTCTGGACTGAGTAGTTGGTCTGCAAGGGCTCTTTCTTATGTTGGTAGGCTCCAACTTATCCAGTCGGTCCTGCAAAGTTTCCAGGTTTATTGGGCGAGTGACTTTGTTCTTCTCGTGTTGTTCATGAGGTGGATCGTGTGCTTCGTGTTTATCTGTGGCGGGGGAACACTACAGGTAGTGGAGACACTAAGGTGGCCTGAGATGATGTTTGTTTTCCTTGGTGTGAGGGGGCTTAGGCATTTGTCATCATCGCTCTTGGAATTCAACGGTTGTTATGAAGCTTACCTGGCTTTTGTTTATGTTGTCTGAGTCCTTATGGGTTGCATGGATGAATGCCTACATCTTGCGCGGGCAGTCATTGTGGACTGTTAGTCCGTCAACCAGTTGATTTTGGTGTACTCGAGCCATATTTTGGCTCCGTCAGTTGTTTCGTCCGCTTGTGCGGATAATTATTGGGGATGGTCGGCATTGTCATGCTTGGGTAGACTTCTGGCTCCCTAAGGGCCCCATTGTTCAGCGATATGAGAGGAGTTGGTCAATGTGGTGGATAGCTCGGAGCGTGCCCTTGTATCATATTTTTCTCCTTCCTGATGGGTCTTGGGACTAGCCTTGTGTGACTTGGGAGATAAAAGAGTAACTTCCTTGTTCAGGTAGTAGTTCCCCACCCGCATCGATCTGATTGAGTTATTTGGGACCTTGGTAGGTCTAATGACTTCTCGGTGGCTAGTGCTTGGGAGGTTCTGTGGCCTCGTCGAAATTGTGTGCACTGAGCGAGTTTATTGTGGTTTAAGGGTAATATTCTCTGTCACTCCTTTACTGCTTGGTTAACGGTCTAGGATCGATTATATACTAGGGTCCTTCTCCATGCTTGGGATCCCTTGATTCTGCCAGGATTTGTGCTTTGCTCCGATGCTTTGGAGACAAGGGATCATCTTTTCTTTGAGTGCACGTTCAGTAAGCAGGTGTGGATGGGTCTTTTGCGGTGGGGGTGTTCCTCTCATCGAATTGTGGCTTGGTCTACTGAGTTGCTTTGGATCTGTTGCATGAGGCGGGGTGCCCGGCGCAGACGTCATATTTGGAAAGAACGGAACTCTCGTGTTAATGGGGCTAACTCCCGTTCTCCTCCGTCTGTTCTTATTAGTGCCCAGACTAATATGACTTATAGATGTGCTTCGTGGTTTAGAGTGTTGTTGGCCCCTACATCTATTAGTGTTCCTACATGAGACTTGTTTTCTTGAGGTGTTTTCCTTGTTCTCTTTGTCGTGCTTTTGAGTGCCTTGATCCCTAGCTATGGGGCCCTCGTCGTTTGCTTTAATTAATATTTTACCATTGCCAAAAAAAAAAAAAAAAAAAAAAAATTAATGTGTCATCATGATAATGTCACATCTCTATTTCATGGAGAAATCCTTAAAATTATTGGGTAAATATTGGGATATAAACACAGTCCTATTTCGATTAGAGGTGAAAAAGAAGATTCAAAGTATAAAAATAAAGACAACATCTACCAAACATTTTAAATAAAATCTAAAAGAAAAAATTCTATTAGTCTAGGCTTAAAAGTCAACAAGATCGTACTATTAAAAAAAAAAAATATGAACATGCCAACACGAACAAATTTCAACCAACATAAACGTACAACTTAATAACTAAAAGATATTCTACACCAGAAATGTTGTCAAAAATAAAATAAAAAATAATATAAGTTCATAATTCCAAAGTGATGGGCCTTCCGGAGATTTAGCCACGTGTGGAAATGGGGATGGGTGAATTTTTAAATGTTGAACGAAAAATAGTGAGTGCTAGTTATTTCAACAATGATACATTTTAAAATTCAATTAAATTCTAGAAGAAATAAGGGGCATTTGATTGAGGCATAGGTATATAGGGCATGTTTGGGAGTGATGATTGAATTATTGATTTTAAAGGAAGGGATTTAATAACAATTGATTTTGTAAAATTGATTTATATATAATCATTTTTATGTTTGGTTTGGAGTGATTTTCATATAATTAGAAGTGATTTTGAATTATGATGTTTGGTTCTAAAGTGATTTTAGAATTATTAAATTACAAAAAAAAAAATAACATTGTATTTTGAAATTATTTAACTGATAATTGAAAATCAAAATTAAACAAAAATTGTTTGGAAAGGATTACTATTTAAAATTAAAATCACAAAAGTTCTTGAAAGGTCATGAAAAACAAAATTAACAAGTCATGAAACTATAATAAATAATATATCATAAATGAAAAACTATAATAAATAATATATCATAAATAAAAGGTTGCACAACGTTGGTTTCGAACCTTGGTATGAGTGAGAAAGAAGCAAAATTATTTCTCCTTTCACCAACAAACCAAATTCAGATTTTCATAAATAAGTGAACATAAATAATATTTATATCAAATTGATATTTTTAATTAAAAAAAATAGTCATTTTTAAAAACAAAATATCACAATCACTTGCAAAAAATCACTCCAAAATCACCTCTCAAGTGATTGACCGGGAATCACTAAAAGTGATTTTCAATTCTTCCAAAATCACTTTTATACTATTGCCAAACATCACCATTTTGAAATATAATTGATTTTGGGCATGTAAAAGTGATTTTGGTCCTTCCAAAATCACTCCCAAACATGCCCATAAAAAGTTAAAAACTAGTTTGACAATCTCTCAGCTCAATTATTTTATTCTTATACACTTTTTAATTAAAAAACATCTCATTCGACAATAAATTATAATACATTTTCACGTATCAAACGCTACATTTTTTTATTCTTCATCTTGAAATCCAATTATATAGACTCCTAAGCCATTTTATTTTCAAACCTCTTACTCTTAATATTTTTCATTTCTTGATTTATTTTTTATTCTGATTATGATATAATAGAATATCCAACTAACAATAGTTTATTTTATATTAGTAAGATATGTTTAAAATTTAATAATATACCACACATATAATTAGTAATTATCTTTTGCTATTCTAATAATTGTATTTTTTTTTTTAAATTATTTAATTAATGCAGGACGATTGAACCTCTGACCTCTTAGTCAAGGACACAACTTTATACCAATTGAGCTCTGCTCTCGATTTGACTTGGAGATGATTGTTATAACATATTAGTATAGGAGCTTATTAGTCTTTTACCCTTTATTGTAATTTTACTATTATTAGATTAGGGCTTACATGTATGTCTATATATTGTTAACTCTACTAAATAGAAAGGTAAATGATTCTTGTTATTGGTAAAATACCTTAGCCCTAAAAATTCTTAAGGGAAGTGAGCCCAACCCACCAAGAAGAGGAGTTGGCTCAGAGGTTGGCTCGGCCAAACAAGGAAGTTGGCCTTCCCCATGGGGCTCAACCATGAAGAGACCGACCTCCCCATGAGGTCGGGTCGACTTAGCCACAAAGGGAACCCCCCCCCCCCTAGGTGGTTACGTTGTCTTTGTAACCCCCGAGAGTTATCAATACTATAAAGGACCTATTTAATAACGCAAAACGGTCATATGGAAGGATTATATAAGGACGAAAATGTGGAATATTGGAAGTAAGGCAAAAATCATATCTAAGTTTTATCAAGATACTTTCCATATTCATTCTCTCTCTCTCTCCAAAGGCTAACTTGAGCGTCGGAGTCCGTGTGGTCAACACCACACCGGTCTTAGCTCACTCTTCTCTCTTTTCAGGTGTTGCAAGCTCAAGCTCGTTCCACGTCAAATACTAAATTCATCGTTGATACCAAAATCCAGTATCAACAGTTGGCACCGTTTGTGGGAACGAGTAAGTCATCTTCGAATTGCCTCGCAATATCGTCCAAGATCATGAGCTGTAACATGAAGAATGTTAGCCTCCGAGAATTGGACAACGAACCAACAAGCCGCGATCAACGAACAAAACTGACACCAACCGACAATCGAAGCATCCAAAAGGTTAGCAAGTCGGAAGCCCTACCACAGAACAACAAAGATGAAGTGAATACCGACGCGACGACCGTGGCGCTCCAAGAAAAGTCAAGTGCACTGGTAGAAGAAGAGTCGGAAGCCCGTCTCAGCAACAAGACGCATCCGACTGCTAAGGAGAGCCGACGAAGAAACTAGAGTCCATATCACTATTGTTCGAAGATCAACGAGTCAACATAGGCACAAAAATCGAACAGAAGCAACGAGAAAAGCTTATCGAATTCCTTCCTACCAACACAGATGTATTCACATGGTTCGCCGATGACATGTCGAGCATAGACCCTAAAGTCATAGTACACGTTTGAACATTGACTGTGAATTTAAGCTTGTGCGACAAAAGCGACGATCTTCAACCACGAAAGAAATGAGATCATAGCTGAACAAGTAGACGAGCTGTTGAAAATTAAGTTCATTCGGGAGGTGGATTACCCGCAATGGATGTCTAACGTAGTCTTGGTAAAGAAGTCAAACGGCAAGTGGAGAATGTGCATCGACTTTACTAATCTAAACAAAGCATGCCAAAAAGACAACTTTCCAGTACCCCGAATAGACCAGCTGGTGGATGCAACTGCAGGACGTGAAATGTTGAGCTTCATGGACGTCTTTTCAGGATACAATCAAATTCACATGTATGCTCATGAAGAGGGAAAGACGTCCTTCATCACAAGCCGAGGGCTGTAGTGCTACAATGTTATGCCATTCGGCCTAAACAATGCATGAGCAACCTACCAACGAATGGTGAACAAGATGTTTGCTCATCTCATTGGGAAAAACATGGAGGTATATGTCGATGATATGTTAGTCAAAAGCAAAAAGGTCGATCGACATGAACAAGACGTGGAAGATGCCTTCGACACTCTATGAAAATACAAGATGAAGCTGAAGCAACTTCAAAGCCTCAATAGAAAGATTGCAACTCTGAATAGATTTATGAGTAGAGCTATAGAAAAATGTTTGCCTTTCTTTAAGGTACTTAAGAAAAAGACAAGTTTCGAATGGAAAGAAGAGTGCGATAGGCCTTCAAATCTCTAAAGAGATACTTGAGTTTTGCATCACTCTTATCCAAACCATTCTCCGGAGACGAGCTCTTCCTCGACCTAGCAGCCTCAGATACTACAGTAAGCTCATTACTAATCAAGGAAGAGAACGAACGACAATCGCTCATACATTACACCAGCACGACTATAGTGGGAGCAAAGACAAGGTATCTGCAGGTGGAGAAGCTCACTCCAGCACTAGTGACAATAGCGTGATGGTTACGTCCCTACTTCCAAGCCCACAAAGTAACTGTGCTAACAAGTTTTCCCCTACAATAGGTGTTGCAAAAACCCAAAGCCTTGGGGCAACTTATGAAATGGCCAATAGAGTTAAGAGAACACGACATAGACTATTGACCTAGAACCGCCCTGATAGAGCAGGCAATACCGGACTTCATAGTGGAACTAATCGGCATACCATTAGAAGAAAAAAGTCACGAAATAAACACAACAGAACTGCGTGATGAAGAGACGAACTAGGGAAACCCCTCATGGACCCTCTACGTAGATGGATCGTCCAATAAAAAAGGATGTGGAGCCAGAATATTACTCATATCTCCTAACAATAATCGTTTCGAATACGCACTGCGATTCAAGTTTAAAGCTTCAAACAACGAAGCCGAGTATGAGGCATTGATAGCCAGACTACGGGTAGCAAATTGCGCAAGAGTAACCAACCTATTAGTACTCAGCGACTCTCAGCTGATAGTAAACCAAGTTGCAGAAACCTACGAGGTGAAAGAAAAGCGAATGACCAACTACTTGGCCTCTGTTAAAGACCTGCTAAAATTATTTCCAAAATATGAGATAAGACAAATCCCGCGATCTCAAAATGCTAACGCCGACTCCTTAGCCAGATTAACAACGTCATATGAATTAGAGCTACGTCAAACAATACCTGTAGAAATACTATCAGAACCAAGCATTACGAAAAAAAGTAGCAACAAAAATATGCCCAATCGAAGTCGACCCCTCATGGATGGACGCCCTTGTACACTATCTCCAAACCAACGAACTCCCGTCAGATAAAACAGAGGCAAGACGGTTAAAACATAGGGCAACACGATACCTACTAAAGGAAAGACAATTGTACAAAATGAGTTATTCCCGCCCACTTCTTAAGTTCTTGAAATCAGATGAGGCAAGCTACGTAATGAGAGAAATCCACGAAGGAGTATGCGTTAATCACTCGGGGGCAAGATCTCTGACTCACAAGATAGTCCGACAAGGATACTATTGGCCCACCATGATCGAAGATACCCAGAAGTTCACTAGATCCTGCAATTAGTGTCAACGTTTCACTCTCGTTCCCAGGCAACCCCCAGAACCTCTCACCAGCATAACCAACCAATGGTCATTCGCACAATGGGGAATTGACCTCATCGGACCCCTTTCGCTAGGAAAAGGTCAGACCAAATTTGCAGTAGTAGTTGTTGACTATTTCACCAAATAGGCAGAAGCCGAAGCACTAGCAACCATCATCGAGAAGAAAATCATAGATTTTGTTTGGCGATGCATTGTATGTCGTTTCAAAGTACCATACGCAATCATATCCGAAAACGGACGACAATTCGACAACACATCATTCTAGAAATTCTGCGAAGAGTTGAATATTAAACACTTCTACTCCTCCTTGGCTCACCCACAAGCCAGCAATCATGTAAAAGTTTTCAACAAAATCATCAAACATAACCTAAAAACCAAGTTGGAAGGCTTAAAAGTACCCTGAGCCAAGGAACTTCCCAAAGTATTGTGGGCATACAAAACCACGCCTAGAACCTCGTCCTCATTCTCCCTATCATTCTAAGCAGAAGTTGTGATCCCAGTAGAGATCGGTCTTCCATCTCCTAGTGTTGAAGAGTTCAACCTAGAACAAAATCCAGAATCTATAAGATTGAACCAAGATCTACTAGAGGAACACCGAGAAACCAACTCTGAGTAGCCGAGTACAAAAACCGTGTGGCACGATACTACAATTCGAGGGTGAAAACATGACGCTTCAACGAAGGAGACCTAGTCCTTCGAAAATTCATGGCAAACACCAGAGAACGAAACAACGGTGCCCTTGGACCAACGTGGGAAGGGTCGTACCGGGTAACAAAGATATTCTGACCAGGCACTTACAATTTACAGAACCTTGAAGGAAAACAACATCACATCCCTGGAATGCAGAGCACCTAAAGATATATTACCAGTAGCACCACGCACTCAAAAGCGTTATGTAAACTTGTGTTATGATTGAAAGAAATAAAAGACAATACTTGTTTTAGAAATCAGGCAAATAAACTGATGAAGCGACTTGCGCAGCGGAAAGCGATTTCGGACCGATGATACTCTAATTTCATTAATTTAACAAATAGAAAACATGCTCAAAAGACGGAAATAAGAAATTAGAAATACATACCCTTGTAGCTCCAATTTCTTCAAGTCCGCCGGCCGATCCTCGTCACGAACTCTTCCAGCCTCTTCTCACGAACGCTGCGAGGACCACCCCAGGTAGTCCCGCTATCCTTGGCGCCGAGCAACGGAGTTGTGGGACTCCGAATAGAAGAGAAAAGGAAAAGAAAAGAGGAAGAAAGAAGAAGAAGAAGGAGAGGTAGAGGAGAAGTAAGCTGAGAATTCAAAAGAAACAATTTCTTTTTTAAGAACAGCTCGTGTACCCCTAAAAAATTCTCTCAACTTCAAAAATGAAATTGAATATAAGTTTCAATTCACTTCTGCCTTTTCGATGGCCCAAGTACAAAATATATATATATTGTTACTTAATATATGTATATGTGTCTTGCTGCATGCAAGACACACACACACATATATATATATATATATATATATATATATATAATTATTATTATTATTAAAAATAATAATAATAATTTTATTTATTAAACTTTTTAATTAATAATTATTATTTAATTTAATATCAAATATTAATTAAATAATATGACTAAAACCGGTTTTCCAAAAACCGATTTTTTTACACATGAATCCTATTCATGTTTTAGGCTATTTCCATACTTAAATCTGATGGAGCGTTTTACCGCAGCGGAACGCGATTTCGGACCGATGATACTCTAATTTCATCAATTTAACAAATAGAAAACATGCTCAAAAGACGGAAATAAGAAATTTAGAATACATACCCTTGTAGTTCCAATTTCTTCAAGATCCGCCGGTCGTTCCTCGTCACGATCTCTTCCGGCCTCTTCACACGAACGCCCCGAGGACCACCCCAGATAGTCCCGCTATCCTCGGCGCCGAGCAACGGAGTTGTGGGACTCCGAAGCAAAGAGAAAAGAAAGCAAATGAGGAGAAGAAGAAGAAAGTAGTTTTTTTTTTCTGTGGGATGAAGAAGACATTCTTCTTCAATTACAGAGGCTAAAAAAAAACCTCTGTATTATTCTCAAAAATGAGTACCCACGAAAAGAAAAAAAAACTATCCTTTATATGTTTTGTTTTTAAAGACTTAACTCTTAAGTTTTAAAACAAAACAGGTGTATAACATGCATGCAAGTAATATATATATATATATATATATATATATATATATATATATATATATATATATATATTATATTATTATTAAAAATTAATTCAAAATTAATTTAAAATAATAATATATGTTTTATTAATTAAACATTTTAATTAATAATTAATATATATATATATATATATATTTAATTAATTAAACTTTTTTAATTAATTAATATTATTTAATTCAATATCAAATATTAATTAAATAATATGACTAAACCCGGTTTTTCGCAAACCGACTTTTTGCACATGAAAAGTATTCATGTTTTACACCAATCTCATATTTAAATCATATTTAAATATGTTCATCATTCTTCCACAAACCGAATTTGAACAATTCAAATTCTTTTTCTTTTCTTTTATACACTGTTGCACGGCGTTATCCGAGCTAGCCAGGAGAACCTAAAGGACCTACAGATCATGAGCTTCAACGATACGAGATTATCCGGTCAAAACTCTTTCAACCGAACTAACCAACATTCGTTAACCCCCGGAGACTCCACTATAGTCCGAGGGTTGCACTCTCCTCACTGTAGATATATTATGTCCTCTTGATATAACCATCATGGGTAAGTCGATCCTTCACAGGTGTCCGTTATCACAGCTAGGTCTTTTAAACCGTTTAACCTCTGTGATACCTCTTGTTCCTTAAGTACCACTGACACCTCTAATGAACATTTGATCTGTGATCCAATCATCAGATCAGAATCCTCTTCACACAGAAGAGGATGAGGCCTCAATGTTCAAGCCCCGGAGTCAGCTATTAAGGGAACACCTATCTACTAGACCCTAAAGAGGGTAGGAGTGAATTCCATCTTGCTACACTATGTCCCCAGCTACCTATTCGAGTTTATCCCCAAGTTGGTAGGCTTATTGAGCGGGCAACCTGCCACTCTCACCCATACAAGTCTAAGGATACTCTCGAATAAGCAGGAGTTCATAGTAAGCTCAGGGTTAAGAACGAGTTACCTTAGGTCATCAAAAGTGATAAAGTCGGTCTCACCAGTAAACGGTGTTATAAAGAGAAAGCGACTTTATCGTGGTTCTGTCTAATGCAAACTCTTTGCATAGGACGCCCCCGCTCGCACATCTCCATGTGAAACGATTCGGATCACATCGTTTTGTACAATACAAAGCGAGCCGCATCCAATAGTGTTACCAGAATAAGGTACCCGGCCTTATCCGTATACTATAGACCATTTTGACTGACTACTTGAGCTTGACCCACAATCATGTCATACATGAAGCTCAAGTACTCATATTCAGCCAAGGATGTTGTTATTGGTACAGGTTAATGCAAACACGTTTCACTATATTCAATAAACACCTTTACTGAATAAACCTCAATAACTCTTTATTGCGTTAATAGACATATTACATTTACAACGTTTACAAACCACGAGTGTTAGGACATAAAACCCAACAAACTCCCACTTGGACTAACATGTCTGTGGGACGAATGCTGGTCAGGAATACAAAGTATCTCCCACTGTCCTATCTAGCAGCTCGCAACCCCAGACTCTCCAGGTGTCTCTCAAACACTTTAGCCGTGAGAGACTTTGTAAACGGATCAGCAACATTGTGCTCCGAGGCAATCTGTGTGACGATCACATCTCCTCGTTGCGCTATCTCCCTGATAAGGTGATATTTCCGCTCGATGTGCTTCCCACGCTTATGACTCCGAGGTTCTTTAGAATTTGCCACAGCACCACTGTTATCACAATAAAGTGTGATGGGCAAATTCATATTTGGAACAACTTCCAAATCTGTCAAGAACTTCCTGAGCCATACTGCTTCCTTCGCTGCTTCACAAGCTGCGACGTATTCAGCTTCCATGGTGGAGTCACCAATACAACCTTGCTTGATACTCCTCCACACTATAGCACCTCCGTTAAGAGTGAACACTGATCCTGATGTAGATTTCCGAGAATCTATGTCAGTCTGAAAATCAGAGTCAGTGTATCCTGCCAGGATCATATCCTTAGGCCCATACACGAGCACATAGTTCCTCGTTCTCTTAAGATACTTGAGGATATGTTTAACGGCGGTCCAGTGATCATATCCTGGATTAGACTGGTACCTACTGACAATTCCGACTGCAAAACAGATGTCAGGTCTAGTGCATAACATAGCATACATCAGACTGCCAACTGCAGATGCGTACGGAATCCGTCTCATGTCCTCAACTTCTTGAGGTGTCTTAGGAGACTGTTCCTTAGACAAATGAATTCCATGCCTAAACGGCAGCGAACCTTTCTTGGAATTCTGCATCGAATATCTAGATAACACCTTATCAATATATGATGCCTGAGACAGTGCTAGCGTTCTGTTCTTGCGATTCCTTACGATCTGAATCCCAAGAACAAACTGAGCCTCTCCCAAATCTTTCATTTGGAATTGGGTTGCTAGCCACAGTTTTACGTCAGTAAGAACCACTACATCATTCCCAATGAGTAGTATATCGTCTACATACAAGACTAAGAAAGCTATAGCCTTATTGACAATCTTCTTGTAAACACAAGGCTCGTCAATATTCTGTTCAAAGCCATAAGATTTGATTGCAGTATCAAACCTTATATTCCAGGATCTAGATGCCTGTTTCAACCCATAAATGGATCGATTCAGCTTGCAAACTTTTTGCTCTTGACCCTGAATTATGAACCCCTCTGGTTGGACCATATAGATACTCTCTTCAAGATTGCCATTCAGAAAGGCAGTCTTGACATCCATTTGCCAGATTTCATAATCATAAAATGCGGCAATGGACAAGAGTATTCTAATCGACTTTAACATGGCAACAGGAGAAAAGGTTTCTTCATAGTCCACCCCTTCTCGCTGGGTAAAACCCTTTGCCACAAGTCGGGCCTTAAAGGTTTGCACCTTACCGGCCTGGTCTCGTTTCCTCTTGTAGATCCACTTGCAACCGATGGGTCTTTCACCATCTGGTTGATCTACAAGACTCCAGACTGAATTGAAGTACATAGACTCCATTTCGAGGTCCATGGCTTTGAGCCACTGATCCTTGTCTACATCTGTCATTGCCTGTTTAAAGGTCAATGGATCCTCAATTCCATCATCAGGTATGACGAATTGAGTCTCAAACAAGCCGATGTAGCGGTCAGGTTGTCTCACATCCCTCCCACTGCGTCGAGGCTCTCTCAACTCTTGAGAAGGACCAGCCTGATCAACAACTCTTGTTGATCCCTCTGTAGCTTCCCTGGATAATTCGGACAAAACTATTTTGCTCGAAGGTTGATGATCTCTCATGTGGTCCTCCTCTAAGAACGTGGCATTAGTCGACACTAATACTTTGTCCTCTCGAGGATCGTAAAAGTAACCACCAAACGTTTCTTTGGGATAACCTACAAATAGGCACAATTTTGAACGATGTTCCAATTTCTTTGGTCCGGATACCAGCACGTGTGCTGGACATCCCCAAATTCTGAAGTGACGTAAACTACCTGTACGCCTGCTCCAGAGCTCATAAGGTGTTTCAGAAACACTCTTAGAGGGAACCATGTTCAAAATATATACTGCAGTCTCTACTGCATGTCCCCAAAACGAACTAGGCAGCTGAGCATAGCTCATCATAGAACGAACCATGTCTAACAGGGTTCTATTTCTCCTTTCAGATACACCGTTCTGCTGCGGTGTTCCGGGCGCTGAGAGTTGAGATACGATTCCATGTTCTATCATATAGTCCTGGAATCTAGTATCCATATACTCTCCACCACGATCACATCGGAGTGTTTTTATCGATTTACCTAATTTGTTTTCAACCTCTGCCTTATACTCAATGAACTTTTCAAGAGTTTCGGACTTACGATGCATTAGGTAAAGATAGCCGTACCTAGAATAATCGTCAATGAAGCTGACAAAATATTCATACCCTCCTCGTGCTTTGACATTCAAAGGACCGCAGAGATCCGAATGCACGATTTCTAGAGGTTCTTTTGACCTATAACCTTTTTCCAGTAAAAGGTCGTTTGGTCATCTTGCCCTCAAGACATGACTCACAAGGCGGTAAAGAGTTGTCCTCTAAACGATTTAGGAGACCGCTTTTAACCAACCTCCCAATCCTATTGAGATTAATGTGACCAAGTCTCAAGTGCCAAAGATAGGTACTAGGAGAAAGCTTCTGCCTCTTGGTTTGAGTTTCAGCTGTTTTAAACATTTCGGTGTTCAAAATAGCTTGAACCTCTGTCGGTCTTAACACATATAAGTTGTTCTCAAGTTTGGCAGAACAAATCTGTACACCTCTTTTGCTAATGATAGCTTCATTATCAGCAAAAGATACTTTATACATTTGTTCTAATAAACAAGCTATAGAGACTAGGTTCCTCTTGAAGCTAGGAACCAATAGCACATTTTCCAATAAAATGAAACTATCTCTATAGGACAACTTAACAGTTCCCACTGCTTTAGCTGAGACAACCTCTCCAGTACCAACTCTGAGAGTTATCTCATCTTTAGCTAGCGGCTGCCAGGAACTAGTTTCCTGAAACGAAGTACAAACGTGATTAGTGGCTCCTGAATCAAGGATCCAGGCATGACTATCATTTTCCGCTAAACACGTTTCTACAACAAGCAAATCATATTTACTTTGTTGTTTCTTCTCAGCACGACTCATTACTGAGCTGGGAAGAGGACAATCCTCTGTTAAGACAGACCTAAGATCATCACGAACAAGAATCATATTCGAGTTCGTTTTCCAGGTCTCGTATTTTTTGCCAGTTAACTTAACCGAAGCTAATACGTTTTTAAAAGAGCTAGACATGCTGAAAAGAAATGTAAATCTATTAGTGAAACGGTTTTAACCTATTTAAACCAATCAGAAATTAACAGTAAATAAAGTACCCAAACTCTTTATTTACATGCAACAATATTTTAGTGAGTTAGAATGGTTGCTACCGACTGGTAGTCAAGCATTCCTTCACTAAACCAAGACATTCTTGACTAAATGCTAACACCAGAATAACTCTTATTCCTATAACATCTTAGTTATCGTTTTTGGTCAAGATTTACTAACACCTTAGCAAATCTGCAAGTGTGACCCTCCATTTTTAGAACGCACAGGACGACCCCAACAACGCAACCTACTGGAATGACAAAGTTGGGAATGGCCCTATGTTTCTTTATCCATAACAGGTGACTGACTTGTTCGACCCCCATGAAACGGCCCTCCGACTGGATTGGTGCCTCCTAGGGTCACCTTGCAGGCGGAACATGGGAATCTCACGGTTCAATCCAATGGAGGAGACCGTAGGAAATACTGACGTACTTCCTTCTCCCACTTACTATAGATACTTACTCCATTCACCTTGCTATTGAAAGTTGCAAACACCACCCGATTGGAGATGCCTCTAATGGCATCATGAGGCCCTGCAAAATTCTCACTTTGTGAACTTTGGGGAGTGCGTAGCAGGAGAGGGATATATCATATATTCCTTCTCAACATATCTACTAAGTATCGTGTTCGGTTTTCGGGTAGATTACTCAGGTTTTATCCGGCTAAGAAATTAAAACCTTAAGTCTAGGTAAACTTTTTACCTGAGATGTCTAGGTTATTAACAAGTTTAATTAACCTCATACCTCTCGCGCACGCTCATAAAACCAGGTTAACTTTACTCAAGTACCGGATCGTCCCCAGGTAGGAGGTGTTCCGTAAACCGTCAACTTAAATACCTCCAACCTCGAACAGAATTTCACCGGGTGAGTTTCTCATAACCTTAGTATTTACGAGATAACGACCTATTCATCTAATGAACCGGACGTCTCAATTAACCCTAAATGAACATGCGTTTCTTTGTTATAGATTTTAAAAGTCTACCCAATTTTTACAACGCTTTGCAAAACTTAGACTTACTATAACAACTCTACATGCTTCTCAAACATGCATCACTAAGGCATGACAAGTTGAATATTTAATTTCATAATCAATATAACACTTATTTCGATTATGTTTTTTAAATATACAACTCCCAATTCATAAATTAATATAACACTTATATCAATTATAATGAATTAAGCATGCATCCTATACATTATAACAATTATAACATACAATATGCATCTAAAATTGGATGTTTAATTTCATAATTAATATAACACTTATATTAATTATTCTATTAATCAAACAACAACTAATTCATGAATTAATATAACTCTTATATTAATACCCATGAATTAAACATGCATCTAATATATGAAATCACTTATAACCTATAATATGCATAAAACGAGGGCAACTTTGTGTTGTATATTTAATTTCATAATTAATATAACATTTATATCAATTATTCTATTATAACAACATCTAATTCATGAATTAATATAACTCTTATATTAATACTCATGAATTCCCAAATATGCATACTATAGATTATAACACTTATAACATATTTACAATGCATGGAGCATGCTTCCTACGGTGGGATTTTAAATCTATATGGCATACTATATGCACATACAAACATGGAATTTAATTAAAACATACAATCACAATGCATAATTAATTAAACACACTAAAGTGGATCGATTTTGGCATTTAACAAGCAATAACTAATTTATTACAAGCTTGAACAACAAGCTAAGTCTTGAGCGGACTTCGAACTCTTCGCACCGCCTTTGACCAGCTAGCTTCCTCCGAACGCTTCGGCCAATTTCTCTTCGAATTTCTCTTCGTAATGCCTAGAACGAGTTGAACTTATACCGAACAATTCGGCGAGGTCCATACTCGAGCTTCTTTCACAAAGAAACCTATATGGACTCTAATGACTCTAAAAATACAGACTCTTCTGCACGCATTAAAACCCATACATTCTCGGGCAATTACAAATAATGAAATTCAAAAAGAAACTATGCCAAAATCGATATTCACTTTAGACGCCAATTCAGAAACAATTTCTAAATTAAAAAACCCACCAACTTAAATTGATGCAAATTGAGTTAATCACAAAATCGCTCTGATACCAATTGATGGAGCGTTTTACCGCAGCGGAACGCGATTTCGGACCGATGATACTCTAATTTCATCAATTTAACAAATAGAAAACATGCTCAAAAGACGGAAATAAGAAATTTAGAATACATACCCTTGTAGTTCCAATTTCTTCAAGATCCGCCGGCCGTTCCTCGTCACGATCTCTTCCGGCCTCTTCACACGAACGCCCCGAGGACCACCCCAGGTAGTCCCGCTATCCTCGGCGCCGAGCAACGGAGTTGTGGGACTCCGAAGCAAAGAGAAAAGAAAGCAAATGAGGAGAAGAAGAAGAAAGTAGTTTTTTTTTTCTGTGGGATGAAGAAGACATTCTTCTTCAATTACAGAGGCTAAAAAAAAACCTCTGTATTATTCTCAAAAATGAGTACCCACGAAAAGAAAAAAAAACTATCCTTTATATGTTTTGTTTTTAAAGACTTAACTCTTAAGTTTTAAAACAAAACAGGTGTATAACATGCATGCAAGTAATATATATATATATATATATATATATATATATATATATATATATATATATATATATATATATATATATATATTATATTATTATTAAAAATTAATTCAAAATTAATTTAAAATAATAATATATGTTTTATTAATTAAACATTTTAATTAATAATTAATATATATATATATTTTTAATTAATTAAACTTTTTTAATTAATTAATATTATTTAATTCAATATCAAATATTAATTAAATAATATGACTAAACCCGGTTTTTCGCAAACCGACTTTTTGCACATGAAAAGTATTCATGTTTTACACCAATCTCATATTTAAATCATATTTAAATATGTTCATCATTCTTCCACAAACCGAATTTGAACAATTCAAATTCTTTTTCTTTTCTTTTATACACTGTTGCACGGCGTTATCCGAGCTAGCCAGGAGAACCTAAAGGACCTACAGATCATGAGCTTCAACGATACGAGATTATCCGGTCAAAACTCTTTCAACCGAACTAACCAACATTCGTTAACCCCCGGAGACTCCACTATAGTCCGAGGGTTGCACTCTCCTCACTGTAGATATATTATGTCCTCTTGATATAACCATCATGGGTAAGTCGATCCTTCACAAGTGTCCGTTATCACAGCTAGGTCTTTTAAACCGTTTAACCTCTGTGATACCTCTTGTTCCTTAAGTACCACTGACACCTCTAATGAACATTTGATCTGTGATCCAATCATCAGATCAGAATCCTCTTCACACAGAAGAGGATGAGGCCTCAATGTTCAAGCCCCGGAGTCAGCTATTAAGGGAACACCTATCTACTAGACCCTAAAGAGGGTAGGAGTGAATTCCATCTTGCTACACTATGTCCCCAGCTACCTATTCGAGTTTATCCCCAAGTTGGTAGGCTTATTGAGCGGGCAACCTGCCACTCTCACCCATACAAGTCTAAGGATACTCTCGAATAAGCAGGAGTTCATAGTAAGCTCAGGGTTAAGAACGAGTTACCTTAGGTCATCAAAAGTGATAAAGTCGGTCTCACCAGTAAACGGTGTTATAAAGAGAAAGCGACTTTATCGTGGTTCTGTCTAATGCAAACTCTTTGCATAGGACGCCCCCGCTCGCACATCTCCATGTGAAACGATTCGGATCACATCGTTTTGTACAATACAAAGCGAGCCGCATCCAATAGTGTTACCAGAATAAGGTACCCGGCCTTATCCGTATACTATAGACCATTTTGACTGACTACTTGAGCTTGACCCACAATCATGTCATACATGAAGCTCAAGTACTCATATTCAGCCAAGGATGTTGTTATTGGTACAGGTTAATGCAAACACGTTTCACTATATTCAATAAACACCTTTACTGAATAAACCTCAATAACTCTTTATTGCGTTAATAGACATATTACATTTACAACGTTTACAAACCACGAGTGTTAGGACATAAAACCCAACAAAATCATATTTAAATATGTCCATATTTAAATATGTTCATCCTCCTTCCATAAACCGAATTTGAACAATTCAAATTCTTTTTCTTTTTCTTTTCTTTTATACTGTTGCACGACGTTATCCGAGCTAGCCAGGAGAACCTAAAGGACCTACAGATCATGAGCTCCAACGATACGAGATTATTCGGTCAAAACTCTTTTAACCCGAATCAATCAACTTTCGTTAACCCCCGGAGACTCCACTATAGTCCGAGGGTTGCACTCTCCTCACTGTAGATATATTATGTCCTCTGATATAACCGTCACGGGCAAGTCGACCCTTCACAGGTTGTTCGTAATCACAGCTGGGTCATTTTAAACCGTTTAACCCCTGCATTACGTCTTGTTCCTTAAGTACCACTGACACCTCTAATGAACAATAGATCTGTGGTCCAACCAACAGATCAATTAACCCTCTCATCTCATGAGAGTGTGCGCACCAATTGTTCAAGCCCCGGAGTCAGCTATTAAGGGAACAACCTATCTACTAACCCTGAAGAGCGGGTTAGGAGTGAACTCCAATCTTGTTGTACTATGTCCCCAGCTACCTATTCGACTTTATCCCCAAGATGGTAGGCTTATTGAGTCGGCGCTTATGGGCCACTCTCACCCGTGCAAGTCAAAAGATACTATCGAATAAGCAGGAGTTCATAGCGAGCTCAAGATTGAGATCGAGTTACCTAGGCTATCAAAGTGTATAAGTCAGTTTCAATCAGTAAACGGAGTTATAAAGAGAGAGTGACTTAATACGCGGTTCGATCTTGTGTAAACTCTTTGATGGAGCGATTTACGCAGCGGAGGCGATTTTGGACCGATGATACTCTAATTTCATCAATTTAACAAATAGAAAACACGCTCTTAAAGCGGAAATTAAGAAAAATAGAAAACATACCCTTGAAGTTCTAATTTTTCTTCGCGTTCTGCCAACCGATCTTCGTCACGAACTCTTGAAATCTCTTCTCACGAACGCGTCGAGGACCACCCGAGGTAGTCCCGCTATCCTCGGCGCCGCGCAACGGAGTTGTGGGACTCCGTTACAAGAGAAAAGAAAAGAATAAAAAGGAAGAAGAAGGAGAAGGAAAACAAAAGGCAGAGGCTAAAAAAGAAGAAAGCTAAGTTTTTCCTTTTTTTTTTTTTCACCAACGAATACCCCTCTGCCTTTCTAACTTTTCTTCCAAAAACTTTGGCCAAAAAACCATATATATCTCTATTACATACATAAATATATGTATATATATATATATACATATATATATATATCTATATGTATATGTATATATATATCTATATATATATATATGTATGTATATATATATAAAGAACAAATGTCCTACTTTCTTATTATTTATATATATATATATATATATATATATTATTTTACAATTAATACAATATTAATTTAAAATAATAATAAATATTTTATTTATTAAACTTTTTAATAAATAAAAAATATATATATTATTAATTAATTAAACTTTTTAATTAATTAATATTATTTAATTCAATATCAAATATCAATTAAATAATATGGCTCAACCCGGTTTTTCGAAAACCAGTTTTTGGAACATGAATCGTATTCATATTTTAGACCATCCTCATATTTAAATCATATTTAAATATGTCCATCATCCTTCCTGTAATCGAATTTGAACAATTCAAATTCTTTATCTTTTCTTTTATTTTCTCTTATATTGTTGCACGGCGTTATCCGAGCTAGCCAGGAGAACCTAAAGGACCTACAAATCATGAGCTCCAACGATACGAGATTATTCGGTCAAAACTCTTTTAACCCGAATCAATCAACTTTCGTTAACCCCCGGAGACTCCACTATAGTCCGAGGGTTGCACTCTCCTCACTGTAGATATATTATGTCCTCTTGATAACCGTCACAGGCAAGTCGACCCTTCACAGGTTGTTCGTAATCACAGCTGGGTCGTTTAAACCGTTTAACCCTTGCGTTACATCTTTGTTCCTTAATTACCACTGACACCTCTAATGAACAATTGATCAGTGGTCCAACCAACAGACCAGGAACCCTCTCTAACGAGGAGAGGGTAGGCGCCTATTGTTCAAGCCCTGGAGTCAGCTATTAAGGGAACAACCTATCTACTAACCCTGAAGAGCGGGTTAGGAGTGAACTCCATCTTACTACACTATGTCCCCAGCTACCTATTGGACTTTATCCTTGAGATGGTAGGCTTATTGAGCGGACATTCTGCCACTCTCACCCATACAAGTCTAAGGATACTGTCTAATAAGCAGGAGTTTATAGTAAGCACAGGATTGAGATTGAGTTACCTAGGCCATCAGGTGAAATAGTCGGTCTCTTCAGTAAACGACGTTATAAAGAGAGAGCGACTTTTCGTGGTTCAGTCTTACGCAAACTCATCGCGTAGGACGCCCCCGTTCGCACATCTCGATGTGAAACGACTCGGATCACATCGTTTTGTACAATACAAAACGGGCCGCATCCAATAGTATTACCAGGATAAGGTACCCAGCCTTATCCATATACTATAGACCGTTTTGACTGTCTACTTGAGCTTGACCCACATTCATGTCATACATGAAACTCAAGTATTCATGATCGTCAAGGGTGTTGGTCATTGGTATAGATTAATGCAAACACGTTTCACTTTATTCCAGCAAACACCTTTACTGAATAAAACTTAATAACTCATTATTACTAAATAGATAATTTACAAACATAAATGTTTACAAACCACGAGTTTTAGGACATTAAACCCAACACTCTTTACACAAGACGCCCTCACTCGCACATCTCCATGTGAAACGATTCGGATCACATCGTTTTGTACAATACAAAGTGAGCCGCATCCAATAGTGTTACCAGGATAAGGTACCCAGCCTTATCCGTATACTATAGACCGTTTTGACTGACTATTTGAGCCTGATCCACAATCATGTCATACATGAGGCTTAAGTACTCATATTCAGCCAAGGGTGTTGGTCATTGGTATAGGTTAAACCAAACACGTTTCACTTTATTCCAGTAAACTGAATAAAACTAATAACTCTTTATTCTAAATAGAATATTTACAAACATAACAGTTTACAAACCACGAGTTTTAGGACATAAAATCCAACAAACTCAAGTGTCACTGATACACCAAATAGAAGGTAAATAAGTTGTATAACTGATACACCCAATAAAAAGTAAATCAGATGTACAACTGATTTACCAAATTTAAGGTAAATCAATTGTGTACAACGTATACACCAAATATAAGGTATATCATGTGTCACTGATACACCAAATGTAAGGTAAATCAGTTGTACAACTGATACACCAAATATAAGGTATATCAGGTGTCACTGATACACCAAATAAAAGATAAATCAGTTGTATAATTGATACACCAAATAGAAGATAAATCAGTTATAGAATTGATACACTAAATATTAAGTAAATCAGTTGTATAACTGATACACCAAATAAAAATGTTAAAAAGGATAAATTGAGAATATAAAAAAATGAAAAATCTAATCTTTAGAAATTTTGCTATATTTGCAAACCAAAAAAATGTAACTATAATTTAATTTTGCTATATTTGCAAACCCATGTAACTATATTTTAAATTAGCCTAATTTATTTTGCTATCCTTTATAAGTATCGTAGACGGTTTTTAGGGTAAACTACTCAGGTTTTATCCGGCTAAGAAAATAAAACCTTAAGTCTAGGCAAACTATTTACCTTTGATGTCTAGGTTATAAACACTTTATTAACCTCACACCTCTCACGCACGCTCATAAAGCCTGGTTAACTTTACTCAAGTATCGGTTAGTCCCCAGGTAGGAGGTGATCCGTCAATTCATTTTCCTCCAACCTTAGACAAGATTTCACCGGGTGAGTTTCTCATAACCTTAGCATTTACGAGATTTCGACCTATTCATCTAATGAACTAGATCGACTCATTTAACCCTAAATGAACATGCTTTTCTTTGTTATAGATTTTAAAAGTCTAAGTCATTTTTACAACAATTGCAAAAACTAGACTTTCTATAACAAAATCTATATGCTTCTCAAACATACAATTGCTAAGGCATGACAAGTTGAATATTTAACTTCATAATCAATATAACACTTATATCGATTATGCTCTTAAATACACAACTCCTAATTCATAAATTAATATAACACTTATATCAATTATTATGAATTGAGCATGCATCCTATACATTATAACAATTATAATATACAATATGCAACTTAGTTGGATGTTTAATTTCATAATTAATATAACACTTATATTAATTAGTCTATTAAGAAAACAACAACTAATTCATGAATTAATATAACTCTTATATTAATACTCATGAATTCAACATGCATCTAATATATTATAACACTTATAACCTACAATATGCATAAAACCAGGGCAACCTATGTTGTAAATTTAATTTCATAATTAATATAACACTTATATCAATTATTCTATTAAACTGGCAACAACTAATTCATGAATTAATATAACTCTTATATTAATACTCATGAATTCTCAAATATGCATACTATATATTATAACACTTATAATATATTTTCAATGCATGGAGCATGCTTCCTACGGTGGGATTTTAAATCTATATGGCATACGATATGCACATACAAACATGGAATTTAATTAAAACATACATTCGTAATGCATAATTAATTAAACACACTAAAGTGGATCGATTTTGGCATTTAGCAAGCAATAACTAATTTATTACAAGCTTGAGCAACAGGCTACGTCTTGAGCGGACTTCGAACTCTTCGCACCGCCTTTGACCAGCTTGCTTCCTCCAAACGCTTCGGCCAATTTCTCTTCGAATTTCTCCTCGTATTGCCTAGAACGAGTTTGAATTTATACCGAACATTTCGGCGAGCTCCAAACTCGAGCTTCTTTCACAAAGAAACCTATATGGACTCTAATGACTCTAAAAATACAGACTTTTTTAAGCACACATTAAAGCCCATACATTCTCGGGCAATTACAAATAATGAAATTCAAAAAGAAACTATGCCACAATCGATATTCACTTTAGACGCCAATTTAGAAACAATTTCTAAATTAAAATACCCACCAACTTAAATTGATGCAAATTGAGTTAATCACAAAATCGCTCTGATACCAATTGATGGAGCGACTTGCGCGGCGGAAAGCGATTTCGGACCGATGATACTCTAATTTCATCAATTTAACAAATAGAAAACATGCTCAAAAGACGGAAATAAGAAATTAGAAATACATACCCTTGTAGCTCCAATTTCTTCAAGTCCGCCGGCCGATCCTCGTCACGAACTCTTCCAGCCTCTTCTCACGAATGCTGCGAGAACCACCCCAGGTAGTCCCGCTATCCTCGGCGCCGAGCAACAGAGTTGTGGGACTCCGAATAGAAGAGAAAAGGAAAAGAAAAGAAAAAGAAAGAAGAAGAAGAAGGAGAGGCAGAGGAGAAGTAAGCTGAGAATTCAAAAGAAACAATTTCTTTTTTAAGAACAGCTCGTGTACCCCTAAAAAATTCTCTCAACTTCAAAAATGAAATTGAATATAAGCTTCAATTCACTTCCGCCTTTTCCATGGCCCAAGTACAAAATATATATATATTGTTACTTAATATATGTATATGTGTCTTTTTTTTGCAACGGTATTTTAATTAAAGCGAGGATTGAAACCATGACCTTATAGTCACGGGCACAACCTTATGTCAATTTAGCTATGCTCGGTTTGACATGTATATGTGTCTTGGTGCATGCAAGACACACACACATATATATATATATATATATATATATATATATATATATAATTATTATTATTATTAAAAATAAAAATAATAATTTTATTTATTAAACTTTTTAATAAATAAAAAAAAAATATATATATAATTATTAATTAAACTTTTTAATTAATAATTATTATTTAATTTAATATCAAATATTAATTAAATAATATGACTAAACCCGGTTTTCCGAAAATAAACTTTTTTACACATGAATCCTATTCATGTTTTAGGCCATTTCCATACTTAAATCATATTTAAATATATCCTATTTAAATATGTCCATCCTCCTTCCATAAACCGAATTTGAACAATTTAAATTCTTTTTCTTTTTCTTTTCTTTTAAACTGTTGCACGACGTTCTCCGAGCTAGCCAGGAGAACCTAAAGGACCTACAGATCATGAGCTCCAACGATACGAGATTATTCGGTCAAAACTCTTTTAACCCGAATCAATCAACTTTCGTTAACCCCCGGAGACTCCACTATAGTCTGAGGGTTGCACTCTCCTCACTGTAGATATATTATGTCCTCTGATATAACCGTCACGGACAAGTCGACCCTTCACAGTTGTTCGTAATCACAGCTGGGTCATTTTAAACCGTTTAACCCCTGCATTAATTCTTGTTCCTTAAGTACCACTGACACCTCTAATGAACAATAGATCTGTGGTTCAACCAACAGATCAATTAACTCTCTCTGATCAGGAGAGGGTGAGCGCTCATTGTTCAAGCCCCGGAGTCAGCTAGTAAGGGAACAACCTGATTGAGCGCATGTAGCGCAGCGGAAGCGAGACGGATCATTGGCACTCTAATTTCATCAATTTAGCTAAATAAGAAACATGCACAAAGCTTTGAAATAAAAGGAATTAGAACACATACCTCTTGTAGTTCTAAAGACTTCTCTTCCAAAGCTCAAATCTCCTCACGAACCCTTCGAAGCTTCCCTCGAACTCCTCGAGAACCACCTCCGGTAGTCCCGCTATCCTCGGGCCGAGCAACGGAGTGGTGGGACTCCTTTATGAAAGAAAAAGTTTGGAAGAAGAAGATGGGAAGATGAAAGTGATGAGGATTTTGTGAGAAGAAGTCTAACACTTAGCTTTCTAATTTCTCAAGTAACATGAACTCTTCATGCTCATCCAACATTCAAACTCTTTGAAATTTCATCAACCCCAAACCATTTGAACTTCATCCAATTTATAGGCAATTCTCATGCAACAAAGTCTTTGCTTAGCATGACACCTCAAATTGGATGGATTAGTCTTCAACCAAGTGTTCCAAAATTGATGAGTTTATATGCATGTTGTTGGTGATTCACAATCCACTTCACAACTTGGATAAACCCACTCAACTTGGATAAATCCACTCAACATGGATAATTCCACTTTGACTTATAATCACACTTGTAATATTTTGTCATTTTAAAATTAATTCATAATTAATTTTAATAAGCAAAATAAATTATAATTAATTAAACTTTTTAATTAATTAATATTATTATTTAATTCAATATCAAATATTAATTAAATAATAAGACTAATCCCGGTTTCTTAAACCGAATCATCACACATGAATTCCTATTCATGTTTTACACCGATCCCATATTTAAATCATATTTAAATATGTCCATCATTCTTCCAAAACCGAATTTCAATAAATTCAAATTCTTTTTCTCTCATATTGTTACACGGCTTAATCCGAGCTAGCCAGGAGAACCTAAAGGACCTACAGATCATGAGCTCCAACGATACGAGATTAACCGGTCAAACTCTTTAACCAAGCTAACCAACATTCGTTAACCCCCGGAGACTCCACTAAAGTCCAAGGGTTGCACTCTCCTCACCGTAGATATATTTCTGTCCTCTTGATATAACCATCATCAGTAAATCGATCCTTCACAGGTCGTTCGTAATTATAGCTGGGTCAAAATAACCGTTTTACCCCCGTAATTACATCTTGTTCCTTAAGTCCCACTGATCCTCTAATGAACTATTGGTTTGTGGTCCAACCACCAAACCGATTGGTATGTGATCTCATCACTATACCAAGTCCCTCTCGGGCCAATGAGAGGGTGGGATCCCTAGTTCAAGACCTGGAGTCAGCACTTAAGGGAAGAACCTCTCTACTAATCCCTCAGAGCGGGTAGGAGTGAATTCCATCTCGCAGGACTATGTTCCCAGCTACCTACCCGGTCTTATCCCCAAGATGGTAGGCTTATTGAGTCGGCGATCTCGGGCCACTCTCACCCATACAAGTCAAAAGATAAGCCCGAATAAACAGGAGTTCATAGCGTGCTCAGGATTCAGATCAAGTTACCTAGGTCATCATATGAAAAAGTCGGTCTTTACAGTAAACGGAGTTATAAAGAAAGAGCGACTTGTTTCGCGGTTCAGTCTTATGCAAACTCATTGCATAGGACGCCCCCACTCACATGTCTCCACATGAACGATTTCGGATCACATCGTTTGTACTATACAAAGTGGGCCGCGTCCAATAGTGTCCCCAGGATAAGGTACCCAGCCTTATCCCTATACTATAGACCGTTCTGGCTATTACTTGAACTTGATCCACAATCATGTCATACATGAAGTTCAAGTATACAACCTATAGCCATGGGTTCTTTGTTTATTGGAGTTAGGTTAAAAGTAAAAACAATTCATTTTATTCAATAACAACTTTACTGAATAAATCTCAATAACAACTTTATTGCAAAATAGAATATACATTCAGTTTACAAACCACGAGTTTTAGGACATAAAACCCAACAAACTCCCACTTGGACTAAAACGTCGTGGAGTATTACATGCGGGATGAGAAAAACTGGCATATCAAATATTTCCATGGCTTTTCTCCCACTATCCTACTGTACAACTCGTAGTCCTAGACTCACTAGGTGCCCCTCGAACACTTTAGCCGTGAGGGACTTTGTAAACGGATCAGCAATATTGTGCTCTGAGGCGATCTGCATGACGATCACGTCTCCTCGATGCACTATCTCCCTGATGAGATGATATTTCCGCTCAATGTGCTTTCCACGCTTATGGCTTCTTGGTTCTCTCGAATTTGCCACAGCACCAGTATTATCACAATAAAGTGTGATAGGCAAATTCATATTTGGAACAACTTCCAAATCCGTCAAGAACTTTCTAAGCCATACAGCCTCTTTCGCAGCTTCGCAAGCCGCGACATACTCAGCTTCCATGGTGGAGTCAGCAATACAACCTTGCTTTATACTCCTCCATACTATTGCCCCTCCGTTAAGAGTGAACACTGATCCCGATGTGGATTTCCTCGAATCCTTATCGGTTTGAAAATCAGAGTCAGTGTATCCTGTAAGGATCAAATCCTTCGCGCCATACACGAGCACATAGTCTCTCGTTCTCCGAAGATACTTGAGGATGTGTTTAACGGCAGTCCAATGATCATATCCTGGATTGGACTGATACCTACTGACAATTCCTACTGCATAGCATATGTCGGGTCGTGTACATAACATGGCGTACATCAGACTACCGACTGCTGATGCATAGGGAATTCGTCTCATATCCTCAACTTCTTGAGGTGTCTTAGGACACTCTTCCTTTGACAATTGAATTCCATGCCTGAAAGGTAAAGAACCCTTCTTGGAATTCTGCATCGAATATCGTATCAACACCTTGTCGATATAAGATGCTTGAGACAGCGCTAGCGTTTTGTTCTTACGATTCCTTACGATTTGAATCCCTAGAACAAACTGAGCCTCTCCCAAATCTTTCATTTGGAATTGGGTCGCTAGCCATTGCTTAACGTCAGTCAGGAACCCTACATCATTCCCAATGAGTAGGATATCATCTACATATAAGACTAAGAAAGCTACAACAGAATTGACTATTTTCTTGTAGACACAAGGTTCGTCAACATTCTGTTCAAAGCCATAAGATTTGATCGCAGTATCAAACCTTATATTCCAGGATCTAGACGCTTGCTTCAACCCATAAATGGATCGATTAAGCTTGCAAACCTTTTGCTCTTGACCGTGAATTATGAACCCCTCTGGTTGAGCCATATAAATACTCTCTTCAAGATTGCCATTCAGAAAGGCTGTCTTGACATCCATTTGCCAAATTTCATAATCATAAAATGTGGCAATGGACAAGAGTATTCTAATCGACTTTAACATGGCAACAGGGGAGAAGGTTTCTTCATAGTCCACCCCTTCCCTTTGGGAATAACCCTTTGCCACAAGTCGAGCCTTAAAGGTTTGCACCTTACCGGCTTGGTCTCGTTTCCTCTTGTAGATCCACTTGCAACCGATAGGTCTTTCACCATCAGGTTGCTCTACAAGATCCCAGACCGAATTGAAGTACATCGACTCCATTTCGAGGTCCATGGCTTTAAGCCACTGGTCCTTGTCTATGTCATCCATTGCCTGTTTGAAGGTCAATGGATCCTCAACGCCGTCATCAGGTATGACGACCTGGGTTTCCGTTAAACCCATGTAGCGGTCGGGTTGTCTCACATCCCTCCCACTACGTCGAGGTATTCTCAACTCTTGAGAAGGACCAGCCTGATCAACAACTCTTGTTGACCCATCTGTAGCTTTCCTGGAAAGTTCGGTCAAAACAATTTTGCTCGAAGGTTGATGATCTCTCATGTGGTCTTCCTCTAAGAACGTGGTGTTTGTCGATACAAGCACCTTATCTTGTTGAGGATCGTAAAATAGACCACCTTTCGTTTCCTTGGGGTAGCCTACGAATAGGCATAATTTTGAACGATGTTCCAATTTCTTTGGATTGGGCACCAACACATGTGCCGGACACCCCCAAATTCTGAAGTGACGTAAACTACCTTTACGCCCTCTCCATAACTCATAAGGTGTTTCTGAAACACTCTTAGAGGGAACCATGTTCAAAATATATACAGCAGCCTCTACTGCATATCCCCAAAACGAACTAGGCAGTTGAGCATAGCTCATCATAGATCGAACCATGTCTAACAGGGTTCTATTTCTCCTTTCGGACACACCGTTCTGCTGCGGTGTTCCGGGCGCTGAGAGTTGGGATACTATTCCATGTTCTATCATATAGTCCTGAAATCTTAAATCCATATACTCTCCACCTCGATCTGATCGGAGTGTTTTAATCGTTTTGCCTAATGTGTTCTCAACCTCTGCCTTATACTCCTTGAACTTTTCAAGAGCTTCGGACTTATGATGCATTAGGTAAAGATAGCCGTACCTAGAATAATCATCAATGAAGCTGATGAAATATTCATACCCTCCCCGTGCTTTAACATTCATCGGACCACAAAGATCTGAATGTACAAGCTCTAGAGTTTCTTTGGACCTATGACCTTTTTCAGAAAAAGATCGTTTGGTCATCTTGCCCTCAAGACAAGACTCACATGGTGGTAAAGAGTTGTCCTCTAACTGATTTAGGAGACCACTCTTAACCAATCTCCCAATCCTATTGAGATTAATGTGGCCTAGTCTCAAGTGCCAAAGATAGGTACTTGGAGAAAGTTTCTGCCTTTTAGTTTGAGTTTGAGCTGTTTTAAACATCTCGGTGTTCAAAATAGCTTTTGCCTCTGTTGGTCTTAACACATACAAGTTGTTTTCAAGTTTCGCAGAACATATATGTACACCTCTTTTGCTAATGAACGCTTCATTAAAATCAAAAGATACTTTATACAAATGTTCAAGTAAACAAGAGATAGATACAAGGTTCCTTTTAAAGCTAGGAACCAACAGTACATTTTCAAGTAAAATGAAACTATCTCTATATAACAACTTGACAGTTCCCACTGCCTTGGCTGAGACAACCTCTCCTGTTCCAACCCTGAGAGTTATCTCACCTTCAGCAAGCAGCTGCCAGGAACTAGTTTCCTGGAAAGAAGAACAAACATGGTTAGTGGCTCCTGAATCCAGTATCCAGGCAGAACTATCATGTTCCACTAAACATGTTTCAACAACGAGTAAATCATATTTACTTAGTTGTTTCTTCTCAGCTTTGCTCGCCATGAGGGTATCATGATAGACCGATGAGGACGGTTGTCCAAACATCATCTGTAATGAATCCATGATCTCCTTAGCGGAGACCATTACCTCATGCTTCTTAGCTAACACATCGGATGTGCTGGCCAAGATGTAGACTCGGGCTTTATCATTAGCCCTAGTCCACCTGTCAAATGCATCTCGAACAGTTCGAGTTGCAGATGAGCTAGGAGGGGGAGGACATTCCTCTGTTAAGACAAACCTAAGATCATCGATAACAAGAATCGTATTCAAGTTCGATTTCCAGGTCGTGTAGTTATCGCCGTTTAGTTTATCAGAAGCTAGTAATTGGATAAACGAGCTAGACATGCTGAAAAGAATGAATTCTATTAGTGAATTGAACTTAACCTATTTTTAACAACCAATCAAGAATTTTAGCAAAAGTAATAATGTACCCAAAAAATCATTATTAATTTGCAACGATACTTCAGTGAGTCAGAGCAACCGCTACCGAGGGGCAGTCAATCACTCCTTCACTGAACCAAGACATTCTTGACTAAATGCTAATACCAGAATAACTCATATTCCTATAGCACCTTAGTTATCGCTACTTCGGTCAAGAATCTACTAACAACTTAGTAATCCTTGTAAGTGTGACCCGCCATTTTCAGAACTCAGAGGTCGGCCCCAACAGTGCAACCGAATGGAAATGTCAGAGTTGGGAATGGACCTAAGAGACCCTATCCATTTCTGGAGATTGAGTTGTTCCGACTCCCATGAAACGGCCCTCCGAATGGACGGTGCTACTATGGGCAACCAGCAGGCGGAACATGGGAATTTCACGGTTCAACCTAATGGAGGAGACCGCAGGATGTATTGACATACTTCCTTCTCCCACTTACTATAAATACTTTCTCCATTCACCTTGCTCTTGATTTATGCAAACACCATCCGAATGGGGATGCCCTATTGACATCACGAGGCCGAGCATAAATCTCACGGTGTGAACTTTGCGGAGAACGTAGGAGGAGATTGATATATCATATATACCTTCTCAACACCACTACTAAGTATTTTAGAATGGTTTGGGTAAAGTTTTACTTAGGCATTATCCGGCTAAGACAATAAAACCTAAGTCTAGGTAGAACATACTTTTACCTAAGATGTCTAGGTGATAAACGTTTTATAACCTTACACCTCTCACGTGCATGCTCATAAAGCCGGGTTAACTTAACTCAAGTACCGGATCGATCCCCAGGTAGGAGGTGTTCCGTAAACCGTCATCTTAAATACCTCCAACCTTAGTGCAGGATCAAACCGGGTGAGTTCTCTCGTAACCTTAGCTTTACAAGATATCGACCTATTTTAACTATTAAAACGAATCGATACTAAATTCCTAATCGCATTGGAATTCTTTAACCCTTAGTGAGCATGCATTTATCTTTGTTATAGATTTTAAATGTCTATCTCATTTTACAACGCTTTATAAAACAAAGACATTCTATAACATGCTTCCTAAGCTAGAATATAACCATTACATTCAATTTATAACATGCTTCCCAAGCAAGAATATAACAATTATATTCAACTAAGGCAACTATGTTGTATGTTTAATTTCACAATTAATATAACACTTATATTAATTTTACTTTTAAACAAGCAACATCCAATTCATAAATTAATATAACACTTATATTAATTCTCATGAATTAAGCATGCATACTATACAACATAACACTTATATTATACTTTCAATGCATGCAACATGCTTCCTATGGTGGGATTTGAAATCTATATGGCATACTTTATGCACATACAAGATACTTTAATTAAAACATACATTCACAATGCATAATTAATTAAACACACTAAAGTGGACCGGTTTTGGCATCACGGACAAGCAAGCAACTAAATTATTACAATAATAATTCATCAACTAAGTTGAGACGCTTCCGAACCCTTCGAACCGCCACGAACCAGCTTGAATTTGCTTGAACCGACCAAAAAAAAACAGCAACTTCAAAACTTCAAAAAAACTGAACCGGTCCATAACAGCTGTCCCGACTTCAACAGCCCGTAACTGGACCAATACCGACCCGAACTGGACCAAACGAACGCTGAACCGGACCTCCAGAGGGTGAAGAACAAGGAACCGGTCTGACTTTCAGTGAACCGGACCACCCGAGGACCGAACCGGACTGTTTCTTCCACCTTGCGCTGAACCGGTTTTGTGCTGGAATTTTGCAGAAAAAAAAACAGCAAAAAAACAGCATGCTGTTTTTTTCGACACCCGAGCTTCTGTCTTTGAATTGAAAGCCTATATGGACTCTAATGACTCCGAATTTTTTACAGACTCTTCTTCACACATTAAAGCCCATACACGCCCGGGCAATTACAAAACAAAGTACAAATAAAAGCTAAAAAAAAAATGCCAAAACCGGAATCACACTTTAGACGCCCAGAAAAATAATTTCTAAAACAAATACCCACCGAGCTTAAATTGATGCAAATTGAGTGACCAAAAAAAACGCTCTGATACCAATTGATTGAGCGCATGTAGCGCAGCGGAAGCGAGACGGATCATTGGCACTCTAATTTCATCAATTTAGCTAAATAAGAAACATGCACAAAGCTTTGAAATAAAAGGAATTAGAACACATACCTCTTGTAGTTCTAAAGACTTCTCTTCCAAAGCTCAAATCTCCTCACGAACCCTTCGAAGCTTCCCTCGAACTCCTCGAGAACCACCTCCGGTAGTCCCGCTATCCTCGGGCCGAGCAACGGAGTGGTGGGACTCCTTTATGAAAGAAAAAGTTTGGAAGAAGAAGATGGGAAGATGAAAGTGATGAGGATTTTGTGAGAAGAAGTCTAACACTTAGCTTTCTAATTTCTCAAGTAACATGAACTCTTCATGCTCATCCAACATTCAAACTCTTTGAAATTTCATCAACCCCAAACCATTTGAACTTCATCCAATTTATAGGCAATTCTCATGCAACAAAGTCTTTGCTTAGCATGACACCTCAAATTGGATGGATTAGTCTTCAACCAAGTGTTCCAAAATTGATGAGTTTATATGCATGTTGTTGGTGATTCACAATCCACTTCACAACTTGGATAAACCCACTCAACTTGGATAAATCCACTCAACATGGATAATTCCACTTTGACTTATAATCACACTTGTAATATTTTGTCATTTTAAAATTAATTCATAATTAATTTTAATAAGCAAAATAAATTATAATTAATTAAACTTTTTAATTAATTAATATTATTATTTAATTCAATATCAAATATTAATTAAATAATAAGACTAATCCCGGTTTCTTAAACCGAATCATCACACATGAATTCCTATTCATGTTTTACACCGATCCCATATTTAAATCATATTTAAATATGTCCATCATTCTTCCAAAACCGAATTTCAATAAATTCAAATTCTTTTTCTCTCATATTGTTACACGGCTTAATCCGAGCTAGCCAGGAGAACCTAAAGGACCTACAGATCATGAGCTCCAACGATACGAGATTAACCGGTCAAACTCTTTAACCAAGCTAACCAACATTCGTTAACCCCCGGAGACTCCACTAAAGTCCAAGGGTTGCACTCTCCTCACCGTAGATATATTTCTGTCCTCTTGATATAACCATCATCAGTAAATCGATCCTTCACAGGTCGTTCGTAATTATAGCTGGGTCAAAATAACCGTTTTACCCCCGTAATTACATCTTGTTCCTTAAGTCCCACTGATCCTCTAATGAACTATTGGTTTGTGGTCCAACCACCAAACCGATTGGTATGTGATCTCATCACTATACCAAGTCCCTCTCGGGCCAATGAGAGGGTGGGATCCCTAGTTCAAGACCTGGAGTCAGCACTTAAGGGAAGAACCTCTCTACTAATCCCTCAGAGCGGGTAGGAGTGAATTCCATCTCGCAGGACTATGTTCCCAGCTACCTACCCGGTCTTATCCCCAAGATGGTAGGCTTATTGAGTCGGCGATCTCGGGCCACTCTCACCCATACAAGTCAAAAGATAAGCCCGAATAAACAGGAGTTCATAGCGTGCTTAGGATTCAGATCAAGTTACCTAGGTCATCATATGAAAAAGTCGGTCTTTACAGTAAACGGAGTTATAAAGAAAGAGCGACTTGTTTCGCGGTTCAGTCTTATGCAAACTCATTGCATAGGACGCCCCCACTCACATGTCTCCACATGAACGATTTCGGATCACATCGTTTGTACTATACAAAGTGGGCCGCGTCCAATAGTGTCCCCAGGATAAGGTACCCAGCCTTATCCCTATACTATAGACCGTTCTGGCTATTACTTGAACTTGATCCACAATCATGTCATACATGAAGTTCAAGTATACAACCTATAGCCATGGGTTCTTTGTTTATTGGAGTTAGGTTAAAAGTAAAAACAATTCATTTTATTCAATAACAACTTTACTGAATAAATCTCAATAACAACTTTATTGCAAAATAGAATATACATTCAGTTTACAAACCACGAGTTTTAGGACATAAAACCCAACACAACCTATCTACTAACCCTGAAGAGCGGGTTAGGAGTGAATTCCATCTTGATGTACTATGTCCCCAGCCACCTATTCGAGTTTATCCCCAAGATGGTAGGATTATTGAGTCGGCGCTAATGAGCCACTCTCACCCGTGCAAGTGAAAGGATACTCTCGAATAAATAGGAGTTCATAGCGAGCTCAGGATTAAGATCGAGTTACCTAGGCCATCATATGAAAAAGTCGGTCTCTTCAGTAAACGGTGTTATAAAGAGAGAGCGACTTGATTTCGCGGTTCGGTCTTATGCAAACTCATTACATAGGACGTCCTCGCTCGCACATCTCAATGTGAAACGATTCGGATCACATCGTTTTGTACGATACAAAGCGAGCAACATCCAATAGTGTTTCCAGGATAAGGTACCCAGCCTTATCCGTATACTATAGACCGTTTTGACTGTCTACTTGAGTCTGATCTACAATCATGTAATACATGAAGCTCAAGTACTCATCCTTCGCCATGGGTGTTGGTCATTGGTATAGGATAAACCAAACGCGTTTCACTTTATTCCAGTAAACTCTTTTACTAAATAAAACTAATAACTCTTTATTCTAAATAGATTACTTACAAACACAACAGTTTACAAACCACGAGTTTTAGGACATAAAACCCAACAAACTCATGTACAACTGATTTACCAAATTTAAGGTAAATCAATTGTGTACAACGTATACACCAAATATAAGGTATATCATGTGTCACTGATACACCAAATGTAAGGTAAATCAGTTGTACAACTGATACACCAAATATAAGGTATATCAGGTGTCACTGATACACCAAATAAAAGGTAAATCAGTTGTATAATTGATACACCAAATAGAAGATAAATCAGTTATAGAATTGATACACTAAATATTAAGTAAATCAGTTGTATAACTGATACACCAAATAAAAATGTTAAAAAGGATAAATTGAGAATATAAAAAAATGAAAAATCTAATCTTTAGAAATTTTGCTATATTTGCAAACCCAAAAAAATGTAACTATAATTTAATTTTGCTATATTTGCAAACCCAAAAAAATGTAACTATATTTTAAATTAGCCTCATTTATTTTGCTATCCTTTATAATTTTCATTAAATTAATGGTAGCTTTATAGGTTAAGTTAGTTCTTGATTTTGTTCTTTAAAAATTAGTTTGGGTTGAAGTAGAGTATTCTTAATTTGTTGTACATTAAGGGCCTGTTTGATAACGTTTCTGTTTCTTGTTCCCTATTTCTTGTTCCCTGTTTTTTGAGAACTAGAAGCAGGAACATGTTTGATAACTACTTCTGTTTCTTGTTTCTTGAAAAAAAGAAACAGAAACAGAAACTTGTTTGATAACGTTTCTTGTTTCTTGTTTCTTGAAAAAACAAAAAAACAAAAAAACAAAATAGATTTATAATTATTTTTTATAGTTTAAATATAATTTAGTATACATAATATAAAAAATATATAACATGCATTAAAATATATATACAAAAAAAACTATCCAAAGTTTACATAATCGAATACAAATAAGTCTCGATGCAAAATTAAAAATAATCATAAAATTGTATTTATACTTCAAATGTTACCCAAATTTGATTTGGTATATGTTTTTGTGTGTTAACCGGGTAAGGAGACATTTGTTTAAGAATAGAGATTTGAGCCTTCTACACACCAAAACAACATTCAATAACATTTTGGAGTGAGAAATGTTGGTAGTTAAACAATTATGGATGATGTCTCTTTTCTCTAAAATCTCGAAGTCATTGTCAATTTGTCATTATTTGTTATGAACCGTGTTTTAAATTTTCGTCGACGTGTATACATCTTCATCGACATTTTCATGTGTCAATGAACTTAATATCGACATGAGAGGTGAATCGACATTTCAATTATATTTTAGATAAATTGACGTTATATAACTAAAATATAGTTATTGTGAATCTAATATTTAATAGTAAAAAAATTAAACTTATTTAAAAACCGTGAAATGCTTATTTGTAAAAGTTTGAAATGTGAATGTTGATGGAAATATCAATATCTCAATTTTATAAAAATGTTAATAAAAAAAATATCGATAAAATGTCGATGTGGATAGATATTTATGAAAAAAAAATATTTTTTTAAAAAATATATACTTAAATTAATAAATAAACATTTTATCGTAGCTAGATAGGACAAAAGACTTATTATTAATATTAGGTTCACATTGATATTAATATATTCTCAAACAAAACAAAAATAAAAAATATTAATATATTCTCAAACAAAACAAAAATAAAAAGTGACAAAATTAAAAATTAAAATAATATATAAAAAAATACTGCAAAATTAAGAGAAAAAAAAGATAAAAAAAACAAAAATGCTACTTTTTGGATTTGAACCCAAGACCTTGAATGTAAAAGACACATCTCTTGCCAACAAACCAACAACACTTTTTTGTTTAAATATGAACTGACGTTTATAAATGGGAACAGAACAAAAGAAACAACTTTTTGGTGTTTCTCAAATTTTGTCATTTTTTTAGAAACGTTTCTCAAAATTTAGAAACAAGAAACGGGAACAGTTATCAAACAAGTCTGTTTCTTAAAAAATGAGAAACAAGAACAAGAAACAGGAAACGAGAACGTTATCAAACGAACCCTAAACGTTTAATTTCTATGTTAATCTTAATTTGTTGTACATTAAACGTTTAATTTCTATGTTGGTCGTTGAAATTTCAATGTGTATATTTTACTCTTGGACATAAAAGAAATTAACTATGGTCGTTGAAATTTCAATGTGTATATTTTACTCTTGGACATAAAAGAAATTAACTATTTTTTTTTTTTTTTTTTTGGGCTCCATTTGATTTTTTATTTTGAGTTTTTGAAAATTAAGCGTATGAATACTACTTTCAATTATGGTTCATTTTTTTTCTCATATTAATCTTTTACCAATGTTTTCAAAATTTATGCTAAATTTTGAAAAATTAAAAAATTAGTTATTTAAAAAAAAATATTTTAAAACTTGGCTGAGAATTCTTATTTAAGAAAGATAAAAATTATTATAAAAACATATGAAAAAACAAGTACAATTTTTAAAAATAAAAAATCAAATAGTTATCTAGTTTTAGTCCTGGTTAGTCTATCCTCAATTGTTTTACACAACACAGATATGGTGTAGCTTCGTGTGTGTATATATATTGACAAACATGCTGATACATAAACTTATATAAAAGATATTTCACTTTAACTCAACTTTAATATAGGACACAAATTATAATTTTAGTTTGTGTTTTTCCACCGGAAGGTAAATTTAAGGCTTGTTTGATAACGTTATAGTTTTTTATTGTCTGTTCTCATTTCTCATTTATTAAGAAACGGACTTGTTTGATAACCATAATTGAAAACATTTCCAAAATTGAAGTTGAATTTCATGAACTACTCAAAGTAGTTTTTCTCTGTTCCATTTTTGTTTCTCGTGTTATAATGACGCTCGTTCAAATGTTTATATCTAAAAGTCGGTTTGTTGGATGTAGGGGCGTTAATAGCACTCTACAAGTACTAATTTATAGTTCTTAATTCATGTTAGGTTTTGATACTCCCACGTGCTAATTTGTCTATTTTATAGGAATTGAGCAACATGAAGCAAATGAGAGGTCATAGATCAAATATGGTGAAAATGGGGTCAAAATATTGTCAATTTAAGATCCCGAGTGAAGAAAAGATGAAAAATAGTCCAAAACTCGAAGGGTAGTGTTTGGAACCTACCAAAAAGATGTGAACATTTTGTATAATCAACTATCAATATTATTAGATATCATGAGGCTCCATCTTAAAATCAATTGACAATGATAGGAGTAATCAATATAGCTTATATTGTGAGTGAGGTCCCTTCTTCTTTCTAACGTAGAATCTTTATATCTTCAAAACTTATTTAATTGAGTATCAGTTGAATAACAAGTTGGATAATCACAACCTTTTTACTAATGGAATGGAGGGGAGGAGGTAAAAGAATAGGCACGTGAGTGAAATGGAATGACAACGAGGTGACACGTGGAGAGAAAAGAAAAGAAGTTAGGTTAATAATTAGAGAGACATGTGTGGCCATGACTTGCACGTGCTGCACGTGAGCTTTTAGGTTGGTGTTTTCAAACAATTATGTGAGATCATTCGATCCAAAGTTTTAAAAGTGTAAAAAATAAAAGGAAAAAGAAAAAGAAGTTTGGATCTCACAGCCACACGCCCTTATTTCCAGTTGCCATCATGGCTGCAGCTCGTGAAGGAGGCATATTTTCATATGCTTTTCAACTTTGTTTGTTTTAATATACCACAAAAATTATTTACCACCTTTAATCTTTTACCTTTATATTAATATAATATTTTTCAGATGCTTCATCATAGTTTTTTTGCTTTAAGTTTCAATGGGATAAGTTTTTTTTTAAATATAAATTTTAGTCATTGAATTAAAAAAAATAATCATTTTTTTTAATGGTAGGGGGCTAAAAAAAAATTATAGGTTCGAATTTAAAATCTCACATGGAGATGAGCTAAAATTCGAGGACTTATTAGATACAAATTTTAAATTTAAAAAAATATATTGAACACTTTTTAATATTTGTGGATCTATTAAACACAAAAGTAAAAGTTAAAAGACTAATTATTAGACACTTTGAAAAAGAAATATTAATAAAAAACATAATATAATATGAAGAATGTTTCTAAAATTTATAGAGTAAATACTAATGTAGATTAAATTATTTTTGGAAAGTAAACCAATAAACTAATAACATGAATTAATTTTAAGATTCGTTGAAAGTATGAAGATTAAATTTGGACATTTAAATTTACAAGGACTAAAATAAAACAATTTTCAAAGTACAAAAGCTAAAATGACATTTCAGAATGGGGTTCGATATTATCTTTGTGCATAAAGTTAAAAAATTATTAAACAACCACTTGGTGAAACGGGTGAGCGCATGGCCTAGATAGCCTAGAGTGGGAGTTCGATCTGAAAGTTGTGTTAGAGTTTTAAAATTGATCAAACAACCACTTGGTGTAACGGGTGAACGTATTGCCTAGATAATTACTGCTCATAGTTGGGCTCATGGCTCAACAAGTGAGCGCGCATCGCATAGATAGTCCATAGTGGGAGTTTGATTCCAGGGGGAGTTCGATACTGCATATGTACAACAATTTTAAATGCATTATTACATTTTCAAAATCATCAAGGGTATGAAGGTGTTGGGAGTGCGAGGAGTGCGACCAAAGTCTAACATCGGTTAGGAGAGGGGAAGATCATGAGTATATAAGGAAGGACAACATTCTCATGGTATGAGGCAAGTAAAGTCATGCGGGTTTAGGCCTAAAGTGGACAATATCATATCATTGTGGAGGTCTGGGTTTCCTTATCAAAATCATACCAAAGTGGCCCATTATTATCCCAACAAGTAGGCCCTTCGAACAAAGGGGAGCCTCCAAGGTGTATGACTATTTGATGGAGGCTCGGTGGTACTTCGTTCGAGAGGAGGATTGTTGGGAGTGCGAGGAGGATAGCATTCTCATGGGTCACGAGGGTTCATATGAGGCTATTTGGACTCTTTAACACCAAATACAATAATTAGTAGGCGAGATTACACTATTATTTTTTCCTACATATATTTAAAAAAAAAAAAAAAAAAAAAAATTGAAAGATCATGTTCCTAGTCCCCACATAAATCTACTAGTATTTAACAAATGGATAACGTGATGTTGAATATACATCTATGAAAGTGTTAACTTGGGCATGTCGTGACCATATGCATACAAGTTATTATTATTATTTTGTTAGCAGCCTATTACTTGGTATGAAAATATAAGTTTTATATTAGTTAGAAGTAGAAGGAAATAAGATTCACATAGTGTATAAATTATAAGAATAATATTTCATTGGTATGAAAGCTTTGGGATAAATACTTTGGGATAAACATCATATTATTATTGAAATATGAAGGATGAAGTGAATTGCGTATTAATCCTTCCAACTATATCAAACAAAAATAAAAAGTGGGCGAGCATGGAGACACAATCATGTGAAATTGTGGATAAATAATCCTCAAATATCTAATAATAAGTGGCCACCTTACAAACCCTTTATTCCCATCACCCTCCTTTTTCACTATAAGGAAAGTTTTTTTTTTCTTTCTTTTTTAATTAATACCAGAGTAATGGCTGAAACATATGACATCTTCATCATATTATATTATTATATGAAACTTAATATCACGACTAACCTGAGTTTCTTATTTGAGAACATAATAATTGATAAAAACATAATAACATTCAAAAAGATTGTTATAAATAAAGATGAGTATTTTAACAGTTGAAAAATGAGAAATACGAAAAATAGGATAACATTTTGGTTCGATTTATTTTGAAGAGATGTGAAACAAGAAATACAAATGATTTTTTTTATTTATTTTGATGGTGTTTACTTAAATACAAGAATGTAGTCAATTGGTGGGACGATCCCCTATCCAATTTAAGAATCAGACGTGGATAAAAAGAGTAATCTCATTCTCTCCAAAATTCTGAGTGAATTTAATTCACATTCCTTATGTGATGAGCCTCATAACTTTTTTTTACAACTTTTTATCTCTCTTAACTACCCTACTAATAGTTGATGTAACTTTATTTTAGTAAGTATTTATTCGTTAATATTAAATAAATTATTTAAATACAATGCATTATTGATTATTGTCGTTATTTTAATTAAAATTATATTGACATACTATTTTGTAATATATTTTAATTAATTAAAAATATGGCATCGGTATTCTAGTAAATATAATATATTTGATTTATATTATTTCATATCCCGACAGTCTCTAGTAAATAACATTAATAGGCTTCTTATTTCACTTTCAGACAACTCTTAGTAAACAACATCAAAGGAATAACATTTTCATTTTGATTCCCTAATAAGTAAACGGGGCCTTAGAAGGATTGTAATTGGGCCTTAGAAGGATTGTAAGTAGGGGCAACCAGAGGAATAGCTAGAATGGAATAGTAATTGGGCCTTTGATTCCATATTTTTAGGGATTTTTGTAATATCATTGATTTAAATCACAATTTATCTACTATTTTAATACAAATTTTGGATTCTAAAGCTTGATTCTACTTTTTTTTTTTTTAGTATTTTTGCAACTTTTTTTTATTTATGAAAGGACTTACTAATTTGATTTTCCTTCTTTAGAGATTTTTTTTGTAATGTCTTTGATTTAAATCACAATAATTGTATATATAGCTTTGTGATTAATTGCATGTATATACTCTTACGTACATATAGAAATGTATATGCATATGATTGTATATATATAAGTTTGTTATATATTTAGTGGGTGTATCCATATGTATGTAAGACACATATGTTACTAGTGTATGTAGTACTATTGACTATTATAAAAATTGTTGTTGTAGTTTTTCACACGTATGTATTGTTATATATATATATAAGTATTGACTGATTTGATATGTTTAATTACATGCAAATGAGACACATTGTTGTTTCTCTTGATAGTTGTTAGTAATTTACATGTATATAATATTATATACTCTACTAATAATCTCATATCATATTTTTGGTATTAAGAATCTTAAGACACGCGTTGTCTTTGTATGTGTTTGTATCTACAACCTCATCATCCACGACCAAACAATAGTCGTGGTACATCCGATTTGAGTAACTTGCTAGCATCCACACAAGATTCATGTCTTTAGATAGCCTTGTGATCAATGATTTCTCTTCCTCGTTCCTAAAGAGGAAAAAAATGGACAATTGTGAAATTATTTTTGGGCATCTAGTGCGAGAAGTTTGACGATAAAATTACATATTTTATGAGAGAAATTAGTTTGGAGAAAAAATCGTAACGTTAGTAAATCGTTGAAAATTTTGACTGAAACAAAAATCAGACCTTCCACTCTTTGTATTTTTTAGTATACACTGACTCGACAAACAAAAACCAGATCTTCCAGTCCTTGTATTTCTCAGTATACACTCACTCGACGAACAAAATCAGACCTTACTGTCATTATATTTCCTAGTATACACTGACTCAACGAATCAAATTAAAAAGTAAATTAATGGTCCCTGTGTATACCTGCATGTATAAAATGTTGAATCCACACCATGTTGTAATGTGTGTTATATAAATCTAAGTATGTATGTTGATATCATACTTTGTCTTTTATTGGTAATTTGTTGGTAGCATACTTAAGGAACACCCATGGGGCAATGCTACCATGACTGGTCAATCTAGTTTCAAGGTACATACTCCTAATTACACCTTATTTCTCAACACAAAAATATTGTGGTGTGGTCTATACGAATATGACTGTCAATCTACCCTCAATTGTAAGTATGTAGTTGTTTACACCTCCTTTGATATATTGTCTTACGATGGAGCCACCGTAAATGCGTAGTTACTGCGATTTGAGTAACTTTTTGGAAATGTATTAGATTAAGAGTGTTAGATATATATGTTAATCGAATGTTTGTCAACACGTATGTATGGTGTTATATAAATCTAAACAAGTATGTTCATACCAGATCAAAATGATTAGTAAATGGATAGTTCCTCACGTATACCTGGTTGTGTAACCACCGTTCCATAACATGACAAGATGTGATGTGCGTCATTAGTTGATAGTTGTGTATGTTTTTATATACGTCAAACTATGCATGTTGATACCCATATGTTATCAGTGGTGTTTTGTTCTTGTTAATATTTGCACTCTAGCTTACTACATATGCCCCATCCACAACTACCTAACTTTGTACAGCTGCCAAATTAAAATAATAATTAAATAGATGATTCTCTGCCTGTATCTAGTTGTGTTCCCTAGTATGTACTAGCAGTATGAAAGGGTATTGTCAACTGACATCTGTGTATATTAATATATTCATATAATTATTATTATGTATATCTTGCAAGATGATGACTATTTCATGTCATCGTCTAAAAGAAGTAGGCCACTGAAAATTAACTTATGCGGCGATATAATGGATATGGTGCGCAATACACTACAGGGCGATTGCGAGGCAAGATTTCGGGCAACATGTTTCAGACATTTTTTAGATTTTTCCTTTAAGAAAACATTCTCCCAGTTGCTCCTCCACCTCATCCAACACCAATGCAAACCCAAGAATACCTCTGAATTGAACTTCAAGATCGAAGGAAAAGTTCTAAAATTTGGACTAAGAGAATTTGCATTGGTGACCGGGTTGAACTGTGGTCGCCTTCCTGAGATAGACCACAACTTGATAAAAAGGGAAAGCTAATAAAAATCTGTAGTTATAAAACAACTGATGTGCTTGTCTCAAATTGTATATATGTGCAGCTTAATAAGAATTTTTCCCGGGATGGAGAGACACGTGGAGAGGTTCCTGCTGGAGGGGGTTTGTGGGGGCAATGCAAGGATCACACAGTAAGAAGACCCTTTAAGACCTCTCAGTTCAATTCTGCCAGCCCACATTTGATCTGAAACTCCGCCAACAAAAGGGTTGAATGATAGTAAATACATCTTCTAAAACTTATGGTTTTTGAAACTCTGTTTTTTTTAATGACTTCTATTGTGAATGATTATGAACTATATTTGCATTGACATTATTGTTTTAGTATGCATCTGCATTATACAACTCAAACGAGAGTTAAATCGCAGTTTATACTATGACCCGTGGTTCTCAACGTTGTCATGATTATGGTAATCGGGTATCTGTATATAATGTTATATTCATCTTAAAGTGTATAATGTAATTAGTAAATAGAGAGTGTTTATTGTAGTATATACAATTGACATAACATACTATACCGAAAAGTGTAGTGCATATGCCAATTGGATCAGATACAAACCCAATTTTATATGTCAATTGTATATAGTATGTTATGCCACTTGTATATACTATTATTGTTTTAGTATTCATCTGAACTGCAAAACTCAAACAAGAGTTATATGGCAGTTTATAGTATGTCCCACTATTTTCAACGTTCTCATAATTATGGTAAAAGAATATATGTATATAATGTTATATCCATCTCAAAGTGTAATGCATAATTAGTGAACGAAGGGTGTGTATTATAGTATATACCATTGAGATAACATAGTAGACTACAAAGTGTAATGCATGTGTCAATTGGATCGAATACAGACTCAATTGTATATGACAAATGTTATGTCAATTGTATATACTATGTTTTAGTATGCATGCGAATTACAATACTCAAACGCGAGTTATATCGCAGTTTATAGTATGTCCCACTGTTTTCAACGTTCTCATAATTATGTTATGTCCATTGTGTATATACTATGTTTTCAACGTTCTTATAATTACAATACTCAAAGTTGTTGTATATATCATTGTTGTCCCATACGTCATCGAATGCAATGTTAATTTAATAGTGCGTCATTAATACAGTGGTGAAAGATAAGGACTATGATTGTTCAAATGATGGAGGAGAAACAAATGAGTGTAAAAGACAAACAATTATTGTAGGGATAATATTAGGTGGGGTTTTGTACATTATTTAAATGTTGGAGGACGATTATAAATAAGGGAATCAACTTGATGGTCGTTTTTTGTCAAACCTAAATTGTTGGAGAGTTGAATGTGAGGTATGACGATTTTACATCCCTGAAATAAAGAAAATCGGTTGGTGGGACTAACAAATTGGTTGGATGGTAGTTGGGTAAATACTGGTATATACAAGGGGCATTTTCGGTATGCAAAAGTTTGGACTGAAGTTGATGGTCGGTTATTGTGAAGCCTTAAATGTTGGGGAGTTGAATGTGAGCTATGGCGATTTTTACATCACTGAAATAAAGAAAATCGGTTGGTGGGGCTAACAAATTGGTTGAGTGGCAGTTGGGTAAATATTGTTATATACAAGGGGCATATTCGGTATGAAAAGTTGTATCTTCACCACCCTAAAATGTAGTTAGCTATCAATAAAAATAGTAAAATGGGTTAGCTATATTTCATTTTGGGTTTTTTAAACTAGCTATCTAGCACAATTTCCCTTGTAAGTATAGATAAGTACCTAAACAGACTTCAATTTACTATGATTTTTCATTTATGTCCAAATATCCTATTTTTTCACAAATGATCAACTACATTTGAGATTTTTTCTTCGTCACCTCTCTCTTCTCATTAAAAACGTCACCTTTTGAGTACATTGGGGGTGAGGGAATTCGAACCACAGACCTCTAAGTCATCAAGTCATACATATGTCAGCTGAGCTATGCTCGCTTTGGCAAGATCATCTACTCTCTTCTCATAATAACGCATAAAAACTTATCTTTTTTCGTAGTATATAGTATATATATGGTGGGTATCTATAAAAAATACATATATTTTTAAAAATAAAATACGTATTACGTATAAGTATATATGAAGTATATATGAGTATATACTCATATATGAACTTATGAAGTTTATAAAAATATATATGATGAGTATATATAAAAAAAAATACATATATTTTCTAAAAAATAAATGCACATTATCTATAAGTATATATGTAGTATATATGAGTATATACTCATATATGAAATGTATATATAAGTATATTAGTGGGTATATATAAATATATATGGTGGGTATATTAAAAAAAAACATATTTTCTAAAAAAAAACAAATACAAATTTATCTATAAGTAGATATGCAGTGTAGATGAAGTATATATACTAGTGGCAAGTACGTATATGGAGGTACATACGACTGACAAGTTTATATATGGAGGTATATAATATTGGCAAGCGTACATATCATGGTATATACATAATATATATTAATTGGTGTGTACAATAATGTAATAAAAAAGAAAAAAATGGAGATGGTGAACAAACATAAGTAAGACGAAAATTTGATGCTAAAATCGAAGAAAAAATGGTTGAATGAAATATATGCTAAAATTGTAGAAATCATGAAGAAAATAATCGAGATTAATTTATGGAGAGAAAATAAATTACAATCGTGGGGATAATTTATGGAAAGAAATTACAATATTAAAATTCTAAGAATATCCATCTAGGTAGATAAATCTTTAAAAAAAAAAGAAAAACGTGTAATTAATATATGTAATTTTAAAAAATTAAATAGAAGAAATTAAAATATGAATTATAGAGAATAAAGTAATAAAGTACATACTAGTAAAAAAAAAATTCCGCCAAATCGAGCATAGCTCAATTGGCATAAGCTTGTACCCGTGACTAAGAGTTCATAAGTTCAATCCTCGCATTTATTAAAACACCGTTCCAAAAAAAAAAAAAAAATCCCAAAGTGTAAATAGGGATATATTTGAAAATATTATTTTAATTACCCTTATGTGGCTGCCTTTTTCCCCTCTTTCTTGGCCCTTCCTCTTTATTATGTTTATTATTGTTGCTTTTTTCTTTCTTTTGGAGTGATCAACTCCTTTTGCTCTCTTAGATCTTTTCCATCTCCTTTTGTGCTTTATTTTCCCTCTAGGTTAAGTGTTTCTTCCTATACAGATGAATTTGTGCTTTATTTTCCCTCTAGGTTAAGTGTTTCTTCCTATACAGATGAATTTCTAAGACATGAGGAGGATGCAATGATTTTTCCTTTTTAGTTTCCTTTTTGCTGGCTAGCTTCTTCACATCAGCTAACAAAAGCTACATTTTTCCCTTTTTTGTGGATAGATAATTAATAAGTTATTCTCATCTCCTTTGGTAGGCTTCTGTCTCTTGGTTTTCAATAATCTAGAAACTTTCTAGTATGACTATCTTGTTACGACTTTACACCAGTCACTAGTTTTGCCTTCGACATTTCCTCCTTGCGGTTAAAGTAACGACTTCGAGCAACGTAACTAATATTATAAAAACTTCATAACACGGATGTACTAGAAATTTTCTCATACCACTGTCTTTGAATGACGTGTGATTCTTTTAAAATTAAAAAGATGTGAATTTTTACGTGGGGCCCACCAATTTTTTAATTAACAAATTTCGTTTACTTCCATCTTTTTCCGTTATTCTTCCTCTCTTCCCTTCACTTCTCTTTGTCTTCTCTAATTTTTTAATTAACAAATTCATAACAAGTTTGGTCCAAAACTTTAAGAATTGCGTATATTTAATATCAAAACTTTCAAGAATGTTTAATTGGTGTTGAAGTTTTAATTTTCTAAACTTTAGAAAGTGAAAATAAATCTTTCTAACTTTTAATTTTGTGTCCAATAGATTTCTAAATTTTTCAATTTTGTATCTTATAGATCATTGACCTATTACATTTTTTTTAAAATTCATAGATCTAGTAAAGATAATTTTTTTCACATCTTGGAGGAAGACCTAGAGTGAGAGAGACATCATTGTGCCTTAAAGATTGAAGTGAATTGATTCACGTTCGGTGATTTCGTTGATTCTGCCAATAATGTCGAAATGGGGTTGAAATGAATACTCATTTTATTTTTGTCTCTTTTCGTCAAAATCAGGAAAAAATGGTGGTTTGATTTTGATCTTGTTATTCTAAACCAACTGGAGAAAACGATCGGAAGTGAAGAGAGAGGAAGGAGAACGAAAAATGATGGAATCGAAGGAAATTTGTTAATTAAAAAATTGGTGGGCCCCACACATAAAATTTACATATATTTAATTTTAAAAGAATCGTCACGTGGGAGTGAAAAGCAGTGGTATCGAAAAACTCTATACCACGGATGTACTAGAAATTTTCCACATTTGACTTGTTCGTCTCTACATCATAATTTATGTTGGTTGAGCTTAAACATCTCTCTAATATTTAAATATCAAATCAAAGTCTTGGGCCAAGCACTATCTATATAGTAGTAGAATTGAGCAAGTGAGTTGATAGGTATTTTTACATATGACTCCCTCCTCAGGTTACGTAATGTTTTTAGACCACTACCTCGAAAAATAATATTTTTTTGTCATTTTGCTGACATTTTGGTGACGTCATGACCACTTCGTTTTGCTGAGCACGAACATAATTGTAAAGAAAAAGTTTGTATATACTCTTTGTTGAGCACGAGGTTATTATAGTCGCCCCCTCGCGATCGTGCTCAACGAAGGGTATTACAGATTTTTTTTCTCGCAACTACTCTCAGCGAACAAGTGTTCGTGCTCAAAAAAGATAAAAAAATATGTATTTTCAAAAAGTGAATCAATTGACGTTACGTCACCCAAAAGAATTATCAATGAAATAACCCTCTAATAGTACTAGATGTAGCTACAATTACAATTCGAATGATTTGACCAATAATACATCATAATTGATCTCACACATCTCGTATTTGTGTCTAATTGATTTGAGATACACTTTTAGGCATTATGCCTTCTCGAGTGACATTTAAGGTGTTTTCGTATTCTATTGGTCATTAGGTTCACCTCCTCTTTAATTATCGTGTCAAATTGTGAGATTTATTTCAAATTTCGTGTTCAGTTGACTTCTTATGACTTTTGTCTTTCTCATATACCAATTTGTGATGAATGAATAGGACAGACAATAATGCAGACGGTTAATATGACTATACTCCGTACAATACCTTAGTAAATTCACATTAGCCTTTCTTTATTCGGTCATAAGATTATTTTGTCATTATAGTAGTGAATCTAGCTCTATTCTAGACATGGTATCAGAACTCCAATTGAAACTCTAAGAAAACAAATCATCTGTCTATTTGCGCAAAAAGAGAAGATGTTAACATGGAAAAATTGTATGAAGGATCTCTTATTTTCACTCGTTTGCCGGACTAATCCAAATTTAAAAAACAAGTCAAATTGGCCTTCTACTAACATCATCGTTTTTTTAAATTATTTTCGAGTTGGTTTTCTAGATCTCTCGCTTTCTCTTTCTCTCTCCTCTAAACATATTTTTTTCTTCTCCTGATTTTTTTCTCTCTCCTCTATAACATTTTTTCTTTCTCTTATTCATCCATGGTCGGCGACTCTCCGATGACGACTCTCATCGACAACAACTCTCTCATGACGCTTCGAGAACCAAGATTTTTTCAAATCTAAAATCTTTCAGATCCGAAAAATCTACAAAAAAAACAAAAAACAAAAAACAAAATCAAATCTTGAAATTTTCATATCGGAGACCAGCCCGCAGCTAGAGCGAGACCAGCCCGAGCCCGCAACTAGAGCTAGAGCGAGAAAATAATATTTAAAAAAAAACAATGATGTAGCAGAAGGTTAATTTGAATTATTTTTCAAATTCGGATTAGTTTGACAAACGGACAAAAATATTGGGTCAGTCGTACAATTTTTGTTGTTAACGTTTTACATTATCCTTCCTTTATATGTCGTAGGATTATTCTGTCATTAATTTCGGTTTATTATTTTCTTATTTGTTTTGTCAAGGTCGGTATAAATACTCCATGTAATACTCTTTCTTATATACAAATACAATAACAATCCTAGTTCTATTGTCGACAAGTTAAATTATACAAAATATCCCTAAACTTTATGATAGATTTTAATTTGATCTCTGACATTTGAAAAGTTTCATTTTTATCCTTGTTAAAAATGTTTGAAAATGAGAACTTTTCTATTAAAAAGAAAACGAAAAATGTGACGTGGTCGTGAGTTGTAAAAATAGAGATGTAAATAAACGTATGAGGTTTTAATTATACCCCTAAATTTTAGAGTAAATATTAAATCAGACCCTAATTGTTTCAAAAGTCTCATTTTATTGTTGTTCTCCTAGCTTCTAATCCATGACATGCACGTATATCACTATTCCACAAATTTTCACATAGAAACATATTCCTCTCATATAAAGCTTTTCTTTCTTACCTCACTCTCCTTTGAGTTTACTAATGTGTGGCTTCGATTTTTACTAACTCGTGATATTTTCCTAATGTGTGGCTTTTCTATGTTAAGACCGAGTTTAATAACCATTTGGTTTTTAGTTTTTGATTTTTTAAAATTAAGTCTATAAATCTTATCATCCACATGTGAATTCCTACAATGACTTTCATTTTTTGTTAAGAAAACAATACAACAATACAATCTCAGCCAAATTTCAAAAACAAAAACAACTTCTTTAAAGTTTTTTTTTTTTTTTTCAAATTTTTGCTTAAATTTTGGAAACACTTCAAAAAAAAATAGATAACACAACCAAATAATTCATATGTGAATGTATTGTTTATAGGCTTAATTTACAAAAACTAAAAACTAAAAATCAAATGGTTATCAAACAAGACCTAAACAATTCAAATTCAATTTGGACTAAAACTCTGATCCCCAAATATCCCGATATTTTGAATGTGACCAAAAACCTTTTGACTGACATTTGTGTCTACATGTAACCTCCAGTTTTTATAACTAACTACCCCATGATGTTTAACAATTAAAAATAAACTTTTGCAATTTTGACATAATTGAAACTTATTTTAAAGTTTAAACATATTATTGAAACAGTTGTTAAAAAAAATATTATTAAAATTATATATATATATATATACCTCTGTTTTCAAAACTCATAGCCACACATCACTTTTTTTGTTTTCTATTTAACGAAAAAAGTGAACGAAGAATATTCTTTCGAAATCATTTTAAAGGTTAAGAGTAGAAATGGGGATAAGAAACATAATAGAAACTTACACTAGTACAAATATGGGATTCAATGACAAAAAAAAAATTGTCACAACACATTCGAAGATGGATTTTTTCAGTCGTTGTATAGCCTACCGTCTTAAGTCTATAGATGATCCCGTTGACCGAGAAATTTCGGTCAATCAGCGGTCGCCACGTGTCTTCATCATGGTCGGCGGATCGAATAAACTTAGCCGAGCAAATTTGGTCATAGCTCAATTGGGCTCGAAATCGAATCGGGCCAGAAAGCTATTTAAATGGCAATTTGGCCCAATGCCCAAAAGCCCATTGAACCCAAAATGCCATTGGACCCAAGCCCATTGGATCCAAGCCCAAGCCCATTGGATCCAGGCCCAAGCCCATTAGGCCCATGGAAACTCTATAAATAGAGAAGTCATTCTTCATTTTGAAGGTTCAAAAAATTTCTTCTCCTAAGAACTCAGAGAGAATTCCAAAACAGCGAAGACTCTTTGAATCCTGAAGACTGAACGTCACTTCAAGATCAAACACCTGAAGACTTCACCGCTACGCAAAGCTGAAGATTCAACCTCGAGAACAAGCTACGAAGCCCTCGAGTACGTTACATTTAAGAGAGAGAATCAGAGGATCAAATATTAGAGATTGTAATCCACTACGCACTGATAAATACAATACATCAATACAAATTCAAATTCATTTACACGTGTCCGAATTTCCATCCGTCGTTCGAAATCTCGTGTGAACAGATTGGCACGCCCAGTGGGACATCTCTACCTTTCATCTCTCTCTCTCAACAAAAATTAACAATGGCATCAAAGAAGACAACGTTCCAGGCTGTCAGTTCCAACAGCCCTTACAGGGGACCTACCACCCGCAGCCGCGTCATCAAAGAAGTCTCGCAGACGGGCGAACACACTCCTGCCATCGTGCGCAAAATATACAAACGACTGACGGAGTCCGAGCGGGTTGGGATAATCATCAAGGACAATCCTTTGTTCGATGAGGTTGTTCCCTCCTCTGATCAGCCGGAGAAGGTGTCTGACTCCAGCGTATCTGTAATGATGGCGGATGCGCGTACTAACGACGAAGCGATGGCTGAAATGGAAAAGAAAATCAGCTTCCTGATGAAAGCAGTCGAGGACAAAGACTTCGAGATTGCCCAACTGAGGAGTCAGATGCAGAGCCGTGAGGTCGCGGAGTCAAGCCTAACTCCTGCGGCCAGAAAGAATGACAAAGAAAAAATGGTCATCCAGGAAGACCAAGCGCAACACTCGACGTCAGTCGCTTCCTTATCTGTCCAACAACTGCAGGACATGATTACCAACACCATCCGAGTCCAGTACGGTGGACCAGCCCAAAGCACCCTCTTGTATACCAAACCGTATTCCAAGAGGATTGACAATTTGAGAATGCCCATTGGGTATCAGCCGCCAAAGTTTCAACAATTCGATGGGAAGGGCAATCCTAAACAACACATTGCCCACTTCGTCGAAACATGCGAGAATGCTGGAACTCGCGGAGACTTGCTGGTTAGGCAATTCGTCCGAACTTTGAAAGGAAACGCCTTTGACTGGTATACCGACTTGGAACCCGAGACGATCGACAGTTGGGAGCAGTTTGAAAGAGACTTCCTGAATCGCTTCTACAGCACGAGGCGAACAGTCAGCATGTCTGAACTCTCGCATGCTAGCCAAAGAATGGGCGAGCCTGTCGTCGACTTCATTAACCGCTGGAGATCGTTGAGTCTTGACTGCAAGGACCGACTCACGGAAGTGTCTGCTGTCGAGATGTGCATCGGCGGCATGCATTGGGGACTTCACTACATCCTGCAAGGGATAAAGCCCCAAACATTCGAGGAGTTGGCAACTCGCGCCCATGATATGGAGTTGAGTATTGCCAATAGAGGAAACAAAGACCTCTTAATCCCCGACGTAAAGAAAACAAAGACAGAAATGAAGAGCGTTGGGAAGATCACGAAGAATGTCGTGAAAGAATCCATGGTCGTCAACACGGCCCCTTTAAGGTTTTCCTCCAAAACAAAGGAAAACAAAACGGAAGCAAGAAATGACAAAGGCGAAAGACGTCGCCTTACGTTGAAAGAAAGACAAGAAAAGATCTACCCGTTTCCAGACTCTGACATCCCTGATATGTTAGGGCAATTGCTGGAAACGCAACTCATCCAACTGCCAGAGTGCAAACGACCGGAGGAGTTAGGAAAGGTAAATGATCCTAACTACTGCAAATACCATCGGGTCGTCAGTCATCTTGTAGGCAAATGCTTCGTCTTGAAAGAGCTAATCATGAAGTTAGCTAGTGAAAAGAAGATTGAGCTGGATCTCGACGAAATAGCTCAAGCAAATCACGCCGCTGTAACATTGAACTCCGGCGTTCAATTATCTCCTGTCTCTCCTAAGAAGCAAGAGGAGAGTTTGATCCGGTTCGGGACTTGCGAACCTGTAATCGTTCGATACGAACATGAAATCCTACAGGAGACTTCGCGGGTGAAGCCCGAACCGTTGGGGATGAGGATGAAGGATGGACCGTCGTAACTCGTCGAAAAATGCGGCGACAGAGACCTGTCCAGAAAGAAGCTCGCCTACTCCGAGAGTATAGGCGAAAAAGCAAACTTCCAAAGAGAAAAGGAAGAAAGAGTATGAGAAGGCCTAAACTTGTCATGGAGGAAAACAAAGACCTCCCTCGGCCCCAGCAGCCTATGACCCTACGGGAATTTTTCCCCAAGGGATTCTTTAATAAGAAGCAGGAAGAAATAGTTGAAGCTGCTACGTGCCATGTCGTTGTGGCAATCGAGGATGACAGCGCCACTCCAAGTTCAACGGAGTTGGTAATAAAGCTGGATGATACACCTTCCCTCAATATAGTAGATTTGCCTCAAATGGACAAAACTACTCACATCAACACGTTGAAGGACTCTAATGATTCAGAACCTTCAACCTCTACAGCACATGCATGCGCGTCTGATTGCATGTCCATAAGCTTCACCGATGATGATTTGATGTTGGGGTCAAAACCTCACAATAGACCTTTGTTTGTCTCAGGATACATTCGAGAACAGAAGGTCGGTCGAATCCTCATTGATGATGGATCGGCCGTCAACATAATGCCGAAATCAGTCATGAAGGAGATTGGCATCCTGATGGAAGAACTATCAAGTAGCAAGCTGGTAATCCAGGGTTTCAATCAGGGAGGACAACGAGCGATCGGCATGATTCGCCTACAGCTCATCATCGGGGACTTAGAAGCACATACCTTATTCCATGTCATAGACTCCAGGACTACCTATAAAATATTGTTGGGTCGCCCTTGGATTCATGGAAATGGGGTAATAACTTCCACCTTGCATCAGTGCTTCAAGTTTTACCAGAACGGCGTCAAAAAGGTTGAGGCAGACACTAAGTCATTTTCAGAGGCCGAGTCTCATTTCGCGGATGCAAAGTTTTATATAAATAACAGCAACATAGAAGAAATAATGCCAAAAGAAATCCCTTTGATCAGCGAGGAACAGAAGACTTGCGCAGGGAAAGAATCAATCAAAGAAGAAAATGTTCCCAAGTTTTGCGAAAGCAAGACATCCGTCAGTCCTACAAAGGCTAAGGCCTTGAAAGACGAGAAAAGTTCGAACCCTTCTGTTCTGCGCTACGTTCCCTTGTCCCGACGTAAGAAAGGTGAATCACCATTCGCAGAATGTACTAAAAGTTTGAAAGTCGGTGACATTAAGATCCTGAAAGAAAACTTTGTCACCCCTCTTACGAAGATAACGAAGCAAGAGGTCACGAAGTCCAAAGAGACTCAGAAAGGGATGGTCCTACCTGAGAAACGAACGAAAGAAGGATACGATCCCAAGGCATATAAACTGCTAGCAAAGGCAGGATATGACTTCACAACTCACACTGAGTTCAAGGGCCTGAAAATCCTCGAGGGCAGGTCAGAGCTTTCTTCGACACAGAAGAAACTCCTAAAGGAGGGATATCCTATACCGGCATCAAGAAAGGGGCTTGGATATAAATCGCCTGAACCAGTCCGGATAACCCGAAAAGGGAAAGAGAAAGTGGCCAACAGTAATAACATAACGACCAAAGAGGCACACAACTCAAAAGAAGAGGAAACTGTCAAACCAAGGATCTCTATCTTTAAGCGCATCAAGCCGCCGGCTACGCGCGCTTCAGCCTTCCAGCGATTGAAAGCGGCTGTGACGGAAGAAGACAGTTCGCACTCAACACCTAATCCCATCAGATCTTCCGTCTTTCAAAGGTTGAGTAAGTCGGCAGATAAAAAAGAAGACACGCCGTCCACTGAATCTCTCTCACGGCAATCTGCATTTCAAAGGTTGAGTAAGTCGGCAGATAAAAAAGAAAACACGCCGTCCACTGAACCTCTCTCACGGCAATCAGCATTTCAAAGGTTGAGTAAGCCAGCAGATGAGAAGGAAAACACACCGTCCGCTAAACCCCTCTCACGGAAGGCAGCATTTCAAAGGTTGAGTAAGCCGACAGAGGAGAAAGAAAATACGTTGCCCGATAAATCTCTCTCACGAACGTCAGCGTTGCAAAGATTAAGCGTGACCACAAAGAGAGATAAGAAACTTTCATCCACTTCCATTTTCGATCGCCTCCTACACGAAGAGCCTCGAGAGACTTTGAACAATAAAGAGTCTAGCAAAACAAAAAGCAATGAAGAGATCCGCAGTATCGTCCCCTCACGGATGAAAAGAAAAACTTTTGTTACCGTGAATACAGATGGTGCATTAAAGGTTAAACGACGCAATGTCATCATCACCAACCCTGCGAGCAAACGTGCAGAGAATGGGGATGAAGCCTCTTGTCATCATATTACTGCCGGGGAAGAAACGGAGGCCGAGATATCTGAAGAGGATGTTGAAGAGGCTCCACTGCCACTCGAAGATGGAAGCCAACCAACAGTTGATGAGCTAAAAGAAATTAATCTGGGTACGACGGAAGAACCACGGCCAACCTTTATAAGCGCATCACTTTCGAATGAGGAGGAGTGTGAGTACTTGAGTTTGCTCATTGCGTATAAAGATGTCTTTGCTTGGTCGTATAAAGAGATGCCGGGACTTGATCCAAAAGTCGCAGTACATCATCTCGCTATTGAACACGGGTATCGACCAGTCAAACAAGCTCAACGACGTTTCAGGCCAGAGCTCATCCCCCAAATTGAAAATGAGGTTAACAAGCTAATTGAAGCAGGGTTCATTCGCGAAGTAAACTACCCGACTTGGATAGCAAACATTGTCCCCGTCAGAAAGAAAAACGGACAATTACGGGTATGCGTTGACTTTCGCGATCTGAATAGTGCATGTCCGAAAGACGACTTCCCATTGCCCATCACTGAGCTAATGGTCGATGCTACCACAGGGCATGAAGCTTTGTCTTTCATGGATGGGTCATCAGGATACAACCAGATTCGAATGGCCCTCAAAGATGAAGAAATGACAGCGTTCCGGACTCCGAAAGGGATATACTGTTACAAGGTAATGCCCTTTGGATTAAAGAACGCCGGCGCAACTTATCAACGTGCCATGCAAAGGATCTTCGATGATATGCTGCATAAGCATGTCGAATGCTACGTCGACGATCTTGTAGTCAAGTCCAAAAAGCGACAGGATCACTTGAAAGATCTAAAGGTGGTTTTCGATCGTTTGAGAAAGTACCAATTGAGGATGAATCCTCTCAAATGTGCATTCGGTGTAACTTCGGTGAAATTCCTTGGTTTCGTCGTAAAACATCGAGGGATCGAGATTGATCAATCCAAGATCGACGCCATTCAAAAAATGCCAGAGCCGCGAAACTTGCATGAACTAAGAAGTCTCCAAGGACGACTTGCTTATATCAGGAGGTTCATCTCCAATCTAGCAGGCCGATGCCAACCATTTCAGAGACTGATGAGGAAAGACACGACCTTTGAGTGGGATGAAGCATGTCAAAATGCCTTTGACAACATAAAACAATACTTGCTTAACCCTCCTGTTTTGGGCGCACTCGTAGCAGGAAAGCCATTGATACTCTACGTTACTGCGCAAGAAAGGTCGCTTGGGGCATTGCTTGCACAAGAAAGCGAGAAGGGCAAAGAATGTGCCCTCTACTACTTAAGTAGAACTCTCAATGGGGCAGAGCTGAATTATTCACCCATTGAGAAGATGTGTCTTTCACTCTTCTTCGCCATCGATAAGTTGAGACATTACATGCAGGCATTCACAGTGCATCTGGTGGCTAAGGCTGATCCAATCAAGTATGTTCTGTCTAGACCAATTATCTCAGGTCGGTTGGCAAAGTGGGCAATCTTACTACAACAGTATGATATTGTTTATGTTCCGCAAAAGACGGTGAAGGGGCAAGCCTTGGCTGATTTCTTGGCAGATCATCCAGTGCCGTCAGACTGGAAATTATCTGACGACCTGCCTGACGAAGAAATCTTCTACGTTGAAATTGTTGACCCATGGATCATGTATTTTGACGGTGCAGCTCGAAGATATGGCGCAGGAGCGGGTATAGTATTCATTACCCCTGAAAAACACATGCTGCCGTATAGCTTCGCATTTGAAGAGGTATGTTCGAATAATGTTGCTGAATATCAAGCACTCATTATGGGTCTTCAAATAGCAATAGAAATTGAAGTGACCTACATTGAGATTTATGGAGATTCAAAGCTGATAATTAATCAATTGTCGCTCCAATACGAGGTGAAGCATCCAGATTTAATGCCCTACTTTAATTATGCAAGACGACTCTTAGAGAGCTTTGATAGTATGACGATAGAGCATATTCCAAGAGCTGAAAATGCAAAGGCAGATGCATTAGCAAACTTGGCCACATCCCTGACTGTATCAGAAAGTGAAATATTGAACGTTCCGATTTGTCAAAAATGGGTTATACCGCCAACTGAAGTTGAAAGTCAAGAAGCAAACGTAATATCGGTCTATGTGATTGAGGAAGAGGATTGGCGACAACCGATTGTAGATTATCTACAGCATGGAAAACTTCCCACAGAGTCCCGACGTAAGGCCGATATACGAAGAAGAAGTGCTCGATTCATCTACTACAAGGAAACCCTTTATCGACGCTCCTATGACAGACTTTTTCTTCGATGCCTAGGAAAAGAAGAATCGATAAAGGCATTAGAGGAAGCGCACTCAGGGGTCTGTGGTGCTCATCAATCGGGACCGAAACTTCATTTTCAGTTGAAGAGAATGGGTTATCACTGGCCAACGATGATTCAAGACTCGATGGAGTATGCTAAGAAATGTGAGGCTTGTCAGTTTCATGCAAACTTCATACATCAACCGCCAGAACCCCTTCACCCAACCATAGCTTCATGGCCCTTTGAAGCTTGGGGGCTTGATCTCGTTGGTCCAATAACACCTAAGTCCTCAGCAGGACATTCTTATATCCTCGCTGGGACAGATTATTTTTCAAGGTGGGCCGAGGCAATTGCGTTAAAGGAGGCAAAGAAGGAAACTGTTGTGAATTTCATCCGAACCCACATCATTTAACGTTACGGCATCCCTCACCGCATCGTGACCGATAACGGAAGACAATTCTCCAATAGTCTAATGGACAATTTATGTGAGAAATTCAAGTTCAAGCAATGCAAGTCATCCATGTACAACGCTCCGGCAAATGGATTGGCAGAAGCATTCAACAAGACATTATGCAACTTGTTGAAAAAGGTGGTCTCCAAGTCAAAAAGAGACTGGCAGGAAAAGATTGGTGAGGCATTATGGGCTTACCGAACTACCCACCGCACTCCTACAGGGGTCACACCTTATTCCCTAGTCTATGGGGTTGAAGCTGTGCTCCCTTTGGAAAGAGAAATCCCTTCCTTAAGAATGGCGGTGCAAGAAGGGTTAACTACCGAAGACAATGCAAGATTGCGCCTCGAAGAATTGGAAGCGCTCGATGAAAGAAGATTGGATGCTCAACAAGCATTGGAATGTTACCAAGCGCGAATGACCAAGGCTTTCAACAAAAATTTGAAGCCTCGATCATTTCAAGTTGGCGATCTCGTACTCGCGGTTCGAAGACCCATCATCACAACGAGATATACGGGGAGCAAGTTCACCCCTAAGTGGGATGAACCCTATGTTGTTAAGGAAGTCTATACAAATGTGGCATACAAAATTGTGGATCAAGATGGATTAAGGATTGGCCCAATCAACGGCAAATTTCTTAAGAAATTTTATGCATAAAAAAAAATGTAATACTCCTTAACGTAAGAGTATAAACTACATGTTGCTCCTGGCCCGCACGAGCTTAAAAGGTGAACGGCCCAAGTAAAAAAAAAAAAAAAAATCACTCATCAAGTAACCTGAATTACGTTATGACTTGATCCCTTCCATCTAAAGGTACGTAGGCAACTTAAAGAAAAAAAATATATATATACTTTAAGTTCAGTCACAACAATAAAAAAAAAAAAAAAGGGGGATTACATTCCATTTGAACTACGTTATGACTTGATCCCTTCCATTCAAGGGTACGTAGGCAACTTAAAGAAAAAAAAAACACTTTAAGTTCAGTCACAACAAATTATCATGTATTGAACCAAAAAAACAAAGGAGTAATTATGAAGTTGAATTTTAATTTTTTTTTTTTTTGGCAAAATATGTATGGAGTTGATTCGAACTCAAGAAGCAATGGTAGTACCAATTCCACTACGCCAAACAAGCTTCATTATTACTATATGACTTCAGATTGTACTATTTCATTCAGCTTGTTCTTAGGCCAAATCAAATTTCCATCACTGCGCTGCGCGTCTCCAAGTTCCGCCGCGATTTGTTTAAGAAAATTATCTAAAAATATGTATAGAGGTGGACTTGAGCCCAAAACCAAAGGAAACAAAGGGTATACATGTTCCACTTTGCCAAACAAGCTTTGTTGTTCTCATTTGTGTTCAGATTTTAATACTTCATTCAACTTGAAATTTAGGCGGGTTCTAAATTTACTTCCATAATCATGAGTTAAAATTTTCGAACTTTATGTCAATTGATTGGAATCCCAAAATTATACCAAGTCAAATTTTCATTCAAGCTAAATTTCAAGAAAATCCAAAATTTTCCTAAAAATAAAATTTTGGGCATATTCCAAATTTTATTTCCAAGCATGATTTAGAGTCAAAATTTATCTAAATCAAAGTCTCAAATCGAAATTGGCGAGTTGGGTATACTCCAAATTTTATCCCACTTCGAAATTGGAGTAAAGTTCAAAGTTAAATCCTATTCAAAATTCAATTGGGCAACTCCAAAACTCTACTCTACATCCAAAATGGAATTAAAGTAGAACACAAGAATCTACTAAAGTTCAAGTAAAGCTTCTGCCAAATAAGAAAGATCAAAATTGTAAGCCCAATTCATATTTTTTGGTCAATTGGCATAGAATGATGTATCATTCAAAATAATTGATTTATGAACCAAATTTCATATTTCGATAAAATGGATATGTCGAGGCGGATTCGAAATTAGGGGTGTTCTACATTTCGATTTCAAAATTTAACTTTTCCGAGACTCACCCACACGTACATGTGCATAACTCTCGAAAAAGGGGGCATTTGTTGACCGAGAAATTTCGGTCAATCAGCGGTCGCCACGTGTCTTCATCATGGTCGGCGGATCGAATAAACTTAGCCGAGCAAATTCGGTCATAGCTCAATTGGGCTCGAAATCAAATCGGGCCAGAAAGCTATTTAAATGGCAATTTGGCCCAATGTCCAAAAGCCCATTGAACCCAAAATGTCATTGGACCCAAGCCCATTGGATCCAAGCCCAAGCCCATTGGATCCAGGCCCAAGCCCATTAGGCCCATGGAAACTCTATAAATAGAGAACTCATTCTTCATTTTGAAGGTTCAGAAAATTTCTTCTCCTAAGAACTCAGAGAGAATTCCAAAACAGCGAAGACTCTTTGAATCCTGAAGACTGAATGTCACTTCAAGATCAAACACCTGAAGACTTCACCGCTACGCAAAGCTGAAGATTCAACCTCGAGAACAAGCTACGAAGCCCTCGAGTACGTTACATTTAAGAGAGAGAATCAGAGGATCAAATATTAGAGATTGTAATCCACTACGCACTGATAAATACAATACATCAATACAAATTCAAATTCATTTACACGTGTCCGAATTTCCATCTGTCGTTCGAAATCTCGTGTGAACAGATCCAAATAGAAAATATCATTATTAATTGTTTGTTGACACTTTATTTTTGTCTTAACTCTTAGCTTTAACGTTCCAACTCGAACCTTAACTACAAACATGACTTTTCAGCAATTAGGAAACAATTTTCAGCCTAAAATGGTCTAAATGTAGCCTTAACTCTTAGCAGGATGAAAAGAATGCATCGACGCCTGAGATGAAGGAGATGTCGTATGCGTCGTCGAGTCACTGTCATTGGAGATGATGGCCGGAAAACAAAATGAACGAGATGACGAGGGTAGCTCGTGGCTGAACAATCATGAAGAGAATGGGATGAGTTTTTTTTTCCTGTTTTCCTAATACACCAGATGTGAAGGGAGGAAAAAGATGGAGGTTTTGGGTATTTTCAATTTTTTCCCTTTCTAATTTTCAATTTCCCCCACTTTACAAAACAAAAATCTCCAAATTTGTAAATAATTTTTTTTTTAAATTAATGGCACAATTAATCAATCGTGACATTGAAATACTGTCATAAATTTATGACTTTTAAAAATTGCCATCCATTTTCGAAAATACAAAATATCTCCATTTTTCCTTCATAAAAACGTGCTTCAAACTTTCAATGAATGTTTTTTTTCTCCCCTTTGCTAGGTGTCATCTATACTATTTTTTTTTTAGTAGTTACCCTAAATTCATACCTATTTTATGTAATTTAACTAAATTATATTCAAACCCAAATTCAAGAATGACAATAAGATGATATATCAATCTGAGTATAACTTAGTGGATGAGACTCTTGGAAAAAAATCTTTCACTTCTGTTATAGGAATAAGCAGAAAAAATAATTGTAAAATTAAAAGAAAGCAACAAAATAAGAAACACATGAATTTATGTGAAAAAACTCCAAAATCGAAAGAAAAACAAATGATCTAGAAAAAAACTGTACTATGTGAAAAATTATTACAATCGCACATAATTGGCCCCAATTACAAAGAAACACTCTTTTACATCATTATACCACTCATTTAACAAGAGTTGGTATATCATGCATAAAATGCTTCTAATTTGGATGATTAGAAATCAAAGTCATATGTTCCTTTCATAGTACTTGAAGTTCATGATTTTTTCCTACATTTCTAATGTGGGACAATTGTTTTTCTTATATATTGTCAAAAACTCTACAAATTCCACTTTGACAAGATATTTGAAAAATCCACAGCTCTGGTTGCATTCATTGTCTTTACTGACAATCATAATCCTCAACTTAGAGAATTATAACAACTCCACCATAGAGAGTAGACTTCTTCGAATGTAACTTAGGACAATCATTTTTCATGTGCCCAAACTGTCACATCAACATTTCTTCTGCATGAAGTTTTTCTTCTTCTTCCAATTGCTAGCTACCAGTGTTGAATCCTCATGTGATGTACGTCTTTCACTCTTCAGCCTTCTTTCTTCTGACAGAAGTTTACTAGTAGCCTCAACAAAATGTAAATTCTTCTTCCCGTACATCAAGGTTGACTTCATGTGTTCATAAAAAGGTGGAAGTGACAAGATGAGTTTGGGTGTCTTATCTTCACCATCTATATTCACTTAGATCACCTTCATCTCCGAAATGATGTCATTGAGAACACTCAGATAATCTGAGATTTTTGTACCTTCCTCCATTCGCAACGTGTGAAATTTCTCCTTCATGTACCACCGACTTTAGAGGACATTTGTTTGATACATCACTTCAAGTTTCTCCCAAAGCTCTTTGGTTGTTGAAATTCTATGTACATTTGCAAGAACGTTATCTTAGCCACATTTAGTCTTATTGCACTAACAGCTCTCGAATCCATTTTTGAGATTTATGCTCTAAAGCCTCGTAATTAATTAATAATTATTTGATAATTATTTTATTTGTAATTATAATATTCATTATATATAAAAATCCAAGGTTATTTGTGTAATCTTGAACAGTATGTAGTTGACATAGGGGAGGATCATGTTCAAAGAATAACCTAAACAATCTATAATTACGAGGTTCTAATTTTTATATACATAATTACGACATAGATCCATCAAAATCACACCTAACATACAAACTCTAATCCACCGATTATACTTCAAGTTTATGCACGTGTGAAAACTAACATTAAACCCTAAAACCTATGCACTCCACAATGCACATTCCCAGTTGAAACCACTACCAAAGTTACAGCCCATGTTTGGCTTAGTATTATTATTATAGGACATTCCCTATCACACTGATGATTCCCCTCGTCCTCCATTAATTACCTATCTTCTTGTTCTTCTTCTTCACTAACTTCATCTTCAAAATCAAACTCCAAATGGGTTTCTTTATTCAATGGTGATTTAGCTTCTAAACCACTAAAATAACCAACCCCCATAGATTCAGAACTAAACTCAGCCCCAAAATTACCCACCCCTTTTGAAAGCAACCATTGAAATTTTTATGACAAAGAAACTCATATAGACAAATTCATAGACAACATTTTTTTTTGTAGCTCTCACTTGGTTGAAATTACAATACCTATAGTTTAGTTGAACTTTACACCACACCATTTCGAGGCGTGGTTGGAGGTAGGCGGAGAAGACGTCGGACCTGGGCGTAGCCGACGGCGGAGCGTGGGTAGGAGGCGTGGCCGGAGCTAGGCGGCGAAGACTCGGATCTGGTCGGAGAAGACCCGGAGCTGGGCGGAGAAGACGGAGGCGAACGACAGCGAACAGACCGTGGACGGAGGCGAACCGGAGCTGGGACAGAGCCGAACCGGAGCGTGGCGGAGGCGGAGACGAATCAGAGCGAGCGTTGTCGATCTCTTAAGTGTTTGATTGCAGAAATGATAAATGAGAATTAGAGATTTCATATGTAATAAATATATTAATAATATATATAATATTAGATTTTCTCTTTTCTCTTTTTTCTTTTTTCTTTTTTTTTTTTAATTATAATTCTTTTATAAATATTTTTTAGCTTTTTAAAAAACGTTTGGCTAAAAATAAAACATAAATAAATGTAAACGATTTAAGACATTTTAAAAGAGTCATTCATTGATGACATTAGAAAACTATCATTAAGTTTCGAAAATCTGAAAAACTCTGTTTTTTCCCGCCAAAAACGCGTCCCAAACTGAAGATGACACCTTTTTTTTTTTTTTTCCTCTCCCTTGTATTTCCTTGGCCCACATGTCATCTATTCCCCATTTTCTAGTAGTGTATATGGATAAGGTTGGGTGCCTTATCCTGGTAACATTATTGATACGGCCCATTTTGTAATTGTTACAAATGATTTGATCCAAATCATTCATGTAGAGACATGTGAGTGAGTGTATCCTATACAATGAGTTTGTATAAGACTGGACCACGAAATATATAATCTCTCTTTATAAATCTGTTATTTGAGAAGATTAATATGTCACAGGATGATCATATGTGACTCGATCTTAATCTTGAGTGAGTTATGAACTCCTGCCCTTGAGGTGTTAAGAAACTGGACAAAATAAAGAGAAACGCAAAGGAAACATATATCCGATCTTGAGCCAAACACTCTGGTACCAAAATGTTAAGAAACTCCCACGAGTGGATCTAACAACCTTGCTGAAGAACAAGACCTTTAGATCTCAAACCCGAAAACCCCAAAAACGCAATTGGAATCAACCCAAGGAAAAAGTTTAGAACGGATTACCTTGACGATCAAGATCAAGAGTAAGAAACTTGTTTCTAAACTCGTGATTCAAATCACTCCACAAGAAGTATGATCAACACCACTTGAATGATCCTAGCATGCAATATCTAAACACAAGAAATTGCAAAAGTTGGAAGAATTAGCTCTCAACCAAAGCTTAAAGGATAAACCCACTTTAATTCAAATTGATGATAATTGTTGTTGTTCTTTACAAAGACTCTATAAGAGGTATATAGCCTTTGGAAATTCTAGTCACTAACTCCCCCACTAACAAGAGTTATTTTAGCCACTAACTCTTGTAACTTTCATTCACGAATTCAACTAATAAACTCTAAAATGCATTAATGTCATAATAACCACTAATAAAATATAACCTGTGATATGAAATAACATAAAGACAAAGTTCTAAATCTAGAAAATAAAACATTAAATCTAATGAGCTTTCATAACCGGCCATGAGTGACTATGAATGTAGATGAGATGTCTCGGTTCATATCATGAGGGCTCGTCCTTTTATTTGTATGAGTGAGATGATCTTTATAGCCGATTCAATAAGCCTCCAATTTTGGGGACTTGATCAAATAGGGAGTTGGGAACATAAGTTTCACAAGATGAAATTCACTCTTTCCCATATAGGGAAAGTAGATGAGTAGTTCTATTAAGTGCTGATTTCGAGACTTGAACAATGGGGCCCCACCCTCTCACTAGCCCGAAAGGGACTTGGTTTATGGTTGGATCATAAACAAGTTGTTCATTAGAGAATCAGTAGTACTTAAGGTGTAAGATGTAATTACACAAGTAAAACAGACTTTTGACCCAACTATAATTACGAACAACTCGTGAAGGATCGACTTGCATGTAATGGTTATATCCATGGACACAACTTGTCCTACAGTGCATAAGAGTGCAACTCTAGGCCTATAGTTGAGTGACCTAGAGTTGTTAAATGAATTAAAGTTAATTGATTAATGAGTTTAATCAATTAATTTTGTATCATTGAAGCTTATAAGTTGTAGGTCCATAAGGTCCCTTGTTAGCTCACAGTAACACTACAAGATCAATTTAGTTGAAAGAAAAATTTGAAATATTCAAATTAATATTTAATATATTTGATATATTAAATGTACAAGAGGAAAATATATTTATTGTATTTGATACATTAAATATTAGAGAAAATAGTTTATGTATTAGATACATTAATATTGAAAACTATATACATATTAAATTTGAATGAGGTTCAATTAAATGTATATTATGAAGTCAAAAAAAAATGTATATTATAAATGTAACGACCCGACTTTTCCTAACTTAAACTACTAAAGGACGCTACTAAATGCATGCTGATAACATTTGAAAAAAACTCTTGAGAAAAGATATAGAAATAAATATTTTCATTTAAAAAAACTAAAATATAATTATTTGGGATCCCATTTAAAATATTGAAAACATTGCTTTAAAATTGTTTCATAGCATAACCTAGAATAAAACATTTAAACTTAAATATCAAATATGCGGAAGCCATGCTGACAATGACCCCATGACACAAACAGCACACGATCCCGTCACTCGCCTCGTACGTTTTTGTCATTTCTTGAAAAATAATAATTGGAAAATGATGAGTATAAAATTATCAGTAAGTAACCCCAAATGGGTTAGACATGCATACACAAGCAAAACATGCACTAAATAGTTTAATCATGTGGGGCCTTTATTTTCTGTCAAAACTTTCAAATCGACATGTGGACAATTAACTCATCAAAACTATACCAACTAACTGGTGGCGCTTAAGCGGGCAACTTGAGAGACTCTACCCCAGCTGATGGTAGTTGGCTCCCAATCAGCGGAGTCAAGCCTCACCCGTCAGAGCGCCTCATTCTGAGATGTACACAAAATGCATTAAGTTTGTCAGCTCACTGGTGGAGCATAGATGGGTTTTTTTAAAACATGGACCTTTACCCCAACAGATGGTAACTAACCCCCAGTCTGTGGAGTCGAGATCCACCCACCTAGCTCCTCATTCATAGTACATCAACATACATGGATGGATAATTGCCACAATTTCTACATTAAAACATGAATCATTCACCATTATGCATGAGGCCCCCTAGCTGAATATTCTATAATGACATGACACTCAATTCAGATAAGGTCGTTGACCCAATTAATAGTCAAACAAACCAACTACACCATATCCTGAAGCATTCACCAAGAAAAATATGGACACTTCTAACTTATAAATTAATTCCAAGAATGAGAAACAATACACATTAATTTCCACAACATCACTCATCTAGAACAACCAGAAACAAACATGCATATAATTACAGTAACAAGCAACCAAACTTTCCCACCAAGCCAAAGGCTTTCCATCACTAAGGAAACTTACCTCGAGTCGAAAACCCAAACAATCTCTAAATTGGTTTGAGAAGGTCTTGGTCCCAACCTAAACAACTTCCAATAATTAAAACTCATTTATGAGATAAAAACAGTACAAAATGTCTAAACAAAAATCATAGGTTACCTACGTAGTCCCTGCTTGACGTCACTCCTACACTAAATTAAATTTTAATCCCATATCGTTAATTAAATTTCAATCTCATACCGTTTTCGACACTGAAACAGAGAGGCTTTTACAAGTTATGAAAAATATGAAATCTTGAAATAAAGTCTAAAGGTCTCAAAACGGATTGTTACCTATTGAGCGTTGTCAAAATGAGAATTACCCAACCTTCGCTGATCGGCCCCTGGATTGCTGTCGCGCTAAAACCTCAGACCGTCGCACTGAAGTGTCGATGTCAATGTTGAAGTGTCGATGCCGATGAGCGGGTGTTGGATGGATTGGTGTGACGATACTGGAGGAATCGATTGACGGTGAGAGTTGGGTGAGGGTTGGGCGTGGATCGAACGACTATGGCCATTTTTTATGAGATGACCAATTTTTACTTCAGCGACAAAGTGTGGATGAAAGTAAGGAAAAAGGGAAATGAGAATGCTTGTGAAAGGGAGAAAAACAGCTGAAGAAACCCTAGTACATAAGTTTAATAATATTAATATTAATATTATAAAAAGATTTTTATAATATTAACATTATTAATATTATTAGTACTATAAAAATAAATTTATTTCTTTCCCTCCCTTTATTTTATTTTATTTTATTTATTTATTTTTTTTGTATTTAAAATATTACTTTAACTAGGTTCTAAATCTGAAATAAGTATTCAATGCGATAAAATATGGTACGGGGTGTTACAATAAAAGATTAATTTTATGATATTTGAATGAGATTCAAATAAATATAAAATACATGTTTTAATATAATAGTGTTATGAATATTTATATAGATGTCCATATAGATAAGATATCCTGATCTTATCTCCTCCATGATCTTCTCCTTGATCTTCTCCTGAATCTTTCTTGATCTTCTTCATATCTTGTAAACCCTATAAATAGTGGTCGTTGTGGCCTTTGACATGGACAACTGAATAAAGAATACATTGACTCCCTACTTTCTTCTCCTTCATACTTTGTTCTTGTTCTATTGTTTCACAACACGTTATCAGCACGAGTCTCTACCCCTTTAAGATTTTGTGGAGATTAAGAGTCGATTCACTAGAACATCATGATTGGAGTCGATTAATTGGATTACCAGAATTGTTAAAGATCCGCCAGAATTATCTCCATATACTTTGAGGTATTTATAACTAAAGTTAAATTTAGATGGTGCATATTTTCATTTCATATATGTGATATGTTATAGGTTGGTTTGCAAAATTTGACCGATTCGACCTATTTAACACAAAATATATTGCTTGATTAGATCCATTGTAAAACTTGTTAAGGTTGGAAGATTTTTGTTATATGTAAAGAATTGGATGGTGATTTTTTCTATTTGACTTACCAGCAAACACAAAATTAGTCTGTCTTCATGTGGTTAAATAATTTAAATATATGAACACAAACACAAAATCCTCCCTGAACGTGTATTAGATTAACACAAAATTAGTTTGTCTTCATGGTGTTGTCGTTGGAGTAGCTTAATTCTCATAGAATTACAGTTTCTCTAGTGGTCATTCTACGACTGATTAAACTATATAATGTGATATATGTACTTTGAGTTCGATTCATTTGGCACGACATTATATTTTGATTTGATTAGATCAAATGTGACCCCCGAAAAGTCAGGTTTTTTTTTCTTCTGTTTTTTTAATTCAAAGCGGAAAAAAAACCCAAAAGTGGTGCTTTTTTTTAGTGTTGGTGTGGTGAATTAAATGGATCCCCAAACTAAATTTTTCATCTGGCTTGAATTGAAAGATTGCAAATTGTTAAACCTCCCACCTAATGTGATACAAATTACTAACTTATAATTCAACTTTTTTGGAAGATTCCAAATTACTAACTTATAACTGGTAAATTATATACAGATGTATATATGTATATAAATGTTAGTGCTTGAATTAGTGAAAGTTTTAGCCGTCGTTGGTGGTAGCTGCTCTTAAAAAGAAGGAAATATAAGATGCGATTAGAATTTTCTAAAACCCTATTTTTTTGTGATTTCCAATGGGGTAAAGTTTTTGAAAGCTATGCATGAATTTTTATTTGAATTGTCTTAGGATATGTCTAGTATTTTGGTTAATTTTACTTTATTTAAATTAATTATGCATATTGATGTATAAATTAAATAGTTTGATTGTTGCATAAAGTATTGAATTAGAGATTGTTGGGGTTTTGAAGTTGATTTAAAGATCACGTGAATTTGAAAGTGATTCAAGGCATACATATGTATGTGAGATCTATTTTTTTTTTCAATATTGCATAACATCAATCTTTCACACCGTAGTTTTCATCTTTACGTGTGGCTGTGTGAACACAAAAAGTCATAAATTTTCCCTACAATAGCCAATATTTGTTTCCATTATTTATACATATCCTTGCCACAGTGAACTTTGGTACTTAAGGTCAATGCATATCCAATAGCATATTGCGGCAGCTGTTTTTAACGGTGGAGTCCCACTTGCAACTTTTATTGTGAAAAATTAATAAATTAGGGTTTCTAAATCCTATTTTTAATTGGCCCAATATTTCTTAGGTTATGCCAATTACCCTTTATTTAATTGAATAATGCATGATGGTGTCTCAATTAAATTGTTTAATTGTTGCATAAAATCCCACCATAGATTAAACATGTCATGCATCTCTATTATTTTGAAAATAATTCTTTGCGATAAGTACTAATGTTGAAATTCATTTGAATGCTACATATTTACATTATTCTCATGTGGTTTGAATTTGATATTAGTTATATATATTTTTTTTTGAGTTATATGACAAAGTTTGAAAGATATGTATAGTGGTAATTATTCTTTCTAAAACTAAATTTGATTAATTAAATGCACTTGAAGTTCCATAAATTAATAAATGCTCATTTTAATTAGATGCACCTGGAAGTGCATAATTTAAAATCAAGAAGTGCTCAATTTCAGTTTAATTAGATGCACCGGAAGTTGCATGATTTTAAATCAATAAGTGATCAGTTTGATTAGAAGCATATGTAGTTGCACAATATTTAATCAATAAGTGATTCTATAATAATGTGTACGTGGCCAAACCGAGCATAGCTCAATTGGCATAGGGTTGTGCCGGTGATCAAAAGGTCATGGGTTCAATCTCCGTTTTGAACAAATCTAATGTCCTCATACATGAGCATCATAGACGACATTTTTTTTTATAGACGACATATTTGATGTTGTAAGTTTATTTGAATCTTCTAATGAGATAATTAATGTTTTTAACTCAATCAAATATTACATAGTTGGATGATGTTGCAATATATTTTTTTTTTCCGGAAGAGAATATATAAATTACAATGTAGATTTATACTTGTTGATAGTGCAAATATATGCACAATAGACTTGATTATGCTAGACATTTTTTTTTTCTTCAAAATTGATTATGCTAAAGCAAAAATCAATACAATCCAAGGTCTCGTAGACTTGATATTTGATATTTTGGAAAAGCAAGTTTATTTTGCCTAGAGGAGCAAAATTTAGGATTGATATGTTTTATCTTCTAATAAATCAAAGAGATGTCTATTAAGTTTTTAAAGAAAAACATTGTAGAAGTTACCATATAGAGATTGATAATAAAAATAATATAATATTTATATATTATATTTATTGTCTCATGGAAAACTATACTATAAAAGTTGCCAATTTTTTTTCGTTAAATTATATTACACATATTCGTGTAATTGATATATATGCAATAATGAACCTGAAGTTCATTGATCCAAATATCTTTACTATTTTGAATAATCGATTGGAGTCATTATTTATAAATAATTATTCAGAATGCACATAGACATCAACCAGAAGATTCTTCAATCTAATAAATTTTCATGTTATTTGCTCTTAAGAAAATTTATTGATTAGACACTAACCAGCTAAAATTGGGATTAGATCCCTCTTGTATTTTAAGAACGAATTTTATGGTGATATTTGCGAATTATTTAATCCACCATGTTTAGATATTTTATGGTCTTAGTGGACACATCTAGTAGATGGTCACTTGCTCAAATTGTTCAGCTAAGAGCATAATTTTAGGATTATGAAATAAAATTGTGTCTTGATAATGTTGGCAAATTTGCATCCCAAGTGTATAATGATTATTGGGATAAGTGTTGAACATCTTATAATTTATGTTAATACACAAACTGTTTTTATTGAAATCATGAGAGCAAAATTTCTAATATATGTATAGGTTCATCCTATGTTGCATGCAACGTTGCGTACGCTTTAAGCTAGTAGGCTTATTCTAATTCATTTAATTTATGGCTTGAAGCCAAAATATATTTCAACTACAAATTTTAGAATGTGCAGTAAATGTTCAAGTTGCTCCACCACAACACACAATGATGAGTTTATCAAATGAGGTTTGAATATATATTAATTTTGATTCCTCATCAATAATTATATATCTTGAACCCCTGATGGGTTATTGTTTTACTACATATTTTTTTTAATTATTGTCATTAATGAGACAAATTTCCCAACATTAAGGGGAGAAATTGAGAAAAAATTAGAAAACTAGATCGAATGAAATGCGCATCATTTTATTGTCTCATTTAGATCCTCATACATATCAATGTGAACTAAAAGTTCAATTGCATGTCAGATGCATTTACATATGTTAATATAGTGTTTAATTCATATATATTAGTTGCAAATGCACCATCTAGATTTTGATATCCAAACATAGTAAGTTGTCACAACTAACAAGTTTGAGACACGCCAGAAGCGTGATAGATCAATGAGTTCCAAATATAAAATCCTCGAGGAAGAAGAGTAGTCAATAATCAAATTGATTCAAATGAGAACGTGGATATTCCTGAAGAATTCCTAAATATGACTATTTATAAGAATATCGAAGAAGGTTAAATACTTGAGGATAATAATGAGATCTTGATAAATTATGTCATGAAAAAAAAGATGGAACCAAACAAATATAAGCTGACAACTATTTTAGTGACAATGTTGCTCACGATATTTACGAAAATGAGAATTATGAATTTAGTTCTGTAGAAAAATGTCGACATAGAAAGGATTGACTTAAGTGGAGAGAAGCAGTCCAAACACAACTAAACTCATTTTCAAAACGTGAGACTTGTTGCACAAGGATTACTTGTTGCACAACATCTCACAAATGTCTAATATAGATTCTGAGGAGACATATTATCTTGTGGTGAATGTAATAAGAGTGAGTTATTTAATTGACCTGATTGTTCATGAAAAGATTTACATGTACATATTATGAATGTAGTCAAAACATATTATATATGTCGTCTGCATAGCGTTGGCCCCAACCTGGGAGACAAGGATTCTTCTTATATGAAAATCCCTGAAGGATTAAAGATATATACCAGAGTCATATAATTCAAATGCTAGAGAATTATATTCGATCAAATTACAGATCAGATCCTTACATGGATTAAAACAATCCAAATGAATGTAGCGAATATCTATTGAAATAATTATTTGTCCATATGGTTTAACAAAGAAATCACAGTACAAATTGGTTATATATTATTGTTGTATAGATTGATGATTTGAATGTAATGGAAACTCCTGAAAAGATTTCAAAGGCAATAAAGTTTCTTAAGAAATAGATTGAGATGAAGTTTTCGAAAAATAAAGTTTTGCATGGACTTGCAAATTAAATATATAGAGATGAAATTTCATCAATCTATTTATACATAAAAGATTTTACATAGACTAGGTACATCATTGAACATTTCAATGATATTTCATTCACTTGATGTGAAAAATATATCTTTTGGTCTCTAGAAGATAGTGAGAAACTTATCGGTCCTGAAGAACCACTTTTAGGAAATAAGTGCACTTATGTATGTTTACTAATTATACACTGCATGTTGTAGTATTTTCAGTATACATAGATATAATATCTCTCCAACAAAAAGATATTGAAACAGAGTTAAACATATATTATGAGGATTGATTTACATAGATTTACTTTATAAATCTGATTTTATTCCAGTTGGATGTGAAGATGCAGGTTATTTACCTAACCCATATAAAGTGAGATCTTAGACAAACTATTTAATACATGTGGAAGAACTTTTATATTATCGAAGTCTTTGAAGCAGACTATAGCAATTACTTTTAAATCATGCTGAAATCATGCCAATTCACGAGACAAGCTGATAATGTGCATGACTAAGATCGATGATTCAATGTGTTTGTAAAATACTTGTGGCTTGTCTTCCCACGAAGATCATCTGACCAACATTATATGAAGACAACACAACATGTATAACACAAATCAGAGGAGTGTATATATTGAAGAAGATAGAACGAAGCATGTCTCACTAAAGGTCTTCTACACCCATGATCTTGAAGAAAATGATGATATTACCGTTTAAATTTCTTCAGAAGATAACTCGACAGACTTATTTACAAAGACATTACCTACTGCAACATTTCAGAAGTTGGTGAACAACATTGAAAAGCGACGACTCAAAGATCTCAAGTGGTGTTTCCATGAGGGGGAGAAAATGTGCTGCACTCTTTTTCCCTTGACTATGGTTTTATCCCACTGAGTTTTCCTAACAAGCTTTTTAATGAGACGGTTACTAAAATATATATGAATAATGTACTCTTTTTCCTTCAGATTTTGTCCCATTGGATTTTTCCTTAAGGTTTTAACGAGGCATATATTCTATATATTATGGACATCTAAGGGGGAGTGTTATGAATATTTATATAGATGTCCATATAGATAAGATATCCTGATCTTATCTCCTCATGATCTTCTCCTTGATCTTCTCCTGAATCTTTCCGGATCTTCTTCATATCTTGCAAACCCTATAAATAGTGGTCGTTGTGGCCTTTGACATGGACAACTGAATAAAGAATACATTGACTCCCTACTTTCTTCTCCTTCATACTTTGTTCTTGTTCTATTGTTTCACAACAAATAGATATTAAAATATATTTTATTAAATAAAATTAATTCTTAAAGTTCTTATAAATAGGACATTTAGGTTTAGCCAAAAGATTGGCCAAAACATACTCCTCACCAGAGAATTGTTCTCTCAATTTTTCCCACAAGTCTTGGTCCTGTGTTCGATTCATAGCGAGGAAAAACTTGTGGAGATGGAATAAAAGAAGTCCATAGTTCTTCAAAGGTAAATAACTTAACTTCTATTTTTTGTTTAATTCTAAATAAATTTAAAGAACCATTTAAACGCTTCTGCTGCGGGGTTTAAAACGTTCATTCCCTTCATCCATTTCCTCCCAATTTTCATCACTCATGAACTTCTTAGGAACTCTACTAGAACCACCCCTTGACTCCACTAGACCACAATCACTGATTAACGTTTCAGAAGCACCATCAGTCAGTTTTCCCTTCATAGGCTTGTGTAACCCAAATTGTATCAACACATCCTTAACTTGCACTTGCCACAAGACGAAGTTCATTCTTCAATCAAATTTCTTCACGTCAGTCTACACTGGACTCATAAAGCTTGACATATCTGCTTCACTCCTAGGCAAATCTAAAAACAACGAACAATTCACAATATTCACAATATCAGCCTAGGTCGTTTCAAGAAATCTTTTTTAATGTGGAGGTTCAGACAATGTTGCAACCTGATAGCGCATCTAATGACCGTTATTTCATCCTTAAAGCATTAAAAGAGCGTTGTCATTGATAGCCTTCATTTTATTAAACTACATGCGTTAGAATTTACGTGGAAAACTTCAAAATCGAAGAAAAAAACCACGAACCAAAAAGAAACGGTACTACGTGAAAAATTACTACACTCACACAAAACTTTCTCCCCGGCACAAATTACAAAGAAACACTCTCTTAAAACATTATACCACTCATTTAACTAGGGTTAGTATACTGAGCTTAAAATGCTTCTAATTGGGATGACTAGAAACCAAAATCATAAGCTCCTTTTAGAGTATTTGAAACTCATGACTTTTTTCAATGTGGGACAATTGTTCTTCTTACATATATAGTCAGAAACTCTACCGGAAAAGTAAAATATTATATATTGGTTGCATCTTAATTATACCGCAAATTGTTTTGCTAATATTATTATATTTTTATGGTACGAATCAAATGATAAAGTATTGAAAACTAAAATTATATATTGAAACATACTCACATGTAAATTGTAATCCTACTATATCTAAAATGGGAGAAATTTTTTCTTCCCATTTTGCTCCTTTATTTTTTTATCTCTTCCTTTTATTTTTATAATTAAAAACGTAATTTCAAAAATTTTAAAATTTTAAAATTAATTAAATATTTTATTTTCATATATTTTTTTAAAAAATAAATTCAAATGGTTCAACTTTTACAACTCTACACCATCTTTCCTTCAATGCAAAAGTTAATTAGAATAATAACTTTCTAATGCTTCAACTTCCTCATTTCTCCACTATCTTAATTTTAATAAAAGAAAATAATTAAAAAATTTAATTTATAGGAAAAAAAATTTATGTTAAATCTATCTACCTTTGAATTTTTTTTGTGGGTTAAAGGAGAGAATTTTTTTTCCCTTTCATTTGTCCTACTATATCAGTGACTATTTTTTTAAAAAAAAAATAGCATTAATTTTTTTTATTAGTTTTTTAGATAGAATTTATTTATTGTTCTTTCAATTAAAAGTTTAATTGAATATAAAAAAAATGTCTACCCACTTCTAAGCTACAAAGTTTTTCCTTCATTGAAAAATCATGTTTCTACCATCTCTTTTTTAATGTAATGTCATTTATTTATTTGGAGTGCAATGAAATCAAATCTATAAATGAATTAAATGTTTTATTTTTATTTATTTTTTAGAAGAATTTTATGTTTAATAGTGTGGGAATGTTTGCAAATGAATATCTGCTCAAATTTGTTCCTCTAGTTTTGAATATTAAATGAAATTACATATTATTATGTTAAATTGAATTTCAAATTTGTAGCAAGTGATTGGTATTCCAAAACATCGGTTGAGGATTCAATTGCTCATTGTAATTAATTTTTTAAGTTCATGGATGACTCTTGGAATACAAAACTTCAATTCTAAGACTCATCCTCTTTTTCGGTTACAAAAAAAAAATCTTTAAGTATAAATATGAGGTTGTTTTGTCAATCAAATCAATATTTGTTTTATCTCTTTCTAGGGAAGAAAGACGGAGATGAGGATGAAAAAATAGAGGTATTATAGGAAATCGTGCGACACGAACTACTATGTACAAGAGGACGTGAGTGACTTAAGTGAGAGACAGGCGAGGCAGCATAAACAACAATGAGAGAGCTTCAAATCCGACTATTGAAGAGGAAATTCAAATAATTGTATCAACAACACGATGTAAACTAGAATAATTCTACTTCTGAAAAACAATGCTTGTAATTCTTATTTTTTCTATTTAGAACGGTACACACGAGTTTTTTTTTTTTTTTTACTAATAAAGGAAATGATTTTTTTTTCTTTCTTGAGGCAATAAAGGAGAGGATTGGTACACAAAAGGAGAGTTTATTTTAGAAGAGAAATTACTTATGGCACATTAGGAGAATCCTTTTAGAAGGAATGAAAGGTTGAGCCCAGTTTGTTAAGACAGATGAGAGAAATCTTGGCAAATTATGAAATCAATCTAAAATGTCATTCCATTGGTTGGGTGAGATTGTAGCAGCACAAGCTAGGCCTAGGGTTTCAATTATTATTATTATTTTTTTCCATTTAATTTAATGAGTTTTTTTTTTCAAGTGTTTGCTTGTGGGACGATAGAAATTGTAGTATGTGAGATGAATTGGAAAAAAATATTTTAATATTTTATTCTATCTTTTTCATTGTATTATTTTAACATAGTAATAGATAATTGAAAAAAAATTAATTACTATTTATTTATTATTTTTTGACAAACAAAATAATTAATTATGAACCTTGCTAAATGTGAAGTGTATACTTGAAAGATTAGACATATAAAAATATTAAACATTAACATCATATTATATGAAAAACTTTCGTTGAAATTTTTGTTTGTGTTATTATAACAATTTATTTTAATTTAATTATTAATAATTATTACATTAAAATAGTCATATAATTAATTATAAAATTTGACAAGTATAAGAAGTTAACTAAATATTTGAAAGATAATGTTAGAGAGATGAAAACACTTATGCTAACAATTTAAAATATGATTTTTACACATACATTTTATAAGTTGGACTATCGAGAATAATTTAATTGAATTAGATACTATAAATATATCATATACAAACAAGAAATATTCTCCATAAGTATACTCAAATAAATTTTAATATAGAATCATTTTAGTGATTTAGTGATTTAGAATTTAGAATAATATCTAATGATAAAATTTAAAAATAATATATTTTATGCTTTAAATTTAAAATGGAAAATTTCACGTGTTTGTTTACTAGTATAAATAAAAGGAAGAGTAATTATTAATTAATTAAGGTGGCTTCTTGGGTAGAATGTTTGTCTCTTGAATGCCTTCTTCATCACTTCATGGCTTTCCACTATTGTGATGTTTCCATGCATACAAGTTTTTATATTATTTTAATTACATCATAATAATTATTCAACCTAACTATAAATTTAGTTTAGTCCCAATACATTTAAGGGTGTGTTTACCTCTCTATAATAAAAAAATCTCAACAATCGTAATGAAATTCTTACAATTGTAATCCGTTTTTTTTTTTATTCTAATTACTTGTTCCTTCATGCAATCGCAATCCTAAACTCATTGATTGTGTTTCCTTATATGTATTGAGTTGTAATCACATTTGGTTGATTACGATAATCCCCTTACTATAAACAAATAGATCAACAATGGAAAATTGCGCATGTTTTTCATAGTATCGCTCTCTCTCTCCATCTCATTTGAAAACAAAGAAACTATTCGTCTTCGTCTTCCCATTCCTCCTTACCCTGTTGGTTTCACCTGGTTTTTAACACTCAATCGTCGACCACATTATTCGATCTGTTACTAATCGATAGGAAAACTAGATTTTCGTATTCCAATTTGAATGACACATGAACGGACATATAGCGTGTTAACATGGTCTAGTGGTAAATCTAGTACGATAATGGTTATTGGGAAGTACACAACCTATCAATCATCTGAACGACGGACAGTTAAAACATCACGACTCATTTAATGCGATATAATGATTTCAAATGGCGTCGAGGCATCCCTATGTTATTATTTATATCGATCATTTTCATCACAATAATCTAATCCCTTCAATTTGCAAGAATCTGTTGAAACAAAATGGCAACAAATGAATACTTATCCTCGTCATCCTCCTTAAACTAAGAAGCATACCTGCAGTCCATTGACAGCAATTTTGGACATCCTCGCTTGATGCGGATCGGGTACCGAATATAGACGAAGATATTCTCTATTACTTCTGCCCGATTGAAGAGAAGGTCTGCGATGTTGATGCCCCCAGAAGTATAAGAGGAATCTTTCTCCAACGTCAACCAATCGCCTCCCCCTCTTGTGAAGATACCGCAGAAAATGGGAAATAAAATGTTGAAATGGCTAAATGGGATGACGAAGTTGGAGAGAACGATTGTTGTAGAGAACCGGTGGAAGTTGGTGAACCAAGCAGGTGGAGAAAGAGAAAGCAAATGGATAGAACTGATTCGTCGGTGATTATACTATCGTTTGACTGGGAAGATGAGGAATGAAATACGAGTTTTCTTTATTTTGTAAACCCTGCAAAGGGTTAAGTTAGTATCTTTTTTTATTCACTTATTTGTTAGTTTTTTTTATTCGGTTTCTTCTAATTTTTTTATGCAATGAAATACGAGTTTTCTTAATTTTGTAAACCTGCAGAGGGTTAAGTTAGTATCTTTTTTTATTCACTTATTTGTTAGTTTTTTTATTCGGTTTCTTCTAAATTTTTTTTATGCAATGAATCTCGTGACTTTTTTTTAAACCCTTCGGTTATTATGTTTTAATATTCGCGATTTTTTGTCTACATCAAAAATTTCTACATGAACACACGTTCTTGTTATCCATCTCGCTGCAAATCGAGTTTCTAGTCGCGCGACACCGCTCGTTCGAATTCTGATTTCATTTCATATTCTTCGCCTAATTATTGAGAGACGACTCTAGTAACAAATCTTGGTATAAATCACATTCTTCGTCTACGGTAAGAAAAGGGGGGGGCGTGGAAGAGAGATAAAGAGTCAAATGTGTAAAGCATGGTAAAAAATGCAGAGAATAATGAGAAATCAGAGTGGGCATTAATTCGTAAAAAGTGATGGGTCCGACGTAATAATCAATGGCAATGGGATTGAACACCTATTTTAGGTTCAATCAAATGGCGTAATCTCATTGATTACGGGTGGGCCCACATCTCATTACGTTTGCAAGTTTTCGTAACCAACATCAAACGCGAAGCTTTAGGTCACATCAAGGCAACAAATTGCACACCTAGAGAGATAAACACGCCCCAAGTGTCATATTTTCTTAGTTACAATTTTTAAAAACTGTCAAATATATGTCTTCCATGCCATACTACTGACCTATTGAAAATGGGAAATGTGTGATATGTTCTCATATTGACCTATATACCATAAATTGGGATTATATCAACTCAATCAAAATATTTTAAATCTCATAATTCTAAAATGTTATTTATTAGAAGTTATATATATATATATATATATATATGTGGGGTGGTAAAATACAACTTTCTTCTCGTGATTTAAATTTAGTATCTATTTGGTCCTTACAATTTCGAAAGTGACAAGTTTGGTCTCCAAGATCTGAATTTGATTTATAAATCTCCCTGAAGTTTATGAAATTGATTAATTGGTCCTAGAATTTAAAATTGGTTTCTAATTGGTCACTGACTATAAAAACTAAATTAAAATATATTAAAAAAAAGTTCCAACTCATTTAACAAATGTATATCATCAAAGTTCTAATAAACATCCTTTTGCAAAAACAAAAAAAGTTCTTATAAACATGTGTTAACTACCACATCATTATTGTTGTGTAATTTACTGTAATATTGCAAGTGTATATGAGGTCAAGTTTTAGTATAGTAATTTTAAGTGAAGAGTATTATCCACAGGATTAGATTTCTAATTCGATTGAATACCAAAGATGCTGACATCAATTTTTATTTAGACAAGAACATATACTTTGAAGTGAGGTTTATAACTGTAGCAATAAAAATAAAGAGAAACTTCGAATATAGATACATGGGGAATATAATTGATCCATCGATTAGAAACGTGCTTAATTAATCTTACAGTCCAATTTAGTTATGCAATCAATCATAAGTTAATAAGATGAAATTGATTTACGGACTCTCTCAAGCTCAATAAACAACCATGCATAATTATAAAACTAACATGTTTGTCTAGTTTTAATAGCAAATAAGAAATTAGCGAATCTTCTTTTAACAACTTCTAAGAGAACTATTCACTCTAATGCATGATTATTAGGTTCTAATCTAAATTTTACTCTCTCAAGCTAAAACTTAATTTAAGAAAATAATTAATATGACCAGGAGACTAAAAGCATTGATAATGCAAACATACGAATGATTGTTGCAATATGAAAAGAACTTCAATTAATTAAACATAAAAACTAAACAAATGCATCAATCTTAATCCTAAGAACATCATCACTCATAATCACCAATACAAAAAATCTAGCTACAAGAATAAACTCTCTTACTCCAACGATCACGAGCCTTGAATTTTTTTGGACGCAATCTTTTGTTTTATTTTATTTTTATGTATTTTGGGTGTTGGGACGTTTGTTTTTGAATACCTGTTTGGGGTTCATGAGCTCCGACATCATCTTAATATATCATGGAATTTTATCTTAAAATCAATTGACAATCAATGAAATACTTTATATATCTTATAAAGATTGTGAGGTGTCTTCATCCACGTGGAATCAACAACAAAAAAAAAGAAAAGAAAAAAAAGTATTTTCCAAAGACTCAATAATTAAAGTATATTAGTAAATGATTATTAATTGTATTATTGGTATTATGTAACTTAACGTGTAGAGGAGAGAGACATAATTAAGAAAATTGTCTCGAGATTAGAAGAAATAATTAAATAGATCTACCTTTGGTGGAAGAACATATGTCAATCATATCTTTAACCATCCCAATATATACTTCCTTCAAAAATATCTTTAAGTATAAGGTTAATTAATTACTGTCAAAAGCCAATTCCTTTTCATGAATTTTAAAATTAATTTCACAGTGATATCGTAGGACCATGAAATATTTGTTACCATTTTTATTACTTACATGAAATATGTAAAATTACTAATTAACAAATTAACAAAGCTAATTATTTAAACTAGCGTAATTAACTAAATAAAAATCATGTCAAATTACAAGTTTTTCTTCTTAAACTTGTATATTTGTGTCTAGTTAGTTCTTGTAGGTGTAACAACTTTTAAGATATTTATCTTAAAAGTATATGTTTTTTTCTTTTTTTTTTTTTTTGACACGAAAGTATAGGTTAATTTGGTTAATGCCAAAAGGGAAATCGTTTTCATTGAATTATAAAAGAAAACGATCTGATTCAATGAAATCATTATATATTATTTTTGTTAAAATAAAAATTTTGCTATGTCAAATAAGAATGGAAATTGGGATTTTGACCATCTTCAATTAAGCATCAATTTAGGTAAGGCGTTAGGGTAAAACTTACTTGCATCGCGGACTACAACTATATTTTGCAGCCGAGTCATGTGACAAAGTTTGATTGACCAAGTTTTATCTATTTTTTAAAATTAAAAAATCATATTTAAAGTCTCACGCCACTTGAACCCTTTTATTTTCTTTCTTTTTTTCTCTTCTCCATGGCTTCTAATTTCCTAATTTGTCTTCTCTCTTCAATTTTCTCTAATATCTCTTTTATGGATAATTTGTTAGTGTCAAATCTTAGTAAAAATTAAAATTTCTTAATCTCTATATTTTCTACCCTTGGATTATCTGTTACAATATTTTGCTTTTAACAGCTTTTTTTGGGTGTTTTTCATAGAAATCTATGTTTGGCCAAAGGTAGAAAATATAGAGAGATTAAGAAAATATAGATTTCAAGGGTAGAAAATATAGATTTCAAAGTTTTACTATGATATTCCAAGGATAGAAAATATGGGGAGATTAAGAAAATATGGAAAATATAGAAATCAAATTTTTAGTAAGATACTCCAAAGATAGAAAATATAGAAAGGTTAAGAAATTATAGATTTCTATGAAAAACACTAAAAAAAATCTCTTATTGCAACAGATAATCCAAGTGTAGAAAATATAGAGATTAAGAAATTTTTACTAAGATTTTGGTGGTAACAAATTGTTGACCGATAAATTTCGGCCTATCAACGGTCGCCACGTGTCTTCATCACGGCCGGTGGATCAGATAGACTTGACCGAGCAAATTCGGTCACACCGCAATTGGGCTCGGTATCGGATCGGTCCAGAAAAGCTATTCAAAAGACAATTTGGCCCAAAGGCCAAGCCCATTGGGCTCAGAATTCAAAAGCTCATTGGAGCAAGCCCTGTGGGTCCAAGCCCATTGGATCCAAGCCCAAGCCCATTGGATTCAGACTCAAGCCCACCAGGCCCATGGGAACTCTATAAATAGAGAGTTCATTCTTCATTTTGAAGGTTCAGAAAATTTCTACTCCTAAGAGCTCAGAGAGAATTCTCAAGCAACGAAGACTCCCTGAATCCTTGGAAGACTGAACGATCATTCAACATCGAGAACAAGCTCGAAGCCCTCGAAACAAATCCAATATCGAGAACAAGCTGCGAAGCCCTCGAGATACGTTTACATTTAAGAGAGAGAATCAGAGGATCAAACATTAGAGATTGTAATCCACTACGCACTGATACATACAAATACATCAATACAATTAAAATTTCATTTACACGTGTTTAAATTTCCTTCGTCGAAATCTCCGTGTGAACAAAAAAATTCAATTAGGCAATCTTGCTGGTTAACTTCTTTAAACCTTTCAGACTTAACTTCTTTTCCTTTTGCAAAGGAGTTAGAGATGTGACGCTGGGTAGTGGGATGCCCACTCACGCCTAAGTGTTGCCCCTGTTACGGGTGTCCACTTGTCGGATGCGACTTGTAGGTCTATCTAGAAGCAGACATCTTTAACCTCTTTGGGATTGGAAATAAAATGATTTTTTTTTAATTAATTTTTTTTTTATATATATATATTTTGGTGTTGGATCTCTGATTTTTTTAACCACGGCGTATCTTTGAATGAAATCTTTTTTTATATTGTGACTGGAGTTAAAGTATATTTTTTCTTTAAGTTGCCTACGTACCCTTGAATGGAAGGGGTCAAGTCATAACGTAGTTTAGATGAATGATTTTTTTTCTTTGGGGCCGTTCACCTTTTAAGCTCATGCGGGCCAGTAGCAACATGTAGTTTATACTCTTACGTTAAGGAGTATTACATTTTTATGCATAAAATTTCTTAAGAAATTTGTCGTTGATTGGGCCAATCCTTAATCTGTCTTGATCCACAATTTTGTATGCCCCATTTGTATAGACTTCCTTAACAACATAGGGTCCATCCCACTTAGGGGTGAACTTGCTCCCCGTGTGTCTCGTCGTGATAATGGGTCTTCGAACCGCGAGTACTAGATCACCAACTTCAAATGATCAAGGCTTCAAATTTTTGTTGAAGGCCTTGGTCATTCGCGCTTGGTAACATTCCAATTCTTGCTGAGCATCTAATCTTCTTTCATCGAGTGCTTCCAATTCTTCGAGACGCAATCTTGCATTGTCTTCGGTAGTTAACCCTTCTTGCACCGTCATTCTTAAGGAAGAGATTTCTCTTTCTAATGGGAGTACAACCTCGACCTCATAGACCAAGGAATCATGTGTGATTCCAGTAGGGGTGCGGTGGGTAGTTCGGTAAGCCCATAATGCTTCACCAATTTTTTCTTGCCAGTCTCTTTTTGACTTGGAGACTACTTTCTTCAACAAGTTGCACAATCTCTTGTTGAATGCCTCTGCCAATCCGTTTGCTGGAGCGTTGTACATGGACGACTTGCACTGTTTAAACTTGAATTTCTCACATAGTTTGTCCATAAGACTGTTAGCAAATTGTCTTCCATTATCGATCACGATGCGGTGAGGGATGTCGTAGCGATAAATGATGTGGGTTCGGATGAAGTCCACGACAGTTTCCTTTTTGGCTTCTTTTAAAGCAAGTCCTCAGCCCACCTTGAAAATTAATCTGTCCCAGCGAGGATATACGAGTGTCCTGCTGAGGACTTAGGCATTATTGGGCCAACGAGATTGAGCCCCCAAGCTTCAAAAGGCCATGAAGCTATGGTTGGGTGAAGGGGTTCTGGCGGTTGATGTATGAAGTTTGCATGAAACTGACAAGCCTCGCATTTTTTCGCATACTTCATTGAATCTTGAACCATCATCGGCCAGTAATAACCCATTCTCTTTAATTGGAAGTGAAGTTTTGGTCCAGACTGGTGAGCACCACAAACACCCGAGTGTGCTTCCTCTAGTGCTTTTACTGATTCCTCCTTACTTAGGCATCGAAGAAAAAGTTCATCATAAGAGCGCCGATAAAGGGTCTCTTTGTAGTAGATGAATCGTGCACCCCTTCTTCGTATTTCAGCTTTACGCCGGGCATCTTTAGGAAGCCTTCCATGTTGTAGATAGTCTACAATTGGTTGTCGCCAATCCTTCTCTTCAATTACACAGACCGATATCACATTCGCTTCTTGCCTTTCTTCTTCAGTTAGTGGTACAGTCCATCTTTGACAGATCGGGACGTTCATTACTTCACTTTCTGAGACAGTTAGAGTTGTGGCCAAGTTTGCTAATGCATCTGCCTTTGTATTTTCGGCTCTTCGAATGTGTTCCATTGTCATACTGTCGAAGCTTTCCAGTAGACGTCTTGCATAATTGAAGTAAGGTATTAAATCTTGGTGTTTCACCTCGTATTGGAGCAACAATTAATTAACTATCAACTTTGAATCTCCGTAGATCTCAATGCAGGTTACTCCAATCTCTATGGCTATTTGGAGACCCATAATGAGCGCTTGATACTCAGCAACATTATTCGAACATACCTCTTCGAATGTGAAACTATACGACAACATGTGCTTTTCAGGGGTAATGAATATTATACCTACCCCTGCGCCGTATCTTCGAGCTGCACCGTCAAAATACATGGTCCAAGGTTCAGCGATTTCCACATAGAAGATTTCTTCGTCAGGCAGGTCATCGGATAATTTCTAGTCTGACGGCACTGGATGATCTGCCAAGAAATCAGCCAAGGCTTGCCCCTTCACCGACTTTTGCGGAACGTAAACGATGTCGTACTGTTGCAGCAAGATTGCCCATTTAGCCAACCGCCCTAAGATAATCGGTCTTGACAGAACGTACTTGACCGGGTCAGCCTTAGCCACCAAATGCACTGTGAATGCTTGCATATAATGCCTCAATTTGTCGATGGCAAAGAAGAGCGAAAGACACATCTTTTCAATGGGTGAATAATCCAATTCTGCCCCATTGAGAGTTCTACTTAAGTAGTAGAGGGCGCATTCTTTACCCGTCTCACTTTCTTGTGCAAGCAATGCCCCAAGTGACCTTTCTTGCGCGGTGATGTAGAGTATTAGTGGTTTTTCTGCTATGGGGGAACCCATAACAGGTGGATTAAGAAAATATTCCTTTATACTGTTAAAAGCAGTTCGACATGCTTCGTCCCATTCGAAGGTCGTGTCTTTCCTCATCAATCTCTGAAATGGTTGGCATCGACCCGCCAGATTGGAGATGAACCTCCTGATATAAGCTAGTCGTCCTTGGAGACTTCTTAGCTCATGTAAGTTCCGCGGCTCTGGCATTTTTTGAATGGCGTCGATCTTAGATTGATCAATCTCGATCCCTCGATGCTTTACGACGAAACCAAGGAACTTCCCTGAAGTTACGCCGAATGCACATTTGAGAGGGTTCATCTTCAACTGATATTTCCTCAAACGCTCAAAAACCACCTTAAGATCTTTCAAATGATCCTGTCGCTTTTTAGTCTTGACTACGAGATCGTCGACGTAACACTCGACATGTTTATGCAGCATATCATCGAAGATCTTTTGCATGGCACGTTGATAAGTTGCACCGACGTTCTTTAATCTGAAGGGCATTACCTTGTAACAGTATATTCCTTTTGGAGTCTGGAACGCTGTCATTTCCTCATCATTGAGGTCCATTCGAATCTGGTTGTACCCCGATGATCCATCTATGAAAGACAAAGCTTCATGCCCGGTGGTAGCATCAACCATAAGTTCAGTGATGAGCAATGGGAAGTCATCCTTCGGACATGCGTTATTCAGATCGCGAAAGTCAACGCATACCTGGAGTTGCCCGTTCTTCTTTCTGACGGGGAAAATGTTTGAAATCCACGTCGGGTACTTCACTTCGCGAATGAAGCCTGCTTCAATTAACTTATTGACTTCATTTTCAATTTGAGGAATGAGTTCTGGCCTGAAACGTTGTTGAGCCTGTTTGATTGGGCGATACCCATATTCAATAGCGAGATGATGTACAGCTACCTTTGGATCAAGTCCCGGCATTTCCTTATACGACCAAGCAAAGACATCCTTGTATGCGATGAGCAAACTCAAGTACTCGCATTCCTCTTCATCGGAAAGTGATGCACTTATGAAGATTGGACGCGGTTCCTCTGTCGTACCAAGGTTAACTTCTTTAAGTTCATCCACAGTCGGTTGACTTCCATCTTCGAGTGGAAGTGGTGCCTCTTCAATATCCTCTTCAGATATTTCGACCTCTGTTTCACCCTCATCCTCCTCTGCACATTTACTTGCAGGGTTGGTGATGATGATATTGCGTCGTTTAACCTTTAATGAGCCTTCTGTACTTACAGTAACAAATGTTTTTCTTTCCATTCGTGAGGGAACGATACTGCGGATCTCTCCATCATCTCTTATCTTGCTGGACTCTTCATCATTCAAAGTCTTTCGAGCCTCCTCGTGCTGGAGGCGGTCAAAGATGGAGGTAGACGGCCGTTTTTTATCTGTCTTTGTGGTCACGCTCAACCTTTGAAGTGTTGACTGTCGTGAAAGAGATTTGGTGGGCAGCGTGTTTTCTTTCTCCTCTGTCGGCTTACTCAATCTCTGAAATGTTGACCGTCGTGGGAGAGGTTCAGTGGGTAGCGTGTTTTCTTTCTCATCTGTCGGCTTACTCAACCTCTGAAATGCTGACCGTCGTGGGAGGGGTTCAGTGGGCAGCGTGCTTTCTTCTTTAACTGCCAACTTACTTAATCTTTGGAAGATGGAAGGCCTGATGGGGCTGGATGTCGAGTGCAAACTGTCTTTTTCTGTTGCAACTGCTTCCAATCGCTGGAAGACCGATGTACGCGTAGCCGACAGCTTGATGCGTTTATTGATGGAGACTCTTGGCTTAACAAATTCCTTTCCTTTTGAGTTGTCTACCTCCTTGGTCGTTATGTTATTAATGTTGACCACTTTCTCCTTCCCTTTTCGGGTTATACGGACTGGTTCGGGTGACTTATATCCAAGCCCCTTTCTTGATGCCGGTATAGAATATCCCTCCTTTAGGAGCTTCTTTTGTGTCGAAGAAAGTTCTGACCTGGCTTCGAGGATTTTCAGGCCCTTGAACTCAGTGTGAGTTGTGAAGTCATAGTCTGCCTTTGCTAGCAGTTTATATGCCTTGGGATCGTATCCTTCTTTCGTTCGTTTCTCAGGCAGAACCATCCCCTTCTAAGTCTCTTTGGACTTCGCGACCTCTTGTTTCGTTATCTTCGTAAGAGGGGTGACAAAGTTTTCCTTAAAAATCTTAATGTCACAAACTTTCAAACTTTTCGCACATTCCGCAAACGACGATTCACCCTTCTTACGCCGGGACAAAGGAACATAGCACAAAACAGAAGGGTTCGAACTTTTCTCGTCTTTCAAGGCCTTAGCCTTCTTAGGGTTGACGGATGTCTTGCTTTCGCAAAACTTGGGAACATTTTCTTCTTTGATTGATTATTTCTCTTCGCAAGTCTTCTGCTCCCCGTTGATCAAAGGGATTTCTTTCGGCATTATTTTTTCTATGTTGCTGTTATTTATATAAAACTTGGCATCCGCGAAATGAGACTCGGCCTCTGAAAATGGCTTAGTGTCTGCCTCAACCTTTTTGACGTCGTCTTGATAAAACTTGAAGCACTGATGCAAGGTGGAAGTTATTACCCCATTTCCATGAATCCAAGGGCGACCCAACAATATTTTATAGGTAGTCCTGGAGTCTATGACATGAAATAGGGTATGTGCTTTTAAGTCTCCAATGATGAGCTCTAGGCGAATCATGCCGATCGCTCGTTGTCCTCCCTGATTGAAACCCTGGATTATCAGTTTGCTACTTGATAGCTCTTCCATCAGGATGTCAATCTCCTTCATGACCGATTTCGGCATTATGTTGACGGTCGATCCATCATCAATGAGGATTCGACCGACCCTCTGTTCTCGAATGTATCCTAAGACAAACAAAGGTCTATTGTGAGGTTTTGACCCCAACATCAAATCATCATCGGTGAAGCTTATGGACATGCAATCGGACGCGCATGCATGTGCTGTAGAGGTTGAAGGCTCTGAAACATTAGAGTCCTTCAACGTGTCGACGTGAGCAGGTTTGTCCATTTGAGGCGGCTCTACTACATTGAGGGAAGGTGTATCCTCCAGCTTTGTTACCAACTCCGTTGAACTTGGAGTGGCGCTATCATCTTCGATTGCACCAATGACGTGGCACGTAGCAACTTCAAATGTTTCTTCCTGCTTTTCATTAAAGAATCCCTTGGGAAAAAAATTTCGTAGGGTCATAGGCTGCTGGGGTCGAGGGAGGTCTTTGTTTTCCTCCACGGCAAGCTTAGGCCTTCTCATACTCTTTCTTCCTTTTTTCTTTGGAAATTTGCTTTTTCGCCTATACTCTCGAAGTAGGCGGGCTTCTTTCTGGACAGGTCTCTGTCGCCGCATTTTTCGACGAGTTACGACGGTCCATCCTTCATCTTCATCCCCAACGGGTTCGGGCTTCACCCGCGAAGTCTTCTGTAGGATTTCATGTTCGAATCGAACAATTATAGGTTCGCAAGTCCCAAACGGGATCAAACTCTCCTCTTGCTTCTTAGGTGAAACAGGAGATAATTGAACGTCGAAGTTCAATGTTACGGCGGCGTGATTTGCTTGAGCTACCTCGTCGAGATCCAGCTCAATCCTCTTTTCACTAGCTAACTTCATGATTAGCTCTTTTAAGACAAAACATTTGCCTACAGGATGACTGACGACCCGGTGGTATTTGCAGTAGTTAGAGTCATTTACCTTTCCTAACTCCTCCGGTCGTTTGCATTCTGGCAGTTGGATGAGTTGCGTTTCCAACAATTGCTCTAACATATCGGGGATGTCAGAGTCTGGAAACGAGTAGACTTTTTCTTGTCTTGCTTTCAAAGTTAGGCGACGTCTTTCGCCTTTGTCATTTCTTGCTTCCGTTTTGTTTTCCTTTGCTTTGGAGGAAAACCTTAAAGGGGTCGTGTTGACGACCATAGATTCTTTCATGACATTCTTCGTGATCTTCCCAACGCCCTTCATTTCGGTCTTTATTTTCTTTACGTCGGGGATTAAGAGGTCTTTGTTTCCTCTATTGGCAATACTCAGCTTCATATCATGGGCGCGAGTTGCTAACTCCTCGAATGTTTGGGGCTTTATCACTTGTAGGATGTAGTGGAGTCCCCAATGCATGTCGTTGATGCACATCTCGACATCAGACACTTCTGTGAGTCGGTCCTTGCAGTCAAGACTCAACGATCTCCAACGGTTAATGAAATCGACGACTGGCTCGCCCATTCTTTGGCTAGCGTGCGAGAGTTTAGACATGCCGACTGTCCGCCTCGTGTTGTAGAAGCGATTCAAGAAGTCTCTCTCAAACTGTTCCCAACTATCAATCATCTCAGGTTCCAAGTCGGTGTAGCAGTCAAAGGCGTTTCCTTTTAAAGTTCGGACGAATTGCCTAACCAGCAAGTCTCCGCGAGTTCCAGCAAGATTGCCTAACCAGCAACTCTTTCAAACTGAAAAAAAAATGCAAAAAAAAAGAGAAAAAATATTTCCACTCAAAGAGGTTAAATATGTCTGCTTCTAGATAGACCTACAAGTCGCATCCGGCAAGTGGACACCCGTAACAGGGGCAACACTTAGGCGTGAGTGGGCGTCCCACTACCCAGCGTCACATCTCTAACTCCTTTGCAAAAGGAACAGAAGTTAAGTCTGAAAGGTTTAAAGATGCCTGCTTCTAGGTAGACCTACGAGTTGCATCCGACAAGTGGACACCCGTAACAGGGGCAACACTTAGGCGTGAGTGGGCGTCCCACCACCCAGTGTCACATCCTTAACTCCTTTAGACTGAAAACAAAAAAAAACAACGTTTTTGGTTTATGAAGCTTTTGTTTTGTATTGTTAAAAAAAAAAAAAAAAATGCACAAACTCAAATACACATGACAAAAAAAAAAGTATTTCCAATCTCAAAGAGGTTAAAGATGTTTGCTTCTAGATAGACCTACAAGTCGCATCCGACAAGTGGACACCCGTAACAGGGGCAACACTTAGGCGTGAGTGGGCGTCCCACTACCCAGCGTCACATCTCTAACTCCTTTGCAAAAGGAAAAGAAGTTAAGTCTGAAAGAAGATGTCTACTTCTAGGTAGACCTACGAGTCGCATCCGACAAGTGGACACCCGTAACAGGGGCAACACTTAGGCGTGATGGGGCGTCCCACCACCCAGTGTCACATCCTTAACTCCTTTAGACTAAAAAAAAAAAAAAAAAAAAACGTTATTTTCGTTTAGGAAGCTTTTTTTTGTGTTTATTTTTAAAAAAAAGTATAAATAAATAAATAAAAAACTTTTCCACAAGCTCAAATACACATGGAAAAAAAAGAAGAGAAAAAGTATTTCCAATCTCAAAGGGGTTAAAGATGTCTGCTTCTAGATAGACCTACAAGTCGCATCCGACAAGTGGACACCCGTAACAGGGGCAACACTTAGGCGTGAGTGGGCGTCCCACCACCCAATGTCACATCCTCAACTCTTTCAAACTGAAAAGGAAATGCAAAAAAAAAAAAAGAGAAAAAAGTATTTCCAATCTCAAAGAGGTTAAAGATGTCTGCTTCTAGATAGACCTACAAGTCACATCCGACAAGTGGACACCCGTAATAGTGGCAACACTTAGGCGTGAGTGGGCATCCCACTACCCAGCGTCACATCTCTAACTCCTTTACAAAAGGAACAGAAGTTAAGTCTGAAAGGTTTAAAGATGTTTGTTTCTAGGTAGACCTACGAGTCGCATCCGACAAGTGGACACCCGTAACAGGGGCAACACTTAGGCGTGAGTGGGCGTCTCACCACCCAGTGTCACATCCTTAACTCCTTTAGACTGAAAACAAAAAAAAAAAAACGTTTTTGGTTTAGGAAGCTTTTGTTTTGTATTTTTTTTAAAAAAAAACTTTTGCACAAACTCAAATACACATGAAAGAAAAAGAAAATGTATTTTCAATCTCAAAGAGGTTAAAGATGTCTGCTTCTAGATAGACCTACAAGTCGCATCCGACAAGTGGACACCCGTAACAGGGGCAACACTTAGGCGTGAGTGGGCGTCTCACTACCCAGCGTCGCATCTCTAACTCCTTTGCAAAAGGTAAAGAAGTTAAGTCTGAAATGTTTAAAGATGTCTGCTTCTAGGTAGACCTACGAGTCGCATCCGACAAGTGGACACCCGTAAGAGGGGCAACACTTAGGCGTGAGTGGGCGTCCCACCACCCAGTGTTACATCCTTAACTCCTTTAGACTAAAAAAAAAAAAAAAAAAAAAACATATTTTTGTTTTAGGAAGCTTTTGTTTTGTGTTTATTTTTTTAAAAAATATAAATAAATAAATAAAAAACTTTTTCACAGGCTCAAATACACATGAAAAAAAAAGAAGAGAAAAAGTATTTTCAATCTCAAAAGGGTTAAAGATGTCTGCTTCTAGATAGACCTACAAGTTGCATCCGACAAGTGGACACCCGTAACAGCGGCAACACTTAGGCGTGAGTGGGCGTCCCACTACCCAGCGTCACATCTCTAACTCCTTTGCAAAAGAAAAAGAAGTTAAGTCTGAAAGGTTTAAAGATGTCTGCTTCTAGATAGACCTACAAGTCGCAGCCGACAAGTGGACACCCGTAACATGGGCAACACTTAGGCGTGTGTTGCGTGCTCAATGTTTAAAAGAAATATGCAAGGCTAGATCACTCAGAACATGCAAGCATACATGATCTTGTAGCAAGTAGTAAGTATTTTTTCATTCGATTTCCCACAGAGATTTATTATTAGTTACTCGTGAAGTGTGTTGTTAAGTAAGAATGGGTGGATTAAATGGAGTAGATTTGATTTTAAGGTGCCTAATTACTAAGGAATATGTAGAGGGTGCAAGCATGAACAAGTGTAAACAAATAACAAACTAGAATGTAAAGGAAAGAACAATCAAACAAAGAGAAAAAATGACTAAGGCAAATTTTAACTCAAGGGAATTGCGGGAACAACAATTATTTCGCAATGTTACCAACAGCAAAATGTGTGTAAAGTGTGTAAACAAGGGCTACTAACGACTCCTCTATAGGCTTTTTCCTACGATTCTCAAGCAGTAGATCAACTCACCATGCATCAAACTAACTCATTCTCATGTATCTTCCGATTTCATGCATTAGATTCTTTAGTTTACTCATGTCCAAGTAAAGTCTTAAGCATCTTGTTAAAACAGTAAGTTGTGATTTGTACTAGGAAAACGCCTATTCCTAGGTCGTTTTCTGGCTACCTTGAGAGGCTAGCATGAGTGTATGACTCTGAACTCTTACTCCTTCCAGAGGTTAGGAATTCTTTGGACAAAATGGATGGCCAATCGAAATTGCCCGTGGGATGAAGCTTACATACAATCAATGCATTCGCGAGCTATCCTACATGCTTGATTCACGTTTTTTTAACCTATAGCCTTGTCCTTAGCATGCCCTTATGTGATTTAGTTACTCATGGATGCAGGTAGAGTAGAAAGAGTAGATGAAGAAGACATGCTTAGAAGGATATTAAAGACAAAACAGAAGCTAAAAGACAGTAGCAGAGAGGTGAAGAAATTGCAAAGTGATGAAATAATGCGTTGATTAACCAATCGTTCGAACGAAACAAATAATGACTTGGAATAACTAAAGTAAAGACAGAAAGCAACGAAATGGAATAGAGTAGCTAATGAAAGAGAAATAACAACAAACAGTAATGGAAATAGAAAATTAAAGCAGGAAGCAGTAAAGCCGTGCGTGATTTCCTTCGTTGCGAACGCCTCAGCTGAAGGGTGAAAGGAAGCCTTGCTTGGATGAATCTAATCAGAAGCTTCCTATCAGATTGTCGACTCCAGCAGCTGAACCTTTCAAAACAACAGACGGAAGAGAGAAAAAGAGTGGAAGAAGCTGCGTTGAACTGAGAAGTCTACGCTGATCGAATGTGTTTCAACCCTCCTCTTTGACCTCCTTTTATAGTATTCTGCAGGTGCGATTGGGTCAAGGAGAACCATCCATTCTCAACGTCGTACTTCTACGTGGCTGGAGGAGAAAGCATGGATCCCTGAAATATCGGAACAAAACAGAAAAAGGTTAGCCAACTTACGGATTTCACTTAAAACATTGTGGTTTTAGCAATGTTTCCGCAATGCACAATTTTCATTCCTTTAACTTCGTTTTTCATTCCTTTTCTTTCCTTTTGCATACAAGTCCTAATTTAGCTTCATTCTTCTAATTCTCATATATAAGCACAAGTTCAAGCTAAATCCTATCAAAAACACTTACAAATACACAACTTCCTAACACAAATAAGTCCTAAAATACTCACTTTTGGAGACGTAACACACCCCCAAACTTAAGGTTTTGCTCGTCCTCGAGCAATCTAAGGACTTACTTAGGCTGCTGTTTTAACTTCTCTAACCACTTGCTGACTCCCCTAAGTTCCTATCTATGGCAATGCTGTCATGTGACACACTTCTAAGTTTACAACTACCTTCTCATTTTGCTTCTTCTGACTTCGCCAGCCTAATGATCCTACTGTTTCATTAACTCCCTACGACTGATCTACTTGCTTCTGTCATATAGTGCAACTATCCCTAAGGTTTCAAATTCTACCTAGCTTTACCCCAGACTCAGTACATGCTTCTAATTTTTACTTTTGAGCTACCTAGGATTCCTTAGAGTCATGCCAATCTTAGTATAAACCAGTGACAGTAGTACATTTAGAGAACAACCTAAACCCTGGCATCACTACATTGGACATACATTCATCTCCCTAAACAACCCTACAAGCTACAACTTTGTGCTTAGCTAATTGAGGATCAGAGTTCTTTTTATTCAGGACACCCAAGCCACAAAGTTGCAACTCCTAGGTATACATTCTTCTTCCCTAGTTTTTCCTTTCTTCTTTCTTACTTTGGTGGAGCCTCTCCTTTGGTTGCCTTTTGATGCAATGCCACTTGTGGGTTACACACTTGGCACTGATTACTCAGCACTTTAAGAGAGACACCCCTCTTTATTCTATTTTTCATTTTTTTTTTTTCAGTTCATCATTTTTTTGTAAAGGAGAAGAAGAATGCTTATGTTTAGAAGGAGAGAGGAATGTTCCTAGGCCTAGGGTGGCCTCCCCCAAACTTAAACTACTCATTGTCCCCAATGAGTGTCTGAGGTGGCACACCCCCAAACTTGTCCTAGAAGCATCTAGTCTAGGGCAAAACAAAGAGAATCTAAAAGTCCTAGGGATAGACAGAACATTCTTAAAGCAAATAACTCAGCAGCAGAAATTTGTAAAAAACAGTAAGGGAAGGACTTAAAGCTACGCATGCTGAGCAATTTAAGAGACTAATTTAAACTATCAAAGGTGCCTTAAGACACTCATCCAGCATGCTTATAGATAGGCTATATAAGGTAGTCAAGACAACAGCAAAAGAACAAAATTAAAACAGAACCAGCCTAGCTAATCAGTCAGTCAAAAGTATGCAATAACTAACAAAAATTGCGGATTCCGCAATAATTTCGCAATGAATATACAGGGCAGATATATCAGTAAGCAGCCCCTTTTGCATGCTATTTCCAGTCATCTCAGCTATACAAAAAGGAAACTAAAACATCCTACCTATTCAGATACCATCTAACTATACTAAGCTATTCTAAACAACCAAAATAAAGAACTAAAGACAGATCAAATATCGACTCAAAATACCAGAATTCACACAGTTTAACGAAAAGCAGTTTGATTTTTTTATTCTCTTGATATAGGGAACAGAAATACTCCCTTGAGTGCTCTTCAAACTAGCACTCAGACGTCCTCATCATCATCCCTCCGTGCTCTTGGAGGTGTCCATGGCTTCAGTAGGTCAGTGGGAAAGGCAGGGAAGATGCATCCTAACTGATCAGCAACGTCCTTATCCCTCGCTTGAGCATACTCAGCCCACTGCGCCATCTTCTTCTGAAGGTCCATCAGGCAGGCCATAGAGAGGGATTGAGCAGCAGCCAGGTCGTCTAGCTCAAATTCCATATTCCCCCTTCTTCGCATTCGCAGGCCTGTAGGCAGCTTCAGATGCCCCGTGTAGGCCAGCTGCCTCTCCATCCTCTCGATTGGTACACCTGCACGTAAGCAAAGCTTAGTGATTGTGTTGGGGAAGAAAAGAGGGCCCTTACCTTTTTTGGCACAGTCTGCTATTGAGGCTGCAATGACCTCACCAACATTGATTGTGAGGCCCCTCATGATTGCATATACCAGCAGCGACCTCCCTTGATTAATGGTGGTCTCATGGGTCACTGGGGACAGACGCCTTCGCACGAATGAAAACCAGACAGCTGCCTTGGCCGTGAGGGTAGCACTCATCAGAGTGTGCTTCCCATTGCGTGAGATCGTCCACGCTGCCTCAGGCTGGCCTATGATGCGCAGTGCTTCCTCCAAGACAGCCTCAGTTGGCGCATCAATGATCCTCGCATAGTCAGTATGCTTCTGCCCCTTGAGGCCATAGGCTTCATTGATAGCTTTGGCTGAAAAGTCAACCTCAAGCCCCCTCACCGTGGACAGGCCATCCTCAGGGTGTGTCAGATTCGCGTAGAAGTCGTACACCATGCTGGAGTAGGCGGGGATGGGCGGTCTGCACAGCTCTTCCCAACCGTGGTTGGTGATCCCTGCGCGCAAGAATTGCGGCAGGTCTGCCAATGCATCCAGGAACCCCTTCTCGTGGAGTAGGTCCCTCTTCCTCAGTTCAATGCTCCTTGATTCGGCGTCTGAAGACACATACCTCAAAGATTAAGGTTCATCTTCGGGGTATAACTTGGCCTTCCCCTTCTCCCTTGCCTTGGCTGACTCAGCAGCCTCGATCTTTAGCTTCTTCAGAGAGGGCTCACTACTAACCTTCTTCTTCTTGGATTTCTTTGAAGCTTTTGGCCGTTTGGCCTTGACAATCTTGGGGGCTTTCTTCCTCAACCGCGCCCTGGTGGTGATCTGTTGGAGGCAATCCCCCAACGTTTCATCCATCGAATCTTCCCCCTTTGCTGGGCTCTCGTGGCAGACGTCCCTCAAAGGAGAGAAGACCTCATCCTCTTCATCCGTTTCGTCGCCCCGTGCTGATTCTTGCTGTTCTTCATTTGGGATTTCAGGCTCGGGCGACGGCGATGGTGATGCTTCAGGGCTCTGCGGCGGTGGGGATTGTTCAGAGCTTTGTGGAGATGGAGAAGGCTCGGGGCTTTGCGCTGGTGGAGAGGGGTCAGGACTTTGTCTGGCCGTCTCGTAGGATGGACGGCCACTCCCTTGACTCTTCACAGTGGGAGTCTTTTCCTTGATCGATGCGTCCCCATTCTCCATCGTCCATTTGCGTTTCTTGGGCGTGCCTACTGGTTCAGACGGCCCAGCAGGGATCTCCGTCACCACCTTTCACTTCTTCTTGCGGACAGGGAGCTTAGAAGGTCGTTCAGGGCGCGCAGCTTCGGCCTCCGCTAAGGCAAGGAGTGCCTCTCTCGCAGCTGCCTCTGCTTCAGTGGCCTTCTTCTTGGACGCAGATCTCTCAGCCCGTGTAAGCACCATGGTGGAATCGAAAAGATCTGAAAAAGAGGAATTGCAGAGGAAGAAGAAGATAGTTTCTTGGAGTTCAATGAATGAAGGAAGCGTACGGGCCACAGCTATTCTAACGGCTATTTGTAATGATGTGAATCCCAACGGCTATTTCTGTTGCGGTTTTAGCAAATCCACCGCAATTAAATGGCCGTTGGAGATTTTTCTTGATTTAATTGCCAATATTCTCTCAACTTAATCTTTGATTCGGCCCGATATCTTCCCCGATTCTTTACCCTTGATTCATCTCCTTGATTTCCTCTTTTGATCCCCTATTAAATTCGTAATAAAAATCACACATAAACATATACAAACAACAACCGAAAAAAAACAGCAAAAATAAACTAAGGCATAGCCTCGCATGGACGAGCACAGTAATCACTCGTCTTCTCTCGGTCATATTTTCAAGCTTCAGATAAGAGGAAGGCCGAGAGAGTCTTCACATCTCCTTCCTCATAATAATGCTTCAATCGTGCACCATTAACCATGAACGGTTGCCCGTGCTGCAGGTTCCTAATCTCAATTGCACCATGAACAAACACGTTAGTTATAACAAAAGGACCTGACCATCTGGACTTAAGTTTGCCTGGAAATAATCTCAACCTTGAGTTAAATAACAAGACATGCTGGCCTTTCTTAAAGTCCTTAATCCTAAGTCTACTGTCATGCCAAATTTTAGTCTTTTCCTTATACATTTTAGCATTTTCATAGGACATATGTCTCAGCTCATCGAGCTCATGTAATTGCAGAGACCGCAATGTTCCCGCATCGGTCACGCAATAATTCAGCTCTTTCAAGGCCCAAAATGCTTTGATTTCCAATTCGAATGGTAAGTGACATGCTTTGCCATACACAAGTCTATAAGGAGACATACCTAGGGGTGTCTTATATGCAGTCCTATATGCCCAAAGTGCATCCTCGAGTTTAAACGACCAATCTTTTCTATTGGGTTTGACCACTTTTTCGAGTATGTTTTTAATCTCCCTATTTGATATTTCAGCTTGTCCATTCGAATGTGGGTGATAAGGGGTGGCTACTCTATGTCTAACATTGTATTTAGCCAACACTTTTTCCATAGCTTTATTAATAAAGTGTGTCCCTTCATCACTAATTATAGCACGGGGTGTACCAAACCTAGTAAAGATATGTCTATTAAGGAACTTAATGACTGTTTTGGCATCATTGGTTGGACATGCTATGGCTTCTACCCATTTAGATACATAGTCTACAGCTACAAGTATGTAAAGGTTACCTGCTGATGGGGGAAATGGTCCCATGAAGTCAATGCCCCACACATCAAAGTGCTCCAACTCTAAGATGTAAGTGAGATGCATCTCGTCCTTTCGACTGAGGTTACCTGTTCTCTGGCATTCATTGCAGCTGTGTGCATGGTCGTGGGCATCTTTGAAGATCGTGGGCCAATAGTAGCCACTCTGGAACACCTTTGCAGCTGTTCTTTGGCCACCAAAGTGTCCACCATAAGGAGATGTATGGCAGTGCTGCAGCACAGACTTCGCTTCAGCAGCTGACACACACTTCCTCAGCAAACCATCTGCACATGTTTTGTAGAGTGTAGGATCGTCCCAGATGAACTTCCTAGCTTCATGTAGGAACCTCTTCTTTTCTTGTCCTCCCTTGAAAGTTGGTAGTACCTGCGAGGCAAGGAAGTTAGCAATATCAGCAAACCAAGGTTCCTCATCGTTATCACGATGTGCTAATACAAAGACATGTTCATCGATAAAGGCATCAGAAATTGCGGTTTCCGCAATTTTATCGCAATTATGTTGCAATCGAGAAAGATGATCCGCAACCACATTTTCGCATCCTTTCTTATCTCTAATGTCTAGATCAAACTCCTGCAGCAACAATACCCATCTAATTAACCTAGGCTTAGCATCAGCCTTCCTCATAAGGTACTTTAGTGCAGAATGATCAGTATACACGATTGTCCTAGTGCCTACAATGTAATTCCTAAACTTCTCGCAGGCAAACACTACAGCTAGCATTTCCTTTTCCGTGGTTGTGTAATTACATTGTGCCTCATTAAGTGTCTTACTAGCATAGTATACAGGGTGTGTTAGTTTGTCAATCTTTTGTCCTAGCATAACCCCTACTGCATAGTCACTCGCATCACATAACATCTCAAATGGGAGGTCCCAATTTGGCCCTACTATAATAGGTGCTTTGACTAATGCTTCCTTAAGGGTTGTCCAGGCTAAGAAACATTCTTTTGAGAAGATGAATGGTTTATTCAGCTCTAGAAGCTCACACAAAGGCTTGGAGATCTTTGAAAAGTTCTTAATGAACCTTCTATAGAAACCTGCGTGTCCTAAGAAACTTCTAATGGCTTTCACATTCTGAGGTTCCACTAACTTCTCTATTATTTCAATCTTGGCCCTATCGACCTCCACTCCTGCTCTAGACACTCTATGACCTAGGACTATCCCTTCTTCCACCATGAAGTGGCATTTCTCCCAATTAAGGACTAGGTTGGTCTCCTCACACCTAGCCAGGACTTGTCCTAAATTCTCTAAACAGTTTGTAAATGAATCACCAAAGACTGAGAAATCATCCATAAATATCTCTATCATGGATTCATCTAAGTCAGAGAAGATTGCCAACATGCACCTTTGGAACGTTGCTGGTGCATTGCATAAGCCAAAAGGCATTCTGCGAAAAGCAAATGTTCCAAAGGGACAGGTGAAGGTTGTCTTCTCCTGGTCCACAGGGTCTATGGTGATTTGGTTATATCCAGAATAACCATCTAGAAAGCAGTAATAAGCTCTACCAGCTATCCTATCTAACATCTGGTCGATAAATGGTAAAGGGAAGTGATCTTTTTTTGTTTCCTTATTCAATTTTCTATAGTCCATACAGACTCTCCATCCTGTAATAGTTCTAGTTGGAATCAGTTCATTGCTCTCATTCACTACTACAGTCATCCCCCCCTTCTTAGGTACACATTGTATTGGACTCACCCACTGACTACTAGCTATAGGGAAGATTACACCTGCATCTAACCATTTTATGATCTCTTTTTTAACTACCTCTTTCATAGAGGGGTTCAGCCTACGTTGGTGATCTACTCGGGGTGTATGCTCTTCTTCCAATATTATCTTATGCATGCAGTAAGAAGGGCTAATACCTCTAATGTCAGCAATCGTCCATGCAATAGCCTTTTTATGTTGCTTAAGTAATAATATCAACTCAATTTCATGCTTTGCACTCAATTTGGACGAAATAATAACAGGCAGAGTATCATCACTTCCTAAATATGCATACTTAAGATGTTCAGGCAGTGGTTTTAATTCTAAGATAGGTGGATGCTCAATGGATGGTTTCAATGGATTCATGGATCTTTCAGTCAAATCAGTAGTCATACAAACATGCTGAGGGTTATTCACAGGTATGTCCATTATTTCAGCTATGTTTAAGTCAGTTACATCTAATTGTACATAATTATTGGCATGCTTAATCAATAATTCATGCTCAAGTTGTTCTTCCATCAGTGAATCTATTATGTCCATACTTGCACAAGATTCAGAGTCAGAAGGATACCTTAGGGCTTTAAAAACACTAAACTTAACCTCCTCATCATGAACCCTCATAGTGAGCTCACCTTTCTGGACATCAATCAGGGCCCTACCTGTGGCTAGAAATGGTCTGCCTAATAGGATAGGGACCTCCTTGTCTGCTTCATAATCCAGGATGATGAAGTCTGCAAGAAAAATAAACTTGTCAACCTTTACAAGAATATCCTCAATCTTACCCTCAGGGTATGTTATGGATCTGTCTGCAAGCTGTAAGGTGACAGTGGTGGGACGTGCTTCTCCTATTCCTAGCTGGCGGAATAGTGATAGAGGCATGAGGTTTATGCTGGCTCCCAGGTCACAAAGAGCTCTGCCCACGTGCTTGCCTCCCAACTCCACTTGTAGGGTGAAGGAACCAGGATCCTTCTCCTTCTTTGGTAGCTTGTTCTGGAGTATAGCACTGCACTCCTCGGTGAGATTCACTGTTTCAAATTCACCAATAATTTTTTTGTTAGTGATTATATCCTTAAAAAATTTAACATAAGAAGGCATCGATTGCAAAACCTCTACAAAAGGAATATTAACATGCACTTGCTTAAGAATTTCTAAAAATTTGTTAAAGTGCACTTCCTGTTCTTGTTTTTTCTTTAGCCTTCGAGGAAATGGAGGTGGTGGCTGATAACTCCATTTTGGAGCTATTAAATACGTCCTAATTATAGCTAAAGACCGCTTCCAATTGATTAAATGTATCTCTTTTGTAGGAGAAAAGCGGCAAAGAGCTCGTGCGTCCATTGGGCGTGTTCGAGAGCTTAAAGCAGAGTTTTAGCGCCCCGGGAATGCATCGGGAAGAGGGGAGTTTGTTCCGTGAAGAAACGGGCCAAAACAGCCTTGGAGAGGCAAAGCATCAGCCCCAAACCCGAGAGCCAGCGTCGAGCTATAGCGTCGAGACGCTGGCTCGACGCTGGAAAAACCCGAGAGCAAGCGTCGAGTGATAGCGTCGAGACGCTAGCTCGACGCTGCCCTGGCGTCGAGACCCTGCTTGGCGTCGAGACGCTCCGGAGGAGGCGCGCGCAGGAAATTCATCGGGGCAGCGTCGCGACGCTGGCCTTGCGTCGCGACGCCAGCGCGCGCGCGCGCGGATCACTTAGGGCACAGCGTCGAGACGCTGGCCTAGCGTCTCGACGCTACGACGAAGGCAGTAGCTAAAAGACGATTTTTCTGCACTTTTTTGGCATTCTTCTTGGAGCTTCATCTTCTTCATCTCTCAGCTGATTTGGACGATTCTTCTTCCCTTCTTCCCCATTTTCTCTCTACTTTCCGTGGAGCTCCGCCATTGTTGGCATGTGAGTGAGCTCCACTTCCATTTGTAATAGGTAGATGAACTCTTCCATGGTCGTTGGTGGAGCGGGATTGACGATCCGCGCCATGAGCGGCTAAGGTAAGAGTGACGGTTTGGGATTTTGTTTAGGGGAATTTTGTTAGACATTATTGCTTTGATAATCTGAGTATGAATTTGCATATTGGTTCTGTTTACATAGCATTTATTTACTTTGCTTAATCCAACGCGCATGCTAAATTATGTTGATTGACACTCGGATAGTTTCGCATGTTGTGTATGTTAAAGAGTAGCGATGCCGTGCCTCTCACTGCTCGACTAAGTAACACAGGTAAATAGAACTAAATCGAAGTATCGGGTCGGGTAGGATAATTGTTGGTTGCATACGGCGTTTGCGGGCAACCTACTAGCAATTAGAATTCACGCCCGAATGTTCGTCGCGGTTAGCTAGTAACTGTCTAAATTCATCTTAGGACTGATCATCTTAATGTGAGATTAGATAACGTGTAATTAGGACTGTGTGGCCTAATTAAAATCCATGAAGTCGGCTACTTTGGGGCTTCTCTGGTAGTCGTCCGCGTGCTTAGTAAACTGAATTCCATGTTATTAGAATTAAATGATAAGTTGTATTTGTCTAACAATTGACCCCGAGACTCCCCAAACCGTGCACACGTTTTCTACATATTATTTCTTCCTTCCGTTAGCTTTTGCATTATTTCTTATTTGCATGATAAAACCCCCCGTTACCAATTAAGCGATCAAATCCCAATTTCATTAGTAAATTCAACTCTCCTATTCCTTGGATCGACCCTGTTACCACTGGCTGCAAAGCCTTGGCAATAGGCATTATAAATTTATTTTGGCAAGCCTCGACAGCTTGAATTTATAGCGATAGTTCAAAAATATCGTTACCAGTGGCACATATGCAGGCACTTCAGGTCGCCTCAGGATAGGTGGAGGCCTTGGAATTTCTTCTAGCTCTTCTATGATTGGTTCCAGCCTCGCCCCTGATGTGCTTGTTGATGGTTGACCATGGTTTGGCAGAGATTCCAGTGGAGCACTAGACTCTTCATTCTCTACTCTCTTTGGTGTTTCTCTAGTGTTGCTCACCAATGGTCTACCACTGCGAAGTTCATATGCTTGAACCTGTTCTTTTCCATCTCTCCTTGGCACCTCAGTGTCAGCAGGCAGCCTACCTTGGGGCCTATTTTTGAGTTCATTGGCTAGTTGCCCTATTTAGATCTCTAGGCTCCTAAGGGTAGCTTGCTGACTTTGTAGAGTGGCATCATTCTTGGCGATGTACTCCTTAAGTAAATTTTCTACAGAAGACCCTATTGGTTGGTTATATGGTTTTTGATACATGGATTGGTTATTTTGAAGAGTGAAACCAGGTGTTCCACTCGGTCTTGGTTGGTTTGGAGCTTGGTTAGTATTTTGTTGGCCACCCCATGAAAGGTTTGGGTGGTTTCTCCAACCAGGATTGTAAGTATTAGAATAGGGGTTGTTCCTAGGCTGCTGTTGGCTTCCAACATAGCAGACTGAGGCTGGATTCCCAGGACAGTATTCATACAGGTGCCCTTCCCCACAGAATCCACAGATTAGTGTCTCACCTTGACTTGTTTGTGCCCCCATTGAGATGGCTGCTGCGGTGTTGACACTGGATTGGAGATTGGTTTGAGCCATTTGTTTGACTAGGTTGGTCAGGGCGTTTATTTGGCTACTCATGGCACTGAGTGCATCCTTGTCTTGAGCTCTTCTAGGCTCTACTGGATCATCTGACCACCTACAGTGAGTTGCTGAGATCTTCTCCAGGATCTCATAGGCTTCGTTATAGCTTTTAGAAAGCATGGAACCACCGGCTGATGAATTCAACACTTGCCTAGTGCTGGGGTTGCATCCTTTGAAAAAGACTTCTATTTGGATACACCCTGGGATGCCATGGTGTGGACATTTAAGTAGAAGGTCCTTGAACCTTGTCCAAGCTTCGTGAAGAGACTCATTTTCAGCTTGTTTGAATTTAATAATGTTATCACGAAAGTTTGAATTCCTATCAGGTGGGAAATATTTGACTAGGAATTTCTCAGCCAGATCTGTCCAATTGACAACTGATCCGGAAGGTAATGAGTTTAACCACGTTTTGGCTTTGTCCCTTAAGGAATAAGGGAAGAGGTAAAGCCTCAAAGCTTCTTGGGAAACTCCAGGGATAAGAAAGGTATCACTAACTCCTAGGAAGTTTCTAAGATGGTTGTGGGGGTCCTCATTTTCCACTCCAAAGAATTGTCCCACAGTGGACAACATTTGGAACATTACTGGCTTTAACTCGAATGAGTTGGCAGTAATTTCAGGGCGGATTATGCTTGGGTTTAGCTCCCCAGGCATAGGTACTAGGTAGGAGAGGATGGCACTATCCTTGTCATTCGCTATTTCGATGGGATTGCGAGTGGTAGGTACCGGATTTGGGTCTGGTCTTTCCATTTCTTCTTGATAGAATTGCGGAGACTCCGCGGTTTCAACAATTATTTGAGGTATAGAGGGTTGGTTAAAGAGACGTTTCTTAGCTTTGTTTCTGGCCCTAAGTAATCTCTCAGGCTCAGGATTGAACTCTAGATCGCTACTTGAATGCTCATTCATAAACTAACCCAATGGTACCTGCAAAAGAAATGAGAAAAGATTAGTTCCAATAGATGCTAAACTTTGTGTTTCTAACTTAACAAACTTCGTTTTCACTAAACTAAATCCCCGGCAGCGGCGCCAAAAACTTGTTGCGTGCTCAATGTTTAAAAGAAATATGCAAGGCTAGAGCACTCAAAACATGCAAGCATACATGATCTTGTAGCAAGTAGTAAGTATTTTTTCATTCGATTTCCCACAGAGATTTATTATTAGTTACTCGTGAAGTGTGTTGTTAAGTAAGAATGGGTGGATTAAATGGAGTAGATTTGATTTTAAGGTGCCTAATTACTAAGGAATATGTAGAGGGTGCAAGCATGAACAAGTGTAAACAAATAACAAACTAGAATGTAAAGGAAAGAACAATCAAACAAAGAGAAAAAATGACTAAGGCAAATTTTAACTCAAGGGAATTGCGGGAACAGCAATTATTTCGCAATGTTACCAACAGCAAAATGTGTGTAAAGTGTGTAAACAAGGGCTACTAACGACTCCTCTATAGGCTTTTTCCTACGATTCTCAAGCAGTAGATCAACTCACCATCAAACTAACTCATTCTCATGTATCTTCCGATTTCATGCATTAGATTCTTTAGTTTACTCATGTCCAAGTAAGGTCTTAAGCATCTTGTTAAAACAGTAAGTTGATTTGTACTAGGAAAACGCCTATTCCTAGGTCGTTTTCTGGCTACCTTGAGAGGCTAGCATGAGTGTATGACTCTGAACTCTTACTCCTTCCAGAGGTTAGGAATTCTTTGGACAAAATGGATGGCCAATCGAAATTGCCCGTGGGATGAAGCTTACATACAATCAATGCATTCGCGAGCTATCCTACATGCTTGATTCACGTGTTTTTAACCTATAGCCTTGTCCTTAGCATGCCCTTATGTGATTTAGTTACTCATGGATGCAGGTAGAGTAGAAAGAGTAGATGAAGAAGACATGCTTAGAAGGATATTAAAGACAAAACAGAAGCTAAAAGACAGTAGCAGAGAGGTGAAGAAATTGCAAAGTGATGAAATAATGCGTTGATTAACCAATCGTTCGAACGAAACAAATAATGACTTGGAATAACTAAAGTAAAGACAGAAAGCAACGAAATGGAATAGAGTAGCTAATGAAAGAGAAATAACAACAAACAGTAATGGAAATAGAAAATTAAAGCAGGAAGCAGTAAAGCCGTGCGTGATTTCCTTCGTTGCGAACGCCTCAGCTGAAGGGTGAAAGGAAGCCTTGCTTGGATGAATCTAATCAGAAGAGAAGATAGATCTTCTCTTCTTCCTATCAGATTGTCGACTCCAGCAGCTGAACCTTTCAAACCAACAGACGGAAGAGAGAAAAAGAGTGGAAGAAGCTGCGTTGAACTGAGAAGTCTACGCTGATCGAATGTGTTTCAACCCTCCTCTTTGACCTCCTTTTATAGTATTCTGCAGGTGCGATTGGGTCAAGGAGAACCATCCATTCTCAACGTCGTACTTCTACGTGGCTGGAGGAGAAAGCATGGATCCCTGAAATATCGGAACAAAACAGAAAAAGGTTAGCCAACTTACGGATTTCACTTAAAACATTGTGGTTTTAGCAATGTTTCCGCAATGCTTCTGCAATGCACAATTTTCATTCCTTTAACTTCGTTTTTCATTCCTTTTCTTTCCTTTTGCATACAAGTCCTAATTTAGCTTCATTCTTCTAATTCTCATATATAAGCACAAGTTCAAGCTAAATCCTATCAAAAACACTTACAAATACACAACTTCCTAACACAAATAAGTCCTAAAATAGTCACTTTTGGAGACGTAACAGCGTGAGTGGGCGTCCCACCACCCAGTGTCACATCCTTAACTCCTTTAGACTGAAAAAAAAAAAACATTTTTTTGTTTAGGAAGCTTTTGCTTTGTATTTAAAAAAAATAATAATAAAATAAAATAAAAATAATAAAAACTTTTCCATAAGCTCAAATATGTTTTGTATTTTTAAAAATAAAAAATAATAAAAAAAAAAAAAAAACTTTTTCACAAGCTCAAATACACATGAAAAAAATTGCGTTCGGATTTGGAATCAATTCAGACGACACGAGTTTCAAGTAGAGTTTGTTTTGTTGTCTAATTATAGTCAACAAGAAAAAAAAAATAATAAAGTAAAAAACAATACATGGAGATGAGATGTCGCGCTCCAAATTTCTATGTCTAAATTTTAATTTTAAAACTCCCAATTTCAAATTTTCATGTCCAAAAAAAAATTATTACATGCGATTTTCAAAATTCTTAAGTATAGATTTTGAGTCTAAGCTTCCAATTTCCTAAGTTCATAAGTCTGCTAAATCTCAAATTCCAAACCTTCTAAGTTACAAATTAGATATAATTTCTAATTACCAACTCTCAATTACATAGTTTTCTTCCTAAGCTACAACGGTTTAAAATCACATATTAAAATTATCATATTCCCGTAAGCTACAAATTAAAATTTCTCATTACACAACATCCATAATCACATCCAAAATTAAAATTACAACCTTAGTCCATAATCACAATCAAAATTAAAGGTCAATCGCAGTCCATAAAATTCCAAAATTAAAACCAAAGTCCATAGTCACAATACACTCCACAAAAAAAAATTAAAATTCCAAAATTAAAACCAACCATCCATAGTCACAATACAGTCCACAAAAATTTTAAATTTCAAAATTAGAACAACAGTCCATAGTCACAATACAGTCCACAAAAAAAAAATTGAAATTCCAAAATTAAAACCAACCATCCATAGTCACAATACAGTCCACAAAAATTTAAAATCCCAAAATTAAAACAACAGTCCATAGTCACGGTGCAAAAAAAATTTAAAACCCAAAAAATTAAATCAATAACAGTCCAAAGTACAACTTAAAATATACAAATCAATAGAGATAATAGAAAAATTACTTGTAGCAATTCCTCAAATCGATCAAGCTTCAGCGATAAGCCGCAATTCTTAACGCTGTAAAAAAAATGAAATATAATTCAGAGCGATTTGTATCCAAGAGCTCGAAAGAAAAAAGTATATATAAATAAAAATAAAAAATCAAATCAAATCAGTAAGTTAAGGAAAAAAAAAATACTTACAGAGGCAGCGAGAGACCCGACGCGGGCTGCGGCGTGTGGCGGAGCAGGCGCGGCGGCGGTGGGCTGCGGCGTGCAGCGGAACGGGCTGCGGTGGTGCAGAGCGAGGCGGTGCGGGCTGGCGGCGGCGTGCAGCGGAACGGGCTGTGGCGGTGCAGAGTGAGGCGGCGCGGGCTACGGAACGGTCTGCGACGGTGCGGAGCGAGGCTGACGGCGGCTGACTTCTCCTCTCCTCTTGCCTTTTCAACTTCTTCAAACAAAGAATGAGAAAGGGCTTCTCATTCCTTTTATACTAAGGGATGAAACCTAAGGGAAGGAGGATTAGGGTTTGAAGGTGAATTTACTAAAATATCATTCACTTAAGTTAAGAAATTCTGCAAAAAAAAAATATACAAAGATGGACTCGAGCTTAGGACCAAAGAAGTCAATAGTCATCCAAGTTCTGCTCAACCAACCAAACTTCTTTGTTATTATTTGTCTTCACATTTTATTATTGCATTCGGCTTATCATTTAGGCCAAAATAAAATTTTCAACACTCCTACCCCGAATTCAAGCCAAACTTCAAGAAAATATCATAGTTTTTCCTAAAATTAAAATTTTGGGCATGTTCCAAATTTAATTTCCAAGCAAAATTTAGAGTCAAAGGTTATCTAAATCCGAGTCTCAAATCAAAATTGGCGCATTTTGGTATACTTCAAATTTTATTCCACATTGAAACTGGGGTAAAGTTCAAAGTCAAATTCTATTCAAAATTCAATTGGGCATACGCAAAACTCTACGCTACATCCCAAAATGGAACTAAGGTAGAACCAAAAAAAATACCGAAGTTCAAATCAAGTTTCTGCTAAATAAAAAGGATCAAAAGTGTGAGCTAAATTCATATTTTTTTGGTCAATTGGCATAAAAAAAGTGTATCAATCAAAATAATTGATTTATGGATGAAATCTCATATTTCGATAAAATTGATATGGCAAGGCGGAGTCGAAATTAGGGGTGTCCTACGTTTCGATTTCTCTATTTTATTTTTCCGAGACTCACCCACACATACTTGTGCATAACTCTCGAAAAATGGGCATTTGTTGACCGAGAAATTTTGGCCTATCAACGGTCGCCACGTGTCTTCATCACGGCCGGTGGATCAGATAGACTTGACCGAGCAAATTCAGTCACACCGCAATTGGGCTCGGTATCGAATCGGTCCAGAAAAGCTATTCAAAAGACAATTTGGCCCAAAGGCCAAGCCCATTGGACTCAGAATTCAAAAGCTCATTGGACCAAGCCCATTGGGTCCAAGCCCATTGGATCCAAGCCCAAGCCCATTGGATCCAGACTCAAGCCCACCAGGCCCATGAGAACTCTATAAATAGAGAGTTCATTCTTCATTTTTAAAGTTCAGAAAATTTATACTCCTAGGAGCTCAGAGAGAATTTCCAAGGAACGAAGACTCCCTGAATCCTTGGAAGACTGAACGATCATTCAACATCGAGAACAAGCTGGGAAGCCCTCGAAACAAATCAAACATCGAGAACAAGCTGCGAAGCCCTCGAGATACGTTTACATTTAAGAGAGAGAATCAGAGGATCAAACATTAGAGATTGTAATCCACTACGCACTGATACATACAAATACATCAATACAATTCAAATTTCATTTACACGTGTTTAAATTTCCTTCGTCGAAATCTCCGTGTGAACACAAATCATCCATAAAAGCAAAATAAGAAATTGGAAGTCATGGAAAAGAGCAAAAAAAGAAAGAAAATAAAACATGGCATGAGACTTAAAGTATGATTTTTTAATTTAAAAATAATATATAAAATTTGGTCAATCAAACTCTGCCACATGACTAAGCTGCAAAAGATAGTTGTAGCTCGGGATGCAAGTAAGTTTTACTCTTCTCCAATATCTCAACTAGTTAAAGTATTATATTCTCGATTAGATTGTCAAATGGTTAAACTCCGCACCACCTTTTTTTGTTGAATTAAAAAAATATAATAGCCTTTGTTGAACTAAAAAAAAATATAAAAGTAAATGTTTAGAGGACTTCTAAAATGGAGAAATTGTATTGTATTTAATATATGAGCAATTTTATTAGTTTATTTATTCACAATATTCTCTTAAGCTCTGCCAGGTATTCCCCAAATGTTTTGCACCTAATAAACTGTATTTTTTTAATATTGTTTTTATTTTATTTCTCTTTTTAATGTAAGGGTCCACTATTATAATAATAATATTATTTATTGTTATTATTATTATTATTATTATTTATGTACAGAAGAAACAAGACAAAAGCATTACAAAGGAATTAAACAGAAGGTGCATAAAAAAGACGGCGTTGTTCGCCCAGGATGTTCTTCCACCCAAAATTGGGTTGTTTTGGTCCTTGGCAAGCTCATGTGCAGTTGTTTCTTCTTTGCAAGAGAAGGAGGGCTGTTTTTTAATAATATTGTATTTTTTAAAATTTATTATAAAAATATTGTAAGTTTGAAACTATTTTTAAAAATATTGCAGTTTCAAATGGAGGTTATCTTTTCGACCTCCACACGCAACCAAAGGATGAAGGTCGTCTTTTCAAAAGACGATCTTGCTCCACATGGATGGAGGTCTGACGACATTCATCCGTATGTACTTCTTTTATTAAAAAAATGATATTTTTATAACCAGATATTCAAAATTTTCAAAAAAGACATGGTTGGAAAGCTTACAGCATAGCTTCAATTTGATACCTGATCTATTTTTGGAGTTGTGTATCAAAAGATAGAGACCATCGAAGTTGGACTATAGTTCTGCAAATTTCAAAACTGAAAATTCTTTTGAGGAGTGCATTAAAAAATTGATATCATTTTACCCATATATTCAAAAACTTCGAAAAGGGTACTGTTGAAAAGTTAACACAGAGAGCTTCAATTTGATACCTAGTTTCACTATTTTGGAGTTGTGTATCAAAAGATATATATCGTCAAAGTTATGAAAACTTCACTAAACCCAAAACTGAAGATACGACTGAAAACTTCAAAACTGTAGTCAAACTTTGACGATCTGTATTTTTTAATACACAACTCTACAAATAGTGAAACTAGATATCAAATTGAAGCTCTCTATGTTAGCTTTTCAACCATACCTTTTTCGAAATTTTTTAATATCGGGATAAAAAGATGTCAATTTTTTAATGCACTCCTCAAAACAATCTTTAGTTCTGAAATTTGCAAATAGTGAAACCAAATACGCTGTATTTTGAATATCTGGTTAAAAAAATATCATTTTTTTAATAAAAGAAATACATACCGACCTCTTCAAAAGACGACCTCCATCCATGTGGAGCAAGATCGTCTGTTCAAAAGACGACCTTTGCTTCATCTTTTCAAAAGACAACATTTGCTTAGGTGTGGAGGTCGTCTTTTGAAAAGACTCCCTCCATTTAAAACTGCAATAATTTTAAAAATAGTTTCAAACTTACAATATTTTTATAATAAGTTTTAAAAAAATACAATATTATTAAAAAACAGCGAAAGGAGAGAGTTTTTTTCTTTTTAATTATTATATTATATTATTTTTTATTTTAAAAAATGACACATCAGCTCCAATTAATTAGGTAACAGGCACTATTAATTGAGGAACCAAAATCAAACATTTTCTAAATATCAGCGATTTAATGATTTTAAAAGCAGAACCAAAAAAGTATTTTGCCTTATTTACCATTCACTCTATTATAAGTACAACTCATTATTTAAACCAACTCAACACCCCAAACAGCCACTTCAAAGCAACGCAACAAAATGCAAATTTGAAAATGACAAATCATTTTTATCATGGAACCACTTCAAAAACATGTTTTTAATCGTTCAAAATCAATTTCATATTTTAGAATCGTTTTAAATATGACAAATGATGAAACCACTTCAAAAACATGTCTTTAATCGTTCAAAATCAATTTCATATTTTAGAATGCAAAATCACTAGCCCAAACTCAAACTCAAAAGTCTATTAATGTTCTTGTCAATATAATGATATTCACTTGCCAATTTTAAATTGTTCTTATTGTTGGTCATAACTAAGCTTACAATCTGAAATGAACCAATGAATATACTAAATAAAGGTTTGGCTTCAAAACCTTTAAATTAAAGCTTCTTTTTTTAGTTTTATTTTTTTCAAAAGACAATATGAACAATATATTCAAATAATAATAGTTGGTTAATTTTGGCTAAAATTAAACCCACCATCATTTCTCCACAATAAACTCATCGATTTCAATTCCTGTATGTCTTGCTTCTCCTTGCAATCTCAAAAAAACTTCATCTCCAACTTTAAGTGAGGTAACAGGGATGGCTTTCTTCTCATTTCCTGCACAACGTTGCAACCAAGATTTGGCAAAAACAAACAAGCAACCAAACAAAAACAATACAAAGTTCCAATAAACTTGAACTGGCACGAATTAAAACGACCTCGACCGGGGCAGACTAAGGCAACTGTTTCCGCATTCTGCAGAAGGATGCTGTAAGCTGTTTGCCCATCTGAATCTCTCTGCCAAATAGTACATTATTCTCACAAGTCATTTCTAGCAACAGACCTACTAAAGCGAAACGACCTATCCTAGCATTATTGATAAAGGAATCCCGAATATGAGATAAAAAACATGTGGAGTTGGGAGGACTCAAACCTCTTAAATCTTGGTCGATGTTATATGTCTTAACAAGTTGACCTATGCTCAAGTTGGTATAAAGGAATCTCGATCCTTACATATATTATCGTTGTTCTTGTTATTGTCATGTGAATTACAATTACGTTTTCAAATGGAAACTAACAAAACTTATCAAGTTAATGTAGGGTTAAAGTAGCTTCTTTTTGCTTCACCAAATGGACAAACATAGAAGATTTCAGCTGTAGATCATAAATTAAGGTTCAAAGTAAGCAGCAGAGAAACTAAGGAAGTTGTCTACCCCAAATAAACAAAGCACAACTTTTAATTGGGAAGCGTAAGTATAGGAAGCAAAGAGGTTGGAACTTTTACACCAAGAAATAGCCTAATAAATGATAATATCAAATAACACTTCAAAGGGTTGTTATTTTTCCAAAAAAAAACTTTGGTTTCGTTTCTTCCAAAGAAACCAAAAAAAAGCCCAGGTGATGTGCATCCACAATAAGGCCTTTCAAGAGGCCTTTGCATTCTTGAAAGGGTGACCCAACAAAACACAACCTTTTTCAGTTTCCCCATTCATAGAAACATCAATAGATTTGAAACCAATATGCAAGATTTTGATAGAAACACGGTGCGCACCTTTGCCTGGATGAGGATCAGCTGCCTAGTCTCGATCTTTACACGTCCAACAATAGTGGTTCGTTGTTTGCCATCTTGATCAACTACAATTACCTCTTTCCCTGTTCGTAACTCGGAAAGGTAGCTAGTTTTCCCTCCCGGCACAGCTACGTAGGCATGGACAGGTCCCTGGACATTCACAAGGTAATGAAAAAGCCACAAAAGAATAAAGGAGTACCATTCTTATTGCTTGTTGAGACTACTCAACAATTGAGCCAGAAGATTATGCTGAACTCACAGCATTGACACGAAAAGGCCGGCTAGCAATGTAATTTGACTCTAAGCATTCAGAGTGAACAAGGAACAGTCCTCGAGCATAGGACCCGACCTACAGAAGAATTTCATCTGTTTAGATACTACACAAGAAACTAGGAGAGCAATTAAAATACCATTTTGGTCCTTGTACTTTGAGACTTGTTCTATTTTAGTCTCACAAATATCTAAATTTAGTCTTTGTACTTTCAATAAAACTTAAAATTAGTCCTTATTGTTAGTTTCAAGTTAATTTTTATCAAAATTGGTAAAATAATAATAGTAATTTCCATTCAAGACAAGACACAATATGAATATCTTTTCAATTTTTTTTTTTTTTTTTTTTTTTTATAAGAAACAATTTCATTGATGTATGAAATTTACAAAAGGGATCATGGGTCCATGGTGATTATTCTTTCCAAAATTTATAAAGAGAAGGCTAATAGAGATTAAATTTGTTTTGAAAAGTTAACTATAAGCAAACAGTAAGGACTAATTTTAAGACTTATTGAAAGTACAAAGACTAAATTTGGACATTTGAAAATACATGGATTAAACCTGAACAAGTCCCAAAGCACAGAGACCAATATGGTATTTTAACAAAAAAAAAAAAAATCAGAAGAGGGGGATGGAGGATTACAAGAAGCCCTTCGCCGGGTCTCATGAGACTACAGAGATCGACACAAACTCGATCTCCCATACCAGCAACATGAATTTGAGTTATAGTAGCCTTAGTCAAGTTCAAAAGATTACTAGCTTCACTTCTTCTGTCAAAATAGTCCTGATGACATTAAAACAAAATAAGGAGCAAGACTTTGCACTAGAATAAATCAGGAAAAATGATAAACCACCTTTAGCTGAAAAACAGCTTCAGGATCTCCGACTTTCAAAATAACTCCGCCCAGACCGTGTTCGAGCGCCTAGAAACACAACTGAATTCAAATCATATTTTATGATGTTAAGAAAATTACATATAGTTCTTCAGTTATATGTACTATTCAGTCCATCTTTCCACTCTGATACAGCCTCAAATGTGCACCTCAAGGAAAATTTGGGCTTCAATAGGAGATTTTGAGACGGCAAACACTGTTTTCTTACTCCCATGAAACGCTGCAACAATATTTTCTGCAGGTATTATCTGAACATAAAAAATTAAGACCTGTCAGTTGGCTTACATTGAAAGGAGAATCAGAAGTTGATAGGTTAAAAAGTGGTTAGTATTTGCTTCGATTATCAGTAAAATTATACTTGTTTCAGTCCCTTCTCTAAATTATATATTCAAACCCAGAGAAAGAATTATTCAAGTTAAGCACAAATTAGTGACATACAGTAAAAGAAAAGCAATGTCGTTTGAGGATTAGAAGATCTGAAAACAAATAAAAATAGTTAGAAGTCTGAGCAGGCTTATCAGTTAAGCAAGTATGAACCTGCCAGTCTTGTAAATCAACAACAACTTTATCTGCAGATGCATTTACTGGTTGAAGCTGCTCCAACTGGTGGGGGTTAGAGACCTCAACAACTGTGGCAACTAGTCTACTCTCTCCATCAAAAACTCCATCCTCTTTAATAAAAAGAGGATGTATTAGTGCAATTGCTGCACAATCAAATTAGATAACTCAAAAAAGTTAACAGTGATACTGATGATGACACTCTTGGACCAAAATTATATCAGAAAATCACAAGTCCTTGTTTTTTTCAAGCTAGTCTTGAATATTTTAGAAGTTTCACCTATGTATCCAAAATATCAAAGTTAAAATTAGAAAATGGACTGGCGATTTGTCATTTAAAATAGAAATAGAAATAAAAGTGAAAGGCAAGTGCTTACAGGACCATTCATCAGCAAGCTCCCTATGATGAGGCGAGAAGATGAAGGTGCTCCATCCCCTCTCAACCGCAGCCGTCATAACCTGCCGATCCTCACTCCAAATCCACACCTCCTTCGACGAGGAAGCGTAACAACACTGTAAACGACTTGCACTCGAAGATTTACATTCGCTACAATCCCTCGAAATTAGGGCGCGAAGTTTCAGATTATCTGCGAACCTCACCAAAGATTAAGTCTATAACGATGTTAAACCGATGAGAAAGAGAAGAGAAATGTGAACTCAAATGAGAACCTGGTGTTTTGGGGGTGTTGATTCGTTGTTTGGGAAGAAGTGAACAAACAGGCGACGAACAGAGCAAGGCCATGGCCATGGCCATCGTTTTCTTCAATTCTCTTTCGCTCGTCGCTTTGGAAGCCCAATGGTCCGGTGAAGATGAAGGTGGGCCGCTATATTACTGAAGCGACGAGTCGATTGTATAAAAAGGCAGCCATTAGCATTTCCCTTTACAAAAATATTTTAACCTGTGGTAAGTTATCAAAAATACTCCCAAAAAAAAAAACTTTCCAAAAGTTTCAAAATACTAATGAAATATGAAAATGGATCAAAATTGTGTGACATAAAAAAAAAATTGAAAAAGTTGGAAATTTAAAGTGTTAAAAAAATATATGAAAACTCTATTTTATCGATTCAAAACATCCTTAAAAATTCGGTAGAAAATAAATTAGATGTTCATGCTTTGTTTTACATCTCAGTCTCTCAGATATCAATATTTTTTTTCATTTTTTTTTATGTCACGTAAATGTTAAATTCTAACCGTCCACATTAATAAATTTTATGTTTTTTTTTAATGGTGAGGGCATTTTTGAAAAATTATTCATAGTTCATAGATATTTTTAAAATATTTTTCATAATCTAAAGGTATTTTTGAAACTTTTGAAATTTCGAGATATTTTTTAAACCAAACCTAAGTTCAAGGATATTTTTGATAATTTAACCTTAAATTAATCAATTTAGACTGAAATTTCGTTTTGAAACGGTTGCATAACTTTAACACGCTTATATGTCCTGAAATGTAGGGATTAATCCCTTTAAAAAAAAAAAAAAATGTAGTGATTAATCTAAATTAGAGAGAAATGGAATGAAATGGATAGTATCATTTTTCATTAAAAACAAATAGCACCTTCTCTAATTTTCTCTATTTTGCTTGCTACTTTGTTAGAATTTGGAGGAAGAATAATTTTTTTTTTTTAAATAAAGGATAATTTTTTAAATCATATTTTCATAAGTGTCTAATATACTTTTTTTTTTTTTTTTTTTTCTTCTTCTTCTTACCAAAATATCCTTAATTTAAAATTAAAAAAAAAATAACATTTATTATTTTGTTATTAATTCTTTAATTTAAAAAAAAATAATTTGTAGTTATGATAATTATAAATCATAATTAATGACATTTATTTTATTTATGACATTTAGTTATTTTATTATTAATTCTTTAATCTTAAAAAAAATAATTTGTAGTTATGATATGCCAGCTAAGCTATGCTCGCTTTGGCGTTTCTTTTCTTTTTTTTTACCACCATATTTATGTCGTACCATCGTCGTCGTACCTCTCTATTTTTCATCGTACCATCGTCACCCATCGTTGCCAGTCCATTTTCGCTCCCAGACATCTCCAAGTTGCTGCATTTGCTTTCAGTCGTTCATATGGGTACATTTCTTTATTTTTTTATTTTATTCCAAGATTTTGTGCACATAGAACATCTTATTTGACACATTGTAGTTCTTCAGTCTTCCCTGATGTATGCATGTTTATGTTCATATATATATATATATATATATATATATATATATATATGGTATACTATATCATATATTTACGGTATATATGATGTAAAACATTACAAGTTGTCAGAACGTAATAACGTGTATATATTATATATATATTATACAAAAGTGAATATTTTTGTAGCATATAAATCTTCATATTCTTCAACATATTTACTACATTGAGCAAACGAAGGCTAGGAGTGGCGGTGTTGTCCGGCCAGCGAGCAACGTTGCATTTCGAGCGGCTGCAGCATACGAGTACAAAGTCAGATTTTATGCTTCCCTTCTCCAGTGAAAACTCACGTCAACCCTTCCATTCTCTTCCATTTCTCTCTTTCTCCATTGTTGCATTGTTGTTGCGTGCTCAATGTGTAAATTAAAATGCAATGGTAGAGCACTCAGAACATGCAAGCATACATGATCTTGTAGCAAGTAATAAGTATTTTTTCATTCGATTTCCCACAGAGATTTATTCTTAGTTACTAACGAAGTGAGATGTTAAGTTGAAAAGGGTGGTTTAAATGGGGTAGAATTTGGAGTATTGTGTCTAACTATTAAAGAACGTGCGAGATATGCAAGCATAAACTAAGACAAGTAAGAGGTTAACTTGAATGTAAGAGAAAAAGAATTGCGGAGAAAGCAATTATCTAGCAATAAAATCGCAAAACAGAAAACTAAGAAAAATGGCTAAGGCAAAAATTTAAACTTAAGAAAATTGCGTAGACAGCAATTTTCTAGCAATGTTACTAACAGCGTTTTAAGGGTAAAGTGTGGAAACAAGGGCTACTAACGACTCCTCTATAGACTTTTTCATACGATTCTCCAGCAGTAGATCAACTCATCATGCATCAAATTAACTCATTCTCATGTATCTCTCGATTTCATGCATTAGATTCTTTAGTTTACTCATGTCCAAGTAAGGCTTAAGCATCTATTTATATAAGCAAGTTAATGATTTGTGCTAGGAAACCGCCTATTCCTAGGTCGTTTTCTGGTTACCATGAAAGGCTAGCATGAATGGACGACTCTGAACTCTTACTCCTTCCAGAGGTTAGGAGTTCTTTAGACAAAATGGATGGCCAATCGAAATTGTCCGTGGGATGAAGCACCCATACATTCAATGCATTCGAAGCTAACTTACTGTTGGGATTTATGCCCTAAAGCCTCGTAATTAATTAATAATTATTTGATAATTATTTTATTATTAATATTTGCAATTTATAATATTCATTATATAAATAAAATCCAAGGTTATTAGTGTAATCTTGAACTGTATGTAGTTGACATACGGGAGGATCATGTTCAAGTAATAACCTAAAGGGTCTATAGTATATGGATAAGGTTGGGTGCCTTATCCTGGTAACACTATTGATACGGCCCACTTTGTAATTGTTACAAATGATTTGATTCAAATCATTCATGTAGAGACATGTGAGTGGGGGTATCCTATACAATGAGTTTGTATAAGACTGGACCACGAAATATATAATCTCTCTTTATAAATCCGTTATTTGAGAAGATTAATATTTCACAGGATGATCATATGTGACTCGATCTTAATCCTGAGTGAGTTATGAACTCCTGCCTGTGAGGGCTCGTCCTTTGATTTGTATGGGTGAGAATGGCCTTTATAGCCGATTCAATAAGCCTACCATTTTGGGGACTTGACCAAATAGGGAGTTGGGAACATAAGTTTCACAAGATGGAATTCACTTCTTCCCATATAGGGAAAGTAGATGAGTAGTTCCCTTAAGTGCTGATTTCGGGACTTGAACAATGGGGCCCCACCCTCTCACTGGCCCGAGAGGGACTTGGTTTATGGTTGGATCATAAACAAGTTGTTCATTAGAGAATCAGTGGTACTTAAGGTGTAAGATGTAATTACAGGGGTAAAACGGACTTTTGACCCAGCTGTAATTACGAACAACTCGTGAAGGATCGACTTGCATGTAATGGTTATATCCATGGACACAACTTGTCTTACAGTGCATAAGAGTGCAACTCTAGGCCTATAGTGGAGTGACCTAGAGTTAATGAATGAAAGTCAATTAATTAATGAGTTTAATTAATTAATTTTGTATCATTGGAGCTTATAAATCTGTAGGTCCATAAGGTCCCCTTGCTAGCTCATAGTAACACTAAAAGGATCAATTTAGTTGAAAGAAAATTTGAAATATTCAAATTAATATTTAATATATTTGATATATTAAATATAGAAGAATAAAATATATTTATTGTATTTGATACATTAAATATTAGAGGAAATAGTTTATGTATATGATACATTAATATTAAAAACTATATACTTATGTTATTTGAATGTGATTCAAATTGGTTTAAAGTATATTATAAAAGATTAATTTTATAATATTTGAATAAGATTCAAATAAATATAAAATACATATTTTAATATATTAGATATTAAAATGTATTTTATAAAATAAAATTAATTCCTAAAAGTCTTATTATAAATAAGACATTTAGGTTTAGCCAAAGGGTTGGCCAAAACACACCACTCACCTCTGCAGAGAAAATTGTTCTCTCATTCTTTCAAAGAGCTTCGAGTCATAGCGAGGAAGATCTCGTGGAAGAAGGAACACAAGAAGATGATTGATCTTCAAAGGTAATTGTACATATGCTTAACTTATTTTTTAGTTTAATTCTAAACAAAACAAAAGATCGATTCCAATCGCTTCCGCTGCGGGGAATGAAGAGTTCATTCCCTTCACTTACATGCTGAATTCATGTATTTCTACCTAAAGATTCATCATTAGCAGACTCTTATGTGGTTTAGTTACTCATGGATGAAGATGAAGTGGGAAGAATAAATGGTGTAGACATGCTTAACAGTAACAGAATGAAAAGGAAATAAAAGAGAATAGAAACAATAAAAGCAACGAGGAATTCGTGAGATAGTCAAATACTTCTTTGATTTAAACGAGGTTTAAAGCTTACAAGGCAACAACTCTAAACTAATGAAAACTAAACAGAAGAAGACGAAATGAACTAATGTAGCAAACTTAAACAAATAGCAACAACAAAAGCAAACGGAACGGCAGAAAATGGCAGAAAGCAAGTAAATCGTGTGCGTGAACCCTCGCCGCAAGCGCCTCAGATGAAGGAAGAAGGAGAGCTTTGTTTGGATGAATCCAATCAGAAGAGAAGAAAGATCTTCTCTTCTTCCTCTCAGATTATTGACTCCAACAGCTGAGTCCTTCAAGCCAACAAACGGAAGAGAGAAAACAGGGAGAAAAGACTGCGTTGAGATGGGAGTTCTACGCTTCCAGCTTATGTTTGTCCTTCCACCTTGACCTCCTTTTATAGGGTTTTGTAGGTAGTCTTCAGCCAAGGAGAACCATCCATTCTGAACGACGACCTTCCACGTGGCAGTAGGAGAAAGAATGGGCGGTTGAAAACTCGTAACAAAATGGCAAACGGTTAGACAACTTAACAATTTCACTTAAAACATTGCCGAGACAGCAATGTTTTCGCAATGTTCCTGCAATATGGAATTTTCAACTCTTTAGCTTTGTTTTTGGTTCTTTTTCCTTCCTTTTACACATAAGTCCTAACTTAGCTTCATTCTACAAATTCTCATATATAAGCACATGTTTAGGCTAAATTCTACCAAAAACGCTTAAGAGTGTACACCATTCTATAGCAAATAAGTCCCTAAAATAATCACTTTTGGAGACGTAACAATTGCTCTCTCCCACATTCGATGGCGACAACTAGGATTGTTGTTGTTGTTTAGGATGAAAGTTTAGGGGGTTTTTTCTTCCACTTGTATGTTTCATAAACATGGGATATATTTAAAAATATGAGGTATACACCATTGTTTCATTCTATGTTATATTTAAATATGAGGTATACACCATTGTTTCATTCTATGTTATATTTAATAATATGATGTATATATTATTGATAATATGAGGTATATATTTATTAATATGTGGTATATAATTAAAATTGAAAAAAACTTAATATATATGTTGGATTAATATATATATATATATATAAACGAAGTATATAAGTTGGATTAATATATATAAACAAAGTATATATGCTGAATTATAATATATAAACGTAGTATATATGAAGAAAAATTGTGAAGCTCGACAACAAGGGGAGAAACGAAAAATTGAGGTGGTTTCCGGCGGAAATAAAATTAAAAAACAATGAAACAAAAAAAAAATAAGAAAAAAAAGTCAATTTGAGATATGCCATAAAAGTCAATCAATCACATTAATTGAGTTAATTTTCGTTTTTTATTTCAGTGACATTCAAGAATAGTATTTTGGAAAGTTTGAACAAAGTGTGTTATTATAAGGTCATCTATGTTCAAACCCCTAATTTTATTGGGGTAACAAGAAAAATGTTTAAAACCTAGGAGACCAACATGAAAAATGTCTGACACCTTTTTTTTTTGGAATAATATCTAAACCCTATATTTAGTAAGTCAATCTACTCACCAATGGACAAACGTACCCTTCTACAATTTTATACCATTTAGAAATTAAATAAAAAAATGCTGGAAAATTGGTAATTGTTGGGAGGAGAGAGGAAAGTTATAGATGGGAAGTTAACAAAGACACTAAAAAAGGAAAAACTAATTGACACATAACCCGTTACAGTTACATGGTTATTCACCTCGGCAACGAAATTGAATTAAACGTCTCTGTATACCTGAGGAAATAATGTTGCCACAAAAGAATCTGCCTCCGTCAGTTGTACACAAGGCGATACATAACGTAATAAAAGAAAAGCATAGGGTTGGCCAACCACCTATAGTCGATGGATGTGATGGCATGAGTTAATGTTGCATGTTCGACTCCTTGCATGACTGAGTGAGCGTTTCCTCAACCACCTGCAACACTCCACCCATTATTCGACTGGTTGTATACCGTCCCTGCGCCAAACCGATTTGTCTCGCAAAAGCATACATATTGGTTGCACAATCTCTCAACCAAAGCGATTCCTCTTCACAAACGCATACACAGCCATCCTCTCGCGCGACAACCCCCACCATTCGATGCAGCGTTCGGAACTCCATCCATCGAAGTATTCGCCGCAGTGACGCATCCCAAACTCAACGGTGGTCTACCCTCACAAACTTGGTAAGCGTCTGTCATCTCTATCATTTCTTGTTGGCGTCTGGTTTCTAAACGCATAACTAGGAGGTTAGGGTAAGTTTGGTTATGGGGGATTTAGGTATATAAATCTGGGGCTTAAGATTTCGGGAATTTGAATAATGTAATTTTGAATCGGCTGAAAAGATTTAGGGCAGTTACAAAGTTGGATATGGTTTAGGGTAGAAGATTTTGAAACATAGTCGGTTAACCCATTTCTTGAGGGATGTGGTTTACCTCCAAGCTTTTTAAAAGTGCAAATTTTTATTTTTTTTTCTAATTTTATTCAGTTATTTAATTTTTTTTAGATATAACCTTAGTTCTTGGAATCTATAAACACTCGTTAAATAATAATAATAAACATTCTTAATTTTTCTTTTTTTGAATTAGAAATTTGGTTGGTGTTCTCTAGTGGGACGTTCGCCTTTCACCATGTTATTCGCTGATCATGAATCTCGGTTGTGAGATGACAAAAACATAATTGGTTCGTGGCGGAGTACTGGAAAACGAAGTTGTAAATCAAATTCGTATACAACTTCATACGAGGGAGGCAGAAAGTTTCTTGAAGATTCAGGGGCAAGATTTGAAAATTTTGTAGAAAATGCATTAATGTAGGGGTTGTTGTTGGTTTACGATGACTGATCGACCCTCGTTTGTAGGATGGACAGAGGGTTTGTTGTTTCCTATTTTTAGGAACTAAATCATGAGGTTTACACATATTGTAGTAAGGCGCTAGAATGTGTCCATGGTTATACTCTACCAAAGGTGTATAGGGCGACCCCAACCTAAGGAATACGTGGAGGTATACAGGGCCCCCCAACCACATAACGGAACAAATAAGGCAGCTGACTTTAACGGAAAATCACCAACATCACACAAACAGAATCTAGTATTCAATTATTTGCCTTCAAAACTAATTAAATGTAAATTAAAAAAAAAAAAAAAAAACTAGTAGGGTTATAATAGGGAACAAGAAATAACAAATATCTCCCTGAAATTACTTTAGACATAGAGTGCAAGTCATTCTCAGACCTTTTTCATTTCCACTAATTAAAAGTAGACATTCTTCTTAATATCCCAAATGTATTTAGATGTGTTGTGGACTGGTCCAAAAAGAAGCATATTAGGCTTAAGAATAAAAGGCCCAAGAGGCCCAATATTCTCAAAGAGGAAAGGGTTAACGAGAGGAATGTCTAAAGAGGGAGAGTGCAAAAATGTCTAAACCACTCTCATTTTGGGAAAATGTCAAAAAGCTCAATTTAGTAAGTAAACCTACACACTAATGGACAAAAATACCCTCATAATATATTCTAGAATTTAAATATTAAATGAAATAATGCTTTAAAATAGAGAATAATTAGGATGAGAGAGAAAAAAGTAATGAATGCCAAAATAACAGAAACATTAAAATAAATAAATTCACAACTAGGGGAACAATGAAAAATTGCATTTAACGGGTATTGTATACCTGCGAACATACTTTTGTACCCTCACGTCTAGGTCCACCGAGGTTGTATATAGACATGTATACAATTCATTAATACTCATCCCAACTTTTGGCCAACCACCGTAGCCCATTGGTGTGACACTGCCATTAAGTGACTGTTGCATGTGCAGTGAATCGATGATTGCTTTATCAAGTATCGTTTCCCCAAGGTCCGAACAATGATAAACTTAGGGATTTCAAAAGTCTAACCTCATTCAACACTCCATAACCTGAGTTCGAATGTATTCAAACTTGACAGTCTAACCTCCACGGGCTATGGGCAATCAAATTTGAGGTCGTTTAGCTTGTGGGTTGTTGCGTGCTCAATGTGTTAGAATAAATAAGCAATAAGATAAAGAGAGCACTCAGAACATGCAAGCATACATGATCTTATAGCAAGTAGTAAGTATTTTTTCATTCGTTTTCCCACAGAGATTTATTATGAGCTACTCGTGAAGTGTAAAGTTAAGAAAGAATGGGTGGATTTGATGGGGTAGAATTGGTTTTAAATTGTCTAATTCCTAAGGAATATGTAAAGGATAGCAACATAAACAAGTGCAAGTCAAAGTTAAACTTAAAAGAAAAGAGACGAGATTAATAAACGAAGAAGAAAACAGCTAAACAGAATTGTAAACTTAGCAGAATTGCGGAAACAGCAATTCTACCGCAATGTTACTAACAGCGAAAGTGTATAAAAGGGAGAAACAAGGGCTACTAACGACTCCTCTATAGGCATTTTCTCACGATTCTCAAGCTTTGGATCAACTCTCTATGCATCAAACTCACTCAATCTCATGTATCGTCCGATTCCATGCATTAGATTCTTTAGTTCACTCATGTCCAAGTAAGGTTTTAAGCATCTTGTTAAAGCAGAAAGTTATGGTTTGTACTAGGAAAACGCCTATTCCTAGGTCGTTTTTGTTGGGTTTTATGTCCTAAAACTCGTGGTTTGTAAACGATAAACATATTTGATTACCAATAAAGTGTTATTGAGGTTTATTCAATAAAGTTATTATTGAATATGTGAATTGCTTATTTCATTTTAGAAAACCCTAAATCCAATAAACTAAGATCCATGGCTATAACATGAATACTTGAACTTTATGTGGAGACATAAAAGTGGATCAAGTTCGAGTAAATAGCCAAAACGGTCTATAGTATACGGATAAGGCTGGATACCTTATCTTGGGGACACTATTGGATGCGGCCCATTTTGTATTTAGTACAAACGATGTGATCCTGAATCGTTCATGTGGAGACATGTGAATGGGGGCGTCCTATGCAAAGAGTTTGCATTAGACCGGACCGCGAAATAAGTCACTCTTACTTTATAACGCTGTTTACTGTTTTAAAGACTGACTATTTCAAAACGATGACCTAGGTAACTTGACCTTAATCCTGAGCTAACTATGAACTCCTGTTTATTCGGGATTATCCTTAGATCTGCATGGGTGAGAGTGGCTCAACAGCGCCGACTCAATATGCCTCCCATTTCAGGGGTAAGACCGGATAGATAGCTGGGGACATAGGGTGCAAGATGGAATTCACTCCTACCCGTCTCTAGGGATAGTAGATAGGTTGTTCCCTTAAGTGCTGACTCCAGGTCTTGAACAAGGGGCCCCACCTTCTCATTGGCCCGAGAGGGACTCGGTATAGTGATTAGATCACATACCAATTGGTTTAGTGATTGGATCACAAACCAATTGTTCATTAGAGGATCAGTGGGACTTAAGGAGCAAGATGTAATTACGGGGGTAAAACAGATATTTGACCCGACCGTAAATTACGAACAACCTGTGAAGGGTCAACTTACTAATCATGGTTATATCGAGTGGACATAAATATATCTACAGTGAGGAGAATGCAACTACTAGGCTATAGTGGAATGTCCTGATAGTTAACGAATGTTGATTAACTAGGTTAAAGAGTTTAATTAGTTAATCTCGGATCGTTGGAGCTCATGATCTGTAGGTCCATGAGGTCCCCCTGCTAGCTCATATCGGACTAAACCTTAGAACAGTGTGACGAGTGAATTCGAAGTGTTCGAATTCGAATTAGGGAATTAACGTTAAATATATGTGATATATTTAACGACATAACGTTCAATTGCGAATTGAACAATAGAGAGAGATGGTGATATTTAAATAAGATTTAATTATCGAAAATATGAATATGGATTCATAATCATGTATATCGGGAATGATCGGGATTAATGTTGGATTTATTGGATATTAAATTTGAATTAATTAAATTGTTTAATTAATTATTTAATATTAATTTAATTTGATTTAAAATTAATTATTTGAATTAATTTTTAAATTGAATTAATTTGATCAAAGTTAGTCAAAAGTCAAATTTAAGACAATTGACTACAACTTTGAAAGTCAAAAGTCAAATGTTGACTCCACTAAACCTTGAAAGTCAAGAGTCATTTTGATGACTAAAGTGAGTGGAAAAATCCAATTCTTAAGTTAGTGGAAAAATCCAATTCTTGAGTTAGTGGGAAAAACCATTTGTTGGTGGTTTTATGAGTCAAACTTTTTTGCTAAGTGTTCATCCCACATCAAGCCACTAATCCCACTAAATTGAGTGGATTCTACATGGCATCCTATTGTTAACTCAATTTTGCATGTTTTTGCATGTAGTCTTCTATATATACAAAGGGTTAATGAGATTGACTTCTTCTTGGAATTTTGATGAACTTTGAGAAATTGTAAAGACAATTTCTCTACCATTCTCTCCAATTCCATCTTCAATTCTCTTTTAAATTAGTCACTCAAAGGATCCCACAATCCCGTTCTAAGGCCGGAGAATAGTCGGGAAGACTCTCGTGGTGGTTCGTGACCGTTACGTTCGAAGATCGAGTTTGGAATCAAGAAGAATTTGAACTTCAAAGGTAACTTCTAAATTATTGTCTTTGATTTTCAAATTACATGCTTTTTCTTTTTAAATTAACAAAATAAGAGTACTTAGATCCAACGATGCTTCCGCTATGCATGCCGAAATTCTTTCAAATGGTATCAGAGCATGCTTTAAGTACTCTTTTTTGGTTAATTTAGAGTTGGTGGGTAGTAATTCATGTGATGAATGTATGTGTGCTAAAATGGAAATTTTTGGTCTTTGGCATCCATTTCTTTTCCAATTTGTAATAATTATTGTAATTGCCTTGTAATGGGCTTTAATGTGTTACAAAGAGTATGTAATTTTTGTAGAGTCATTAGAGTCCATTTTAGGATGTAATTTATCAAAATTGGAAGAGGCGTCAAGTGGCGGTTCGGTTCGGTTCGGCGGCGGTTCGTGCAATTCCACAACTTACAAGCGGTTCGAGCCGATTCGAAGTGTTCGGGGGCGGTTCAAGACTTTTTCCTATTTTATTATTGTAATAATTTAGGTAAATGCTTGTTTAGGATGCCAAAACCAATCCATTTTTAGTGTGGTTTATTTATTTATGCATTGTGAATGTATAGTTTAAATAAACATAATCTTGTGTGCATATTGTATGCCATGTAGATTTAAAATCCCACCATAGGATAAGCATGAAACATGCATTGAAAGTATGTTATAAGTGTTATAATATAAGTATGCATGTTTAGGATTCCATGAGATTTCATATAAGTTGTTATATTTTTGCATGGAATGATTTTATATAATTGTTATATAAAAGCATGTTAGATGTATGTTATAAGTTTTTTTTTATAAGTGTTATAAAATGAATTAGACATTAAAACTTATAACAAAGATAAATGCATGCTCATTTAGGGTTAACTACCAAGCAATCTCCTATTTTAATAGTTAAAATAGGTCGATATCTTGTAAAACTTCGGTTACAAGAAAAACTCACCCGGTAAGATGCTGTCTCAGCTTGGGGGTATTTAAGTTGACGGTTTACGGAACACCTCCTACCTGGGCATCGAACTGGCGTTTGAGTTTAGCTAACCCGGTTTTATGAGCATGCGTGAGTGATGTGAGGTTTTAAAAAGTTTTATCACCTAGACATCATAGGTTAAAATCCAGTATAAACGTTATACTCGGAAAGATTACCTAGACTTAGGATATGTTTTAGTTAGCCAAAATATATGCCTAAGTAAAATCATACCCAACCGTCTAGAACACTTCAGTGGGAGGAAAAATGTTTTCAGCTCCTACGTCCCTAAGAGTTCACACCGTGAGATTCATGCTCGGCTTCGAGTCGCCCTGGGAGCGACCTCCAGTAGGAAAGTATTTGCATGAGTCAATAACAAGGTGAATAGGGGAAGTCGTTCATAGTAAGTGGGCGAAGGTTGTGTGTCAACACATCCTACGGTCTCCTCCATTAGGTTGCACCGTGAGATTCCCATGATGCGCCTGGGAGCGACCACCCCTTAGGAGGGCTGTATCATGGGATTCGGAACACCGCGAACTCCAGAAATGGATAGGGTCTCATAGGTCCGTTTTCAGCATTGTCTTTCCAACTTCGGGAGCTTGTTGATTCCGATCTCTGAGGTCTGAAAATGGAGGGTCACACTTACAAGAATTACTAAGTGTTAGTAACTTCTTGACCAAAGTAAACGATAGCTAAAAGATCTATTGGAATATGAGTTATTCTGGTAATAGTGATTAGCTGAGATTGTCTCAATTCAAAGGAGGAGTGATAGACTGCCCCTAGGTGGATGTTGCTTTAAACCTTTGTAGTATCGTTGCAATAAAGAATAAATGATGGGTACATTATTACTTTTGCTAAAACTTGATTGGATAATATAAAAGGGTAATAGCAATTTCACTAAATACGATATGTTTATATTTTTCAGCATGTCCAACTCAATAGTACAGTTACTAGCTTCTGAGAAACTTAACGGGGATAATTACGCAACGTGGAAATCAAATTTAAACACAATACTGGTAATTGATGATCTAAGGTTCGTTTTAACTGAGGAGTGTCCTCAAAACCCCAGCACAAATGCAAACCGAAATGTTCGGGATGCATATGACAGATGGACAAGGGCAAATGATAAAGCCCGCGTCTACATTCTGGCCAGCATATCTGATGTATTGGCTAAGAAACACGATGGTATGGGTGCTGCCAAAGAGATTATGGAATCTCTGAAGGGGATGTTTGGACAACCGTCCTTCTCCCTTAGGCATGATGCCATCAAGTACGTTTATAACTGTCGCATGAGAGAAGGGACCTCTGTTAGAGAACATGTCCTGGACATGATGGTCCATTTCAATGTGGCAGAAGTAAATGGAGCTGTCATAGATGAGAAGAGTCAGGTCAGTTTTATTCTGGAGTCTCTTCCGAAGAGCTTCCTACAGTTCCGCACAAATGCGATGATGAACAAAATTGAATATAACTTGACTACTCTTCTGAATGAGCTTCAGACTTATCAGTCCCTCCTGAAAACTAAGGGACATGAAGTGGAGGCAAATGTTGCTACCACTAAAAAGTTCTATAGAGGATCGTCCTCTGGAACGAAGTCTGGCCCTTCTTCTTCTAAAAATAAGAGTATTTCGATGAAAAAGAAAGGGAAGGGGAAAAGTAAAACTCCTAATGACCGCAAAAGCAAGGCTCAAGTTGCAGATAAAGGAAAATGTTTCCACTGCAACGAGAATGGGCATTGGAAAAGAAACTGCCCAAAGTACCTTGCTGAGAAGAAAGCTGAAAAGGCAAAACAAGGTAAATATGATTTACTAGTTGTTGAAACATGTTTAGTGGAGAGTGATGACTCTTCCTGGATACTGGATTCAGGGGCCACTAATCATATTTGCTCTTCTTTTCAGGAAACTAGTTCCTGGAGAACGCTTGCGGAAGGCGAGATAACTCTCAGGGTTGGAACAGGAGAGGTTGTCTCAGCAAAATCAGTGGGAGATTTAAAGTTGTTTTTTGGAGATAGATTCATTATATTAGATAATGTGTATCTTGTTCCTAGAATGAAAATGAATCTTGTATCTATCTCTTGTTTGTTAGAACAATTGTATAAAGTATCTTTTGAAATTAATGAAGTGTTCATTACCAAAAGAGGTATTCCTATTTGTTCTGCAAAACTAGAAAACAACTTATATAAGTTAAAACCGACCAGAGCGAAAGCTATTTTAAATATCGAGATGTTTAAAACGGCTGAGACGCGAAACAAAAGGCAAAAAGTTTCTTCAAGTACATATCTTTGGCACTTAAGACTTGGCCACATTAATCTCAATAGGATTGAGAGATTGGTTAAGAATGGTCATCTAAGCCAGTTAGAAGACAACTCTTTACCAGCATGTGAGTCTTGTCTTGAGGGGAAAATGACGAAAAGATCTTTTACTGGAAAAGGTCTTAGAGCCAAAGAATCCTTAGAACTCGTGCATTCGGACCTTTGTGGACCAATGAATGTCAAAGCACGAGGAGGATATGAATATTTCATCAGTTTCATAGATGACTATTCAAGGTACGGTTATGTTTACCTAATACATCATAAGTCCGAAGCTCTTGAAAAGTTCAAGGAGTATAAGGCAGAAGTTGAAAACTTATTAGGTAAAACAATTAAGACACTTCGATCAGATCGAGGTGGAGAGTACATGGACCTAAGATTCCAGGACTATTTGATAGAACATGGAATCCAGTCACAACTCTCTGCACCTAGTACGCCACAGCAAAACGGTGTATCGGAGAGAAGAAACAGAACCTTGTTAGACATGGTTCGATCGATGATGAGCTATGCTCATTTGCCTGATTCGTTTTGGGGATATGCAGTAGAGACTGCTGTCTACATTTTGAACAATGTTCCCTCTAAAAGTGTTACTGGAACACCTTATGAGTTATGGAGAGGGCGTAAAACTAGTTTACGTCACTTCAGGATCTGGGGATGCCCGACACATGTGTTGGTGCAAAACCCTAAGAAATTGGAACGTCGTTCAAAAGTATGTTTATTCATAGGCTACCCAAAAGAATCGAAAGCTGGATACTTCTTTGATCCAGAAGAAAATAAAGTATTTGTATCGACAAATGCTACTTTTCTCGAAGAAGATCACATGAGAGATCATCAACCTCGCAGTAAACTAGTATTGCGTGAAATTTCTAAAGAAGCTACAGATAGATCAACAAGAGTTGTTGATGAGATTGGACCCTCAACAAGAGTTGTTGATGGAGCTAATACTTCTGATTACTCACATCCATCTCAAGAGTTGAGAGTGCCTCGACGTAGTGGGAGAGTTGTGCAACAACCTGACCGTTACATGGGTTTAGTAGAAACTCAAATCATCATACCAGATGATGGAATAGAGGATCCATTGACCTATAAACAGGCAATGAATGATGTTGACAAAGATCAATGGATCAAAGCCATGGACCTCGAAATGGAGTCGATGTACTTCAATTCCGTCTGGGAACTTGTAGATCAACCAGATGGGGTAAAACCTATTGGTTGTAAATGGATCTACAAAAGGAAACGAGACCAAGCTGGTAAGGTACAGACCTTTAAAGCTCGATTAGTGACAAAGGGTTATACCCAGAGAGAGGGGGTAGACTATGATGAAACCTTCTCTCCTGTTGTCATGTTAAAATCAATTAGAATACTCTTGTCCATTGCCACATATTATGACTATGAGATTTGGCAAATGGATGTCAAGACAGCCTTTCTGAATGGCAATCTTGAAGAGAGTATCTATATGTCTCAACCAGAGGGGTTTATAATACAACATCAAGAACAAAAAGTTTGTAAGCTTAAACGATCCATTTATGGGTTGAAACAAGCATCTAGATGCTGGAATATAAGGTTTGATACTGCGATCAAATCTTATGGTTTTGAACAAAACATTGACGAACCTTGTGTTTACAAGAAGATTGTCAAAACATCTGTAGCATTCCTCGTATTATATGTCGATGATATCTTACTCATTGGGAATGATGTAAGATGCCTGACTGACGTCAAGAAATGGCTAGCAACTCAATTCCAAATGAAAGATTTGGGAGAAACTCAATATATTCTTGGGATCCAAATAGTTCGGAACCGCAAGAATAGAACATTAGCCATGTCTCAAGCATCCTATATTGACAAGATGTTGTCAAGATATAAAATGCAGAATTCCAAGAGGGGTTTGCTACCCTTCAGGCATGGAATTCACTTGTCGAAGGAACAATGTCCTAAGACACCTCAAGAAGTTGAGGATATGAGACGCATTCCCTATGCATCGGCAGTTGGAAGTCTGATGTATGCTATGTTGTGTACACGACCCGACATATGCTATGCAGTAGGTGTTGTCAGCAGGTTTCAGTCCAATCCTGGACTTATACATTGGACAACCGTTAAGAATATCCTCAAGTATCTTAGGAGAACGAGGGATTACATGCTCGTGTATAAAGGTAAGGATCTGATTCTTACAGGATACACTGATTCTGATTTCCAGTCGGATAAAGATTCGAGAAAATCAACATCGGGATCAGTGTTCACTCTGAATGGAGGAGCTGTAGTATGGCGGAGTATCAAGCAAAGTTGTGTTGCTGACTCCACTATGGAAGCAGAATACGTAGCTGCCTGTGAAGCAGCAAAAGAAGCTGTGTGGCTTAGAAAGTTTTTGAACGATTTGGAAGTTGTTCCAAATATGCATCTGCCTATCACTCTCTTTTGTGATAACAGTGGAGCAGTTGCAAATTCAAAAGAGCCAAGGAGCCATAAACGCGGGAAACATATTGAGCGAAAATATCATCTCATTCGAGAGATCGTCCAACGAGGAGACGTTATTGTGAAACAAATAGCCTCTGAGGACAACATTGCTGATCCATTTACAAAGGCTCTCACGGCTAAAGTGTTTGAGGGTCACCTAGTGAGACTAGGACTACAAGATGTATAATCTAGGGCAAGTGGGAGAAAACTATGGGTATGTGATGCCCTAGTTTATTGTATTTATTTCTCATTTTGAAAAACTCAACATTATGTATATATATGGATATATATTTATTACCACTGGAGTTTTAGTCCAAGTGGGAGTTTGTTGGGTTTTATGTCCTAAAACTCGTGGTTTGTAAACGATAAACATATTTGATTACCAATAAAGTGTTATTGAGGTTTATTCAATAAAGTTATTATTGAATATGTGAATTGCTTATTTCATTTTAGAAAACCCTAAATCCAATAAACTAAGATCCATGGCTATAACATGAATACTTGAACTTTATGTGGAGACATAAAAGTGGATCAAGTTCGAGTAAATAGCCAAAACGGTCTATAGTATACGGATAAGGCTGGATACCTTATCTTGGGGACACTATTGGATGCGGCCCATTTTGTATTTAGTACAAACGATGTGATCCTGAATCGTTCATGTGGAGACATGTGAATGGGGGCGTCCTATGCAAAGAGTTTGCATTAGACCGGACCGCGAAATAAGTCACTCTTACTTTATAACGCTGTTTACTGTTTTAAAGACTGACTATTTCAAAACGATGACCTAGGTAACTTGACCTTAATCCTGAGCTAACTATGAACTCCTGTTTATTCGGGATTATCCTTAGATCTGCATGGGTGAGAGTGGCTCAACAGCGCCGACTCAATATGCCTCCCATTTCAGGGGTAAGACCGGATAGATAGCTGGGGACATAGGGTGCAAGATGGAATTCACTCCTACCCGTCTCTAGGGATAGTAGATAGGTTGTTCCCTTAAGTGCTGACTCCAGGTCTTGAACAAGGGGCCCCACCTTCTCATTGGCCCGAGAGGGACTCGGTATAGTGATTAGATCACATACCAATTGGTTTAGTGATTGGATCACAAACCAATTGTTCATTAGAGGATCAGTGGGACTTAAGGAGCAAGATGTAATTACGGGGGTAAAACAGATATTTGACCCGACCGTAAATTACGAACAACCTGTGAAGGGTCAACTTACTAATCATGGTTATATCGAGTGGACATAAATATATCTACAGTGAGGAGAATGCAACTACTAGGCTATAGTGGAATGTCCTGATAGTTAACGAATGTTGATTAACTAGGTTAAAGAGTTTAATTAGTTAATCTCGGATCGTTGGAGCTCATGATCTGTAGGTCCATGAGGTCCCCCTGCTAGCTCATATCGGACTAAACCTTAGAACAGTGTGACGAGTGAATTCGAAGTGTTCGAATTCGAATTAGGGAATTAACGTTAAATATATGTGATATATTTAACGACATAACGTTCAATTGCGAATTGAACAATAGAGAGAGATGGTGATATTTAAATAAGATTTAATTATCGAAAATATGAATATGGATTCATAATCATGTATATCGGGAATGATCGGGATTAATGTTGGATTTATTGGATATTAAATTTGAATTAATTAAATTGTTTAATTAATTATTTAATATTAATTTAATTTGATTTAAAATTAATTATTTGAATTAATTTTTAAATTGAATTAATTTGATCAAAGTTAGTCAAAAGTCAAATTTAAGACAATTGACTACAACTTTGAAAGTCAAAAGTCAAATGTTGACTCCACTAAACCTTGAAAGTCAAGAGTCATTTTGATGACTAAAGTGAGTGGAAAAATCCAATTCTTAAGTTAGTGGAAAAATCCAATTCTTGAGTTAGTGGGAAAAACCATTTGTTGGTGGTTTTATGAGTCAAACTTTTTTGCTAAGTGTTCATCCCACATCAAGCCACTAATCCCACTAAATTGAGTGGATTCTACATGGCATCCTATTGTTAACTCAATTTTGCATGTTTTTGCATGTAGTCTTCTATATATACAAAGGGTTAATGAGATTGACTTCTTCTTGGAATTTTGATGAACTTTGAGAAATTGTAAAGACAATTTCTCTACCATTCTCTCCAATTCCATCTTCAATTCTCTTTTAAATTAGTCACTCAAAGGATCCCACAATCCCGTTCTAAGGCCGGAGAATAGTCGGGAAGACTCTCGTGGTGGTTCGTGACCGTTACGTTCGAAGATCGAGTTTGGAATCAAGAAGAATTTGAACTTCAAAGGTAACTTCTAAATTATTGTCTTTGATTTTCAAATTACATGCTTTTTCTTTTTAAATTAACAAAATAAGAGTACTTAGATCCAACGATGCTTCCGCTATGCATGCCGAAATTCTTTCAAATGGTATCTTTCTGGCTACCTTGAAAGGCTAGCATGAGTGTATGACTCTGAACTCTTACTCCTTCCAGAGGTTAGGAGTTCTTTGGACAAAATGGATGGCCAATCGAAATTGCCCGTGGGATGAAGCTTACATACAATCAATGCTTCGAGAGCTATCCTACATGCTTGGTTCACGTTTTTTTAGCCTATAGTATTGTCATTAGCATGCCCCTAAGTGACTTAGCTACTCATGGATATAGACAGAACAGAAATAAGAGTTGAAACAGACATGCTTAGAAGGAATTTAAAGCCAAAACAGTAAGGAAAAATAGTAGATCGCAAAGGCAAGAAACTGTGAAATGCTGAATTTTGCTTTGATTACTTGATTGTTTGAATGAACAAAGGAAAGCTTAAAGTGAATAACATAAAGACAGAAAGCAACGAAATGCAATAAACTAACTACTAGAAGGGAAATAACAACAAAGCAGAACTAGAAATTAGAAACGAAAGTCAAAAAGCAGTAAATTAAGCTTGGATGCCTCGCCGCAACTGCCTCGGCCGAAGGATGAGAAAGATCAGCCTTGCTTGGATGAATCCAATCGGGAGAGAAGATGAATCTTCTCTCCTTCCTGTCAGATTGTCGACTCCAACAGCTAAACTTCGCAAACCAACAGACAGCAAAGGAAAACAGGAGAAAAGATGGAGCTGCGAGAAGACTTCTACGCTTTCGGATGATGCTTGAACCCTCTACTTTGACCCCCTTTTATAGTAATCTGCAGGTGCGTTTGGGCCAAGGAGAACCATCCATCCTCAACGTCGTACTTCAAAATGGATGGAGGAGAAAGAACGAATCCCTGAAATAACGGAAATTAACAGAAACAGATCAGTCAACTTACGGATTTCACTTGAAACATTGATGTTTTAGCAATGTTTCCGCAATGCTGCCACAATGCATATTTTTCCTTCTTTTAACTTCAGTTTTCAACCCTTTTCCTTCCTTTTGCACACAAGTCCTAATTTAGCTACCTTCTTTTAATTCTCATATATAAGCATAGGTTTAAGCTAAATCCTATCAAAAACACCTAAGAGTGTACATCTTTCTAAGATAAATAAGTCCTAAAAAGGTCACTTTTGGAGACGTAACACACCCCCAAACTTAAGGTTTTGCTCGTCCTCGAGCAATCTAAGGACTTGCCTAGGCTGCTGTTTCATCTTCTTTAACCACTTACTGACTCCCCTATATCCCTATCTATAGCAGTGCTGTCCTGTGACACACTTCTAAGTTTACAACTAACCTCTTACATTTCTTCTTCTGACTTCGCACGCCTAATACTTCTGCTGTTTCATTAACTTCCTACAACTGATCTACTTGCTTTTGTCATATCATGCCACTATCCCTAAGGTTTCAAATTCTACCTAGCTTTACCCCAGACTCAGTACATGCTTCTAGCCTTTATTTTTAAATTACCTAGGATTCCTTAGAGTCATGCCAGTCTTAGTATTAACAGTGACAGTAGTACTTTTAGAGAACAACCTAAACCCTGGCATCACTACATTGGACATACATTCATCTCCCTAAACAACCCTACAAGCTACAACTTTGTGCTTAGCCAATTGAGGATCAGAGTTCTTTTTATTCAGGACATCTAAGCCACAAAGTTGCAACTCCTAGGCATACATTCTTCTTCCCTACTTCTTCCTTTTTTCTTTCTTTCTTACTTAGGTGGAACCTCTCCTTTGGTTGCCTTTTGATGCAATGCCACTTGTGGGTTACACACTTGGCACTGATTACTCAGCAACCTAAGAGAGACTCCCCTCTTTATTCTATTTTTCATTTTTTTTTTTAACTCATCATTTTTTGTAAAGGAGAAGAAGAATGCTTATGCTTTTAAGGGAGAGAGGAATGTTCCTAGGCCTAGGGTGGCCTCCCCCAAACTTAAACTACTCATTGTCCCCAATGAGTGTCTGAGGTGGTACACCCCCAAACTTGTCCTAGAAGCATCTAGTCTAAGGTAAAAAAAGAGAATCTAAAAGCCCTAGGCATAGACATAACATTCTAAAAGTAAATATCACAGCAGCAGAAACTTGAAAAAACAGTCAGGTAAGGACTTAAAGCTATGCATGCTGAGCTTTTTAGAGGTTAATTTAAACTATCAAAGGGTGTCCTATGACACTCATCCAGCATGCTTTAAGATAAGCTATATAAGGCAGACAAGATAGCAACAAAAAATAGAATTTAAACAGAACCAGCCTAGTCTTAAACAGTCGGTCAAAAACATGCATTTACTAATAAAAATTGCGGTTTCCGCAATTATTTCGCAATAAAAACAGGGCAGATATATCAGTGATTAAGGCCCCTATGCATGCGTTTTCCAGTCATTCAAGCTATACAAAAATAAAACTAACCTAATCTACCTACTCAGCTATCATCAGACTACACTAAACAAATTTAAATACTAAAACTAAAGAACTAAAACAGATCAAAATATTAACTCAAAACAGCATAATTCACATGATTCAACAAAAAGCAGTTTGTTTTTTTTTCTAAGGGAACAACAATACTCCCTTTAGTGCTTCTCAAACCAGCACTCAGATGTCTTCCTCATCATCATTCCTTCGTGGTCGTGGAGGCGCCCATGGAGTCATTAGGTTCGTGGGGAATTCAGGAAAAATGCATCCCAATTGGTCAGCAACTTCCTTGTCCCTTGCCTGCGCGTATGTGGCCCACTGAGCCATCCTCTTCTGCAGATCCGTCAGGCATGCCATGGTCAAAGACTGAGCGGCAGCCAAGCCATCGAGCTCGAACTCCATGTTCCCCTTCCTGCGCAACCTCAAGGCAGTAGGCAATTCCAGGTAGCCTGTGTAGGCCAGCTGCCTCTCCATTCGCTCAATTGGGACCCCTGCACGTAAGCACAGCTTAGTAATTGTGTTAGGAAAGAAGAGAGGTCCCTTACCCTTTTTGGCACAGTCAGCAATTGAAGCTGCAATGACCTCGCCCACGTTGATCGTGAGACCTCGCATGATTGCGTAGACCAGCAGCGATCTGCTCTGGTTGATGGTGGTCTCATGAGTCACTGGGGACAGCTTCCTCCTCACGAAGGAAAACCAGACAGCCGCCTTGGCTGTGAGGGTGGCACTCATCAGGGTGTGCCTCCCATTGCGCGATACTGTCCATGATGCCTCTGGCTGGCCAATCATCCGTATTGCCTCCTCCAAGACAGCTTCTGTTGGCTCATCAACAATCCTCGCATAGTTAGTGTGTTTTTGGCCCTTGAGGCCATAGGCTTCGTTGATCGCCTTTGCTGAGAAGTCTACCTCAACCCCTCTGACCACAGATAGGCCATCCTCCGGATTCATCAGATTGGCGTAGAAGTCATACACCATGCTGGAGTAGGCTGGATTGGGTGGTCTGCATAGCTCCTCCCAACCGTGATTCGTGATTCCTGCGCGCAAGAATTGCGGCAGGTCAGCAGGTGCATCGAGGAATCCCTTCTCGTGCAGCAACTCTCTCTTTCTCAGCTCAGCGCCTCTGGACTCAGCATCAGAGGACACATACCTCACTGATTGAGGCTCATCTTCAGGGTAAAGCTTGGCTTTCCCTTTGTCTTTTGGTTTGGCTGACTCAGCAGCCTCAATCTTGAGCTTTTTCAGCGACGACTCGTCACTCTCTTTCTCTGATGGAGGCGCCCTCTTGGTTTTCTTTTTCTTTGACTTCTTGGGCCGTTTGGCCTTGACAGCCTTGGCGGCTTTCTTCTTCTTCAACCTCGCCTTGGTTGTCAACTGCTGGAGGCAATCCCCCAGTATTTCGTCCATCGAATCAGTCCTCTGCACAGGGCTCTCAGGGCTGGCTTCCCTCAAAGGAGAGAAGACCTCTTCTTCCTCAGCTTCCCCACTGCCCTGCGTCGATTCTTGGTACTCCCCATATGGGAATTCAGGGTCAGGTTGTGGGGAAGTGGGTGATGCTGCAGGGCTCTCTTCTGGTGGAGATATGTGTTCAGAACTCTGCGGCGATGGAGGAAGCTCAGGGCTTTGCACTGGCGGAGATGGCGAAGAGCTCTGTTTTGGTGACTCGTGTGACCGAGGATCACTTTCTTGACTCTCCACAGAGGGAGTCTTTTCCTTGCTTGCTTCTTCGGCCACCGCCATACTCCATTTGCGTTTCTTGGGTGTGCCTGCTGGTTCAGAGGGTCCAGCAGGTATCTCCGTGACAACCTTCCACTTCTTCTTGCGGATTGGCAGTTTGGGGAGTCGTTCAGTTCGCGCATCCTCAGCGTCTGCAAGGGCAAGAAGTGCTTCCCTCGCAGCAGTTTCAGCATCGTCAGCCCTCTTCTTGGACGCAGACCGTTCAGCTCTTGTTAGCACCATCGTTGAATCGTTGGAATCTGGAGAGAAGAATTGCAGATGAAGAGGGAGAGAGTTTTCTTGGAGTTCAGATAATTGGGGAAATCGTATAGATCAGCGCGCGTCTTAACGGATATAAGTAATGATGAAATCCCAACGGCTCTATTTTTGCGGATTCTGCAAATCCAGCGCAATTCTAGTGACCGTTGGAGATTTTCTGCGTTTAAATGCCAATCTTTGCTCAACCGAATCTTTGATTTGGCCCAATATCTCCTTGATTTTTTTAGCTGGATTTAATCTCCTTGATTTCCTCTATTGATTCCCTATAAAAAGAAATAAAATCAACATCAAATACTTAATTAAAATCACACAAAAATATACACAAACGATAACCGGAAAAGTAGCAAAAAATAAACTAAGGCATGAGCCTCGCATGGACGAGCACAGTGATCACTCGTCCTCTCCCGCTCTTGTTTTCACGACTCAGTCAAAAGGAAGGCCGAGAGAGTCTTCACATCTCCTTCCTCATAGTAGTGCTTCAATCTTGCACCATTAACCATGAATGGTTGTCCTTGCTGCGGGTTCTTTATCTCGATGGCACCATGAACAAACACATTAGTTATGACAAATGGACCTGACCATCTAGACTTAAGTTTGCCTGAAAATAATTTCAATCGTTAGTTAAATAATAAGACAAGCTGGCCTTTCTTGAAGTCCTTAATCCTAAGTCTACTGTCGTGCCAAATCTTGGTTTTTTCCTTATACATTTTGGCGTTTTCATAAGACATATGCCTAAGCTCATCAAGCTCATGTAATTGCAAAGACCGCAATGTTCCCGCATCGGTCACGCAGTAATTCAACTCTTTTAAGGCCCAAAATGCTTTAATTTCTAACTCGAATGGCAAGTGACATGCTTTGCCATACACAAGTCTATAAGGAGACATACCTAGGGGTGTCTTATACGCAGTTCTATACGCCCAAAGTGCATCCTCGAGTTTAAACGCCCAATCTTTTCTATTGGGTTTGACTACTTTTTCAAGTATGTTCTTAATCTCCTGGTAACGATAATATTGAACTATCGCCAATCATCGGGTTGTCGAGACCCGCCAAAATGAATTTATAAGTGCCCGAATTCACTAAACTATTTGTAGAATAGTAGCAACGGGGTCGATCCACAGGGAATTAAGGTATTTTAACTTAATCTTAATTAAATTTGCAAACTATTAATATAAGTAAAATAAGGGGTAATTGTTGGTTTTCAAGTAACTAAGATGGAACAAAGCAAATGGGAAAATTTAGCTAACGGAGTTTCCGACTCGGGATGATCGGGAATAAATTTAGCAAACCTCTTGGATCATAGGATGACGAGTATTATGGTTAAATAAATTAACGAATGCACAGCTCGTCTAAAATTAATAAATAACTCAGACATGCTCCATGGATTTAATTAGACATAAATAATCATGCTAATCAAGCATACCGTTCGGACATTGGCGGCCAACGCTCTCCCAAGACCGAACGGTAGCAACAAGCTAACTGTGACGACTATCTAATTTGGACGCGAAATTAGTATGTCGATTTGGAATTCTAATTCGGGAAGAACGAACACCAAGAGCGTAAGGACGCCAATACGCTCAAGGAGCCATAATTCCTTGTTACTTGGCGGAAACGAGAGGCACGGCATCAAATCCTTTAACAAATGAACATGCTCAAAATCAAGGGTGCCTAGTCCTAAATCATTCAAACGTGCTCATAGATTAAGCTAAGAAATAGAATTCAATTCAATAAAATATCCAACCAATTTCAGAATTTCAATCCTACAACCTCACCAAGAGTTCATACTACATTTATCCTTACAATCCCGAGCCAAAAACGGTAAATCTACTCACTCATGACTTGCGTGGTGTGGGACGGCTTCAAATCGAGCTTCCTAGCCCCTCCCATGGTGGAAAACAGCTGCTGGACGTCAAATCAGGCGCGGAGCTCGAGGTAGAAGATGATAATGGCGGCTAAAAATCGGACAGAAACTTAAGTAATCCGTCGTAGCGTCGAGACGCTAGGGAAGCGTCTCGACGCTGCGCCCTAAATAGTTCGCACGCGCGCTCGGGGTGGCGTCGAGACGCTCGCTCAGCGTCGAGACGCTGTCGGCGTCGAGCGAGCGTCGCGACGCTATCGCTCGACGCTTGCTCTCGGGTTTTTCTTCAATTCAGCGCTTCAGACTTCGGAGCGTCGAGACGCTATGGCAGCGTCTCGACGCTGGACAGCGTCGAGCTAGCGTCGCGACGCTGTCGCTCGACGCTAGCTCTCGGGTTTTTGCATGGAATTTCGCCTTCAATTTCCCCAAAGCGCCCAGACTTCATCCCTTTGCATGGATCTTCCCGGGAAGTGTTCTTATGCCTTTAAATCGCGATATTAAGCTCCGAAAAGCGCCGAAACACTCTCGAGAGCGAAGCACCGAGAACACCTACAATAATTACATAAAAGCAAGATTGAGCCAATAATAAACGTGAATTAGGGACATAATTATAGCTCCAAAATGGAGCTATCAAACACCCCCAACTTAAATCTTGCTAGTCCTCGAGCAAGGTGGAATTCTGATTAATTAAATAGAGCGAGAATGCATGCTAGGGACTCGATTCTCAATACTGGAAAAGACAGGGCATTTGCATTTGAAAGAACAGCTGCATGCATGCATTGGTTAAGAACAATTTGGAAAATTTAAAGATGCTTCCCTATTTATGCCTCGGACTTAGCTCCTCAATCTCTAGGTCTCAACAGGCTTAGAACAGCTCTATCTATCCTAAAACTTCGCTTTCCCCCTACTTATGGCTTAACAGAACAGTCTAAGGGCAGTTCATCGCCTATGCAAGTAATATAACGCAAGGTATCTTTTCTCTCATTTCCATTGATCTTCATGAGCGCCTAACATGTCAATCTTACTTTCGTTTCAGCTTGCCTGCAATTTCATTGCACAGTGCATCTGACTACGGGCAAAATTCACATTTTTAAGGACTAGCGTTCACTTCTTTGTGCATCCTTTTCATGCAGTGGCGACCGTGGGTTACACGACCGGCCCTGGCTACTAAGGCAACTCAAGAAGGAGGAACGCCTCATGAGATTATTTTCTTTTTATAAACTTGCATTCATTTTTTTCTTTTAGTCTAAAAATCATATTAAAACTTTAAGTGCACGGATTACAAACAAAAACGAATCTTAGCCCATCCTAAGGTTGCCTTTCGAGGTGACAACGAATTTCAAAACAAACAGAGCTACACTAAACCCACAGATCCAAGATAGAGTGCTAACATGCGAAGCTTAAACAGGGAAATATTTTTGAAAAATTTTCAAAATGGCCTTAACATATGCAATTGTGCTGAATTTCATGACAAATACAAATACGAAGACTGATAGCTCCATTTTGGAGCTATAATTATGTCCCTAATTCACGTTTATTATTGGCTTAATCTTGCTTTTATGTAATTATTGTAGGTGTTCTCGGTGCTTAGCTCTCGAGAGCGTTTCGGAGCTTAATATCGCGATTTAAAGGCATAAGAACGCTTCCCGGGAAGATCCATGCAAAGAGATGAAGTTTGGGCGCTTTGGGGAAATTGAAGGCAAAATTCCATGCAAAAACCCGAGAGCTAGCGTCGAGCGACAGCGTCGCGACGCTAGCTCGACGCTGCCCAGCGTCGAGACGCTGCCTTAGCGTCTCGACGCTCCGAAGTCTGAAGCGCTGAATTGAAGAAAAACCCGAGAGCAAGCGTCGAGTGATAGCGTCTCGACGCTAGCTCGACGCCGCACAAGCGTCTCGACGCTGTGCGAGCGTCTCTACGCCACCCCGAGCGCGCGCGCGGATTACTTAGGGCGCAGCGTCGAGACGCTGCCCTAGCGTCTCGACGCTACGACGGACTACTTAACTTTTTTTGTCCGATTTTAGCCGCCATTATCATCTTCCACCTCGAGCTCCGCGCCTGATTTGACGTCCAGCAGCCATTTTTCACCATGGGAGGGGCTATGAAGCTCGATTTGAAGCCGTCCCACGTCACACAAGTCATGAGTGAGTAGATTTACCGTTTTTGGCTCGGGATTGTAGGGACAAATGTAGTATGAATTCTTGGTGAGGTTGAGGATTGAAATTCTGAATTGGTTGGATTTTTATTGAATTGAATTCTATTTCTTTGCTTAATCTATGAGCATGTTTGAATGATTTAGGACTAGGCACCCTTGATTTTGAGCATGTCCATTAGTTAAAGGATTTGATGCCGTGCCTCTCGTTTCCGCCAAGTAACAAGGAATTGTGGCTCCTTGAGCGTATTGGCGTCCTTACGCTCTTGATGTTCATTGTTCCCGAATTAGAATTCCAAATCGACATACTAATTTCGCGTCCAAATTAGACAGTCGTCACGGTTAGCTTGTTGCTACCGTTCGGTCTTGGGAGAGCGTTGGCCGCCAATGTCCGAACGGTATGCTTGATTAGCATAATTAATTATGTTTAATTAAATCCATGGAGCTTGTCCGGGTTATTTATTAATTTTGGACGAGCCGTGCATTCGTTAAAATTATTTAGCCATTATACGCGTCAATCTATGATCCAAGATAGTTGCTAGATTTACTCCCGATCATCCCGAGTCGGAAACTCCGTTAGCTAATTTTTCTATTTGCTTTGTTCCAATTTAGTCACGTAAAACCAACAATTCCCCCTTATCTGGTCTAAAGTAATTGTTTGCAAATTTAATTAAGATTAAGTCAAAGTACCTTAATTCCCTGTGGATCGACCCCGTTACTACTATTCTACAAATAGTTTAGTGATTTCGGGCTTTTATAAATTTATTTTGGCGGGTCTCGACAACCCGATGATTGGCGACAGTTCAATAATATCGCTACCAAAATTGGCGCCGTTGCCGGGAAGTTAAGTGTAATTCGGCCTGATTTAAATTTTATTTGTAAACTTTTAATTTTTACTTTAAAAATTCTGTTCATTCTTTTATTATTTGCAATTTTGATCTGTTTGTTTAAGTGTGCTAGAAGTGCCAAATTTTTATTGAGGAAATGGAGATCGATGATGAGATTGGAGTCCCAAAGACGCTCAGACAATGGACATCATGTGCTATGGATCACCAACCTTCTTGTATTTCCTACCCGGAAATTTCAGGTGAGTTTGTGCTTAAATCTGGTGTGATTAACCTTTTACCCTCTTTTTGTGGTGAAGCAGAAGAAGATCCTTACAAACATCTCAAGGAGTTTCAAATGGTAAGCGCCGCGATGAAGCCTGGCGTCATAACAAAAGATCAGCTCTACCTGAGAGCTTTTCCATTCACCCTAAAAGGTGAAGCTCGAGATTGGCTGCATTACTTGCCATCGGGGACCATATTTACTTGGGAGAAGTTGCAGAGTCTATTCTTGGAAAGGTATTTCCCTGCTTCAAAAGCCAGAGCCGTGAGGAAAGATATACGACAATTTGAGCAAGGAAAGGACGAGGCATTTTACGAATACTGGGAGAGGTTCATTAAACTCTGTGAAAAATGTCCGAACCACTTGATAGCGGAAGTAGAGCTTATCGAATGCTTCTATGGTGGGTTGCTCACGCATGACCGCCAGATGCTTGATGCGGCAAGTGGAGGAGTCCTTTGGGAGAAAACGCCCGCGGAAGCTCGTCAGTTGATCTCCAACATATCTGAGAACCGTCGCCAGAACGGAGGAAGAAACGAACATTCTAAGATGTCTTCCGACATAGAAGTGCTCAAAGAACAAGTGTCTCAGGTATTTGGTTTAGTTCATACGATGAAAGAAAAATCATCTCAGGATGTTTCTTCTATTTCAGGTAAAGCCATTGAAAGCATGTTCAAATCGCTCATGGAATCTAGCGATGAGACAAGGTCGCAGATTAAATCTCTAAGAGATGAATTCACGGAGGTGAAGGAAAGAATGGGTAGAATTGAATCCAAAGCGGAAGGGGTTAGTGCAATAAACCTCAGAAGTGGTAAAGAAGTGCCATCTCAAACCACTCCCGTGAGTCCTCCATTTACTTCAGAGATATCTCCAGATAAGTGTTCTCAAGCACCCTCTGAAACTGTTGTAATGCCTCCTCCTATTATTTCTATGAAGTCTTACACTCCCGTTGCTCCTTTTCCTAGTAGGCTTGCAAGGCCATCTAAGGAGGCCGACAACGCGGATGTACTTGAAACGTTGAGGAAGGTTGGGATCAATATACCGCTACTTGATGCAATCCAGCAAATCCCAAGGTACGCTAAATTCCTTAAGGAGATGTGCACTATGAAGAGGAAGACTAAAAGTGCTGAGAGAGTCGTGGTAAGCAAGAATGTTTCTGCCCTGCTAACCCAAGGTATTCCAAGCAAATGCCAGGACCCAGGTATGTTCCTCTTGCCATGTACTATAGGGGATAGAGAAATCGAGCACGCTATGCTAGACTTAGGAGCCTCAATTAATGTTATGCCATATTCAGTCTACAAGAGCCTCGGTTTAGAAGGTATGCAGGAAACTAGTATAGTTATCCAGTTAGCTAATAGGTCTTCTATTCATCCTCTAGGGTTGATTGAGGACGTGTTAGTTAAAGTTAAGGATTTAATCTTCCCTGCTGATTTTTATGTGATAAATTTGGAAGAAAACACATCCACCACATCTGTTTTACTTGGTAGACCATTCATGAAAACCGCTAAAACGAAAATTAATGTGCATGATGGAACTTTGTCTGTTGAGTATGAAGGGGATGTGTTCGAATTTAATGTATTTGATGCCATGAAACAACGTGCTGATGTGCATTCTGTCTGTAAAATTGATCTGATAGATACTTTAGAACAAGAAGAATGCATGACTGTTGTTGTTGGGGATGACCCACTCGTTTTTACTGAAATTGTTGGCGAAGTTGAAAGTAGTGATCCCATATTGACTGATTTGTCTGAACAACCTACTTTTGCTTTAGAGACATGTGAAAAGCCAACTAAAATATTACCATCTCTTTTGCAGGCTCCCAAGTTGGAATTGAAGGAGTTGCCGGGTCATCTCAAGTACGTGTACTTGGGTGAGGTGGATACACTTCCGGTAATTATCTCCAAGGAGCTTACATCGGCGCAAGAAGGCGAGTTGGTCGAGGTTCTGAAAAAGAACAAAAGAGCCATGGGATGGACATTGGCAGACTTGCACGGGTTGAGTCCAGTGCTGTGCATGCACAAGATTCGGCTGGATGAGGGAGCAAAGCCATCCCGAGAGCCTCAGCGGAGGCTGAACCCTGCAATGAAAGAGGTAGTGTTGTCTGAGATACACAAACTCCTGGATGCAGGTATTATCTTTCCCATTTCTGATAGCCAATGGGTTAGCCCTATTCATGTTGTACCTAAAAAGACGGGCATAACTGTTATTAGAAATGATAAGGGGGAGTTAGTACCTAAGAGAGTACAAAATGGGTGGAGAATGTGTATTGATTTTAGAAAACTGAATGACGTGACTAAGAAGGACCACTTCCCTATTCCCTTCATAGATCAAATGGTGGAGCGTTTAGCTGGGAAGCCATTCTTCTGTTTTCTAGATGGTTTTTCTGGGTTTTATCAAATTCCCATAGCCCAGGAAGACCAAGAAAAGACTACTTTTACCTGTCCATTCGGAACTTACGCATATAGGAGAATGCCCTTTGGGCTTTGTAATGCTCCAGGGACTTTTCAGCGATGCATGATGAGCATATTTTCTGAATTTGTAGAAAAATGCATCGAAGTCTTTATGGATGATTTTACTGTATATGGAAGTTCATTTAAAGATTGCCTGTTTAACTTGTCTAGAGTCATGGAAAGATGCATCGAAACTAATCTTGTTTTAAATTTTGAGAAGTGTCATTTCATGGCCAGTCAGGGCATAGTATTGGGTCATGTTGTGTCTGCTAAGGGGATAGAGGTTGATAAAGCTAAGATTGACGTCATATCTGATTTACCTTACCCCACAAATCTTCGGGAAGTACGTTCTTTTCTTGGTCACGCAGGTTTTTACCGCAGGTTCATTAAAGACTTCTCGAAGATAGTGACTCCAATGACAAGCTTGCTGAAAAAGGATGTTCCATTCTGTTTTGACAAACAGTGCAAGCTTGCCTTTGATGTTCTGAAGAAGTGCTTGACCAACGCACCCATCATCCATCCACCGCAGTGGGGGACTCCTTTCGAGATCATGTGCGACGCAAGCAATTATGCCGTAGGCGCTGTGTTGGGCCAGAGGATAGACAAGAAGAGCCATGTGATTTATTATGCCTCGAGGACGCTCAACTCTGCGCAGATCGGTTACACAACAACAGAGAAGGAGCTGCTTTCCATAGTTTTCGCTCTTGATAAATTTCGGCCATATATTCTTGGATCTAAAGTAATTGTTTTTTCTGATCATGCAGCAGTTCGATACTTGATGAACAAGAAAGACTCGAAGCCTAGACTGCTCAGATGGGTATTATTACTTCAGGAGTTCGACGTCTCTGTTCAGGACAGAAAAGGATCAGAAAATACCGTTGCTGACCACTTGAGCCGCATTGTGCGTAATGAGGAGGACTTGCCTCTGAATGATGAGTTCCCTGACGAAGTTCTCTTCCAGGTAAGTGTGGAGACACCCTGGTACGCCGACATTGTCAACTACTTGGTCACAGGTACGTTCCCATTCGATTTTTCATATAATCAAAGAGCTAAGCTGAAAAGCGAAGCCAAAACATATGTTTGGGAAGAGCCCATTTTGTGGAAATTTTGCGCTGACCAAGTAATTAGGAAGTGCGTCCCTAAGTCTGAACATAGGTCCATCCTTACCTTTTGCCATGAATTTGCATGCGGGGGACACTTCGGGCAAAATAGAACCGCGAGAAAAATTTTAGATTGTGGGTTTTTCTGGCCATCACTGTTTAAGGACTGTTATGAGTTTTGTAAATCTTGTGATCAGTGTCAGAGAAAAGGGACCATCACTAGTAGAAATGAAATGCTCCAAAACCCCATTTTAACTTGTGAAATTTTTGAGGTTTGGGGTATGGACTTTATGGGACCCTTCCCCCCTTCATTTGGTTTTGTCTACATCTTATTGGCTGTGGACTACGTGTCTAAATGGGTGGAAGCTAAAGCCACCAAAGTTGATACCGCTAATGTTGTTTCCAGTTTTGTCAAGTCTAACATTTTTAGCAGGTATGGAGTTCCACGAGCCATCATAAGTGACCAGGGGAGCCACTTCTGCAACAAAACGATCCAGGCCTTGATGAGGAAATATGGGGTCAATCATAAAATCTCTACCCCGTATCATCCTCAGACCAATGGTCAAGCGGAGGTTTCCAATCGAGAGGTGAAGAGCATCCTCGAGAAAACAGTAAGTCTAGGAAGGAAGGATTGGAGCCTCAGGCTGGACGACGCTTTGTGGGCTTATCGTACGGCTTACAAGACCCCCATAGGGATGTCTCCCTACCGGATGGTTTATGGTAAAGCCTGTCATCTCCCCGTGGAGATCGAACACAAAGCTTACTGGGCCGTGAAGAAGTGCAACATGGACTTTGACTTGGCGGGCGAAGAAAGACTCCTCAAATTGCAAGAACTGGAGGAGCTTCGCCTGGATGCATATGAGAACTCGAAGACCTACAAGGAAAAGACCAAAATGTTCCACGACAGACGAGTCGTCAGGAAACACTTCGAAGTTGGTCAGAAAGTCCTCTTGTTCAACTCCCGCTTGAAGTTCATGCCAGGTAAACTTCGTTCCAGGTGGCTTGGTCCTTTCATTATCACTGATGTTCATCATTATGGTGCAGTTAAAATTCAGAGTTTGGATACGGAAAAGGAGTACACAGTGAATGGCCAGCGATTAAAGATCTTTCATGAGGGAATGTCAGAGGACTTCGACGACCATGCCTACTTGAAAGAGCCTGATTACGAGAAAGGATAAATTGAGTTTTGGTAAAGTCGAGCAATCGACTCTAAAAATTTGCGCTACTCGGAGGCACCCGAGCTTGAACTGTACATGCTTTTGTTTACTTACCGTCTTTAGGATTAGTTTAGATTTCTACTCTGATGTTGTAAATTTTCAGGTGAAACAATGGCTCATCCTTGCGGTTTATTGGCTAAGGTTAAAGCACGCTCTACATCCCTCTTAGTCACAACTCAGGGAAGGTTTTCTTTCCTTTTGTTTTGATTGTGCATATTTGGTCCAATGAGGACATTGTCAATTTCTAAGTTGGGGGTGTTGGTGGGTTGTGCCTTATAGTGATTGTCGAGTTTAGTTGTGGAATCCTGATTTACTTGTTGAGTTATGGTGAAAGCATGCTAGTCTGACTATGAAATTCTGTGATGTACTGCTGAGGTCTTCGTATTTGTATTTGTCATGAAATTCAGCATAATTGCATATGTTAAGGCCATTTTGAAAATTTTTCAACAATATTTCCCTGTTTAAGCTTCGCATGTTAGCACTCTATCTTGGATCTGTGGGTTTAGTGTAGCTCTGTTTGTTTTGAAATTCGTTGTCACCTCGAAAGGCAACCTTAGGATGGGCCAAGATTCGTTTTTTTTTTTGTAACCCGTGCGCTCAAAATTTTAATATGATGCTTAGACTTAAAGAAAAATGAATGCAAGTTTATAAAAAGAAAATAATCTCGTGAGGCGTTCCTCCTTCTTGAGTTACCTTAGTAGCCAGGGGCGGTCGTGTAACCCACGGTCGCCGCTGCATGAAAAGGATGCACAAAGAAGTGAACGCTAGTCCTTAAAAATGTGAATTTTGCCCGTAGTCAGATGCACTGTGCAATGAAATTGCAGGCAAGCTGAAACGAAAGTAAGATTGACATGTTAGGCGCTCATGAAGATAAGTTCAATGAAATTGAGAAAAAGATGCCTTGCGTTATATTACTTGCATAAGCGATGAACTGCCCTTAGACTGTTCTGTTAAGCCATAAGTAGGGGGAAAGCGAAATTTTAGGATAGATAGAGCCGTTCTAAGCCTGTTGAAATCTAAAATCGAGGAGCTAAGTCCGAGGCGTAAATAGGGAAACATCTTTAAATTTTCCAAATTGTTCTTAACCAACGCATGCATGCAGCTGTTCTTTCAAATGCAATTGCCTTGTCTTTTCCAGTATTGAGAATCGAGTCCCTAGCATGCATTCTCGTTCTATTTAATTAATCAGAATTCCACCTTGCTCGAGGACTAGCAAGATTTAAGTTGGGGGTGTTTGATAGCTCCATTTTGGAGCTATAATTATGTCCCTAATTCACGTTTATTATTGGCTTAATCTTGCTTTTATGTAATTATTGTAGGTGTTCTCGGTGCTTAGCTCTCGAGAGCGTTTCGGAGCTTAATATCGCGATTTAAAGGCATAAGAACGCTTCCCGGGAAGATCCATGCAAAGAGATGAAGTTTGGGCGCTTTGGGGAAATTGAAGGCAAAATTCCATGCAAAAACCCGAGAGCTAGCGTCGAGCGACAGCGTCGCGACGCTAGCTCGACGCTGCCCAGCGTCGAGACGCTGCCTTAGCGTCTCGACGCTCCGAAGTCTGAAGCGCTGAATTGAAGAAAAACCCGAGAGCAAGCGTCGAGTGATAGCGTCTCGACGCTAGCTCGACGCCGCACAAGCGTCTCGACGCTGTGCGAGCGTCTCGACGCCACCCCGAGCGCGCGCGCGGATTACTTAGGGCGCAGCGTCGAGACGCTGCCCTAGCGTCTCGACGCTACGACGGACTACTTAACTTTTTTTGTCCGATTTTAGCCGCCATTATCATCTTCCACCTCGAGCTCCGCGCCTGATTTGACGTCCAGCAGCCATTTTTCACCATGGGAGGGGCTATGAAGCTCGATTTGAAGCCGTCCCACGTCACACAAGTCATGAGTGAGTAGATTTACCGTTTTTGGCTCGGGATTGTAGGGACAAATGTAGTATGAATTCTTGGTGAGGTTGAGGATTGAAATTCTGAATTGGTTGGATTTTTATTGAATTGAATTCTATTTCTTTGCTTAATCTATGAGCATGTTTGAATGATTTAGGACTAGGCACCCTTGATTTTGAGCATGTCCATTAGTTAAAGGATTTGATGCCGTGCCTCTCGTTTCCGCCAAGTAACAAGGAATTGTGGCTCCTTGAGCGTATTGGCGTCCTTACGCTCTTGATGTTCATTGTTCCCGAATTAGAATTCCAAATCGACATACTAATTTCGCGTCCAAATTAGACAGTCGTCACGGTTAGCTTGTTGCTACCGTTCGGTCTTGGGAGAGCGTTGGCCGCCAATGTCCGAACGGTATGCTTGATTAGCATAATTAATTATGTTTAATTAAATCCATGGAGCTTGTCCGGGTTATTTATTAATTTTGGACGAGCCGTGCATTCGTTAAAATTATTTAGCCATTATACGCGTCAATCTATGATCCAAGATAGTTGCTAGATTTACTCCCGATCATCCCGAGTCGGAAACTCCGTTAGCTAATTTTTCTATTTGCTTTGTTCCAATTTAGTCACGTAAAACCAACAATTCCCCCTTATCTGGTCTAAAGTAATTGTTTGCAAATTTAATTAAGATTAAGTCAAAGTACCTTAATTCCCTGTGGATCGACCCCGTTACTACTATTCTACAAATAGTTTAGTGATTTCGGGCTTTTATAAATTTATTTTGGCGGGTCTCGACAACCCGATGATTGGCGACAGTTCAATAATATCGCTACCAAAGACCTCAGCAGTACATCACAGAATTTCATAGTCAGACTAGCATGCTTTCACCATAACTCAACAAGTAAATCAGGATTCCACAACTAAACTCGACAATCACTATAAGGCACAACCCACCACCCCCAACTTAGAAATTGACAATGTCCTCATTGGACCAAATATGCACAGTCAAAACAAAAGGAAAGAAAACCTTCCCTGAGTTGTGACTTAGAGGGTTGTAGAGCGCGCTTTAACCTTAGCCAATAAACCGCAAGGATGAGCCATTGTTTCACCTGAAAATTCACAACATCAGAGTAGAAATCTAAACTAATCCTAAAAGACGGTAAGTAAACAAAAAGCATGTACAGTTCAAGCTCGGGTGCCTCCGAGTAGCGCAAATTTTTAGAGTCGATTGCTCGACTTTACCAAAACTAATTTTATCCTTTCTCATAATCAGGCTCTTTCAAGAAGGCATGATCGTCCAAGTCCTCTGACATTCCCTCGTGAAAGATCTTTAATCGCTGGCCATTCACTGTGTATTCCTTCTCCGTATCCAAGCTCTGAATTTTGACTGCACCATAGTGATGAACATCAGTGATAATGAAAGGACCAAGCCACCTGGAACGAAGTTTACCTGGCATGAACTTCAAGCGGGAGTTGAACAAGAGGACCTTCTGACCAACTTCGAAGTGTTTCCTGACGACTCGCCTGTCGTGGAAAATTTTGGTCTTTTCCTTGTAGGTCTTCGAGTTCTCATATGCATCCAGGCGAAGCTCCTCCAGTTCTTGCAATTTGAGGAGTCTTTCTTCGCCTGCCAAGTCAAAGTCCATGTTGCACTTCTTCACGGCCCAGTAAGCTTTGTGCTCGATCTCCACGGGGAGATGACAGGCTTTACCATAAACCATCCGGTAAGGAGACATCCCTATGGGGGTTTTGTAAGCCGTACGGTAAGCCCACAAAGCGTCGTCCAGCCTGAGGCTCCAATCCTTCCTTCCTGGACTTACTGTTTTCTCGAGGATGCTCTTCACCTCTCGATTGGAAACCTCTGCTTGGCCATTGGTCTGAGGATGATACGGGGTAGAGATTTTGTGATTTACCCCATACTTCCTCATCAAGGCCTGGATCGTTTTGTTGCAGAAGTGGCTCCCCTGGTCACTTATGATGGCTCGCGGAACTCCATACCTGCTAAAAATGTTAGATTTGACAAAACTGGAAACAACATTAGCGGTATCAACTTTGGTGGCTTTAGCTTCCACCCATTTAGACACGTAGTCCACAGCCAATAAAATATAGACAAAACCAAATGAAGGGGGAAAGGGTCCCATAAAATCCATACCTCAAACCTCGAAAATTTCGCAAGTTAAAATGGGGTTTTGGAGCATTTCATTCCTACTAGTGATGGTCCCTTTTCTCTGACATTGATCACAAGATTTACAAAACTCATAACAGTCTTTAAACAGTGATGGCCAGAAAAACCCACAATCTAAAATTTTTCTCGCAGTCCTATTTTGCCCAAAGTGTCCCCCACATGCAAATTCATGGCAAAAGGTAAGGATGGACCTATGTTCAGACTTAGGGACGCACTTCCTAATTACCTGGTCCGCACAAAATTTCCATAAAATGGGCTCTTCCCAAACATATGTCTTGGCTTCGCTTTTCAGCTTAGCTCTTTGGTTATATGAAAAATCGAATGGGAATGTACCTGTGACCAAGTAGTTGACAATGTCGGCGTACCATGGTGTCTCCACACTTACCTGGAAGAGAACTTCATCAGGGAACTCGTCATTCAGAGGCAGATCGTCCTCATTACGCACAATACGGCTCAAGTGGTCAGCAACGGTATTTTCTGACCCTTTTCTGTCCTGAACAGAGACGTCGAACTCCTGGAGTAATAATACCCATCTGAGCAGTCTAGGCTTCGAGTCTTTCTTGTTCATCAAGTATCGAACTGCTGCATGATCAGAAAAAACAATTACTTTAGATCCAAGAATATATGGCCTAAATTTATCAAGAGCGAAAACTATGGAAAGCAGCTCCTTCTCTGTTGTTGTGTAACCGATCTGCGCGGAGTTGAGCGTCCTAGAGGCATAATAAATCACATGGCTCTTCTTGTCTATCCTCTGGCCCAACACAGCGCCTACGGCGTAATTGCTTGCGTCGCACATAATCTCGAAGGGAGTCCCCCACTGCGGTGGATGAATGATGGGTGCGTTGGTCAAGCACTTTTTCAGAACATCGAAGGCAAGCTTGCACTGTTTGTCAAAACAGAATGGAACATCCTTTTTCAGCAAGCTTGTCATCGGGGTCACTATCTTCGAGAAGTCTTTAATGAACCTGCGGTAAAAACCTGCGTGACCAAGAAAAGAACGTACTTCCCGAAGATTCGTGGGATAAGGTAGATCAGATATTACATCAATTTTTGCTTTATCAACCTCTATCCCCTTAGCAGACACAACGTGACCCAATACTATGCCCTGACTGGCCATGAAATGACACTTTTCAAAATTTAAAACAAGATTAGTTTCGATGCATCTTTCCATGACTCTAGACAAGTTAAACAGGCAATCTTTAAATGAACTTCCATATACAGTAAAATCATCCATAAAGACTTCGATGCATTTTTCTACAAATTCAGAAAATATGCTCATCATGCATCGCTGAAAAGTCCCTGGAGCATTACAAAGCCCAAAGGGCATTCTCCTATATGCGTAAGTTCCGAATGGACAAGTAAAAGTAGTCTTTTCTTGGTCTTCCTGGGCTATGGGAATTTGATAAAACCCAGAAAAACCATCAAGAAAACAGAAGAATGGTTTCCCAGCTAAACGCTCCACCATTTGATCTATGAAGGGAATAGGAAAGTGGTCCTTTTTAGTCACATCATTCAGTTTTCTAAAATCAATACACATTCTCCACCCATTTTGTACTCTCTTAGGTACTAACTCTCCCTTATCATTTCTAATAACAGTTATGCCCGTCTTTTTAGGTACAACATGAATAGGGCTAACCCATTGGCTATCAGAAATGGGAAAGATTATACCTGCATCCAGGAGTTTGTGTATCTCAGACAACACTACCTCTTTCATTGCAGGGTTCAGTCTCCGCTGAGGCTCTCGGGATGGTTTTGCTCCCTCATCCAGCCGAATCTTGTGCATGCACAGCACTGGACTTAACCCATGCAAGTCTGCCAATGTCCATCCCATGGCTCTTTTGTTCTTTTTCAAAACCTCGATCAACTCGCCTTCTTGCTCCGACGTAAGCTCCTTGGAAATAATTACCGGAAGTGTCTCCACCTCCCCTAAGTACACGTACTTGAGATGACCCGGCAACTCCTTCAATTCCAACTTGGGAGCCTGCAAAAGAGATGGTAATATTTTAGTTGGCTTTTCACATGTCTCTAAAGCAAAAGTAGGTTGTTCAGAAGAATCAGTCAATATGGGAACACTACTTTCAACTTCGCCAACAATTTCAGTAAAAACGAGTGGGTCATCCCCATCAACAACAGTCATGCATTCTTCTTGTTCTAAAGTATCTATCAGATCAATTTTACAGACAGAATGCACACCAGCACGTTGTTTCATGGCATCAAACACATTAAATTCGAATACATCCCCTTCATACTCAACAGATAAGGTACCATCATGCACATTAATTTTTGTTTTAGCGGTTTTCATGAATGGTCTACCAAGTAAAACAGAAGTGGTGGATGTATTTTCTTCCATTTTTATCACATAAAAATCAGCAGGGAAGATCAAATCCTTAACTTTAACCAACACATCCTCAATCAATCCTAGAGGACGAATAGAAGACCTATTAGCTAACTGGATAATTATACTGGTTTCCTGCATACCATCTAAACCGAGGCTCTTGTAGACTGAGTATGGCATAACATTAATTGAAGCTCCTAAGTCTAACATGGCGTGCTCGATTTCTCTATCCCCTATAGTACATGGCAAGAGAAACATACCTGGGTCCTGGCATTTGTTTGGAATACCTTGGGTTATCAGGGCAGAAACATTCTTGCTTACCACGACTCTTTCAGCACTTTTAGTTTTCCTCTTCATGGTGCACATCTCCTTAAGAAATTTAGCGTACCTTGGGATTTGCTGGATTGCATCAAGCAGCGGTATGTTGATCCCAACTTTCCTCAGTGTCTCAAGAACATCTGCATCGTCGGCCTCCTTCGATGGCCGTGCCAGCCTACTAGGAAAAGGGGCAACGGGAGTGTAAGACTTCATAGAAATAAGAGGGGGAGGAGTTACAACAGTTTCAGAGGGTGCTTGAGAACACTTATCTGGAGATATCTCTGAATCTTTTGGAGGACTCACAGGAGTGGCGCGGGATGGTACTTCTTTACCACTTCTGAGGTTTATCGCACTAACTCCTTCTGCTTTGGATTCAATTTTGCTCATTCTTTCCTTCACCTCCGAGAACTCATCTCTTAGAGATTTTATCTGCGACCTTGTCTCATTGCTAGCTTCCATGAGCGATTTAAACATGCCTTCGATGGCTTGACCTGAGACAGAAGAAACAGCCTGAGATGATTTTTCTTTCATCGCATGAATTAAACCAAATACTTGAGATACTTATTCCTTGAGCTCTGATACGTCGGTAGACATTTTAGCGTATTCGTTCCTTCCTCCGTACTGGCGACGGTTCTCAGCCATATTAGAAATCAACTGTCTAGCTTCTACAGGTGTTTTCTCCCAAAGGGCTCCTCCACTTGCTGCATCAAGCATCTGGCAGTCATGCGGAAGCAACCCCTCATAGAAGAATTCGATAAGCTCGGCTTCTGCTATCAGGTGGTTCGGGCATTTCTCACAGAGCTTAATGAACCTCTCCCAGCATTCGTAAAATGCCTCGTCCTTTCCTTGCTCAAACTGGCGGATATCCTTTTTCACGGCTCTGGCTTTCGAAGCTGGGAAGTACCTTTCCAAGAATAGACTCTGCAACTTTTCCCAAGTGAAAATGATCCCCGATGGCAAGTAATGCAGCCAATCTCGAGCTTCACCTCTCAAGGTGAATGGAAAAGCTCTCAGGTAGAGCTGATCTTCGGTAATGTCGCCTGGCTTCATCGCAGAACTTGTCATTTGAAAAGCCTTGAGATGTTTATAAGGATCCTCATCTGCTTCACCACAAAAAGAGGGTAAATGGTCAATTAAACCCGATTTAAGCACAAACTCACCTGAAATTTCCGGGTAGGAAATACAAGAGGGTTGGTGACCCATAGCAAATGATGTCCACTGTCTGAGCGTTTTTGGGGCTCCAATCTCACCATCAATCTCCATTTTCTCAATAAAAATTTGGCACTTCTAGCACACTTAAACAAACAGATCAAAATTGCAAATAATAAAAGAATACACAAAATTTTAAAATAAAAAATAAAAATCAAAAGTTTACGAATCAAATTTAAATTAGGCCGAATTACACTTAGTTCCCCGGCAACGGCGCCAATTTTGGTAACGATAATATTGAACTATCGCCAATCATCGGGTTGTCGAGACCCGCCAAAATGAATTTATAAGTGCCCGAATTCACTAAACTATTTGTAGAATAGTAGCAACGGGGTCGATCCACAGGGAATTAAGGTATTTTAACTTAATCTTAATTAAATTTGCAAACTATTAATATAAGTAAAATAAGGGGTAATTGTTGGTTTTCAAGTAACTAAGATGGAACAAAGCAAATGGGAAAATTTAGCTAACGGAGTTTCCGACTCGGGATGATCGGGAATAAATTTAGCAAACCTCTTGGATCATAGGATGACGAGTATTATGGTTAAATAAATTAACGAATGCACAGCTCGTCTAAAATTAATAAATAACTCAGACATGCTCCATGGATTTAATTAGACATAAATAATCATGCTAATCAAGCATACCGTTCGGACATTGGCGGCCAACGCTCTCCCAAGACCGAACGGTAGCAACAAGCTAACTGTGACGACTATCTAATTTGGACGCGAAATTAGTATGTCGATTTGGAATTCTAATTCGGGAAGAACGAACACCAAGAGCGTAAGGACGCCAATACGCTCAAGGAGCCATAATTCCTTGTTACTTGGCGGAAACGAGAGGCACGGCATCAAATCCTTTAACAAATGAACATGCTCAAAATCAAGGGTGCCTAGTCCTAAATCATTCAAACGTGCTCATAGATTAAGCTAAGAAATAGAATTCAATTCAATAAAATATCCAACCAATTTCAGAATTTCAATCCTACAACCTCACCAAGAGTTCATACTACATTTATCCTTACAATCCCGAGCCAAAAACGGTAAATCTACTCACTCATGACTTGCGTGGTGTGGGACGGCTTCAAATCGAGCTTCCTAGCCCCTCCCATGGTGGAAAACAGCTGCTGGACGTCAAATCAGGCGCGGAGCTCGAGGTAGAAGATGATAATGGCGGCTAAAAATCGGACAGAAACTTAAGTAATCCGTCGTAGCGTCGAGACGCTAGGGCAGCGTCTCGACGCTGCGCCCTAAATAGTCCGCGCGCGCGCTCGGGGTGGCGTCGAGACGCTGTCGGCGTCGAGCGAGCGTCGCGACGCTATCGCTCGACGCTTGCTCTCGGGTTTTTCTTCAATTCAGCGCTTCAGACTTCGGAGCGTCGAGACGCTATGGCAGCGTCTCGACGCTGGACAGCGTCGAGCTAGCGTCGCGACGCTGTCGCTCGACGCTAGCTCTCGGGTTTTTGCATGGAATTTCGCCTTCAATTTCCCCAAAGCGCCCAGACTTCATCCCTTTGCATGGATCTTCCCGGGAAGTGTTCTTATGCCTTTAAATCGCGATATTAAGCTCCGAAAAGCGCCGAACCGCTCTCGAGAGCGAAGCACCGAGAACACCTACAATAATTACATAAAAGCAAGATTGAGCCAATAATAAACGTGAATTAGGGACATAATTATAGCTCCAAAATGGAGCTATCATCTCCCTATTTGAAATTTCAGCTTGGCCATTCGAATGTGGGTGATAAGGAGTGGCTACTCTATGTCTAATATTATACTTAGCCAACACTCTCTCCATAGCCTTATTAATAAAATGTGTCCCCTCATCACTGATTATAGCCCGAGGTGTCCCAAATCTAGTAAAAATATGTCTATGCAAGAATCTTATGACTGTTTTGGCATCATTATTTGGACATGCTATGGCCTCTACCCACTTAGATACGTAGTCTACTGCTACAAGGATGTAAAGTTTACCTGATGATGGAGGGAATGGCCCCATGAAATCAATGCCCCACACATCAAAGAGCTCCAACTCTAAGATGTACGTGAGAGGCATCTCATCCTTTCGGCTTAGATTACCTGTTCTCTGGCATTCGTCACAGCTGTGTGCATATTTGTGGGCATCCTTGAAGATTGTTGGCCAATAGTAGCCACTCTGGAACACCTTTGCAGCTGTCCTTTGGCCACCAAAATGTCCACCATAGGGTGCTGTATGGCAGTGCTGCAGCACAGACTTCGCCTCAGCAGCTGACACACACTTCCTGAGCAGACCATCAGCACATGTCTTGTAAAGTGTGGGATCATCCCAAATGAATTTCCTTGCTTCATGAAGGAACCTCTTCTTCTCTTGGCCTCCCTTGAAAGTTGGTAGTACCTGTGATGCAAGGAAGTTAGCAATGTCAGCAAACCAAGGTTCCTCATCGTTATCACGATGAGTCAATACAAAGACATGTTCATCAATAAAAGCATCAGAAATTGCGGTTTCCGCAATTTTTTCGCAATTATGCTGCAATCTAGAAAGATGATCCGCAACCACATTTTCACATCCTTTCTTATCTCTAATGTCCAGATCAAACTCTTGCAGCAGCAAAACCCATCTAATCAACCTAGGCTTGGCATCAGCCTTCCTCATAAGGTACTTTAAAGCAGAATGGTCAGTGTACACTATTGTCCTAGTGCCTACAATGTAATTCCTAAACTTCTCACAAGCAAATACTACAGCTAGCATCTCCTTCTCAGTAGTTGTGTAATTACATTGTGCCTCATTAAGTGTCTTACTAGCATAGTATACAGGGTGTGTTAACTTGTCAATCTTCTGTCCTAACATAACCCCTACAGCATAGTCACTGGCATCACATAACATCTCAAAGGGAAGATCCCAATTAGGCCCTACTATAATAGGTGCTGTGACTAGTGCTTCCTTAAGGGTTTTCCAAGCCAGGAAACATTCTTTAGAGAAAATGAATGGTTTGTTCAGCTCTAGAAGCTCACATAAAGGCTTGGAGATCTTAGAAAAGTCCTTAATGAACCTTCTATAGAAACCAGCATGCCCTAAGAAACTTCTAATGGGTTTTACATTTTGAGGTTCTACCAATTTCTCTATTATTTCAATTTTTGCCCTGTCAACTTCTACACCTGCCCTTGACACTCTATGACCTAAGACAATCCCTTCATCCACCATGAAATGGCACTTTTCCCAATTTAGGACTAGGTTGGTCTCCTCACACCTAGTCAGGACTTGTCCTAAGTTCTCTAGACAGTTTGTAAATGAATCCCCAAAGACTGAGAAATCATCCATGAATATCTCTATCATGGACTCATCCAAATCAGAGAAGATTGCCAACATGCACCTTTGGAAAGTTGCCGGTGCGTTGCATAAGCCAAAAGGCATTCTGCGAAAGGCAAAAGTTCCAAAAGGGCAAGTGAAGGTAGTCTTCTCTTGGTCCTTGGGGTCTATAGTGATCTGGTTATATCCTGAATAACCGTCTAAGAAGCAGTAGTAGGCTCTACCAGCTATCCTATCTAACATCTGGTCAATGAATGGTAGAGGGAAGTGGTCTTTTTTGGTTTCTTTATTTAGTTTCCTATAATCCATGCAAACTCTCCATCCTGTGATAGTCCTTGTTGGAATCAGTTCTTTGTTCTCATTGACTACCACAGTCATCCCCCCTTCTTAGGTACACATTGTATAGGGCTCACCCACTGGCTACTAGCTATGGGGAAGATCACACCAGCATCTAACCATTTTATTATTTCCTTTTTAACTACCTCTTTCATAGAGGGGTTCAGCCTACGTTGGTGATCTACTCTAGGTGTATGCTCTTCCTCTAATATAATCTTATGCATGCAATAAGAAGGGCTAATGCCTCTAATGTCAGCAATAGTCCATGCAATAGCCTTCCTATGTTGCTTAAGTAATAAAATCAGTTCAACCTCATGCTCTTCACTTAATTTAGAAGAAATAATCACAGGCAAAGTATCATTACTTCCTAGATATGCATACTTGAGGTGAGTGGGGAGAGGTTTCAATTCTAAGACAGGTGGATGCTCAATGGATGGTTTTAATGGATTCAAAGATTTTTCAGTTAAGTCAATATTCATACAAACATGCTGAGGGTTATTTACAGGTATGTCCATTATCTCAGCTATGTTTAAGTCAGTTAATTCTAATCCTACATATTCATGAGCATGCTTAGTCAACAATTCATGCTCCAATTGTTCTTCCATTAATGAATCTACAATGTCCATGCTAGCACAAGATTCAGAGTCAGAAGGATACCTCAGTGCTTTAAAAACACTAAACTTAACCTCCTTGTCATGAACCCTCATAGTGAGCTCACCTTTTTGGACATCTATCAGTGCCCTACCTGTGGCTAGAAATGGTATGCCTAACAGGATGGGGACCTCCTTGTCTGCTTCATAATCCAGGATAATGAAATCTGCAAGGAAAATAAACTTGTCAACCTTTACAAGAATATCCTCAATCTTACCTTCAGGGTATGCTATGGATCTGTCTGCTAGTTGTAAAGTGACAGTGGTTGGACGTGCTTCTCCTATTCCTAGCTGGCGGAATAGTGATAGGGGCATGAGATTTATGCTGGCTCCCAGGTCACAAAGAGCTCTGCCCACGTGCTTGCCTCCTAGCTCTACAGGTAAAGTGAAGGAACCAGGATCCTTCTCCTTCTTGGGTAGCTTGTTCTGGAGTATGGCACTACACTCCTCAGTGAGATTGACTGTTTCAAACTCGCCAATTATTTTCTTGTTAGTTATAATATCCTTTAAAAACTTTACATAAGAAGGCATAGACTGTAAAACTTCTACAAAAGGAATATTAACATGCACTTGTTTAAGAATTTCTAAAAATTTATTAAAGTGCACTTCCTGTTCTTGTTTTTTCTTTAGCCTTCTAGGAAATGGAGGTGGTGGCACATATGCAGGTACGCCTTAGGATAGGTGGAGGCCTTGGAATTTCTTCTATCTCTTCTATGATTGGCTCCAGCCTTGCTCCTGATGTGCTTGGTGATGGTTGACCTTGGTTTGGCAGAGACTCCAGTGGAGCACTAGACTCAGTGTTCTCTACTCTCTTTGGTGTGTCCTTGATGTTGCTCACCAATGGTCTCCCACTTCTAAGTTCAATTGCTTGAACTTGCTCTTTACCATCTCTCCTTGGCACTTCAGTGTCAGCAGGAAGTCTACCTTGGGGCCTACTTTTGAGTTCATTGGCTAGTTGCCCTATTTGATTCTCTAGGCTCCTAAGAGTAGCTTGCTGGCTCTGTAGAGTGGCATCATTCTTGGCTATGTATTCCTTGAGTAAGTTTTCTACAGAAGACCCTACAGGTTGGTTGTATGGTTTTTGATACATGGATTGGTTATGTTGGGGAGTGAAACCAGGTGTTCCACTCGGTCTTGGTTGGTTAGGAGCTTGGTTAACATTTTGTTGGCCACCCCATGACAGGTTTGGGTGGTTCCTCCAACCAGGGTTGTAAGTATTGGAGTAGGGGTTGTTCCTAGGCTGCTGCTGGCTTCCAACGTAGCAGACTGAGGCTGGATTCCCAGGGCAGTATTCATACAGGTGCCCTTCCCCACAGAATCCACAGATAAGTGTCTCACCTTGACTTGGTTGGGTGCCCATTGACATGGCTGTGGCGGAGTTGACACTTGTTTGGAGATTGGCTTGAGCCATTTGCTTGACTAGGTTGGTCAGGGCGCTTATTTGGCTACTCATAGCATTGAGTGCGTCCTTGTCTTGAGCTCTAGTTGGCTCAACTGGATCATCTGACCACCTACAGTGAGATGCTGAGATCTTCTCCAAGATCGCATAGGCTTCATTATAACTCTTGGACAACATGGAACCACCAGCAGATGAATTTAAGACTTGCCTAGTGCTGGGGTTGCATCCTTTAAAAAAACCTCTATTTGGATACACCATGGGATGCCATGATGTGGACATTTGAGAAGAAGGTCCTTGAACCGTGTCCAAACTTCGTGAAGAGACTCAGTGTCAGCTTGTTTGAACTTGATTATGTCATCACGAAAGGTAGAATTCCTATCAGGTGGGAAGTATTTGACTAGGAATTTCTCCGCCAAGTCTGTCCAATTGAGGACAGATCCAGAGGGTAATGAGTTTAACCACGTTTTGGCTTTGTCCCTCAAAGAGTAAGGGAACAGATAGAGCCTCAAGGCTTCTTGGGAAACTCCAGGGATGATGAATGTATCACTAACTCCTAAGAAGTTTCTAAGATGGTTGTGGGGATCCTCATTTTCCACTCCAAAGAATTGTCCCACAGTGGACAACATTTGGAACATTACTGGCTTTAACTCGAATGAGTTGGCAGTGATTTCAGGGCGGATTATGCTGGGGTTCAGCTCCCCAGGCATAGGTACTAGGTAAGAGAGTATGGCGCTATCCTTATCATTCGGTATTTCGATGGGATTGCGAGTGACAGGCACCGGATTTGGAACTATTCCATCCATTTCTTCTTGAGACAATTGCGGAGGAATTGCGGTTCCCGCAATTACTTGAGGTAAAGGGGGTTGGTTAAAGAGACGTTTCTTGGCTCTATTTCTGGCCCTAAGTAATCTCTCAGGCTCAGGATTGAACTCTAGATCACTACTTGAAGGCTCACTCATAAACTAACCCAACTAGTACCTGCAAAAGAAATGAAACAGATCAGCTTCAATAGACAATAAACTTGGTGTTTCAAACTTAACAAACTTCGTTTTCACTTAAATAAATCCCCGGCAGCGGCGCCAAAAACTTGTTGCGTGCTCAATGTGTTAGAATAAATAAGCAATAAGATAAAGAGAGCACTCAGAACATGCAAGCATACATGATCTTATAGCAAGTAGTAAGTATTTTTTCATTCGTTTTCCCACAGAGATTTATTATGAGCTACTCGTGAAGTGTAAAGTTAAGAAAGAATGGGTGGATTTGATGGGGTAGAATTGGTTTTAAATTGTCTAATTCCTAAGGAATATGTAAAGGATAGCAACATAAACAAGTGCAAGTCAAAGTTAAACTTAAAAGAAAAGAGACGAGATTAATAAACGAAGAAGAAAACAGCTAAACAGAATTGTAAACTTAGCAGAATTGCAGAAACAGCAATTCTACCGCAATGTTACTAACAGCGAAAGTGTATAAAAGGGAGAAACAAGGGCTACTAACGACTCCTCTATAGGCATTTTCTCACGATTCTCAAGCTTTGGATCAACTCTCTATGCATCAAACTCACTCAATCTCATGTATCGTCCGATTCCATGCATTAGATTCTTTAGTTCACTCATGTCCAAGTAAGGTCTTAAGCATCTTGTTAAAGCAGAAAGTTATGGTTTGTACTAGGAAAACGCCTATTCCTAGGTCGTTTTCTGGCTACCTTGAAAGGCTAGCATGAGTGTATGACTCTGAACTCTTACTCCTTCCAGAGGTTAGGAGTTCTTTGGACAAAATGGATGGCCAATCGAAATTGCCCGTGGGATGAAGCTTACATACAATCAATGCTTCGAGAGCTATCCTACATGCTTGGTTCACGTTTTTTTAGCCTATAGTATTGTCATTAGCATGCCCCTAAGTGACTTAGCTACTCATGGATATAGACAGAACAGAAATAAGAGTTGAAACAGACATGCTTAGAAGGAATTTAAAGCCAAAACAGTAAGGAAAAACAGTAGATCGCAAAGGCAAGAAACTGTGAAATGCTGAATTTTGCTTTGATTACTTGATTGTTTGAATGAACAAAGGAAAGCTTAAAGTGAATAACATAAAGACAGAAAGCAACGAAATGCAATAAACTAACTACTAGAAGGGAAATAACAACAAAGCAGAACTGGAAATTAGAAACGAAAGTCAAAAAGCAGTAAATTAAGCTTGGATGCCTCGCCGCAACTGCCTCGGCCGAAGGATGAGAAAGATCAGCCTTGCTTGGATGAATCCAATCGGGAGAGAAGATGAATCTTCTCTCCTTCCTGTCAGATTGTCGACTCCAACAGCTAAACTTCGCAAACCAACAGACAGCAAAGGAAAACAGGAGAAAAGATGGAGCTGCGAGAAGACTTCTACGCTTTCGGATGATGCTTGAACCCTCTACTTTGACCCCCTTTTATAGTAATCTGCAGGTGCGTTTGGGCCAAGGAGAACCATCCATCCTCAACGTCGTACTTCAAAATGGATGGAGGAGAAAGAACGAATCCCTGAAATAACGGAAATTAACAGAAACAGATCAGTCAACTTACGGATTTCACTTGAAACATTGCTGTTTTAGCAATGTTTCCGCAATGCTGCCGCAATGCATATTTTTCCTTCTTTTAACTTCGGTTTTCAACCCTTTTTCTTCCTTTTGCACACAAGTCCTAATTTAGCTACCTTCTTTTAATTCTCATATATAAGCATAGGTTTAAGCTAAATCCTATCAAAAACACCTAAGAGTGTACATCTTTCTAAGATAAATAAGTCCTAAAAAGGTCACTTTTAGAGACGTAACATGGGTACTCACCAAATGTCGAATCTAGCTCAAAATTCAATGTTGGATAGCGAGCAATACACCCAAATCTCACAAATTTAGCGTTGGACGGAGTGGGTGATTACTTTCAAAGTTGAATAGAACTCTTGCAAATTAACAAAAAATGAAATTGAAAGGATTGAGGGTTAAAATCGATGTTCAACCAACCAAGATGAGAGATCGTCGGAGGAGGAGAAGACTTGCATGCTGCCACATTGCACCTTCGCCGAAGAGGCAACAGAAAGAAGTCGTCGCTCGCCCGCCGCTGGACATGGATGCGTTGTCAGAGATGAGATCGGAGAGGAAGGGAGGCAGCGTTGTCAGAGATGAGATCGGAGAGGAAGGGAGGCATGGGGTGGTGGCGATTGGAGAAAGAGTCATGATCTGAGGGAGGGAACGACTGGATGAGGAAAAAGCACGAGAAAGGAGGAAGTGAGAGAAAAAGAATAGCGTTTGTTTTGAGTATTTAATTTTTAAAACTATTTATTTATTATTTTTTTTCCTCTTATTTTCTTATTTTCTTTTTGTTTTCCTCTCAGTTTCTTTTCTAAATATTGAAATTTGAAAACAAATTGGGTACCGTCTTTACGAACTTGAAGAAGAATCCAATGATTTAAATTTTTAAATATTGACTCTTCAAATTTCATCCTATTTAATTAATTAAATATTTTAAAGTTTAATGTTCTCCATATGTGCATTGTGTTTAGGGGAGGGTTAGGGATTCAGATTTAAGGATTTTATTTTAGATTTCGAAAACGACAATCCATTTTTGTAGGGATTTTTTAATCCAGCCAAATTTGAAACCCCCGATTACAGGGCCCATTTATTTTTTTTGTTCTCATTTAGTTGTAAGGTGTGTCTTTGTACCTACAACAACAAAATTTGAAACCCCCGATTATAGGACCCATTTATTTATTTGTCATCGGAGACGAGTATTTACGACAGACGAGCAGTTGAAGCTGCATTGGTCGGTGAACGTGTTTGAGTGGAGCAGTCGTCGGAAGACGGCGACAGATGAGGAGGAAGAGGAGCTGAAATATGCGGTTATTGAGAGGTTGCCGACCTACGATAGGGGTGAGAAGAGGATGCTAAAGCATGTGAGCAGCGACAGAAAGGTTGTTCATAAAGAAGTTGAAGTCCCAATATTTTTTTTCTATTGCAAATCAAGAACAAAAATCAGAGTTTAATGAAGTATATACTTGTATATATAACCATCAGTACATATATATATATATATATATATATGTGTGTGTGTGTGTGTGTCTACATCTCAACACATGCGGGACGACTACCGAAAAGGTATACACGCGTACAAGACTCAACCTGCAGTTAACGGGAAGACCTCAACCTCCACGGAAATATTTTGGTTTTTTTATTTTAAGATTAATTAATTAGAAAAAAAAAATTATTAAAGAGTGAGGCTATAATGGGCATAACAAAATATTCTCCGTCCTCTCTAAAAACACTCTAGACATGGAGTGCAAAAAGTTAAAAAATTAGACATTTCTCATTTTAGGTTATTTATCCTAGACATTCCTCTTAATTTCTCAAGAGAAAAAGTCTTGGAGGCTGCCTGATGACCAAAACGTAGGTGTTGTAATTTCTAAGAATTAGATGGTCAAATGCAAAGAGGAAAAGTCATGGAGGCTGCCTGATGATCAAAACGTAGGTGTGGTAATTTGTGTTCAATAACCCACGAAGAAATAGATGGTCAACTGCAAGTTGAATCAAGTTATCATATCCTAAGAGACTGTTGTAGAATTCAAATTAAAAAAGAATGGAAACAAAAATATAGTTGGATGATGGTTGATAAGATTGATTTGAAAATAATGATAAAAATAGGGGATCCAAAGCCGTAAGAAGAGTTATTTGACCGCCTGTGGCCACAGAGTCGCCACATAGTACCTTGTACTTGTGCTTTTGGATCGAATTTACCTCTTATTCAACCTCTTTGTAAGTACCTTTAGAAGTCTAAACCATTAAATCTATATTTCTCTGGATAATGTGATCTTAAATAGTTAAGCATGCAATCATATGATCCTATAGTATTTTGCCTCAGTCATAAAGGACAATCGCTGAAATCTTATTTCTAGGCATTTCTCCTACATCACATTTACGAGAGTTGTTTATCAGTCGACCTGATCAGCATCAAACTCAACATTAATACTTTCATCCCTAAATACACTACATCATTGTTCCATTCACATATGTTCAAGTTGAAGTCATTTTTGCAACTTTCAAAACTTCTAAGGATAAACAATGTATATTTTAGCCTACCTTAAAGAGAGAAAAAAAAAAGATTAGTTAGACTAAAGAAAGGTTAAGGATGTATATTTTCTTTTTCAACAATCGTGGAGCCGAGAAATCGAACATTTGACTTCAAAGGAAAAAGTACATCAAATAGCTGGTTAGGAGTACATGTCAAATAGCACATGTCAAATAGCTCGTTCTGACTTTAAGGGAAGGAGTACCTATCAATTACTGCTCACTTTTCCAAAAGCTCAAGGATAGGATCTACTGAGTATGTTAGAATCAACCACAACAATCTCTAATGACAGTTCCAATTCTCCCCAGCTTTTATACACATTGAAGAACAAAATTGACTCTTCTTTATTTCCAACCTCCAAACATTCATTCCATTGACATCATTACTTAATACAGAGCTTTCAAAAGCTAGAAAGAAGGGGAATCTTATTTTTCCAAAGCTAAATCAGTAAAAACACATTACAAAAGAGGTTAAAAAAAGACCTATTTGTCAGGTAAAATAGGATGGAAGATTTCACGTAGTTGAGAACTTAAACAGCATAATGTGATTGTAAGGCTTCTTTGGAGTGACAATGGTTGAAGGAAAATTATGGTGATTCACTGCATCAGGAAAGCCTTGAGTCTCCAAACAAAGCGCCGCGTGAGCTTGATACACGAACCCGCCCTTTCCTTTCACGTCCTTTATAAAGTTTCCGGTATAGAACTGCACGCCGGGAGCATTTGTCGCAAGCTCCAACGTTCGCCCTGACTTCTTATCGTACACGATTGCTGCTTTCTTTAGTTTATCTCCTTTGATGCCAGCGTCGAGAGCGTAGTTTATATCGTAGCCTTTCGGTAGCTTGTTTATTCTGCTTCCAACCGTGTGGGGCTTGAGAAAATCATATGGAGTTCCTTTGATAGATTCTAACTTTCCAGTAGGAATGAGATAGTGATCGACGACAGTGATGCGGGATCCGAAGATCTGAAGGCGATTCGACAGGATATCGCCGCTGTTATGTCCACCAAGATTCCAGTACGTATGTTGAGCTAGATTTACAGGAGTAGGCTTGTTTAGAGCTTTGGCATTCATTGTTAACTTCAGTTGGTTGTTTTCAATGAGTGTGTACTTCACACTCACCAAGAGGTCACCAGGAAAACCTGCAAAAAGAGTGGCGAAACAAGCGAGTTCGTAAAGTCGATTCGAACAGTTCCTCAACTGTGATCATTCATATTCCAGGGACGGTTAGAAAGATTTGTCCATCATATTTCCATTCTCACCTTCTTCACCGTCGAAACTGCGGTAGGTAAAAACGATTTGAGGAGCGCTACCATCTTTCTTATACTTGGTCACTTTCCAAACAACATCACTGAAGCCTCTAGTGCCACCTAATGTTAAAAATCACAAATGAGTAAAGACAGAAATGTCAATATCTCAAATTTAAGTTTATATTTTGAGAAAACAATGTCGCCCCCCCCCCTCGTACCAATGTAGAATGCTTAGATTTATGAAAATGTCAACAAAAAATTTACATCATGCCACATCAATTCGCTTGGGCTGAAAAGTTAAAAAACAAACCAGACAGAAAGTATCAAGTTATGTTAAATAATGTACCATGAAGTGTGTTGTTTCCTTCATTAGCAATCAGCTTGTATAGAACACCATCCAGGGTAAATTTTGCACCGCCTATTCGGTTAGCAACTCTTCCAACAATCGAACCAAAATACGTCGTATCATTCTACAAAAGGAAGAAGTAATCTTTTGGTTAAATTATCGTTATAGCTCTTATGATTTGTGCTTAGCTTTAATTTGATCCTATGACTTTAAGATTTTCAATTCACTCCTTATAGTTTGGTTAAATATCCCAAAATATTGACATACCTTATACTGATAGTTAACTCATCATCTTCTTCGAGTTAAAAGATGAATTTTTTCAAAGAGAGAACTCAAAGATCAAAGAACACCTTGCTTCAAAAGGATTTGCATTTTTTTTTATCAATGTTCCCTCTTTTTCTGAAGGTGAAGGATTTTTTGTTTTTGTTTTTGTTTTTGGTTGACCCTACTGAAAAAGAAAAAAATATCCCAACTCAAGAGAGATTAATTCCTTTAGTATGATATGCAAAAAACAATAGCATGAATTCTTCTTAGGAATGAATTAGTATTTGACAAGAGGTGAGAGGGTCTATATATCTATTCTTTTAATTGATTTGTTTACACAACTCAATTTTTATTAATCCATTTTCATTATATTTATTAAATATGTTGAATATAGTATTAATTCTAAACAAATAAAGATAGGCCACTCATAGCCTGTTTAGGTCGCTGACAAGTTTTATTTAAAATATAAGAAGAAGAATCTATCATAAAAGTTTCCTTTACAAGACATTATTTTATTTCACTTCAAATGACAAATATCAATTACTTCTAAGTTTCTAATCCTTCCACCATCATCACAAACCTACCTCAATTTTAAATAGTATAACTATTATGAGAAACAAACAATAACATGAGAAAGCGCACTTTCTAGACAAAAAGAACAATCTACCGCAAAAGTTCCCTTTACATGCATCATCCTTATACTATCATCCCAAACTTCAATTTGTTTTGCTTTAAAAGTTGCATCATCACCTCTCAAATCAATTACTTGCCGGATCATTCGACCCATACATATTTGAGTCTCATTTGATAATCATTCGATTTTCAACTCATTTGATAATCATTCGATTTTTTTGAAAAGAAAACTTATAAACACTACTTTCATCCATAGTTTTCTTGTTTTGTTATTTACTTTTTACTATATATATTAATAAAATCTACTTTTTACTAGTATTTTCAAAGTCCAAACAATTTTTTGAAAATTATGAAAAATAGTTAAGAAAAAATTTGTTCGAACAAAGACCTCCTTACAATGAAGAATGTTGTCCCCTCACTCACTTTTAACCAGGACCCCTCTTCGTTAGAGCATACACAACTCAACCATGAATCGACATGAATAAGTATGGGGCAATGAACATCCATATATGGCTTTGTTTTTGTTTCACTCAAAAGATCTTATCAATGGACATTTCCTTTACTTATATACTCATGATTTTTCTCTCTTCAAATTAGAAATTTTGATTGCACTCCAAAGAGAGAGACGAAACACAATTTTAAAAAAATCAAATGATTATGCTTAATCATTACAAGGGTTATGAGATGTTTCTATTCCCGATGGCTTTTGACCTCTCAAAACTTGGAAAGTGGAAGCAATTACAAATCAAACAGAAAGCTAGAAACAGGACTAAGAAGAATCAAACCTCACAAACAGAGTTTCCATTGGAAGAAAGAAAAGAAAAGAAAAAAGAAGCTCAAAACAAGCCATATAGAGAAAGAAACCTCACCTGATACTCCTGAATGGAATCATACCCAAGAACAACATCCTCCAACTTCCCTGTAAGAGAAAACAAATTAACAAACACAAGAACAGAAACCTAAAAAACCCCAAAAAGAAAGAACCAAAATGGAGACAAACCATGCCTGTCTGGGACAAGAAGAGACACAATAGTGGCACCCCAGTTGGTAAATTTCACTGAAAGGTCACCCTTCTTCAGCTCAAAAATCCCAATTTCCCCTTTCTTCTCAGACCCATTAGCAACCCCAAAAGCAGCTAAAGCAACAACACAGAGCAAAGCAAGGAAACATTTGGCCATATTTGCCCAAGAGAGAAGCGATTTTGCCCTTCTCCAAAACTGCTTCACCAACCTTATAAAGAGAAGCATCGAAATGGAAGAAGAAGAAGAAAATAAATGGTGAAATTGACAGACCCATCTGGGTGTGGCTCAGCACAGACATGTGAGTGGTGGGTTTGACTTAGAAAATTGAATTTTGGATGTTTATCGAGAGAGAAATTTTAGTGTATGGCTGTCTTTAAACGAATGACATGTTGTGAAATAGTTGTTTGACCGAGATGGATTAAATATATTATTTTTTAAAATTATTTCGGCACGTGTCATTCATTTAGTGGTATAAAAAAATTTACTAACACCGATGTACTAGAAATTCTCCCATTATCCATAAATCAATCATCAATTTTATAATGTAGTGGGCCTACTCTATTTTGCCCTTTCAGTGGGCAACAAGTCAAATGTGTCCTTTTCCCTATCATTTATACTATTTTATAAAGTGGAAAGTTGAATTCAACTTTATATTATAAAATAAAGTGCATCAGAATTAGGACCATCTATAACATCATCTTTTCAATGAATACTAATATGTAGTATTTTAATCATTGTGAGTTAGTTAGTCTATTAAGGAAAAAGGGGCCATAAAGAGTATTTTTTTTTTATCTTCATGAAATGGGGATCGAGATCTAGATGTTGAGCATTTAATTTTTCATATTTGGTGGATGGATCAAGAATAAATGGCACTTGAAATAAAATTTAACGCGTGAATCAATTTAAAAAATGTCCATTTTTTAAATTTTGGATGTGAAATTTGACAAATCTAACACATTTATGATGAAAAACTAAGTGTAAATTTTCAGAAAATTAAGGTTACGTAATCTAAATTTTATTTATAGTAGTTAATCATCCGTGAATTTATCATAATACTCTTTTACTTTAATCGTGTATTGACTCGTTGTCCAAGCGTTATTCGTGTGCAGACTTGTTGTCCTAGTGTTATTCGTGTGCAGAATCGTGTGGATAACTCATTTTCCAACATGAATATTCACTACCTCCGTTTATTCTCTCTTTTTTCTTTGTTTTTCGCCTTTCAATCTTTTCCCTCTTCCGTTAACCCATTTTTGTTTCTTCTTCACAACAAAAAAAAAAAACTCTCATTTTCAAAGTTTTCAATATTAAAGTAATGAGTTTCTCTTTTTTTTCTCCATAATTTGTTCTCAATACTAACAATTTGTCCATCTTTTTATTAAAATGAGTTTCTTTTTTTTCTCCACAAATTTTGGATTAAAAAACTTGTGGGGGAAAGAGAGAAATGAGATTGGCGAAGAGGGTGAAATGATTTGTTGAAAGAAAAAGAAAACTTTGGAAGAGAGAGAAAAATAAAACCTAGTGCTTGGAAGGGGGAGCCGGAGTGAGGTGGGCAGCGGTGACGACTAGGTTGGCCAGAGGGAGAAGAAGAAGGTGATGAAGATGACCATGAACATTTCAAGAAAAAGAGAGAAAGGGACAAACATGAGAAAAAAAATAGGTGGGACTGAGATAATAATCTATGGTAATCTGATTGAGTACCTCCAAAGTGGTTGAGATTACATATTTTAAGGTGAGACTCACACTTTGATTACGAAGATTCCTATAAATGTCATCAAACATAGATGTGGTCCCCAGAATTACCCTTACGTTTGGAAGGAAATAAAAGGGTAAATTTTCTTTAAAAATCTTGAGCATTTTTATAAGATGTGATTTCCCTATATGAATTCTATAAACATTCGTAGATATCCTTTATTTGGACATCTAAAATTGGCTTTTAAGTGGATTTAAATTATGGACTATCAAATAAATCAAAATCATTTGGTTTTAAATACTATTTAATTTCTATCTATGGATTGTTATGGGTTATTTTATTTCAACCCTAGCTTTTTAACCTTCATTTTACTATTTTGCATAAAAAAAAAATATATTCTTTCTCAATAATTTTTTTTTATAAATTATTTAACAAAAATCTAACCTTGATACATGTTTTGTTTAGAGATATCTACTCAACAAATATTTGAAATTATATATTAGCTTTAAGTATAAGTGTTGAAACAAATTCAAATTCAAATTTATGTAAATTCAAATTCAAATTTATGTTAATTAGTTAGGCTCGTTTGATAACCATTTGATTTTTTATTTCTGAAAATTAAGCTTATAAACAATACATCCACCTATGTGTTATTTTGTTGTGTTATCTATATTTTACAAGTGTTTTCAAAATTCAAGCTAAATTTTGAAAAAAAAAATAACTTTCAAATTTTTTGTTTTGTTTTTTGAATTTGACTAAGAATTTTAAGGTATCATGATAGGAACTCATGGGTGGATGTATTATTTATAGGCTTAATTTTTAAAAATTAAAAATTAACAATTAAAAACTAAAAAATTATTAAACGGAACCTTAAGATTCTCCTAGGATAAATTAGCATAAATTAAGTACTAAAAAAACAAAACATTAAAAAGTTGAAGGACATAATCATAAAGTTTAAAAATTGAAAGATTAAAACAAAATACATACATAAGTTTAAGGAAGAAGATAGAAGTTAAACTATGCATACTTTTATATTTTTTTATTTTGAAAGTAATTAAGATAAGATCAAAGATGAACATATTTGAAGGGGAAAAAACCATTATCTTTGGGAGGGAGTGAATTGTAAATCCTTGACACATGGGGCATAGTTAATTGGACTTTTTGAAATTGCTAATAAATATTTGACATGAAGTCCTTATCATGTGGAAATGCTCAGCTTTAAGATTCTTTTCAATCTAACAAACACTGCCAAAAAGGATGACTTATCTGCTCACCCATGAAGGCTACATGGATATATCCTAATGTTTTCCTTAATATTAGATGATGCAAGTTGGTCATGTTTGGTACTACACATTTTTGTTCTATTTAATGTTTATAAAGTTGGGGTTTTTATAATCTCATTGAGTTGTCCAATTACAAACTTGCATTATAGACCCAATTTTTTTAGTTTGTTATTGTTATGTGTTAATTAATATTATATATATTTTAGGTTTAGTTTTCATTTTGTTCTTGACTTGAAGATTAATTTATTAGATTGAGAAATAGTGTTGGTGTTTTGGAGTCTTAAGTTCTTTGAATTTTGAAATGATTTTTTTTTTTTTAAAATTAACTGGCTCCTTATGTTGTAAAAAATAACTAAAAAAAACAAAATTGGACTTCCCATAAATATAGAAAAATCTCCAATTTTCTTTTTTTATTATTTTCTTTTATTTAGGCTAAATATAAAGTGTGGGGGATAAATTTATCCCTTAGTCTTCTTAGGTTGTAATCCTAAACTAATAATTGTATCAATTAAAACTTTGAACTTTCATATATATATATATCAATTAACACTATTCATTAGATTCTCTGCTTAAAAAACATCCGTTCACTAGTGTGAATACTTATAATTATATAATTAAACTCATAAACTTTCATAAATGAATAATTTAGATAATTTTGTGATAAAATAGAGGAAGAAGAGAAGATGAAAAATCGCTCATTTTGTTAATCCAACATTTTGAAGAAGTCTACACACGTGTGAGAATAGGTGTGCATGAGCGATTTTCATTCACTTGTAGAAATTTACGGGTTTAATTGATACAATTATAATTCTTCACACGTGTGACGTTCTTCAAACGAAATCTAACGAATGGTGTAAATTGATACACTTATAAAAAAATTATGGTTTTAATTGATACTAATAGAGACAATGTCCTACATGGCAGCTCATTAAATGACTCAGCTGATGATTTGGAATCCTAGCTGTAAGAAGGTTCTAGACTAAATTTCTCTATATTATTATGTTTTGTACCTATCCTCTCATTGTACAACACGTGTCTAGGGTTTATTCATTGTTGCTTTCTTTATTCTTTCATTGCTCTAAAGTGTATAAAAGGGAGATGAGGCTAGAGCATTCTTATTTATTCACTGTAGCAATTGCTAATAATAAATACAGAGGTATTCCTCCATTGTCTCTCGTTTCCTCGTTTCCTCTTCTCCTATTTTTCTTTTTGTTGAGTTGGTATCAGAGCTTCGAAAATGGGAAATGCCATTGGATCCTCCTCATTCTCCTTCTTGTCTTCAAGCTCTAACAATGGGGTCACTCAGGACCACCCTTGAATCAGCTGCTAAACCAAATCACCCCCATCAAGCTGGATAGGAGTAATTTTCTTCTGTGGCAAAACCTTGTCTGGCCCATCCTTAAGAGTTATCAGCTGGAGGGCCATCTCACTGGCAAAGAAGCTTGTCCAGATCAGTTTATTGTTAAGCCAAGTGCATCAGCACAAGCTGAAGAATCCGGTGAAAGCTCCAGCACAAATCTGCCCACTGTCGTTGAAGCAAAAAGCTCAGCTCCAGCTGCTGCTCTCACCAAGGTAGCTAATCCAGAATATACCAAGTGGGTAACATCGATCAACTCCTCTTAGGATGACTGTATAACTCAATGACACCAGAGATATCAATGCAAGTAATGGGGTTTTACACCTCCAAAGACCTGTGGGAATCCATCAATGATTTGTTTGGCATTCAATCCAGAGTCGAGATCGACTATCTACGACGCTTATTTCAGCAAACTCGCAAAGGAGCATTGAAAATGGGTGAGTACCTTATAACTATGAAAAAGTTGTCTGATGGACTAACTCTTGCTGAGAATCATATTTCCCATGGTGACCTTATCTCTCAGGTCATCTCTGGACTAGATGAAGACTACAATCCGGTGGTTGTGATGATCCAAGGAAAGCCTCACATCAGCTGGTTCGAAATGCAAGCTGACCTTCTGTCTTATGAGAAAAGATTAGAATACCAAATCGCTCTCAAATATGGCGTTTCTAACCTGTCTCTGAGTGATGCAGCCTCCTCTGTGAACATGGCCCAAAGTCGAGGTCAACATAACTTCTCCTTTCCCTCTAATCGTCCCCCAAATCAACCTCAAGGGAACTCTAGCTATACAAACTCTGGCAATCGAGGTGGATGAGGGGGAAGGGGACGTGGTCGCTGGAATAATGGGTCAAGCAATAGACAATCTCAGTGCCAAGTCTGTGGGAAATATGGTCACACTGCAGCCATCTGCTTCTCTAGGTTTCTCCCTGATGTGAATAATCCACACAACACACACCAAAGATAAAATCAGTACCATCAGAATCAGAATGCATCTGCTCCTTCTGCCAACCAAATGTCTCGCTCTAATCCTTCAGCCATGGTTGCAAACTCTGGTGCAGCTACACCTGAAAACGTTATAGATCCGAATTGGTACGCAGACAGTGGGACTTCAAGTCATGTGACTGCAAATCCTGGCTTCCTCACAAATAAGTCTGATTACACAGGTACTGAAACAGTCACGATTGACAATGGTAACGAACTCCTAATCTCTCACTTAGGACACTCATCTATTGTATCTCCTTCTGGAACATTGAAGTTGCAAAATATCTTATGTGTTCCCTCTATTGCCAAGAATCTCATAAGTGTGTCTAAACTAGCTAAAGATAATAACATCTATTTTGAGTTTCATTCTTATTTTTGTATGGTTAAGGACAAATCTACAGGAATGGAACTACTGAGGGGAGCTCTTAAAGATGGATTATATCACATTGCCTCATCCGGATTGTCTATAAATAAGGATCTCAAAGCTGATTCTCACTACACCAAGTCTGAAGTTGCTCGATCTGCCGAAGTTTTGTCTCCAGTTGTTAATTCTGCACACTCTTCCTTTGTTATTGCCTCTCAAGCAAATGTACTGATAACCAAGGCGTTGCTTCATAAACGTCTTGGTCATCCATCTGTCTAGATACTAAACAGAGTACTCTCAAGTTGTAATTTGAAAATATCAGTCAATGAAGAAAGTTATTTTTGTGAAGCCTGTCAATTCGGAAAGATGCATTCTCTTCCTTTCTCTCTATCACAATCTCACGCTAAAGCCAAATTCGACCTTATTCACACTGATTTATGGGGGCCAACACCTATTTTATCGGCTAATGGATTTCGATACTATATAATCTTTGTGGATGATTTTAGTAGATTCACATGGTTGTATCCTCTTAAACAGAAAAGTGATGCTCTTGGGGCATTCAAGAATTTTCAGGCATTTGTTCAGACTCAGTTCCACATCTCCATCAAAATGGTGCAAATGGATGGTGGTGGTGAGTTCAAATCGGTTGCACAAATATGCAGCCACCTTGGCATCCCCACACGCTTCTCTTGTCCACACACTTCAGCTCAAAATGGAAGAGCTGAGCGAAAGCATCGTCATGTAGTCGAGACAGGTCTCACACTTCTCGCCCAAACATCTATGCCATTGAAACTGTGGTGGTTTGCTTTTCAGACAGTCGTACTGCTGATTAATGGTCTTCCTAGCCCTCATACCAACTGATCCTTCCCCTGCTCCACAGATCACAAGTCCTATATTATCAAGCTCACAAATACAAGACTCCCCCAGCTCATTGTCAAACCCCACCACCTCTGACTCCTCAAGACATAAGTTAAATTCTACCTCCCCAACACACCTTCCCTCTGTCTCTTCTTCTCTTAATCCCATTATCCCTCCACAAGTACCTCTGCCTACAGCTATCTTGCCCACTGTTAATGATCATTCGATGACAACTCGAAGCAAAGCTGGAATCTTCCGTTCCAAAGCCTGAATTGTAACTGCTAAGACCGATTGGTCTCTAAATGAACCAACAAAGGTCTTTACAACTCTTGCCACACCACAATGGCGTGCTGCTATGGACGACGAAATGTCAGCCCTCCGACGGTCCAACACTTGGACACTAGTTTCCCCTTCTGCCCATCAAAACATAGTAGGCTGCAAATGGGTCTTTCGCCTAAAGCAAAATGTTGATGGCTCAATTCAAAGGTACAAAGTTCGCCTTGATGCCAAGGGCTTTCATCAGCATCCAGGAGTTGATTTCTTTAAAACTTACAGCCCAGTTGTGAAGGCATCTACCATCCGAATCATCCTATTCCTTGCTGTCTCAAATGGATGGTTACTTCGTCAATTGGACTTCAACAATGCTTTCCTCAATGACACCTTGAATGAAGCTGTGTACATGACTCAACCACCCGGGTATGAAGATGCCTCTAAACCGAATCATGTCTGCCAATTACACAAAGCTCTGTATGGCCTTAAGCAGGCACCCAGAGCTTGGAATTATGAGTTCAAAAACTTCTTGGTCAGTTGTGGCTTCTCAATAAGTAGGTGTGACACTTCTCTATTCTTTTACCAAAAAGAGTGTATCACTATCCTACTGCTTATATATGTGGATGATGTTATCATCACTGGAAATAGCCCCTTTGTCATCAACAAACTCATAAAGACACTTAACTCCAAGTTTTCCTTGAAAAACCTTGGCCCCCTCAACTTCTTCCTTGGGATTCAGGTCACTTATTTGCCTTCTGGTCTTCATCTGAGCCAATCTAAATACATCAATGACCTCATGGAAAAGGTTCAACTTCAACACACGAAGCCTTGTTCATCACCTGCAGTCATGGGCAAACACATGTCTCTTCATGAAGGGTCTCTTCTCCCTGATCCTTTTGTTTACCGCAACACAGTGGGAGCCCTTCAGTATCTAACGAACACAAGACCAGACATTGCATTCATTGTTAACAAGTTAAGCCAATTCCTCCAAGCACCCACTGATATACACTGGCAGGCAGTCAAAAGAGTCTTTCGATATCTCAAAGGTACTGATAACTCCATTTTGAAGCTATTAAATACTTCCTAAGTATAGCTAAATTCCGCATTTAAATGTTTAATTTATCTCGGTTGTAGGAGAAATGCGACGAAGAGCTCATGCGTCCATTGGACCCGTTTCGGAGCTAATAGCGGAGTTTTAACGCCCCGGGAGTGCATCGGGAAAAGGGCAAGTCAATCCAAAAAGAACCGGACCAAAATTGCCTAGGAGAGGCAATTTTCCAGCCCAAACCCGAGAGCAAGCGTCGAGCATCAGCGTCGAGACGCTTGCTCGACGCTGCCGAAGCGTCGAGACCCTGCTGCGGCGTCGAGACGCTCCGGAGGAGGCGCGCGCAAGGAATTATCGGGCCAGCGTCGAGACGCTCGCCTAGCGTCTCGACGCCATCGCGAGGCGCGCGCGCGGATCACTTAGGTCGTAGCGTCGCGACGCTGCCCTAGCGTCTCGATGCTACGACGATTTAAATCGGCTGGAAGACAATTTTTGCAGCAACTTTTGGACAATCTCTCTTCGGTTTTTCATCTTCTTCCTCTCGGCTTTTCTTCGTTTTTCACCTTTGCTCCGCCATTTGTGGCATGTTTTGGGGCTTTTAGTTTGTATTAGCTTAGAGACGACTTCCATGGCCTTCCTTGGAGCGGAGATGACAATCCGTCCCATGGACGGCTAAGGTAAGGTGAACGGTTTGGGATAATTTGAGGGATTTGTTGTTAGATTTTTAAGCTTTGATAATCTATGCTATAGTTTCCTACTTGGTGGCTGATTTGTATGCATTTATTAATCTTGCTTCATCCTATGCATATGTTAGATTTCGCCGATTGACGCTCGTGTTTTCTAGCATTTTGTTAGTGTTAAAGAGTAGCGATGCCGTGCCTCTCACTATTCGACTAGTAACACAGATTAATAAAATTAAACCAGAGTATCGAGTCATGCATGATGGTTGTTGGGTACATACAGCGCTTGCGGGTAGCCAGTTAGCAATTAGATTACGTGATCGAATGTCTGTCGCGGTATGCTAGTGACTATCTAGAGTCAATTTGGGGCTGATCACCCTAATGCAACTTTAGATAATGTTTGATTAGAACTGTGTGGTCTAATTAATTTCTATGGAGCCGGTTACCTTGGGGCTTCTCGGGTAACTGACCGTGTGTATTACAAACTGCTCGCCTTAGAATTGTGTTAAATGATAAGCTGAAGAACGTCTAACAAATAAATCCCGAAAATCCCCAAACCGTGCACTCGTCTCTCTCTCTCTTTTATTTCTCCGTTAGCGTTTAATTACCTTGTTTGCATGCTTAAACATCCCCCCGTTACAAAAACTCAATTAATCAATTAATTTCAAGTTCAATTTAATTTTAATCACAACCTTCTCCGTGGATCGATCCTGTTACCACTAACTGCAAAGCTTTGGTTAATAGGCTTATAAATTTTATTTTGGCGAGTCTCGACAACTCGAATTTAGGGAGGATATTCAAAATCCGTCTCACCAAAATTGGCGCCGCTGTTGGGGAAGGCAAAATTTGATTGAAGTTATGTTTGAATTTGATTTTGGATGATTGATTGGTTGCTGAAAATTTTTCTGTTTGTCTTTGTATGTTAAAATTTTTGTTTGTGTATGACCCGTTCTTCTGAGATTAGTGGATTACAGTTTATACCTGAGATCGAAAGAGAAGAGCCGCGGTTGAGAAGAGAGGCCCGCGAGGGGCAGAGATTGTTTGAGGAAGAAGGCAATCCCTTCTTTGTTGAGGAGATGGCGCAAGGAGAAGCGCCGAGGACGCTGAAACAGCTGGCAGCGCCAGACTTAAATTTGCAGCCCCTGTGCATCAACTACCCCGTGGTAGCAGGTAATTTTGAATTAAAGTCAGGTTTAATTCACCAGTTGCCTTCTTTCCATGGCAATGCAGGGGAGGACACGAATAAGCACTTAATGGAGTTTCACTGCGTCTGTGCGGGAATGAAGCCCGCAGGAGTGACGGAGGAGCAGCTGAATATGAGGGCATTCCCCTTTACGCTCAAGGACAAAGACAAGGACTGGCTTTATTATCTGCCCTCCGGCTCGATAACGACGTGGCAGGACATGAAGAGGGTCTTCCTAGAGAAATACTTCCCTGCGTCCTTGGCCACGACACTGAGAAAGAGAATTTACGGGATCACTCAGGACGTGGGTGAGTCTCTGCATGAATACTGGGAACGCTTTGGGCGCCTGTGCGCAAGCTTCCCACACCATCAGATCGTCAATCAGCTCTTGATCCAGTATTTCTATGAGGGTATGACGCCTCATGATCGACAGATGATAGACGCAGCGAGCGGTGGGGCTTTGATTGATAAGACCCCGGTTGAGGCCAAGCAGTTAATTGCAAACATGGCGGCCAACTCGCAGCAGTTTGGTATTCGAGGGCAGGGGCAAGTCCACAGTGTGACCCAGAGCCATGAGATGATAGAGATGAAGGCCCAGGTGACCGAGATTGGAAATCTGTTGAAAAAGTTTGTCGGAGGAAACCGCGAGGCGGAGGAGGTGAACGCAATCGGGGGATATGCTTCAAACCCGAGGAAGTATGATCCTTACTCGAACACATACAACCCCGGTTGGCGCGATCACCCCAATTTCAGCTATGGGAATAGGGAAGGACAACAACGCTTCCAAGGCCAGTCTCACGATAGGCCTAACACTTCCACCCAAGCTCAAGCCTCGAGCTCCTCCAGTTCGTTAGAAGAGATGGTTCGGACCATCGTGACGTCGACCAGCCAGTTTCAGAAAGAAGCTCGAGAAGAGCTAAACTCCCACAAGGCCGAGCTGCAAAATTTGAACAAGCAGCTGACACAAATGGCTGTGTCGATTAGCAAAATTGAGAGCAAGAGCTCTGGGAAGCTTCCTTCCCAAACCACGGTAAACTCATGTGAGAACGTGAGTGCGATCCAGCTGAGGAGTGGGAAATCACTTTCCTCCAGAGCCGTGAAGGAAGTCAAGGACAACCTGAATGAGTCCGCCCAGACTGCTCCCGAGAATCTGAATGTAGAGAAAGAGAAGAATGTGCAAGAGGATGTTGCCAGAGCACCCTTCCCTAGTAGGCTTGCGAAGCCTACTTTGGAGACCGAAGATGAGGAGGTCCTGCGTACCTTCCAGAAGGTGATGGTCAACATTCCGCTCCTTGAGGCAGTGAGCCAAGTGCCAAAATATGCCAAATTTCTCAAGAGCTGGTGCACAAAGAAGAGGAAGTCCAGAGGGACTGAGAAGAAAAAGGAGAATGTTTCTGCGATCCTCCCAGGTACGTTGCCCGCCAAGTGCAACGACCCAGGTACTTTTACTATCTCTTGCATGATAGGTAGTAAAATAGTAAAAAATGCCATGCTTGATCTAGGAGCTTCTGTGAACATTATGTCTTATGCTTTATTTCTTGAACTGAACTTAAATGAACTGCATGAGTGTAACGTGGTTGTACAGTTAGCTAACTGGTCGAGTATATGTCCTAGAGGGAAGGTCGAGGATGTTCTCGTTAGGGTAGGAGATATGATGTTCCCTGCTGATTTTCTTGTACTTGACATGAATGAAAAATCTCTGCATGCTTCGTCCTCTATGCTGTTAGGACGCCCTTTTCTTAAGACCGCTAGGGTCAAAATCGATGTGTTTAAGGGTGTCATTTCCTTAGAGTTTGATGATATAGTGCATGAATTTTCATTATTTGAAATGAAATCTGTGGAGAATATCGCATGTGTTGAGAATGATGAGAATGGGAGTCTTACCTCGCGCTTGAGGGATGATTCTCATGTCTTGGTAAAAAAATCTGATCTGAATTTAATTGATGTGAATGCTGTTTTTTGCACTAACAAGAGTGATATTCACGTGCTTGAGGCACGAAGAGTGCAAAAAGTTTTGAATGATGTGTGCAGGTGTAATGTGGAGGAGGACAAGATTGGAACGTCCCCCGCACTATCAGAATATGGATGAGTCTTTGGAGAGAATTCAGTCGAGCAAACGACTTTAAAAATTCTGCGCTTCTCGGAGGCACCCGAGCGATGAACTGTTATTTCTGCTTTAGTTTAGTTGCTGTTTTTTTTTGTTGCTTTTTAGTGTAATTTAGGCTTACTTAGTTTGCTGTTTTTTTTAGGAATCGAGGAAGTTGAGGAAAATTTTGGGCTTCGATGATGAATGCGCCGCTTCCTTTCCTTCGCCAACTTCACAAAGAGTCAGGGAAGTGTAGTTTCTCTTTCCCTTTTACTTTGTGTATCTGACTGAGTGGCATTGAGGACAATGCCAACTTTTGAAGTTGGGGGTGGAGTTTATGGATAAGCATGTGTAGTTGGTTGAGCAGTGCTATTTTGAATATTGAAGTGCTTGAGACTCTGTTTACTGTTTTCTAATTATGATAATCTAGGAAATGCATGTTGGAAATCTGAGCACCTACATAATCTAGTTTTTGCATGAGTTTTGCATTTATTAGGTTCATGTCAAAAATTTTAAATTTTTTTCTGTTGCTCCCTTGCATCTATCGAGCACTTAGCAACCTCATCCTAGATTCCGTAGGCTTAGTCAATCGCATGTAGCGTTAATTCTCGTTGTCACCCCGAAAGGCACCCTTAGGTAGCTTGTTGCACGAGAGTTAGCGGTAGATTAATCGAGTTAGCTTACGCTAAGCCTAAAGTAAAAAAAAAAGTAGAAAAGCATGTTGGTTAGAAAATCCTCTCGAGGCGCTCCTCCTTCTTATTGATGCACCTAAGAAGTGAGCGTTAGTCCTTAAAAACGTGAAGTTTATGCATGAATTTGACGTGTTAGGCAGCTCGAGGTTGGAAAGAAAAAGAGAATAAAGCGTTTGGTTCAAAGAACCCCAATAAAAGAGTACAAAGTACTCGTGAAAAGAAAAAGGAAAGAGAAAATATTTAGGTCTCTTAGTTTGCTTCTCTCTCTCGTGTAAGTCAAGTTTAGACTGTTCTTAAACGCTAGAAGTAGGGGGAAAACGGGATGATGTGTTGCATGTAGTTTTTCCGGGCTAATGTGGGTTTAGGATAGGTTGTCTAGCACACACACACATTAGGGGCAATAGTTAATTTTTGATATGTTCATAGTAAATGCATGCACGGATTGCTTTCATGATTATGTTGTGTTCGAATTTGTAAATTGCATGGAGGTTTGAATTAGTAGCATGTAAGCGTGTCCTTTGAGTCAATTTCTTTAATAGCCTTGCTCGAGGACTAGCAAGATTCAAGTTGGGGGTGTTTGATAACTCCATTTTGGAGCTATTAAATACTTCCTAATTATAGCTAAATTCCGCATTTAAATTTTTAATTTATCTCGGTTGTAGGAGAAATGCGGCGAAGAGCTCATGCGTCCATTGGACCCGTTTCGGAGCTAATAGCGGAGTTTTAACGCCCCGGGAGTGCATCGGGAAAAGGGCAAGTCAATCCAAGAAGAACCAGACCAAAATTGCCTAGGAGAGGCAATTTTCCAGCCCAAACCCGAGAGCAAGCGTCGAGCATCAGCGTCGAGACCCTGCTGCGGCGTCGAGACGCTCCGGAGGAGGCGCGCGCAAGGAATTATCGGGCCAGCGTCGAGACGCTCGCCTAGCGTCTCGACGCCATCGCGAGGCGCGCGCGCGGATCACTTAGGTCGTAGCGTCGCGACGCTGCCCTAGCGTCTCGACGCTACGACGATTTAAATCGGCTGCAAGACGATTTTTGCAGCAACTTTTGGACAATCTCTCTTCAGTTTTTCATCTTCTTCCTCTCGGCTTTTCTTCGTTTTTCACCTTTGCTCCGCCATTTGTGGCATGTTTTGGGGCTTTTAGTTTGTATTAGCTTAGAGACGACTTCCATGGCCTTCCTTGGAGCGGAGATGACAATCCGTCCCATGGACGGCTAAGGTAAGGTGAACGGTTTGGGATAATTTGAGGGATTTGTTGTTAGATTTTTAAGTTTTGATAATCTATGCTATAGTTTCCTACTTGGTGGCTGATTTGTATGCATTTATTAATCTTGATTTTGTTGGGTTTTATGTCCTAAAACTCGTAGTTTGTAAACTGTTTGAATGTATATATTCTATTTCAATAAAGTTGTTATTGAATTTTTTTTAGTGAATTGTGTTTGTATTAACCTATACCAATAACTAACACCCTTGACGATAGTGTAAGTACTTGAACTTCATGTGTGACATGAATGTGGATCAAGTTCAAGTAGACAACCAAAATGGTCTATAGTATAGGGATAAGGCTGGGTACCTTATCCTGGGGACACTATTGGACGCGACTCACTTTGTATAGTACAAAACGATGTGATTCGAATCGTTTCATGTAGAGACATGTGAGTGAGGGCGTCATGTGCAATGAGTTTGCACAAGACCGAACCAAAAAAAAAAAAAAATCGCTCTTTCTTTATAACACCGTTTACTGTAAAGACCGTTTTTATTTCATATGATGACTTAGGTAACTCGATCTCAATCCTGAGCTCACTATGAACTCCTGTTTATTCGACCTTATCCTTTGACTTGTACGGGTGAGAGTGGCCAGATCGCCGACTCAATAAGCCTACCATCTTGGGGATAAGATCGAATAAGTGGCTGGGGACGTAGTTGTGCGAGATAGAATTCACTCCTACCCGCTTTAAGGGTTAGTAGAGAGGTTGTTCCCTTAAGTGCTGACTCCAGGTCTTGAACAATGGGCCCATCCTCTCCTGGTCAGGGAGGAATCTGATTTGATGGTTGGACCACAAATCAATTGTTCATTAGAGGTGTCAGTGGTAATTAAGGAACAAGATATAATACAAGGGTTAAACGGTTTAAATGACCCGTTGTGATTACGAACGACCTGTGAAGGATCGACTTACTGATGATAGTTATATCAAGAGGACACAATATATCTACAGTGAGGAGAGTGCAGCCCTTGGACTTTAGTGGGGTCTCCGGGGGTTAACGAATGTTGGTTAGTTCGGTTGAAAGAGTTTTGACCGGATAATCTCGTATCGTTGGAGCTCATGATCTGTAGGTCCTTACGGTTCTCCTGGCTAGCTCGGATAAAGCCGTGAAACAATATAAAAGAAAAGAAAAGAATTTGAATCGTTCAAATTCGGGTTTGTGGAAGAATATGGACATATTTAAATATGATTTAAATATGAGATTGGTCTACAATATGAATTGGATTCATATGCAAAAAGTCGGTTTTCGGAAAACCGGGTTTAATTATATTATTTAATTAATATTTGATATTGAATTAAATAATATTATTTATATATATATCTTTTTTATTAATTAAAAAGTTTAATTAATAAAATAATTATTATTATTTTTTTTAATAATAATAATATATATATACATGTGTCTTACATGCAAGATGTAAGACACATGTAATATATACAAGGTATATATATATGAAGTGGCAGATCAATTAAAAAAAAAAAAAAAAAAAAAAAAAAGTTAGTGCCTTTTGGGGTACATAACATTCAAATTGAAATTTTGATTTCAATTTTTGAAATTTCTTCTTCTTCTCTCGGCCGCTACTCTCTGCAAGGAAAAAATAGTTTTTTTCTTCAGTGAGTTTCTTCCCTCTTTTCTCTTGTAAAAGGAGTCCCACTACTCCGTTTCTCGGCCCGAGGATAGCGGGACTACCGTGGGTGGTCCACGAAGGTTTCGTGAGAAGGCTCGTTGAGCTCGTGAGGAGCTTCTGGCAGTGAAATTTGAAGTAACTCGAACGACAAGGGTATGTGTTCTAATTTCTCTTTTTCATTGCTTTTGCATGTTTCCGTTTGTTTAAATTGATGAAATTAGAGTGTCTATGATCCAAATCGCTTCCGCTGCGTGCCATGCACTCCATCAATTGGTATCAGAGCGTTTTTGGCCACTCAATTTCCATCAATTTAAGTTATGGTGGGTTTTATTTTAGAAATTGTTTCTGATTGGCGTCTAAAGTGAATATCGATTTTGGCATAGTTTCTTTTTGAATTTCATTATTTGTAATTGCCCGAGAATGTATGGACTTTAATGCATGCTAAAGAGTCTGTATTTTTAGAGTCATTAGAGTCCATATATGTTTCTTTTGAAAGAAGTTTGAGTTTGAAACTCGCCGAAATGTTCGGTGTAAGTTCAAACTCGTTCTAGGCAATACGAGGAGAAATTCGAAGAGATTTTGGCCGAAGCGTTCGGAGGAAGCAAGTTGGTCAAAGGCGGTGCGAAGAGTTCGAAGTCCGCTCAAGACGTAGCTTGTTGATCAAGCTTGTAATAAATTAGTTATTGCTTGCTAAATGCCAAAATCGATCCACTTTAGTGTGTTTAATTAATTATGCATTGCGAATGTATGTTTTAATTAAATTCCATGTTTGTATGTGCATAACGTATGCCATATAGATTTAAAATCACACCGTAGGAAGCATGCTTCATGCATTGAAAATATGTTATAAGTATTATAATATATCGTATGCATATTTGGCAATTCATGAGTTTTGATATAAAAGTTATATTAATTCATGAATTAGTTGTTGTTAGTTCAATAGAATAATTGATATAAGTGTTATATTAATTATGAAATTGAATGAACAACATAGGTTGCCCTTGTTTTATGCACATGGTATATTATAAGTGTTATAATGTATAGGATGCATGTTTATTCATGAGTATTAATATAAGAGTTATATTAATTCATGAATTAGATGTTGTTTGCTTAATAGAATAATTGATATAAGTGTAATATTAATTATGAAATTAAACATCCAACATTAGATGCATTTTGTTTGTTATAAGTGTTATAATGTATAGGATGCATGCTTAATTCAGAGTATTGATATAAGTGTTATATTGATTATGAATTAAGAGTTGAATGTTTAAGAGCATAATCGATATAAGTGTTCTATTGATTATGAAATTAAATATTCAACTTGTCATGCCTTAGTGTTGCATGTTTGAGAAGCATGTAGAAGTTTGTTGTAGTAAGTCTTAGTTTTGCAAAGCGTTGTAAAATTGGCATAGACTTTTAAAATCTATAACAAAGACAAAGGCATGCTCACTTAGGGTTGAATGTATCGTTCCGTTTCATTAGATGAATAGGTCGATATCTTGTAAATGCTAAGGTTACAAGAAACTCACCCGGGGACATCCTATTCGAGGTTGGAGGTATTTAAGCTGACGGTTTACGGAACACCTCCTACCTGGGGACCATCCGGTACTTGAGTAAAGTTAACCCGACTTTATGAGCATGCGTGAGTGGTGTGAGGTAATAAAGTGTTTATCACCTAGACATCATAGGTAAAAGTTTGTTTTACCTAGACTTAGGTCTTATTGTCTTAGTCGGATAATGCCTGAGTTATTTACCCATTCCGTCTTAAAATACTTAGTAGAGGTGTTGAGAAGGTATATATGATATATCCCTCTCCTCCTACGTTCTCTGTCAAGTTCACACCGTGAGAATTATGCTCGGCCTCGTGATGTCAATAGGGCATCCCCATTCGGATGGTATTTGCATAATTCAAGAGCAAGGTGAATGGAGAAAGTATTTATAGTAAGTGGGAGAAGGAAGTATGTCAATACATCCTGCGGTCTCCTCCATTGGATTGAACCGTGAGATTCCTATGTTCTGCCTGCTAGGTGCCCACAAGAGGTACCGATCCATTCGGAGGGCCGTTTCATAGGAATTGGAACATCTCAATCACCATTTATGGATAAAGAAACATAGAGCCATTTCCAACTTTGACATTTCCATTCGGTTGCATCGTTGGGGCCGCCCTATGAATTCTAAAAATGGAGGGTCACACTTACGAGATTTGCTAAGGAGTTAGTAAATCTTGACCAAACAGCGATAACTAAGTTGCTATAGGAATATGAGATATTCTGGTATTAGCATTTAGTCAAGAATGTCTTGATTCAGTGAAGGAATGCTTGACTGCCCCTCGGTAGCGACCATTCTGACCCACTGAAGTATCGTTGCAGTTTAATAATGAGTTTTGGGTACATTATTATTCTTTGCTAAATTCTTGATTGGTGTGTAAATTAGGTTAAAACCTTTTCACTAATATTTTTTCATTCTCTTTTCAGCATGTCTAGCTCTTTCATTCACTTACTAGCTTCCGATAAGTTAACCGGCGATAACTACGCGACCTGGAAATCGAACTTGAATACGATTCTCGTTCTAGATGATCTCAGGTTGTCTTATCAGAGGATTGTCCTCCCCCTTCTAGCTCGGATGCGACTCGAACTGTTCGAGAAGCATATGATAGATGGACAAGGGCTAATGATAAAGCCCGAGTCTATATCTTAGCCAGCATATCTGATGTGTTAGCTAAGAAGCACGAGGAAATGGTTTCTGCTAAAGAAATCATGTCTTCATTACAAGAGATGTTTGGACTACCGTCCTCATCGGCCTGTCATGAAGCCCTCAAATACGTTTACAACTCTCGCATGAAAGAGGGTACCTCTGTTAGGGAGCATGTCCTTAACATGATGGTCCACTTCAATGTGGCTGAAGTAAACGGAGCTACTATTGATGAGTTAAGTCAAGTAAGCTTTATCATGGAATCTCTTCCGAAGAGTTTCCTTCAGTTCAGAACCAATATGGTAATGAACAAGATAAAGTATAATTTGACTTCTCTTCTCAGCGAGCTACAGACCTATCAGTCCCTTCACACTTCTAAAGGAAAAGAGAAGGAGGCAAACATTGTCACTTCTAGGAAATTCCAAAAGGGGTCGTCTTCAGGGAGTAGGTCTGAACTTTCTTCTATTAAGAATAAGAGTATTCAAAAGAAGAAGAAAGATAAAAGGAAGGGAAAAGCACCTGCTGCAGGTAAGAGCAAGACTAAATCTACAGACAAAGGAAAATGTTTCCATTGTGGTGTAGATGGGCACTGGAAACGGAATTGCCCAAAGTATCTTGGAGAGAAAAAGGCTGAGAAAGAAAGACAAGGTAAATATGATTTATTTGTTGTCGAAACATGTTTAGTAGAACATGATTGTCATACCTGGATACTTGATTCAGGAGCTACTAACCATGTTTGTTCTTCTTTTCAGGAATCTAGTTCTTGGCAGCCACTTTCTCGAGGTGAGATAACTCTCAGAGTTGGAACTGGAGAGGTTGTCTCAGCTAAAGCAGTGGGAGATGTAAAGTTGTTATATAGAGATAGTTTCATTTTACTAGAAAATGTACTCCTGGTTCCTACCTTCAAGAGGAATCTTGTATCTATATCCTGTTTGTTAGAACAGTTGTATAAAGTATCTTTTGTTCATAATGAAGCGTTCATTAGCAAAAGAGGTGTACGTATTTGTTCTGCGAAACTTGAAAACAACTTGTATGTGTTAAGACCAACCGAAGCCAAAGCTATTTTGAACACTGAAATGTTTAAAACAGCTGAGACTCAAACTAAAAGGCAGAAACTTTCTCCAAGTACTTATCTTTGGCACTTAAGACTAGGTCACATTAATCTCAATAGGATTGGGAGATTGGTTAAGAGTGGTCTGCTAAATCGTTTAGAGGACAACTCTTTACCGCCATGTGAGTCTTGTCTTGAGGGCAAAATGACCAAACGATCTTTTTCTGAAAAAGGTCATAGGTCCAAAGAACCTCTAGAAATCGTGCATTCGGATCTCTGCGGTCCTTTGAATGTCAAAGCACGAGGAGGGTATGAATATTTCATCAGTTTCATTGATGATTATTCTAGGTACGGTTATCTTTATCTAATGCATCATAAGTCCGAAGCTCTTGAAAAGTTCAAAGAGTATAAGGCAGAGGTTGAGAACACATTAGGTAAATCGATAAAAACACTCCGATCAGATCGAGGTGGAGAGTATATGGATTTAAGATTCCAGGACTATATGATAGAACATGAAATAGTATCTCAACTCTCAGCGCCAGGAACACCACAGCAGAATGGTGTGTCCGAGAGGAGAAATAGAACCCTGTTAGACATGGTTCGATCTATGATGAGTTATGCTCATTTGCCTAATTCGTTTTGGGGATATGCAGTAGAGACTGCAGTATATATTTTGAACATGGTTCCCTCTAAGAGTGTTTCTGAAACACCTTATGAGTTATGGAGAGGGCGTAAAGGTAGTTTACGTCACTTCAGGATTTGGGGGTGTCCGGCACATGTGCTAGTACCCAATCCAAAGAAGTTGGAACATCGTTCAAAATTGTGCCTATTTGTAGGTTACCCCAAGGAAACGAAAGGTGGTCTATTTTACGATCTTCATGAGAACAAGGTACTAGTATCGACTAATGCCACGTTCTTAGAGGAAGACCACATGAGAGATCATCAACCGTCGAGCAAAATTGTTTTGTCCGAATTTTTCAGGAAAGCTACAGACGGATCAACAAAGGTTGTTGATCAGGCTGGTCCTTCTCAAGAGTTGAGAAAGCCTCGACGCAGTGGGAGGGATGTAAGACAGCCTGACCGCTACATCGGCTTGTCTGAAACTCAAGTCGTCATACCTGATGATGGCGTTGAGGATCCATTAACCTTTAAACAGGCAATGAATGACATAGACAAGGACCAGTGGCTTAAAGCCATGGATCTCGAAATGGAGTCTATGTACTTCAATTCGGTCTGGGATCTTGTAGACCAACCAGATAGTGAAAGACCTATCGGTTGCAAGTGGATCTACAAGAGAAAACGAGACCAAGCCGGTAAGGTGCAAACCTTTAAGGCTCGACTTGTGGCAAAAGGTTATTCCCAAAGAGAAGGGGTGGACTATGAAGAAACCTTTTCTCCTGTTGCCATGTTAAAGTCGATTAGAATACTCTTATTCATTGCTACATTTTATGATTATGAAATCTGGCAAATGGATGTCAAGACTGCCTTTCTGAATGGTAATCTTGAGGAGAGTATCTGATACGGATCCAATCACCGAACCATTGCATGTACCGGAAGGAGCCATTACAAGAAGCAAGGCAAAGAAGATTCAAGAGACTTTTACACTACATCTTCAAAGGCTAGCTAATGCACAAGAAGAGACAAATATTTTTGAACCCAAATTTCTTTACAATGTTATTTCAATGAGTCAAGAAGATAATGGTGTGAAGATGGCACGGGAAAAGTCTTCTAGTTTGAAAGATGGCACGGGGGACAAAAAAACTGTGCAGAAATTGTAAGCAGTGGGCTGTCCAGCTTGCACCTCTTGGGAGTTTGGAGTGTTTCAACTACTCAAACGTTGGAGTATTGAAAAGCACGTCTTAAAGTAGCTAGTTAAGACAATTTAAAGCATTTCTTTTGTTTTGGGTTTTTCCATATGACTTTTCAATTGTTGTTGAATTGAATTTCATTCCATAGGTTTTATTTTCTTCAATTCTGCATTTAATGACTTTTGGAGACCTTTGGTATTTGGAAGCTTGAACGTCCATTTTGGCCTATTTAAAGGCTTGTAATGCTCTTCAAAATACATATTATGCTTATCAAGAACTTGTGTTTCTTAAAACCCCTTTTGGTGTTGTTTCTTTCAAATCTTGTTTTAGGTTTGATGTTAATCGGTTCATTGAATTAGTTTTGATCAACCTAATTCTGGAGTGAGTCGTCTTAGGATCTAAGAGTGACAATCATAGATTCTAAGTGTGATCTAAGAGTCATTCACCTTCTAACTAAACTCTTGGTTGGAATCAATCGTTAAGTTAGTCTTCTTTGTGAGCATTTACAAGGATCCTAGAAGGACCTCTAGCTTTGTAAATCAAGCAACGTTGGGAGCTTATCATTTGGTATCAGAGCACGTGGTCAACATCTTCGGCCGTCTCTAGAGGTGAAATATCTTTACTTTGTGTTATTATTATTATTCATTTTTCTGAAAGCATTTACTTATAAAGTGTAATACAAGACATACTACAACTTGTCTTGAAAGTCTTGCTCTCGGATTATCAAAAAAAAAAAAAAAAAAAAAAAAAAAAAATCAAAGATCCGAGGCACACGAAAAGTTCTTGTCATTAAGTTTTAATTTGATTTTTGAGTTATTGATCCTAAGGTTGAGTTTCTCTAGTATTAGTTTGTGAGAAGTTGATTTTTTTGAATTGGTTATATCAAGCTTAAAGTAAGATTGCACCAAAATCTAAACCAACCCTTACATCTTTGACCTAGTACCAAAAGCCTACCCTTGAGTGTTAAACACGAGAGTCCTTGAGTGAAATCTTTGTGAGAAGTGTGGAGAGGTCCTCTTTACTGTTTTGTTTTTGTTCTACTTCAATTTTTTTGATAGATCATGGCGCATAATGGAAAAGATGTACAACAAGTGGTAGATCCAAATATGGCTATTCTTCAAGCCATTCAAGGTATGATGGAAATGATGAATGAAGATAGACAAGAAAGGAGGGCACAACAACAACGAGAAGAACAAGCATTGCAAGAAGATGAAGGCATGTTTGACATAGCTTTGGCGGAACAAGAAAGAAACTTTGGAGGAAGAGGAAATATGAGAGGAAGAGGAAGAGTTAACCTTGCAAACATTATGCAACCTAGAAGGATGGAAAGAGTGAATGAAGATAGAGATGGAGGCGTTAAACTCAAGATCCCACCTTTTAGTGGAACAACGGATTCCGAGACATACTTGCAATGGGAAAGGAAGATAGAACATGTGTTTGATTGCAATACATATAGTGAGAATAAGAAGATGAAACTTGCCATTGCCGAATTCACCAATTATGCATGTGATTGGTATCATCATCTCAAATCCGACCGAAGAAGAAAAGAGGAGGATCCCATAGAAACTTGGGAAGAACTTAAAGAAGCCATGAGAAAAAGGTATGTTCCTAAACATCATGAAAGAGATTTGAAAACTAAATTGCAAACTTTGAGGCAAGGAACAAAAAGTGTTGCTGAATATTATCAAGAGATGGAGACTTTGATGGAAAGAGCAAAGATCCGGGAAGAGGAGGAAGACACCATGTCTAGATTCATGGGAGGTTTGAATCAAGAACTTGCTCATATTGTCGATAGAAATCCACCACCTTTTTTGGAAGATATGTATCACTATGCTGTCAAAATTGAAGCTCAGTTGAAGGCAGAAAAGGAACATTCGAAGAGGTATACATCTAAAGCTAACAACTTTTCAAATTCTAATACTTGGAACAAGAATGGTTTTGTGAATAGGAATGAATCAACACATTCAAAAGAGAAGTTTGGTGCTGCCAAAAGAGTGGAGGCCGAGAGCTCCAATGCTAAAAAAAATGAAGTTTCAAAGGAGGTAAGGGAGAAGTCTAGTTCTATTCAATGTTGGAAATGCAAAGGATTTGGACACATGAGCAAAGAGTGTGTCAATAAAAGAGTCATGGTGGTAAGAAATGGCGTGCTTGAATCGGATGATGAATGTGAGGAACATGATGCACAAATTGAGGAAGAATCTGAAGCACATGATGGTGAGTATGTTGAAGAAGGTAACTACATATCCTTGATTTCAAGAAGGGTACTTAATGTGCAAATCAAGGAAGATAAAGTTGAAGATCAAAGAGAAAACTTGTTTCACACAAGATGCTTAGTTGAAAAGAACCCATGTAGCTTGGTGATCGATAGTGGAAGTTGCACAAATGTGGTGAGTAGTTTTCTTGTAAAAAGACTTCAACTTGCGACCCATCCACATCCGAAACCATACAAACTTCATTGGTTGACAAACAAAGGAGAACTTAAGGTGAACTCTCAAGCTCTTATTCCTTTTACTTTGGGAAGATATAAGGATGAAGTTCTTTGCGATGTTGTACCTATGCATGCGGGGGATATATTGTTAGGTCGACCTTGGCAATATGATAGAGAAGTTACATATAATGGGCTGCTGAACAAGTATAACTTTACTTTGAATGGAAAGAAGTTTACTTTACTTCCATTGTCTCCATACGAAGTACATTGTGACCATTTGAAGTTAGAGAAAAAAAGAATAGAATTCGAAGAAAGAGAGAGGAGAGAAGAAAGTAAGTTCAAAGAGAGAGAGAAGAGTGACAAAAAAGAGAAAAGTGAGGGGAAAATGGTGAGTGAAAACCAAGAGAGAAAAAAGAGTGAATTTGAGGAAAAAAGAAAGTATGTGAGTTTGGTTATAAGAAAAGGGGAAGTGAGGAATGAGTTATTCACTCAAGAACCAATCTTTGTGCTTATGTGCCAAAGAATGTGTTTAGCAACTAACGCAAATTCTGATTGTGTTTTGCCAAGTGCTTTTAAGTCTCTTTTGCAGGAATTTAATGACATGTTTCCACATGAGGATGCACAAACGGGTTTACCTCCTTTAAGAGGGATTGAACATCAAATCGACTTCATACCTGGGGCAACTCTTCCAAACATGGCTGCCTATAGGACAAACCCAACTGAGACTAAGGAGATCCAAAGGCAAGTCGAAGAACTCATGGATAAAGGCTATGTTAGAGAAAGCATGAGTCCTTGCTCGGTTCCGGTAATTTTGGTACCAAAGAAAGATGGCACATGGAGAATGTGTGTTGATTGTCGCGCCATCAACAAGATAACGGTAAAGTATCGACATCCTATTCCTAGATTGGATGACATGTTAGATGAATTGCATGGTGCTTCTTTGTTTTCAAAAATAGATCTTAAAAGTGGTTATCATCAAATTCGAATGCAATTAGGAGATGAGTGGAAAACGGCTTTCAAAACAAAGTTTGGACTTTATGAGTGGCTTGTTATGCCATTTGGTCTTACTAATGCACCAAGTACTTTTATGAGGTTAATGAACCATGTTTTGAGGGAATATATTGGAAAATTTGTTGTTGTCTATTTTGATGATATCCTTGTTTACTCAAAAAGCTTGAATGATCACATTTTGCATGTTAAGACAATTTTGCTTAAACTTAGAGAAGAAAAGCTTTATGCCAACTTCAAAAAGTGTAGTTTTTGTCTAGACCAAGTCAATTTCCTAGGGTTTATTGTTGGGAAGGATGGAGTGCAAGTTGATGAAGAAAAGGTAAAGGCTATTCGAGAGTGGCCAACACCCACCAATGCAACTGAGGTAAGATCCTTTCATGGTTTGGCTAGTTTTTATAGGAGGTTTATTAAAGATTTCAGTAGCATAGCCTCACCATTGAATGAACTTGTTAAAAATCATGTGAAATTTGAATGGAAAGAAAAGCAAGAGAATGCATTCAATGAGCTAAAAGAAAAATTAACCAATGCACCTTGTCTTATTCTACCTAACTTTGATAAATCTTTTGAGATTGAATGTGATGCAAGTGGGATAGGTATAGGAGCTGTTTTGATGCAGGAACAAAGGCCAATCATGTTCTTTAGTGAAAAGCTAAATGGAGCACAACTCAACTACCCGACTTATGACAAAGAGCTACATGCACTTGTGAGGGCTTTGCAAGTTTGGCAACATTACTTGTGGCCAAAGGAGTTTGTTATCCATACTGATCATGAAAGTTTGAAGCACCTCAAAAGCCAAACCAAGTTAAATAGGAGGCATGCTAAATGGGTGGAGTTCATTGAGACATTTCCTTATGTCATTCATTACAAAAAAGGTAAGGACAATGTGGTGGCCGATGCATTATCAAGAAGGTATGCTCTATTTTCTTCGCTTAGTGCAAAAGTTCTTGGTTTTAAACACATGATTGAGTTGTATAAGGTTGAGAAATCTGAATTTTTTGATGTGTATACACAATGTTTAGGAGGGAAAAATGTACATGACCATATTGTGTTTGATGGTATGCTATTTGGGAAGGGTAAGCTTTGTATTCCTAAGTGTTCTATTCGAGAGTTACTTGTGAAGGAGGCTCATGGGGGAGGACTTATGGGGCATTTTGGAGAATTTAAAACATATAGCATGTTGTGTGAACACTTTTATTGGTTGAAAATGAGAAAGGATGTGAACAAAGTGTGCAAGCAATGTTTCAAATGTAAGGAGGCCAAGTCTAAGACACAACCACATGGTCTTTACACACCTTTAGATGTTCCTAGTGAACCTTGGGTAGACATTAGCATGGATTTTGTTTTAGGGTTACCAAGGACTAAAAAACATCATGATAGCATTTTTGTGGTGGTTGATAGGTTTAGTAAGATGGCACACTTCATTCCATGTAACAAAACGGACGATGCTACTAACATAGCTAATCTATTCTTTAGGGAAGTGGTTAGATTGCATGGCATTCCCAAAACAATTGTTAGTGATAGGGATGTTAAATTTTTAAGTCATTTTTGGAAAGTCTTGTGGGGAAAATTGGGTACTAAGCTTTTGTTTTCTACAACTTCTCACCCACAAACTGATGGACAAACCGAGGTGGTTAATAGAACATTGGGAGCCTTGCTTAGGTCACTGATTTCTAAGAATCTTAAGTCTTGGGAGGAGAGTCTACCTTTTGTAGAGTTTGCATACAATAGAGCAATACATAGCACTACTCATTGTTCACCTTTTGAGGTTGTGTATGGCTTTAATCCTTTAACTCCTCTAGATTTATCACCTTTACCACCTAATATGTTTACTAGTGATGCAGCTTGTTCTAAGGCTGAATACATCAAGACTTTGCACAAAGAAATCAAAGAAAGGATTGAAAAGAAGAATCAAAAGTTAGTCACTCGCAAGAACCGAGGGAGAAAGGAATTGATTTTTAAACCTGGTGATTGGGTTTGGGTTCATCTACGAAAGGAAAGGTTTCCGGATCAAAGGAAGTCAAAACTTCAACCAAGGGGAGATGGTCCTTTTCAAGTGCTTGAACGGATCAATGACAATGCATACAAACTAGATCTTCGAGGTGAGTACAATGTAAGTTCTACTTTTAATGTTGCTGATTTAACTTCTTTTGATATAGGTGATGAAGACCTTGATTTGAGGACAAATCCTTTTAAAGAAAGGGGGGATGATACGGATCCAATCACCGAACCATTGCATGTACCGGAAGGAGCCATTACAAGAAGCAAGGCAAAGAAGATTCAAGAGGCTTTTACACTACATCTTCAAAGGCTAGCTAATGCACAAGAAGAGACAAATATTTTTGAACCCAAATATCTTTACAATGTTATTTCAATGAGTCAAGAAGATAATGGTGTGAAGATGGCACGGGAAAAGTCTTCTAGTTTGAAAGATGGCACGGGGGACAAAAAAACTGTGCAGAAATTGTAAGCAGTGGGCTGTCCAGCTTGCACCTCTTGGGAGTTTGGAGTGTTTCAACTACTCAAACGTTGGAGTATTGAAAAGCACGTCTTAAAGTAGCTAGTTAAGACAATTTAAAGCATTTCTTTTGTTTTGGGTTTTTCCATATGACTTTTCAATTGTTGTTGAATTGAATTTCATTCCATAGGTTTTATTTTCTTCAATTCTGCATTTAATGACTTTTGGAGACCTTTGGTATTTGGAAGCTTGAACGTCCATTTTGGCCTATTTAAAGGCTTGTAATGCTCTTCAAAATACATATTATGCTTATCAAGAACTTGTGTTTCTTAAAACCCCTTTTGGTGTTGTTTCTTTCAAATCTTGTTTTAGGTTTGATGTTAATCGGTTCATTGAATTAGTTTTGATCAACCTAATTCTGGAGTGAGTCGTCTTAGGATCTAAGAGTGACAATCATAGATTCTAAGTGTGATCTAAGAGTCATTCACCTTCTAACTAAACTCTTGGTTGGAATCAATCGTTAAGTTAGTCTTCTTTGTGGGCATTTACAAGGATCCTAGAAGGACCTCTAGCTTTGTAAATCAAGCAACGTTGGGAGCTTATCAGTATCTATATGGCTCAACCAGAGGGATTCATACTTCAGGGTCAAGAGCAAAAGGTTTGCAAGCTTAATCGATCCATTTATGGGTTGAAGCAAGCATCTAGATCCTGGAATATAAGGTTTGATACGGCGATCAAATCTTATGGCTTTGAACAAAACATTGACGAACCTTGTGTTTACAAGAAAGTAGTCAATACTGTTGTAGCTTTCTTAGTCTTGTACGTAGACGATATACTACAAATTGGGAATGATGTAGGGTTCCTAACTGACGTTAAGAATTGGCTAACGACCCAATTCCAAATGAAAGATTTGGGAGAGGCTCAGTTTGTTCTAGGGATTCAGATCATAAGGAATCGTAAGAACAAAATGCTAGCGCTGTCTCAAGCATCTTATATTGACAAGGTGTTGTTAAGATATTCGATGCAGAGTTCCAAGAAAGGTTCGCTGCCTTTTAGGCATGGAATTCACTTGTCTAAGGAACAGTCTCCTAAGACACCTCAAGAGGTTGAGGATATGAGACGAATTCCCTATGCATCTGCAGTTGGTAGTCTCATGTACGCTATGTTGTGTACAAGACCCGACATCTGCTATGCAGTAGGAATTGTCAGTTGGTTCCAGTCCAATCCAGGATAGGATCACTGGACAGCCGTTAAACACGTTCTCAAGTATCTTAGGAGAACGAGAGACTATGTGCTTGTGTATGGCGCAAAGGATTTGATCCTTGCAGGATACACTGACTCTGATTTTCAGACTGATATAGATTCCAGGAAATCTACATCAGGATCAGTGTTCACTCTTAACGGAGCAGCAATAGTATGGAGGAGTATAAAGCAAGGTTGTATTGCTGACTCCACCATGGAAGCTGAGTATGTCGCAGCTTGCGAAGCAGCGAAGGAAGCTGTATGGCTTAGGAAGTTCTTGACAGATTTGGAAATTGTTCCAAATATAAACTTGCCAATCACCCTTTATTGTGATAACAGTGGTGCAGTGGCAAATTCTAAAGAACCTAGAAGCCATAAGCGTGGAAAGCATATTGAGCGGAAGTATCATATCATCAGGGAGATAGTGCAACGAGGAGATGTGATCGTCACACAGGTAGCCTCGGAGCACAACATTGCTGATCCGTTTACTAAGTCTCTCACGGCTAAAGTGTTTGAGAGACACCTAAAAAGTATAGGGCTGCGAGCTGCTCAGTAGGACAGTGGGAGAAACTTTAGATATTTGATATAATAGTTCTCTCGACCAGCATGTACTTCACTGACGTTTTAGTCCAAGTGGGAGTTTGTTGTGTTTTATGTCCTAAAACTCGTAGTTTGTAAACTGTTTGAATGTATATATTCTATTTCAATAAAGTTGTTATTGAATTTTTTTTAGTGAATTGTGTTTGTATTAACCTATACCAATAACTAACACCCTTGGCGATAGTGTAAGTACTTGAACTTCATGTGTGACATGAATGTGGATCAAGTTCAAGTAGACAGCCAAAATGGTCTATAGTATAGGGATAAGGCTGGGTACCTTATCCTGGGGACACTATTGGACGCGGCTCACTTTGTATAGTACAAAACGATGTGATTCGAATCGTTTCATGTAGAGACATGTGAGTGAGGGCATCCTGTGCAATGAGTTTGCACAAGACCGAACCAAAAAAAAATAAAATCGCTCTTTCTTTATAACACCGTTTACTGTAAAGACCGTTTTTATTTCATATGATGACTTAGGTAACTCGATCTCAATCCTGAGCTCACTATGAACTCCTGTTTATTCGACCTTATCCTTTGACTTGTACGGGTGAGAGTGGCCAGATCACTGACTCAATAAGCCTACCATCTTGGGGATAAGATCGAATAAGTGGCTGGGGACGTAGTTGTGCGAGATGGAATTCACTCCTACCCGCTTTAAGGGTTAGTAGAGAGGTTGTTCCCTTAAGTGCTGACTCCAGGTCTTGAACAATGGGCCCATCCTCTCCTGATCAGGGAGGAATCTGATTTGATGGTTGGACCACAAATCAATTGTTCATTAGAGGTGTCAGTGGTACTTAAGGAACAAGATATAATACAAGGGTTAAACGGTTTAAATGACCCGTTGTGATTACGAACGACCTGTGAAGGATCGACTTACTGATGATAGTTATATCAAGAGGACACAATATATCTACAGTGAGGAGAGTGCAGCCCTTGAACTTTAGTGGAGTCTCCGGGGGTTAACGAATGTTGGTTAGTTCGGTTGAAAGAGTTTTGACCGGATAATCTCGTATCGTTGGAGCTCATGATTTGTAGGTCCTTACGGTTCTCCTGGCTAGTCCGGATAAAGCCGTGAAACAATATAAAAGAAAAGAAAAGAATTTGAATCGTTCAAATTCGGGTTTGTGGAAGAATATGGACATATTTAAATATGATTTAAATATGAGATTGGTCTACAATATGAATTGGATTCATATGCAAAAAGTCGGTTTTCGGAAAACCGGGTTTAATTATATTATTTAATTAATATTTGATATTGAATTAAATAATATTATTTATATATATATCTTTTTTATTAATTAAAAAGTTTAATTAATAAAATAATTATTATTATTTTTTTAATAATAATAATATATAAATATATATATATATATACATGTGTCTTACATGCAAGATGTAAGACACATGTAATATATACAAGGTATATATATATATGAAGTGGCCGATCAATTAAAAAAAAAAAAAAAAAAAAAAAAAAAAAAAAAAAAAAAATGTTAGTGCCTTTTGGGGTACATAACATTCAAATTGAAATTTTGCTTTCAATTTTTGAAATTTCTTCTTCTTCTCTCGGCCGCTACTCTTTGCAAGGAAAAAATAGTGTTTTTCTTCAGTGAGTTTCTTCCCTCTTTTCTCTTGTAAAAGGAGTCCCACTACTCCGTTTCTCGGCCCGAGGATAGCGGGACTACCGTGGGTGGTCCACGAAGGTTTCGTGAGAAGGCTCGTTGAGCTCGTGAGGAGCTTCTGGCAGTGAAATTTGAAGTAATTCGAACGACAAGGGTATGTGTTCTAATTTCTCTTTTTCATTGCTTTTGCATGTTTCCGTTTGTTTAAATTGATGAAATTAGAGTGTCTATGATCCAAATCGCTTCCGCTGCGTGCCATGCACTCCATCAGCTTCATCCTATGCATATGTTAGATTTCGCCGATTGACGCTCGTGTTTTCTAGCATTTTGTTAGTGTTAAAGAGTAGCGATGCCGTACCTCTCACTATTCGACTAGTAACACAGATTAATAAAATTAAACCGGAGTATCGAGTCATGCATGATGGTTGTTGGGTACATACAGCGCTTCCGGGTAGCCAGTTAGCAATTAGATTACGTGATCGAATGTCTGTCGCGGTATGCTAGTGACTATCTAGAGTCAATTTGGGGCTGATCACCCTAATGCAACTTTAGATAATGTTTGATTAGAACTGTGTGGTCTAATTAATTTCTATGGAGCCGGTTACCTTGGGGCTTCTCGGGTAACTGACCGTGTGTATTACAAACTGCTCGCCTTAGAATTGTGTTAAATGATAAGCTGAAGAACGTCTAACAAATAAATCCCGAAAATCCCCAAACCGTGCACTCGTCTCTCTCTCTCTTTTATTTCTCCGTTAACGTTTAATTCCCTTGTTTGCATGCTTAAACATCCCCCCGTTACAAAAACCCAATTAATCAATTAATTTCAAGTTCAATTTAATTTTAATCACAACCTTCTCCGTGGATCGACCCTGTTACCACTAGCTGCAAAGCTTTGGTTAATAGGCTTATAAATTTTATTTTGGCGAGTCTCGACAACTCGAATTTAGGGAGAATATTCAAAATCCGTCCCACCAGGTACCCCTACACATGACTTACTTATTCACCCAGTGATCACCTATAAATCACAGCCTTCTCGGATGCAGATTGGGCTGGCATCATCGACGATCGAAAATCAGTAACTGCCTATTGTGCTTTTCTTGGCCCAACATTAATCTCTTGGTCCTCCAAAAAGCAAGTTGCAGTGGCTAGATCAAGCACCGAATCTGAATACAGAGCCCTTGCTCATGCCTCCGCTGAGATCATATGGATTCGTCAATTGCTTGAGGAACTTGGACTTCGACTTGCTAGACCACCCTTGCTATGGTGTGACAGCATGAGTGCTGGAGCTCTTGCTGCAAACCCTGTTTTTCATGCTAGGACTAAGCATATTGAGATTGATGTCCACTTTATTCGAGATCAAGTTCTGAGCAAACGTCTTGATGTTCGGTATGTTCCCTCAACTGAACAACTCGCTGATTGCCTTACAAAGCCATTGCCCCACGCTCAGTTCTCCTATCTTCGATCCAAACTCGGCCTAGTTGCACTACCCACTCGTTTGAGGGGGGCTAATAGAGACAATGTCCTACATGGCAGCTCATTAAATGACTGAGCTGATGATTTGGAATCCTAGCTGTAAGAAGGTTCTAGACTAAATTTCTCTATATTCTTGTGTTTTGTACCTATCCTCTCATTGTACAACACGTGTCTAGGGTTTATTCATTGTTGCTTTCTTTATTCTTTCATTGCTCTAAAGGGTATAAAAGGGAGGTGAGGCTAGAGCATTCTTATTTATTCACTGTAGCAATTGCTAATCATAAATACAGAGGTATTCCTCCATTGTCTCTCGTTTCCGTGATACAAATATTAGTTTAGTGTTTTAGTTGATACAACTCCCAAAGTTTAAGGGTATATAGATTGATTAAATGTGTAACCTAGTTTGGGAAGAGAAAGCTCCCAAGTTCAACAATGCACAGAGTCCATCGCCTTCCTCGTGCTTGGTTCTATGCTTGTGTTCTATATTTTGATAAGAAAGGACCTCCCGCAATACCGCTAAATGAATTTTTTTCATTCAGTGTGAATGTGCACCAAGAATTTGTTTTTGCACTACGTTCTATTAAATTAGTACATGTACGGAGGGTATCATTTAGGTTTCCCCAACATTAGATTCTCACCTTCAGTCGAGAATAAATCGAGAGTGCGTTATTTTGTATTTAAAGGGAGAATTACATGAAAATTTATACAGAGATTTCTACGACAAATAGAGAAAGAATAAACACAAATAAGGACATAATAACCCAATAACAAATAAGAAAAGAATAACCTAAATTCACTAAGTAGAATTACTCAATTTATAGTAATACCGTCCCTCAAACTCAAGGTGGTAGCTGATAAACCAAATTGAGTTTGTTAGGTAACTGAACGGATCAGAGAAGTCGTACATTTACGCAACATTAGATCATGACAAACAAATCAGAGGGAGGATGTGCAGGCATAGGTGCACGGGGGGATGCGCAGACGGAGGCGCACAAACAGATGCAACTTTGGGTCTTCGCAACAGAGGGATTGCGCGAATAGACGGAGGATTTGCGTGAACAGATGAAGGTCGGGTGGAACTAGAGATGATGGTGCACGAATAGGCTCAAAGTTGGGTCTTCGCGACAGAGGGTTTGCGCGAACAGATGAAGGTAGAGTTGCACGACGAACAAACTGAACCAGAATAAACCGAACTGAACTGAACCAGGACTAGGTCTGGTCTGACTGAAACAAATGACAACAATGCTAACGACAATGACGCGAACAAAGGCGAATCTGAGTGACGTGTGCGATGCGAACATATGGGCTCAAATGAGATTTTTGCGACGCGGGGTTTGTGCGAACAGATCTGAAGCCGAGGATGCTCGGGAGAGGTACACGAACTTGTTTCTCGCGACATGGCCAAAAGGCATGAACATAGATCTGAATGAAAATCTGCACGACAAGGACAAACACAATAGATTCAGGCAGATCAGGCGCTAGAGGGACGTTCTTCGCGGACAGAGAGGGTGCGCGGCGACTGCGGGCATACCTGTGCGAACATAGAGGTTCTTCTAGACAGATCTGTGTGAACAGAGAAGTGGTTGAACATATAGGCTCAGATTTTAACGGTAGTGGAGAAAGGCGACACAACAATGCTTCCAAGTGGACAGAGCTGGGCGCGGCGGTGGTGCGCGAACAAATATGGCCGTCTGATGAACTAAGGCGACGACAAGAAAGGTGCTCAGATTTGAGCGTGAACAGGGTCTTCGCGGTAGTTGTGCGTGAACAGGGAGAGACGACGATTGTGTGCAGCGAAAATTGATAGACGTGGTTGTAGACGATGGAGAATGTTGAAAAACCGTGAAAGGGGAGAAAAAGGGATTGATAATGACAGATAAGAGTGATATAAAAACCGACTGAACCGATCCAAATCGACTGGTTTGGTTCGGTTATTTAAGAAAAATGGACACTTCGGTTTTTAATTCACTAAAACCGAAAAACTTCGGTTTGATTCGGTTTAGAAATTTAAAAAATCTATTAAAACCGAACCGAACCGATTTTATATAAATTAAATATATTAAATATAAAACTAATATTTAAGCCTTTTTTTAAGTAAAAAAGTCCAAGCCCATTTAAATATAAACCTTCAACAAACCCTAACATTAGTCGCCTCCCACAATGCCTATCTCCCATTTTTTTTTTCTCAGACCCTCACCCTTCGTTTGTGCGGTGTTCTTCTCTAATTATCAATCATCTTTTCTCCGTCGCTTCATTCAGACCAGTCGCCGACAACAGTTTCACCTTCGTCGTCGCTCCATCCACTCGCCGACAACAATAGCGACTCAACGGTGTTCAGGCCTTCGTTGTCCACATCCGAGGGGAGCATATTTTGAGATCGACCATTGCAGATTTAAAGGGTGTGTTTGGATTGACTACTAAAAAAATGTTTTTGAAAGAATGCATTTTCTTTTAAACATTTTTTAAAAAATGTTACTAATTAAAACACTCATGTGTTTGGTTACAGGGTTTTTCTTCATGTAAAATTACTATAAAGGGCAATTATTAATAAACCATATGAATTAATAACTTTAAATATATATATTTTTCAATTGAAGTAACAAATTAAGTTTAGCTCAATTGACATAAAATTATACCTTTATCTAAGAGGTTGGGGGTTCAATCTCTTCATATTGCATTAATTTAAATAAAACTTTAATTTGTATTTTAATGTTTCATCCAAAAATTCATTTTGGATGGTTGTCAAACACCTCAATTTATTTCAAAATAAATTTTTTCAAAAATTAAACACTTAGGAATCTAAACCAAACACACCCGAAATCAATTGCGAAATGTATGATTTTCGTCGGATATGGTAAAGATTGTGTGAATATTTTTTTACTGTTTAGCCGGAAATCGAATCATGGTTGAGGAAGGATTGTACATAGGATGAAGGTTTTGGGAGTGAAAATCTAGGGGGTCTGAAAATTGTCGTTGAAATTTCTTTTTTTTAGGCTTAGAAATTCCTCTCCAAGAACTAGAACTGGACAGACAAGAAATTTTGGATCAAGGTAAAACTTGAAATAAAATGAAAAATTGGTCAATTTATTTTTTTAATATCAAACTGGGCCAAAATCGAAATCGAACCGACAAAAAATTGAACCTTCGGTTATATCCTTTATTGGACATCGGTTCGGTTTCAAATTTCACAAAATCGAACATCTCGACTCGATTCTCGATTGGGCCAAAAATCGAAGAAAATCAAACCAATATCACCCCTAATGGCGGATGAAGAAAGAAAATCGAACAAATGGTCAAAATTGCAAACGAACGACATTTGGCCTCATGATGGACGAAATCGGCCAGGGGGCGTCGTCAGTGCCACCTTAGGATTTTTTTATTCTCAAGATTTTTTATGTAAGGAGCTTTGATACCATGCCGAGAATAAATTGAGAGTGTATTATTATGTATTTAGAGAGAGAATTACATGAGAATTTATACATAGATTATTATGAAAAATAAAAAAAGAATAAACACAAATAAGAACCGAATAACTGGAAGAAGAAAAAAAACCTAAATTAAGTAAATGTTACGCTAACAAAGTGCACTTTCGCTCTTCAATCCCCTCTTCGTGTATATCCTTGAGAAATACTACAATATGGTGTCTCCTAAAAACTCAAAAAAATATTTCAACTTGACCCTTCACCCACTCTTTCTTTTCACCTTGGTTGATCATAGTAGGCATAATTTAAATAATGACTTTGAGGAATTATACATCTTGTCATGTGAAGATTGAAGAGCAAAAGAGACGAAAGAGAATTTAAAACTCATTGAGTTCACGCCAAGACATGCACGATCTTGAGAGAGTAAAGGAGAAAGGACAGTCATCTATCAATACCCAAACTCAACCCGAAAAGTCCCCTCTTAAAGGAATAATAGATAAGCTAAGTGTTGGAAGTGTCATGCATGAGATAAGTCATAAAATTGTTGAAAAAATCAAATTGTTGGGAATAAAAGATGTTTGTGTTTGGTTGTGCATGAAAATGACATCAAATATTTAAATAGATGTTATATGTGTATCTTTGCGTAATTTCGAGTAGGAATATGGATTTTATTACATTATAAATATAGATTAATAATCAAATAGAATTAATTCAAATAAATAATATAAATTAATTTAAGCTAATTGTTTTATATTAATACTCTAAAAATACATTTATATTAACTAGGTCTAATTATTAAATTATTTCCATATAACTAAATTTCATAACCTTCAAAATTCAATCAGATTAGTTTTTACCTTTTATTTAGTTTTCATTAATTAATTCACATCAATTAAGTTTAATTAGTAAATTAATTCTAAACTCTTTTTTAAAAAAAAAATTAAACCAAGAGTCTAAGTTATTTTTGGTTAATTAATATATTGAATTGATTTTATTTAGTAGTTCATTTTAATGAATTAATTTATATCTAAATATAGTTAATTAATTAAGTATAAATCACATAAAAATTTAATTTTAATTATACTATAGCATTTTTAGCACCATGATCAATTGAATAATTAATAACAAGTGTTATTTAGATAGAATCAAACATGATTATATACTTAAATAATATAAACTTAAATAAAAAAAAAAAAAATAGTACAAACTTTTATTGAAAAGTGTAAAAAAAATGTTGTAATTTTTAAATTTAATAAATTAGGTTAAATATAAAATAAATAAAACAAACAAGATGAACAAGTGCATTTTAAAAAAGAAAAAAAAATGAAAGTCATCAAGAGCATAGAAAGTGTCTAAAAACATGAGTTATTCTCAGGCAAAAGGTTGAAGTTCATGGACCATGACCATCAAAAAGTTATTGCTATGTCAATTCCAATGACATTGAACCAAACGACCCCTAAGAACTTTATTGTTAAATATTAATATTGAACTTTAAAATCAAAAGTGGCTGTAGTTTAGTGGTGAGAATTCCACGTTGTGGCCGTGGAGACCTGGGCTCGAATCCCAGCAGCCACATTTTATTTATCTGAAAAATTCTAGTTTTTACTAGAGATGTCTATAGGACGGGGCCGAGTAATGCCTTCTCCGCCCCCTCCCGTCCCCCATTCCTACTATTTAATTTCCCAAGAACGGAGTCGGGGTGGGTATTCCTGTCTATACTAGAGATGTCTATCGCGAGGAATTCACGTTAACGGGACAAAAATTCCCCGATCACACTCAACCTAAAATCAAACTACTTCAGATCTAATTAGCACATAAAATAACACTTAATCTTGCTAATAAAATAACTTCCAAAGAATTTGAATAATCCGTTGCAAAAAAAAAAAAAAAAAAAAAATTAATAATAGAAAAAAAGACCTGTATTGCTTGTTTTTCCTCAATAATTTAAATAGGATGACAAAAATCTCTACGAGGTCGGTCCTAGCGTGGCCCTGCTCCGAACGGAGATGGAAAAAAATGTCATATTTCGGAGATGGAGACATGCATTGGTCGCCCCAACCTCGTCCTCATGATTATAATTAGTTAGTTATTTATGTTTTTATTAAATTTTAATATTAAACTTATAATAAAAATATTAAATAATAATAGTAATAACATAACAGAAAATTATATATAATTTTAATATATTTATCGATTTTTAATTAACAAATAATTAAAAATAAAAAATGAGAACTGGGGAAGGAAAAAATCTTCCTTTATTCTCTATCCTTGTTACACGGTGTCGATAATTACACGATTGCCTAAAATTACAAGATCTTTTGTGAGATTTTTTTTTTTTTTTTTTTTTTTTTCTTCAAAAGAGGAAAAATAAATAAATAAATCACAATTTCCATATAAATCTGGATTATTATTTACTTACCAATTAAAGAAAAATTATTGCAATTTTAAAAAATTTATATTTTGATAATGCCTAATTGATGTATATAAAAAATATGATTAATTTGTTCAATAATTTTTTCGAAAAAAAAGGTTGAGAGGGAGACTCCATATTCAAATTCAACTCCACCTTTGAAAAAAAAAAAAAAAAACTTCTTTCATGTGTTGAAAAAATTTAAGAAGGTGGAAGAAGAAATAAATTCTATTATTTTTTTTTTCTTTTCAATTGGGAAGAAAAATATATTATATATAAAATATGAGGCGAAAATTGGAGCAGTTGGCCATGTGTACCACACCGTAATGGATTTTCCCCAACAATCATAATGAACCAATAAACCAATAGTAATGAATTAAGGCTTCAATTGTAATCGGTTTATCTTTGATAATGTTTACTTAGGGTTAATTCAAAATTCTATTGACAATGTTTACTTGCACGTAATCATTCATGAGTTTACCATAATACTCTTTCGCTTTAATCGTGTTTAGAATCATGTGCCGACTCGTTGTCCGAGCGTTACTCGTGTGGATACTCCTAAATCCATTTTCCAACATAAATCTTCACTTCTTTTCGTTTATTCTCTTTTCTTTCTTCGTTTTTCGCCATTGGAGCTTCAATATAAATATTTTATGGTCTTAGCTGACGCATCCAATAAATGATCATTTGCTCAATAAATTAAATTGAGAGCATAATTTTTTGTTATTGTGGAATTAAGAAAATTCGTTTTGATAATGTTGGTGAATTTACATCTTAAGTGTTTAATGATTATTGAGATAAGTGTTGAACATCTTGTATTTCATGTCCATGCACAAAATGCTTCGAAATCATTTATGAGGGCAAAACTTATAATATTTGTATGTAATCATCATATTTTGCATGCAACATCACTTATACGCTTTAAGCCAGTAACTTATTATAATTAGTTTATGGTCAGAAGCCAAATATATTTCATCTGCATATTTTGGAACGTTCAGTAAATGTTCAAATTGCTCCTCCACAACGTACAAAGATGGATCCTCAAAGGAGGTTAAAATATATGTTGAATTTGATTCCCATCAATTATTAGATATCTTGAATCCCTCACAGATGATATATTTACTACATATTTGCGAATTGTCGTTGATAGCTCCAAACGAGAGCTATTATCTACTCCCTAGTATTAGCTAAAGACCGAGTTTAATGTTGTTTAAATGCCTCTGTTGTAGGTGTTTCACGGTCATAGAGCTCGAGAAGTCCAAGGACGTGTTTCGGTGCCAAATCGGGCGTTTTAGAAGCTTCGGGAAGCAACCGGGAAAGGAAGGGCATCAAAAGTGGAGATTTTGCCTAAAGGGAGCAACCAAAGGCAAAATAATTTGCCCAAACCCGAGAGAAAGCGTCGAGACGCTGCTCGACGCTGTCCCGAAGCGTCTCGACGCTCCGAACGCGCGCACACTGATGTTTCCGTCCGTAGCATCTCGACGCTATGGCGAATATAAAACTCATATGTCTGATTTTTAGGTCACTTCTTCTTCTTCCTTTCTTCCCCTTTTACAGATTTCTCTCCAAACTTTGGGATTTTCTCCTCTCTTTGCTGTAATAAAGCTCAAAACACTTGGGATTTGCTTGATTTTCATCACGAACACCTAAGGTAAGTGCTCTAATTTGAGGTTTAGGGATTATCTTGATGCTTAGTGAGGGCTTGTATGAATTTCTAGCTTATAATTGTATGATCTTTTGCATTCTCTTCCTTTGTTTGTATCCCAATAACTTGCGTAACTGATTAGGAGTGACGCCCGAGTCCTTATGCATGTTTTACCGTTAAAGATTAGGACGTATAATTGCCTCAATCGCTAAGTAACAAGGGTCTAAGCGTGACTAATTAATTCGAGCCTAAGTGACAGTTGGAGGTATGAGTTAATTATTGTTTTCACGATAGACTTAAGGTAAAGGGAAAAATCGAGCTAGTTGAGAGAGATCTCAATCAATTAGTTCGTCGCGATGTTACCCGTCACTGTTCTTTAATCAATTTAGGATTAGCTACTTTAGATTAATTAAATAACATGTTTAATTAGAATTTACGCCTCTAATTAATTCATTTGGATGTTTGTTGCGGGTTCGAGCAAATATTTTGCGTGCATGAGATAAAATTGCTAAGCATGTTAGAATCCCTATGATCTAAACGCATCAAGTAAATCTCGATCCCTCGAATTAGGAGCACAAGTTACTTACTTTATTTTTCTCGCATTAAATTTTCTGTCATTAAATTTTCCGTTAGTTTAATTTCCTGTTTAGTTTAGTTTTACTTAACCTCCCCCCTTATTTACCGTTTTAATTAAAAGACAAATAGAAATTAGTTAAGAGAAGTTAATTTAGGTTCCCTGCGGATCGACCCAATTATCACTAGCTACAAGTTAGTTTAGTTGTATCGGTATTATAAATTTCATTTTGGCGGGACTCGACACCCCGAAAAATAGTGAACATTCCAAAAGTTCGCTAACCAAAATTGGCGTCGTTGCCGGGGAACCATTTAGTTTCTCTTAGTTAAATTTTATTTGTTAGAAAATCAAAAAAAAAAAAAAAGTATGGTTCCAAGGGATCACTCTATGATGAAATTAGTGGATTGAAAACTCAATTGTCTGAATTAACTGTTTTGCTTAAATCAGCTGTTGAGGAATGTCAGGCATATAACAAGGCTCAAATAGATTGTCAAACTCCAAACTCAGGTATGTCATTAGAAAAAATGGTTGAGCAAATCGTCGCTAATAATTTCGAATTTCAGAAACCAACAACCATGTTCCATAAAGAACACCTTCAGTCTCAAGAGGAGCTTCGGGAAGAAAGGACGAACTCAAAAAATCAACCCATCTGAATGGCTCCTTATCAGAGTACATATGAGGAGCTAGAGTCGTTTGGGTTCTACGTGAAACCCGAAGAGTATTTTGAAGAGACTATTGAAGAGTTAAAGGTGAGCTGTGAAGATGAGTCTTCTTCAAGATGGATCTCTTGGGAAGATCTTGAAACTACTGATGATGAAGAAGGCCTTGAAGAAGCCAAGGTAAGTATTACTCCACTTCATGAGTTTGAGCATGAGTCTTATATTGCAAATATTTTTTAGGACTCATGGATTGATGATTTTGAGCATGAATCGTATCTTGCAAATTTATTTGAGGATTCATGCATTGATGAGCTTGAGCATATTTCTGATATTGAAAATATTTTTGGAAATCTTTTCACTGATGATTTAGAACCAACTTGCATTGAGAATGTTATGCTGGATGAGGAAGTGACAATTGTGCCCTTAGAAAATTTATCTCCTATTGTAATGTCTTGTAATAGTTTATTTACTGTAGGAGATTTGTTTCGCATGCCCCCTTTCATCTGTGCATCTGTGAGTGTTGGTCGTTTGGAGAATTTTGATTTGATCCCTTCCCATATCGAGTCTTTATTTTCTGTTCAGTTAGTTGAGTCTTTTATTTCTGTTGAGTCAGTTGAGTCTTCTTTTATTTTATTTGAGTCTGTTGAGTCTTTTCCTTTTCCATATATTGAAAATACCAAAAAAATAACAACTCTGTCCGGCTGCCTAGAAAAGTCGAAGAGCTTGCTTCTCTTAGCAGGATTTATAGATTCAAGGAAGAAGGGGCCGAAGAAGTACGAGAATTTTACGTACCCTGACAGAGTGGAGGACACGCCGAGCATAACGACGTTAAAAAAATTGCGCTTCTTGGGAGGCAACCCATGAGTTTTTGAATTGTTGTCTTTACTTTCAGTTTTTATTTTCCTAGCTTAGTTTTTCTTGTTTTCTTTTGTAGGAGCTTTGACCTAAGGAACAAGATTATGGGCGAAGACTGCGCTGCCCCAACCGACAACCTAACAAAATTCAGGGGAGGATTTCTGTTCCCTTAAGTTTTGTGCTTTTAACTACTTAGTCTGATGTGTGATACATAGAGGACTATGTATTTTTTTTAGGTTGGGGGTGAAGTTATCTGTTAGTTGGATTAATGTAGTTGTTGAGCTGTGGAGATTCTGAATTTGTAGTGCTTTTGTCTGCTGTTGCATGTTGTTCGATGGGACAATCTAGGAAATGCTTTTAAATTCTTCGTATTTGCATATTTATAAAAGCATGAGATTGTATGTGTCAGTTGAGCATTTTTCAAAAAAATTTAAATTTTTTTTGTTGCTCCCTTGCATTTATCGAGCACATAGCATCTTATTCTTGGTTCTGTAGGCTTAAAATTACTTTATGTAGCCTGCAATCATGTTGTCACCCCGAAAGGCACCCCTAGGGAAGACTTGATGCATGATAGGTTGTATTAAATTAATTGAGTTATAACAAAGTTATTGCCTAGTAAAAAAAGTAAGCATGAAAATAAAAACTCCTAAGATGCTTCTCGTTCTTAAAGTGCACGTTAAGAAGTGAGCATTAGTCCTTAAAAATGTGAAGCTTGCCCGTAGTCAGATACATTGTGCAGTGAAACTGCAGGTAAGCTGGAACGAAGGCAAGCTTGACATGTTAGGCTCTCTTGGAGAAGCAAAAGAAAGGGAAAGTAAGAAAATAGTGGTTCAAAAGAAATAAAGGGTACAAAGTACTCAAAATAAAAAGAAAATTTAGGCCTTTTGATTTGTTACTCTCTTGATTGTTGAAAAGCCATTAGACTGTTTTTAATTGCTAGATTTTAGGGAAAAAAACGAGATGTAGGGTTGCATATGGTTTTTCCGAGTCTATAAGAGCTAGAATAGGTTGGCTACGCACACACACACGTAGGGGAGTAACAGTTGAATTTTTGAAATGTTCTCAATTTGTGCATGCAATTGATTGTTCTCTTTTGTTGTAAATGCCTTGTTTTTAAAAGCATTGAGGTTAGAGTCGTTGCATGCAATATCAGTCTTTAGAGATAATTCAGAGTTAACTTGCTCGAGGACTAGCAAGATTTAGGTTGGGGGTATTTTGATAGCTCCAAAATAGAGTTATTATCTACTCCCTAATATTAGCTAAAGACCGTGTTTAATGTTGTTTAATTACCTCTGTTGTAGGTGTTTCAAGGTCATGGAGCTCGAGAAGTCCAAGGATGTGTTTCGGTACCAAATCTGGCATTTTAGAAGCTTCGTGAAGCAACCGGGAAAGGAAGGCCATCAAAAGTGGAGATTTTTCCTAAAGGGAGCAACCAAAGGCAAAATAATTTGCCCAAACCCGAGAGCAAGCGTCAAGTTGAAGCGTCGAGACGCTGCTCGACGCTGTCCCGAAGCGTCTCGTCGCTCCGAACGCGCGCACACTGATGTTTCCGTCTGTAGCGTCTCGACGCTACGACGAATATAAAAACCATATGTCCGATTTTTAGGTCACTTCTTCTTCTTCCTCTCTTCCCCTTTTATGGATTTCTCTCCAAACTTTGGGGTTTTCTCCCCTCTTTGCTGTAATAAAGCTCAAAACACTTAGGATTTGCTTGATTTTCATCACGAGCACCTAAGGTAAGTGCTCTAATTTGAGGTTTAGGGATTATCTTGATGCTTAGTGAGGGTTTGTATGAACTTCTAGCTTAGAATTGTATGATCTTTTATATTCTCTTCCTTTTTTTGTATCCCAATAACTTGCGTAACTGATTAGGAGTGACGCCCGAGTCCTTATTCATGTTTTACCGTTAAAGATTAGGATGTATAATTGCCTCAATTTCTAAGTAACAAGGGTCTAAGCGTGGCTAATTAATTCGAGCCTAAGTGACAGTTGGGGGTATGAGTTAATTACTATTTTCACGATAGACTTAAGGTAAAGGGAAAAATCGAGCTAGTTGAGAGAGATCTCAATCAATTAGTTCGTCGCGATGTTACCCGTCACTGTTCTTTAATCAATTTAGGATTAGCTAGCTTAGATTAATTAAAGAGCATGTTTAATTAGAATTTACGCCTCTAATTAATTCATTTGGATGTTTGTTGCGGATTCGAGCAAATATTTTGCGTGCATGAGATAAAATTGCTAAGCATGTTAGAATCCCTATGATCTAAGCGCATCAAGTAAATCCCGATCCCTCGAATTAGGAGCACAAGTTACTTACTTTATTTTTCTCGCATTAAATTTCCTGTCATTAAATTTTCCGTTAGTTTAATTTCCTGTTTAGTTTAGTTTTACTTAACCTCCCCCCTTATTTACCGTTTTAATTAAAAGACAAATAGAAATTAGTTAAGAGAAGTTAATTTAGGTTCCCTGCGGATCGACCCGATTACCACTAGCTACAAGTTAGTTTAGTTGTATCAGTATTATAAATTTCATTTTGGCGGGACTCGACACCCCGAAAAATAGTGAACATTCCAAAAGTTCGCTTACCAGTCATTAATGAGACAAATTTTCCAACATCAGGGGAGGAATTAAGAAAAAAATTAGAAAAATAAATTACATGGAATGCAATGTTATTGTCTCATTTGGATTCTCGTACAAATCAATGTGAATTAGAAGTTCAAAAGATAATTAATTTACAAAACATAGCAAATCAAATGTCATGGTGTTCCCGGAGGAACGTCGTTATCTGTGCCGCCTGGTTAGTGGACAGTCGCGCCCCGATGCATACTTCTCGTCCTGGTGTGATCTCGACCTGTCGGACCTCGTCTACGGTGAGCCCGTCGGGATTCCGATCGACATCAGCAGAGGTCGGGTCTACGGGTTCGCCCTCGGTCGAGGGCTTGGTGGTTTGGCCCTCGGTCTCAGCAACTGCACATACATGCTTAGCCTTTAGAGCGGCTGCGTAGCATTCGCACGAGGCTTTTTTATGACCATGGACCACACCGACACCCTCGGTCGTGGCGAACTTCATCATCTGGTGATAGGTCGATGGAACGACCCTAAGGGCATGAATGCTGGGTCGTCCTAGAATTGCGTTGCACGTTGAAGTGGTGCTACAACGACGAACTCCACCAGCTGGGTGCTGACGATGGCCCCGTCTCCAATTCGGACGGGGAGTTTGATGGTTCCCTCTGGGGTGACCCTTTTTCCTGAGAATCCGACCAGGGGGTCGTGCTCTTCTTCAACTTGGATCTGAGCCACCCAAGCTGGTTGTAGGTTGCGAGGAAGAGGATGTCGGTGGAGGTACTGCCATCGACAAGTATCCGTCAGGTGGGCACATTGTCGATGTGGGCAATTATGACCAGGGCATCGTTGTGGGGCTGGATGTGCAGCCAGGCCTCTGTCTTGAAAAAGGTGATGTCAGGATCCTCCTTTCCCCCGTGGGCCACGTTGAATTCTTCCCCGGGCATGGTCACGTCCCGTGCGGCCCTGGCCAAGGCCTTTATCTTCTGCCTCGATCCTCCTAAGGCGGGTCCACCGAAGATGGTCCGAATTTCCTTCACCCGTCTGTCCTTTTGAGGGGTGTCGATCCTTGCCCTTACCCTTCCGGTTGGAGGTCGATGGTTGACCCACAAATTCCTTGAGGAACCCCATTGGACCAGGTTTTCGATCTAGTTTTTTAGCTCGCGGCAGTCGTCGGTGTCTTGCCCGGGGGTGCGATGGAAGCGGTAGTACTTTTCGCGATCTTTGCCAGCTGCCCCAGGCTTTGTGTGGTCAGGCCATTTGAGGGCGTCTGTCCCTTGAAGGTCGAACGGCTCAGAGTCGTCGACTTTGCTCTTTGCCGGTCAGACCGGCTGTACTTCTTCTTGGGGTGGGGGTCGGCTACCCGAGACTTTCCTTCCGCCGAGTTGTGTCTACTGGTCTCGACATTTTGCGTCTACTGGTCTTGACATTCTGCATTCGAGTTGAGATGAGCTCGTCCGCAAAAATGTACTTCAGCACCCGAATCAGGAGCTCGGGGTAAGTCTGCGGTGGCCGCTTTCTAAGGGACTGCAGGCAAGCGGAGTGTCTCAGTCCCTGGAATAAAGTCATGCATATGGTTTCGTCTGTCGCTGCCCCGTCTGCAACACGACGGCCTTAAACCTTCCCACGTAGGCTCTGAGGGACTCTCTTTGTCCCTTGATTGTGAACAGGTGGGAGACGGGGTATTCAGTTACGTGGTTCCCTGCGAACTGGTTGATGAAGGCATCGACCATGTCGTAGAAAGACTCGAACGCCCCCTCCTTCTACTTCTGGTACCACTTGCAGGCTGGTCCGGTGAGGGTCAGGTAGAATGCCCGACATCAGATGGCTTCCGGGATGACATGGAGCTCCATCGAAGCACGGAACATCTCCGCGTGCTCGATGGGGTTGGTGCTCCCATCGTACTCTTTAGTTGATGGAAACTTTAGGGGAGCGCCATCTTTGTTTGTGGGCATTCAGACTGCCTGGATGTCTGTCGTGAAAGGGCCGTGGTATCCCTTCATCATCTCCTTCGCGCGTTTTGTGAACCGTCGAGAGACATCCACTTTGTCTCGAGTGTTGTTTTCTCTCGATGGTTCACAAAACCGTCGAGAGAACGTGGTTTTCTCTCGACGGTTGATCTAAACTGCCAAGAGAAAAGTTCACATTCTCGACGATTTATTATTTCGTCGAGGGAAATTAACACTCCCTCGACGATTTTTAAAAACCGTCGAGAGAGCTACGAGATCTCTCGACGGTTTTTAAAAATCGTCGAGACAACTCTATTTTTTTAAAATTCATTAATAAAATAAAGTAGGTTCTCTCCACGGTTCTTAAAAATCGTCGAGAGAACCCAGTGCTTTCTCGACGGGTTTTAAGAACCATTGAGAGAACCCGGCGCGGTTCTTAAAAACCGTTTTTAAGAACCGCGGTGGGTTCTCTCGATGGTTCTTAAAACCCATCGAGACAGCGCTAGGTGTGGGTTTTCTCCACGATTCTTAAAAACCGTCGAGAGAATCCAGCACTGTCTCGATGGTTTTTAAGTACCGTTGAGAGAATCCAGCACTATCTCGATGATTTTTAAGAATCGTCGAGAGAACCCAGTGCTGTCTCGACGTTTTTAAGAACCGTCGAGAGAACTCAGCGTTGTCTCGACGATTTTTAAGAATCGTCGAGAGAGCCCTTCTTAACCTAACATTTTCTTTCTTTTTCCTCATTTTCGTTCTTCTCCTCACCGCCGCGCCCTCTACTCTCTCTTGTCGTCGCCCTCCGTCGCCGCCTTCCTCTCTCCATCGCCCTAGCCCGCCGTCGCCGTTCCTCCCTCGCTCCTCGCCACCGTCGTTCGCCTCGCCTAAACTTCTCCATCGCGGCCGCCGTTCGCCTCGCCTCTCCCTCGCCGCCACCGTTCACCTCGCCCCTCGCCACCGCCGTTCGCCTCGCCTCTCTCTCATCGCCGCCATCCGTCTCGCCCTCGCCCACCACCGCACGACCGCCGCCGTTCGCCTCTCCTATTTGGTAATTAAACTGGTGCCGTTCTTCGCCTCTCCCATTTTTTTTTTTTGATATAACTTGCTTTCAATCTAAGGTACACAGCCACCGTTCCCAGCTCCACGCTCCTTCAAACTGCTCGATCTCTGCAATTACTCTCTAGGTATCATTTCTACTCGCCAATTCTTTTTACTTTTGCAACTGATGATTTATGAATTAGGCTGAAATTGTTCTGCTCGCCAATTCTTTTGACTTTTGCAACTGATGGTTTCTGAATTAGGCTGAAATTGATATGTTTTTGCTGATTTCATTGTTTGATTCGTCGTATATATGGTTAGACTGGTTTATGATCTTTTTGTAAAGTGAATAGGAGTTAGGCTGAAATTGATATGTTTTTGCTGAAATTGGTTTATGTCCTTCATGTTAGTTTGAACAATATCTTTCGTGCATAAATGTGTAAGTACATTCTTAAATTTAGTTTTTTATTCAATCCCTACAAGACTTAACTATTCACGATTCACGAGTTGATTTAAAAATTGTAGAATTAAGAATGAATAAAGATTGGATTAAACTTTGAGATAGGTTCTCTACCGAGTACGTAGAAGAAGTTGCTCAGTTTATGGAAATGACAAAGTCTCACGTTAATCATTTGGGGAAAACAAGATGCCCATGTAAACATTGTATGAATGCAATGTGGCATTCTTTGGATGGGGTAGAACGACATCTATTCACAAATGGAATATCTCCCTCTTATGGTCAATGGGTATATCACGGAGAACCAAGCAACTTATCTAGGTTCGAAAAACATTCAACTAATTCAATACCCGATGATGGACTACGTACAACATCTAATTTTTTTGATGAAGAGAATGAGATTTTGAACCTTCTGAATGACGTACAAGCCCCACACGTCGAAACGATTGTTCATGAAGAAGATTTTGAAAACGAGATTGACACTAATGTCCAAGAAAGGGATAGTTCAAACCAATTTGAGGATTTAATGCCTGAAGCATGTAATGAACTGTACCCTGGTTGTACGCTATCTTCATTAAATTTTTTGGTAAAGTTAATGCATATTAAGGTTATTAACAGTTGGAGTAATAAATCATTTGATATGTTGTTAGAATTGTTAAAGGACGCATTTCCAATTGGTTCATGTATACCTAGTTCATTCTATGAAGCTAAGAGAAAGTTGCGTGACTTAGGGTTCGACTATCAGAACATTGATGCTTGCAAGTATGATTGCATCTTATATTGGAAAGAATATGTCGATTTGCAAGAATATCCAATATGTGGTGAACCTCGGTATAAAGTTGCCGAGGAAGAAGGGAAGAAGATTCCACACAAGGTTTTACGTCACTTTCCTTTGATACACATATTGAAAAGGATGTTTTCATCCAAGCACGTTGCTTCTGAAATGAGTTGGAATAAATATAAGCGTGTTGAGGATGGTGTGTTATGACATCCTGCTGATGCAGAAGGATGGAAGCATTTTGATTGTAAATTCCCAGAGTTCGCTTCAGAACCACGAAATGTTCGTTTGGGATTAACTTCAGATGGATTTAAGTCATTCGGGAATATGAGAAATTCGTATAGTATGTGGTCAGTGATGCTAATTCCATACAATTTGCCACCTTGGAAATGCATGAAAGAAACCAATTTCTTCCTTTCTTTACTTATTCCCGGCCCAAAGTCTCCTGGAAAAGAGATTGATGTTTTCTTGCAACCATTGATTGAGGAGTTCAAAGAGTTGTGGAGTAATGGTGTGCGCACCTATGATTGTGTTAGTGGTGAATACTTTCAACTACACGCAAGTTTGTTGTGGACGATTAATGACTTTCCTGCGTACGGTGACTTATTTGGGTGGACTAACAAGGGCTACAAGGCATGTCCAATTTGTAAAGAAGATACATCATCACTTTGGATAAGGGATATAATTTCTTTCATGGGACATCGACGATACCTTCCGGAGACACACCATTGACGTAGGAATAAGCAACACGACGGTTATCTGGAACCTAAACCACCTCTAGTCGTAATGGATGGAGACGAGATTTCAGAAGAAGTAAGTATGCTAAACTTTCCAGTGCTAAGTAAACATCCAACGAAGAAAGGTAAGAAAAGGAAACGAGATTATTCTTATTGGAAGAAAAAAAGTATTTTTTTTAACTCCCTTACTGGTCAAAACTTATATTAAGACATAAGTTGAATATAATGCATATTGAAAAAAATATTTGTGACAACTTGGTTGGCACATTGTTAAGCATTGATGGAGAAATGAAGGACACAGAAAAGGCTCGAAATGATTTAGAGGATCGGGGTATACGAAAAGAATTACACTTGATACCTTTAGGAAACAAGAAGTTTAAAAAACCACATGTTGCGTACACATTCACTAAGAGTGAAAGGGTCGAGTTCTGTAAGTTCTTGAAATCAGTGAAATTTCCTGATGGATTTGTGTCGAATATATCATGATGTGTGAGTGTGAGTAATAGAAAAATTCATGGGTTGAAGACTCATGATTGTCATGTTCTGCTTCAGAGGCTTCTCCCTATTGGTGTTCGAGCATATTTACATAATAATGTGTCCACTACTATTGTTGAGCTATGTACATTTTTTCGTGATCTATGTGCGAAAACAATTACCACAAGTGATTTGGATCGATTACAGTCAGATATTATAGTTATACTTTGTAAGTTGATTTTTTTTCCCACCGACATTTTTTGATGTAATGATGCATCTTGCAGTTCATTTTCCATATGAGACCAGAGTTGCGGATCATGTTAGCTATAGTTGGTTGTACCCTATTGAAATAAGTTTACGAACATTAAAACAATACGTTTGAAATAAAGCACGTCCCAAGGGATCTATAGCAGAAGAATATGTATACTACAAGAATATAGGGTTTTACCGACGCACAAAAACGTCGGAAAAAGTCTACAAACGCGTCGGCAAAGACATTCCCGACGAAAATAATTTCGTCGGGAGGATCGTCGGCATATCCACGTGGGGAAAGCCCTTCCCGACGTCAAAACACACCGCGTCGGGAAAATTACTTTTGTCGACGCCATTGCATGCGTCGAGAAAGATGATTTTTGCCGACGCCACTACGCGTCGTCGGCAAAAAAGATACCTTTACCGACGAAATGGGAAAGTGCCACTTTTGCCGACGTCAAAGTAATGGCGTCGGCAAAAAGTAATCTTTCCCGCTGGTTTTTTTTGGCGTCGGTAAATCTTTTATAAAAAAAAAAAAAAATTAAAAATCTCAATTATTCTATTTCAATTTTATTATAATCCAATTTTTGCTACCTATAAACAATTGTGTATGCAATAATAATGGAAAACACAATTTATTGAATCAAATTTATGTTCTCACAATTCCTTTGTATAAAGTTTAAGGTTTCATTAAAATGAGAAGTACAACACAAATATTGACAATTTTTTTTTTAAAAAAACCTAAGTAATGTAAGAATAAAACTTCATGCTTGGCCGCTTTATATCATCATATTCTTGGAAAGTACCCTTTGTTACATGGACTCCGTTCCAAAACACCTAAAAAAATCAAACCAATAACAATCTTATCATGAAAAAGAATACTAAGTTCATTGAACTAAGAAAAACAAAGCAACTTATAAATTTATCGAAAACATGAACATAATTACATCAAAACTTAACTATCTTATCAAGCAAGTATTAAAATCCCTTGAACGTAACAAAATTATCTAAACTTATCAACATTTTATCCATTTTCAAAATGAAATATTAAAATCCCTTAAACATAACCAAAGTATCTAAACTTATCAACAATTCTTCCATTTTTAAAACGAAAACCTTTCATTCATTAACCCGTCGTTCCGTCACTCAATCACTCTCCAACAAAACCTTTCAACTTCACAAACTCAAACTAAAGCGAAAACATGAACATAATTACATCAAAACTTAACTAGTAAGTATTAAAATCCCTTGAACATAACCAAATTATCTAAACTTATCAACATTTCATCCATTTTCAAAACGAAATATTAAAATCATTTAAACATACCAAATTATCTAAACTTATCAATAATTCTTCCATTTTTAAAACGAAAACTTTTCATTCATTAACCCGTCGTTCCGTCACTCAATCACTCTCCAACAAAACCTTTCAACTTCACAAACTCAAACTAAAGCGAAAACATGAACATAATTACATCAAAACTTAACTAGTAAGTATTAAAATCCCTTGAACATAACCAAATTATCTAAACTTATCAACATTTCATCCATTTTCAAAACGAAATATTAAAATCCTTTAAACATACCAAATTATCTAAACTTATCAATAATTCTTCCATTTTTAAAACGAAAACCTTTCATTCATTAACCCGTCGTTCCGTCACTCAATCACTCTCCAACAAAACCTTTCAACTTCACAAACTCAAACTAAAGCGAAAACATGAACATAATTACATCAAAACTTAACTAGTAAGTATTAAAATCCCTTGAACATAACCAAATTATCTAAACTTATCAACATTTCATCCATTTTCAAAACGAAATATTAAAATCCTTTAAACATACCAAATTATCTAAACTTATCAATAATTCATCCATTTTTAAAACGAAAACCTTTCATTCATTAACCCGTCGTTCCGTCACTCAATCACTCTCCAACAAAACCTTTCAACTTCACAAACTCAAACTAAAGCGAAAACATGAACATAATTACATCAAAACTTAACAAGTAAGTATTAAAATCCCTTGAACATAACCAAATTATCTAAACTTATCAACATTTCATCCATTTTCAAAACGAAATATTAAAATCCTTTAAACATACCAAATTATCTAAACTTATCAATAATTCTTCCATTTTCAAAACCAAGTTTTAAAATTCTTTTTAAACCTAACCAAATTAGCTAAAACTTAAATCTCATCACAACAACCACTCTTTCAATTCATGTACATTCAGCTAGAGCTATAGTTCTCTACAAAAAAATAAAAAATAAATAAAAACAAGCTCAAAATGCTTAAGCAATAAGAGTACCTCTCAATTGTTGAATCCTTCTACAAAAGGCAATTACAAAAACTCACTTACTAACCAAACTTTACCTAAATGTACTCGACCTACTAACCACAAACTTTACAAAATTTTATAAAGTGCACAAAAATTCACTTAAACATAAATCCAACCTATCGTAAGTGTCCCATGACCCTCTCCATAAACTCGCAATCAATAATAATTTTAAACTCCGAACTAATTATTCATATTGCATACAAATATGAAATGTACTCAACCTAATATATCTCATAGTCATAGATCAACACCACAAAGTTTACCTAAATGTACTCGACCTACTAACCACAAACTTAATCCATACAATATTTTGCTACCATAGCTGCAGGATAGCAAAATCTATTCGGTTTTATTACGAGAGGGATATAGTTCATACCACGTTTGATGCTTATCGTCTTGGTGTTTGAGTCAATTGTTCGAGCATTTTTTTCATCGATTTCTTTTTGGCGTTTATCCATCTCTGCTTTCCTGGTATCCATATCTTTATGGCAAAAACTCGATTAAAATACGTCATATCTAAAAATCGAAGAAGCCCTCAAAAACCAAAGATGACTTCCAAATTTTCAACATCATGTCATACACTTTTCAATCTATGAAAATGTAGCATCAATTAAATCATCTACGCACATGAGTCATAAAAAAGAATAACCAAGCAACATAATCTATCCTTTCATAAATTAAATATTAACACATCAAACCCAAAAAGAGACCCCTTTCGACTCAACATTCTTCATCTATTTCATAAACGGTGAACTTATATTATCACCAACTCAACAATTCTGATATTCATTTGAAGCTTTTGCACTCTTAGGAAAATAAATTCAGAAGAAAAATGAGAGAAAATGGAGCGAACCTTGGTGAAGTTGAAGAAGACGACGACGGCGAAAAGAAGAGAAATGAGAGGGAGAGAGACGACGGCGACGGTAATGGAGAGGAGACGACGACGACGGTAGTCTAGAGAGGAGGGAGGAGAGGGGGCGATTTCGGAGATGGAGAGAGAAGGTTTTTTTTAGGGCAGAGAACAAATTAGATGGAAGAAGAAGAAATCGGGGCGCAATTTTATTTCCAGACCTTTACCGACGCAGTTTAAAACGCGTCGGTAAAGGTCATTTTTACCGACGCTTAGATACAGTGCATCGGCAATTAGTGCATATTTGTCGACGCGGTCTAAAAATGCGTCGGTAATTGTCGATATTTATCGACGCCGTTTCTTACTGCGTCGGTATATATAAATAAATAATTATTTATTATTTATATTGGCCGACGCGGTCTAAAAATTGCGTCGGTAATTGTCGATATTTACCGGCGCGTTTTTGGACGCGTCGACAATTATAAATAATGAATAATTAATTATGTAGATATACCGACGCGTCCAAAATGACGTCGGTAAATAGGGACCATTGTCGACGCCGTTTCTTACCGCGTCGGTAAATAACGAGGATTGCCGACGCGTCCAATAATGCGTCGGCAATGAATTACATTTACCGACGCGGTCAAACTTCGCGTCGGTAAAAGTTACCTTTACCGACACGATCCTTTAGACGTCGGCAATTCTTAGAATTACCGACGTATTGTAGAGCGTCGGGAAATAGTGACGTCGGTAATGCCATTATTTCTTGAATGAATCGATGAATTTATGTTCAATGTACCTAACTGGAATTGAAACGTGATTCAATAGAGACGAACGGAATGATGATCAAATTCTCAAGAACGATACTTGTGGCGAATTTGAATTGTTTAGACAAAGGGCAAGACCGTTTGGGGGTTCAACTTCAAGGACCTTATCAATTGAGGAGAAACAGATAGCACAATGGTATATTTTGAACGATTGTGATGAGATAAAGCTTTATCGTAGGTACGTGAAGCGAGCTTGTCGAGGCCCGTCAAATATAATTTATAATTACCGATCAACGGCTTGTAGTAAGTAAACTACAGCGGACCGGGTCGAACTCAGGGAACCGAAATTTAAATTCTCTAAATTAATTTTTATGTAAAAATAATAAATAGGGGGTTTTGGATTGCATGTTAATCTACTGAATTAAAATAACAATTAAAGATAAAGGTGAGAGAATTAAAGAAATAGACAAGAGATTACCTTGCCGATTTAGAGATTGTCGGGCTACTTAATGGATTTTTCTCATCGATTACTCCAATAAAAATATAATTTCTTAATTAAAAGTCTAATCGACTTAACTAGAACAACCATGAAAAGTCTCTAAGGTCCTCTCATGAAATTAATCATCATAATTAACTCTAAACTAGCCAATTAGCTGGGCACGATAGCGTTCCATGCTAACCAACTAGCAGCTCTAAGCACATGGATTGATTAGAATGTTAATTAAATTGATCAAATTCAATGAAACATTTTTCTATTCCTAAGGTCTATTAAATGCATCATGTTAACTATGAAAAATCATAATATTAACACTAGTCATAACCTGACCCATCTTGCTACTACAATATTAAGCTGTCACATTAACCAATACTAATTGCATATGAAATAAACAAAGAATAGAAAATAATTAACCAAGAAATTAGATTGCAATTTAATACAAAAAATCTCACAAAAACGTTTAGCTCGACAAACCTCTAAATCAACATCACAAAGGGAGAGGGAGTTAGTGTTCTGAGAAGAAAGAAGAAAAGAAAGTGTGTTTTTTTCTTGTGAAGTTCTCTCCTTTTTATACTTAAAGGAAGATATACATTTGCTATTTTTAAATTAAAAAATAAATTAAATAAATAAAAAATTAAATTTGTTTATGGCCCACCTAGATTGGGTTGAATGGGTTTTTGAATAATGAGGAGCTAACACTCACTTCTTCAAGATTTGAACTCGAGATCAAAATTTAACATAATAAATCCTTCACCATCACACCAAGCTTCCAACTTTAAACATTGATTTTTATCTTTATAGTACTATTTGTCGGCTCGATTTGTTGATATTATACTTTAAAACTCTTCCTTTAAACTCTTATTTAATGTAATTGTCTCGTTCACCTCTGAACGCTCGATTCCTGCAAAACATATGATTAAACACATTAATTTCAATCAACTAACAAGAACTAAAGATTATAAAATAGCACTTTTGGAGTTCTATCAATACGTATGTATCCAATATTGTAATTCTCACTTTAAGGTTGCAAGTGAAATACATATGAGTCGTAATTCTTATTTATTGTGTTTAATAGGCAACATTTGAGACTAATTCGTTCTCAATCACGAAGCATATCCGACTTAGAAAAAAGACAGAAGGTACAATTTCCTGCTTGGTTCAAATCTCATTAAGTATATAGTTATGAGAGTTTATAAATTTAATTTTAATTATGAGCAATGTTATTCATTTGTAAGATATATGTCTGAATTCACAGGTTCTCTCATTGCGTAAGAAAGAAAATGTGTCTAATGACGTGTATTCTCTAGCGATGGGTCCCACTTCTTTAGTGCGCTCTTATACTGGATGCAATGTTAATGGAGTACGCTTTCACACGGTAGCACGTGATAATCTTCGGACAACGCATAATAGTGGAGTCATGGTTCCTGGAGAAACGGAGAGTCTAGGTGTTGATAGCACACAAAATAAGCTATCTTTATGACTTATTCTATGCTAGTTTAGAGGATTAAATGTGTACTTTCACGATTATATTTGATTATTTTATAGATATCGAGCATTTTGGAGCAAACCGGGGAATTTAGAAGCTTTGTGGTGAAAACTGAGCTATTTGGATGAAATTTGAAGTTCCTAAGTGACCAAAAGGAAGAAATTTGGTTGAAAACCCGAGAGCATAGCGCCTAGGCGCCCATTCCGAGCGCCTAGGCGCTACGAATGACGAAGAAAAAAATAAAAACGCAAAAATGTACACGCCTGGAATCGAACTCAAGCAGACGCGCGCGCACAGCAAATCTGACAGCACTACACCAACTCAGCCAAACATTATCTATTATGATTAATCCATCGAAATAATATATGTATCCTTCAAATCAACGTGAATTTCAGCTCCGCAGCTGCATCAAACTCAATGGACGCGCGCCGCACTCGATCATCACCCGCCCAGATCTGTTTTCATCCAGTTTTTACCTAAAATCTGATATAAATAGATAATTTTTAGCGTTTCTTGGAGAGCCGATTTGGAGAGTAAATCTCAATTTCCAAATTACATACTTTTTAGAGTTTGAAGAGATTGTGGGAGCACAAAGTACAGATTTACATGCTCGGGATCGTGGAGATTGCAGCGGAAACGTGGAATCGACACGAGTTTTATTTCTTCTTTCCCTTTTAATTTGTAGTTTTTTTATGGGTTTATTATTGAGTTTATATTTTGAACTATTGAACATGATTAGCTAAACTCTTTTGACTTAGAGCCTTGATGTAATTGTTATTGAACCTTATTCTTTTTAATTAATAGTTGGTATTTCAATTTCATATTGGTTGTGAGAATTTTTCTGAGCTTAATGCATGTTAGGATTTGACCATTCTTTGCATGATTTTTATATCAATAATTTGAGGTCGAGAGACGATTATTGTTGATGATCCTGAATTGTTTTCCCTGATTTATACATGAGATAGATATATCCTTGTAGATTTTGTGACAACTATAGTTTTACGTTCTTCATATTTGGATTGTCTGCATTGCCATAGAAATATAGGTAATTTACTTTTCAAATAATATTGTTATTGCTCGAGAGAGAATAACAAGTCTATAGCGTAGAACTTGTCAACAATCTAGAATTTGATTAAAACATCTTTTAATGAATGAAGAATATGATGAGATAACGGTGAAGTCATTGCTCAAGTCAATTCCCTAGGATATATCTCTCCTTATTGTTCTCCATATTTTATTTTATGTTTTATTTTGTTTTTACCATATCCTCTTATTTTTCTTCTCTAAATAAATTTGAGTGATAATATTCATGGTAATTAGGTGAACTAGAAAACCAATCCTGAGGACGATAATCCGTATTTTTATACACTATATTAAAACTTGACCCGTACACTTGCGGTAGTTTATTGCACTAATTTTGCACAACAAGTTTTTGGCGCCGTTGCCGGGGATTGACAATTATTTAGTTCACTTAATATTGTGAAGAACTCACTTGATCTTACTTTAGAGTTTTATTTTATTTTTATTGTTTATTTTTCTTTGTTATTTTATTATTTTTCCTTTTTTTTAATCTATCTCAAGTTTGTGAGATAAAGAAAGAAATTGAGCCAATAATGGAAAAGGAAATCCAGGTAATAGAATATGAGGCTGAAAATCCTCATCTTATTCTATTTTCAGAATTTCCTTTTAAAGTTGATATTTCTTTTCTTTATTCTCACGAGTCTTTTAATTTTGATTTTGATTTTATGTCTTTTTCTTCTTTTATTTCTATAAACAAAAATTACAAAAATATTTATTCTTCAGGTACCCATGAGAAACAAGTGAGCCTACTAAACTTAGTAGGTTACATCGATTCAAGCAAGAAGGGACCGAAGAAAATAGAGGAGTTTTATGTACCCTGACCCATAAATGTTCCTCCCGTCTAGCTAAGACGTTAAATAAAGTGCTTCTTGGGATGCAACCCAAGTTTACATTCTTTAAGTTTTTCAGTTTTTTGTTATTTTCTTTATTTTATTGTGTGTCGTGGTTCTCATGTTTCTGTTTATTTATTTTTTGTAGGAGCAAGATCACCATCAATCTCTTCCACAAATCTACTGCTAATGTTGACTCTCTCATTTATCAGGGCAGTATTATCCACTCTTGTATTTTCTTTGTCCTTCGCATTACTTAGTAGTTTATACATTGAGGACAATGTATGCCTTAAGTTTGGGGGTGGAAATATTTCACTTTGAGTCCTGAATAGCATGATTTTGAGCTTAAATTTTAAATTTTGAGCATGCTCTTCATGATTTAATCTTTGTTGCATTGCTTGTGATTATGAAAACCTAGGAAGTGTTCTAAGTTTGATAATCTGAAATTCTTGGACTATGAGACCATGCTTGTAAACAAAGTCAATTTTTATTTTTGAGTCCCTAATCATATCATTGAATACTTTGTAAGCTAAATGTGCATCTTTGTTTTGAGTTTTAAGCATGAGAGGGATAAGCATGATTAGTTTTTCGTTGAAAAATATATGATGGTGTCTCTTTGAGTTATTGAATGAAGAATGCATAGGATTTTATGCCAAACTACCCTGCTTTTCTGTGAGTTTTTGAGCCATTAAGCACCTCCATTACACCGTGCTAATCTCTTAAATTGTGTGATTACCATGCATGATTGATTTTTCTAGAACTTGCTTTGTTATGCATGTCTGGAATCTCTGAATTGATTTGAATGCTTTACTTTCACAAGGGCAATTAGGTAAAACCACTTTTAGCTTTCTAAAAGAGCTTACCTTTGACATAATCCTTAGAAAGCCAAATTTTGAGCCTTAGACCTGTTCATTGGAAAATTACCACATTACAATCCATAAATCCATTTGTTTGTTATTTTCCTTTCTTTGAACCCTGAAATGAAGAATTATATTTGCTTACCACATGAAGTCTCAGTTAATCAAAAGGAGAGAGTTGATTATTTGTCAATAGAGTGGTCAAAGGGAAGCATATCTTTCTTAGCTTCTTTTAGAGAGAAAAAAAAAATAGAAAGATAAAAGAAAAAGAAAAAGAAAAAAAATAGAAAGATAAAAGAAAAGAAGAAAAAAAAAAAAAGAGCAAAATAGTTCATTACGTGAAGGGAAGTTAATGCTTCAACAAAGTTAAAAAATGATCATTGTTCAAAAGTCGAAAAATTGAGCTTCATGTGAAAAAGTTTTATAATTCTATTATAATATCTTAAAATTTCCATCCATCTACCCTTACCTAAGCCCAAGTACAACCAAAATGAGACCCTTGAATTTTTTTGCATTCATTCTATTCATCGATGATGAAGATGTGATATATTAGCAAGCTTATGGTAAAAATCTTTTATTTTTTGGTTCGAGTGTTTATCTTATATATACCATAAACAGTTGAGCGTATTGAGTGAAATTCTGTGAGGGTGTTAGGTCTTGTGCATTCAAATTTGGTAACTCGATGAGATGTTTGAGTTTTTGGTACAAAATGTAGCCTATGAATGCTTATTTTCTTGATTGTCACTATGACTCAAATCATTGATATGTGTTTATTTTATTTGGATTCATAGATATCAAAGGGAAGATTAATTTGCACACACTCATGAAAGAGATACAATGATTTTTTTTAAAAATGTTTTAATGATGGGTTGTGGTTTAATATGTCCTTCAATTGTGGATTATCTGTTTTATGAACAATGAGGTTTGAGTCACTTGCATGCATTTGTTGATTTAATTAGTGGTCTTGTTTTATTTTGCTCGATGACTAGCAAAAGCTTAAGTTTGAGGGTATTTGATAGCACACAAAATAAGCTATCTTTATGACTTATTCTATGCTAGTTTAGAGGATTAAATGTGTACTTTCACGATTAGAGCGCCTAGGCGCTACGAATGATGAAGAAAAAAATAAAAACGCAAAAATGTACACGCCTGGAATCGAACTCAAGCAAACGCGCGTGCACAGCAAACCTGATAGCACTACACCAACTCAGCCAAACACTATCTATTTTGATTAATCCATCGAAATAATATATGTATCCTTCAAAGCAACGTGAAGTTCAGCTCCGCAGCTGCATCAAACTCAATGGACGCGCGCCGCACTCGATCATCACCCGCCCAGATCTGTTTTCATCCAGTTTTTACCTAAAATCTGATATAAATAGATAATTTTTAGCCTTTCTTGGAGAGCCGATTTGGAGAGTAAATCTCAATTTCCAAATTACATACTTTTTAGAGTTTGAAGAGATTGTGGGAGCACAAAGTACAGATTTACATGCTCGGGATCGTGGAGATTGCAGCGGAAACGTGGAATCGACACGAGTTTTATTTCTTCTTTCCCTTTTAATTTGTAGTTTTTTTTTATGGGTTTATTATTGAGTTTATATTTTGATCTATTGAACATGATTAACTAAACTCTTTTGACTTAGAGCCTTGATGTAATTGTTATTGAACCTTATTCTTTTTAATTAATAGTTGGTATTTCAATTTCATATTGGTTGTGAGAATTTTTCTGAGCTTAATGCATGTTAGGATTTGGCCATTCTTTGCATGATTTTTATATCAATAATTTGAGGTCGAGAGACGATTATTGTTGATGATCCTTAATTGTTTTCCCTGATTTATACATGAGATAGATATATCCTTGTAGATTTTGTGACAACTATAGTTTTACGTTCTTCATATTTGGATTGTCTGAATTGCCATAGAAATATAGGTAATTTACTTTTCAAAGAATATTGTTATTGCTCGAGAGAGAATAACAAGTCTATAGCGTAGAACTTGTCAACAATCTAGAATTTGATTAAAACATCTTTTAATGAATGAAGAATTATGATGAGATAACGGTGAAGTCATTGCTCAAGTCAATTCCCTAGGATATATCTCTCCTTATTGTTCTCCATATTTTATTTTATGTTTTATTTTGTTTTTACCATATCCTCTTATTTTTCTTCTCTAAATAAATTTGAGTGATAATATTCATGGTAATTAGGTGAACTAGAAAATCAATCCTGAGGACGATAATCCGTATTTTTATACACTATATTAAAACTTGACCCGTACACTTGCGGTAGTTTATTGCACTAATTTTGCACAACAGGTGTTGAGTCAAAATTCTATGGTGTAGTGACCGAAGTTTTGGACTTGGAGTATGTCATGAGAAGACGTATTATTATTTTTAAATGGATTCCAAAGACACGTTTCGAAGCTAAATCGAGTGTTTTAGAAGCTTCGAGAAGGAACCGGGCCAAGAAGAGAAGCAAGAATTCCAAGTAGCACATTTGGTCCAACGTCGAGACGCTGAAAGAGCGTCTCGATGCTCAAAGTTGGAATTTTAATTCCCAAACACGAGAGCAAGCATCGAGACGCTGCCCCGCAGCATCTCGACGCTCCGAACGCGCTCACGCTGGCGATTTCCGTCTGTAGCGTTGATGAATGTCATTTATGTCGTGTTTTTACCTTTTAAAGCCTACTCATTAATTGAATTTTTAAAGTTAAATTAAATATAATTGTGCATGTAATTGATTAAAAAAGAATAAAAATAGGAAAGTCACATGCTCAAGGTCCTTTTGTTAATATGAAGCAATTTGGAGGGTAAAAGAGTCATTTTTTATAAGAATTAATGTTGTTTTAATTATTTTTCAGGAAACTGTATTTTGCTCCAGCTTGTGGCCATAGAGAAGTCACAGAATCCAGCTTGTAGCCACATAGAAGTCACAGAGTGCAGTTGACTGGTCAAAATGAATTTGTTGAGATATTTTGTCAAAGATCTTCAAGAGAATCAGCAAACTAAATCCCCCTTTGACCTAACAACCTTTGTTAAAGATCTCTCTCCCATTTTAGCAACCTCCAACAAACCTTAGGGCCTATAAAAGGCAACTCAAGTCTTCATTCAAAGCATCGATCAATCTCTACAACAAATCATTCCCCACATCATCGATCAACCTCCCTTCTCTCGAAGAACTCACCCAAATCCCGAAACTCCAACAAGAGCGGACCACTCCTCTATAAAAGTTCTACTTCAGCCATCTCTGGAAGAAAGGTGCTGCGAGGATTCAATTCGCATTGACGACGTGAATCGAGCGAGTAGAGACCCTTCATCCATTGTCTACGAGTTCGAGAGAGAGAAAGTTGAAAAATTTCCAGATTTATTTTCTGCTTTATTCTGAACATTTTCTATTTACATTATGTTCTTAATTTTCACGCAAAATTACAATTTTACCCTTTAGCTAGTTTTTGCACTTATAACTTCATTTTTAGTTTAGAACCTTCGTTATTTCAATTTTGTCCTTTATTATTCATTTACATTATGTATTTATTCTATTTTTGTTTTGTTAATTTTCGAGTAAAATTACCATTTTACCCTTTAGCCAGCTTTTGCACTTATGCATTATTTATCAATGAAGTATTTTAGTTTATTTTTCATTATGAGCTAAGTTTTTCTAAGAGATTCAGTTATGTGAATGCCCATTAAGAAATGAGCTAGCTTGACAGCTGTAAATTACGGTTTTACCCTTTATGTCTTGTGTGGTTCGTCCTTTACTGAATATATGCAAAAATGTTAGATTAACTTGATCACTTAATTAGCATGAAATGTTAATGTTGATGCTGGATAGGTCGGGCAAATAACGGCTCTCGTAAAGATGATATAGCAGAAAAACCTAGGAATAAGATTTCGTCGATTGTCCATTATGATTGAGGCAAAAGACTATAGGATCAATAGGATTGCATGCTTAACCATCTAAGATCACATTATCTACTGGACCGTAGGTATAATGGCTTAGACGCCTAAAGGTACTTGCAAAGAGGTTGAGTAGTCGATGAATCTGATCTAAAAGCACAAGATACTATGTGGTGACTTTGTGGTCACATGCTGTCAAGTAAACTCAACTTAGGGCTGAAACATGATTGGATCTCCGTTTTTATTATTATTTTCAAACCAAAACCAACCAACCATTATCAATTTATTTGTGTTACCTTTCATTGCATTCGAAAAACAAATTCTTTATAAATCTAAAATCCACAACAGTCTCTTGGGATTCGATACTTGGAATACTTTTCCATATTATTACTTGATTGACAGTGTATACTTGCACTTGACCATATATTTCATTGTAGGTTATTGAACCAAACTACACACCCTTGTTTTGGTCATCAAGCGTCGCGACGCTACCCTTAGCGTCTCGACGCTACGGCGAGTATAAAAATGAAATGTTCCGTGTTTAGGTCATTTTCTATCTTGTCAACTCCGTTCATAGACGATTTTTAGCCATTTTTGGTCTATTCTACCTCCATTGATGACATTTTTGAAGCTTTCCATGGAGCTATTGTTTATTCCTACTTGTATGGAGAGCTAAGGAGGTAAGCGTTTTAGTCTTGAGGTTAGGGATTTTATTATTGATGTAATGAAGTGAGATTTGGGCTGAATTCAACTTAGTTTTCTTAATTGCAAGCATATGGGCATGTTCATTAGCATCTTGTCTTTTATGGTGACACTCTATTTAGATTTTGTATGCTAATTTGTTAGAGATTAGGATGCAGTTGCCTCTCTTAATCCAAAGTAACACAAGTTTAATTCTGTCTACATGAGCATGACCATGCTCATTCTAGTTGCATAATAGGCTTTGGGGAAGAGACTAATCAGGCTATTTGGTAGAGGTTTCAATCAATTGGTTTGTCGCAATGTTACTCGTCACTGATAATCAATTTGATATGGAACGGTCCCCTCAGTTGAATTGATTATCAAGTTTAATTAGGAATCGTTAAGCCTTAATTAAGTATTTTGGGTTATTTGTTCCTGGTATGGGCAAATAATTTGTGTGTTTGTAATATTTTGGCTAATTCATGAGAGCATTTGTTACCTCTCCAAATGAGTGTTATTTAGGACCTTAATGACCTGAAATTCATGTAAATTCTTGAGCATTTTAGTTAGAAGTTAGCATAATGTATGCTTAAAAGTAAGATTTTGTGAAATGATGCTAATTTAAGGCTTATTTGGAAAATGAACGAAAAAGTATGCAAATTGGTGAAAAAAACGACTAATTTATACCTTGCAGATGCATTGCTGGAATTTTGCGAAGCTCTCAATGGATCAGACGAAGAGAAGCTGGAAACAGAGCATTGCGACCCTCACAATGCAACCGCAATACCAGTCTTTGCTGCTGCATTTTTCCAGCCGTCGGTCTTCGGTTGTTGCGTTTTTCCAGCCGTCCACTCTCCCTGCTGCTGCCACGTGTGAGGATTGTGACCTCAAGAAATTGGATGGTGATCCATGATTAAGGAGCAGCCTTTGAAGGCTATATAAAGAAAGTTAAATGAAGAATCAAAGCAATTGAATTGAATCCCCTGCAATTCATTCCACACAAAAACTCGAAAGTGAAGAGTCCCGAAGACAAAACCTTTTCCCCCGTTTGTTGGATCGAAGAAACAAGCCCTTGGCGTTGATAAATCGAGAGGAAGAAGAGAAGATCCTTCTTCTCTTCTGATCGAAATTATCCCCAAGATCAGCTAATCTTCCCCTTCATCCGAGGCGATTCACGACTTGGAGGATCCTTACGCACCTTACTGCTTTTCTTTACTATTTTCTAAACTACTTACTGTTTATTGAAATGCGGTTCTGAACCATTTACTACTTTCTTCGTTATTTATTGCTTCCGGATCAACGCACGCTTTGTTTACGAATTGTTATGTACTTTGCCCTTTTTAAGAGTAATCAATTAGTTTTGTTGAGTTCTTCATTTCATGAGTAATCAATTAATCTTCTTAAGTTCTTCGAAAACTACGAGTAACTAACTTGATAGAGGTTTGATAACTCCATTTTGAAGCTATATTTCACTCCCTAACTCTAGCTAAAAGTCGTGATTAATTGTTTAATATGTCTCATTTATATAAGTTTTGCGGCATAGAGCTCGTGGTATCCATTGAGTGCGTTTTGTGGCTAAGGAAGGCGTTTTAGTGCCCCGGGAGTGCTTCGGGAAAAGGGCAAGCTCATACAAGAAGAACCGGGCAAAATTGCCAACAAGAGGCAATTTTCCAGCCCCAAACCCGAGAGCAAGTGTCGAGACCCTTGCACCAGCGTCGGGACGCTCCGGAGGCACACGCGCGCTGGAAATCATCGGGGCAGCTTCGAGACGCTCGCCTGGCGTCTCGACGCCATCGCGAACACGCGCACTGGAGAAATTGGCCGCAGCGTCGAGACGCTCTCCTAGCGTCTCGACGCCATCACGACAAAAGGCGCGCGACACTTAGGGCGCAGCGTCGAGACGCTTGCCTAGCGTCTCGACGCTCCGACGACTTAAAACGCCATTTTAACGATTTTCAGCCGATCTTCTTCACTCTCTCTCGGGTCTTCGGTTTTCTTCTTCGTTTCTCCGCCATTGTTGGCCATTTTTGGAGGTTTTCTTGTGTATTTAGCTTGGGATGATGTCCAAAGCTTCCAGGGGAGTATTGGGACTCCAAACCTCCATGGTTGGCTAAGGTATTTGTGTTTGGATTTGGGATAATTAGGGATCCTTGTTAAGCTTTTTAATGTTTTGATAATTTATGCTTAATGGTTCTGATTTGGCTTTAGTTATGTATGCATTTATTGTTCTTCCTTAATGCCATGCATGTGTTAGATTTCGCCGACGGACAATCGAGTTTTCTAGCATGTGTTAGAGTTAAAGAATAGCGATGCCGTGCCTCTCCTTTTCGCCTAGTAACACAGAACAATGAAATAAATCGGAGTATCGAGTTATGCATGATAATTGTTGGGTACTTCAGCCTTCAGGGTTGCTGGGTAACCAATTAGCAATTTGATTACATAGTCGAATGTTCGTCGCGGTTTGCTAGTGACTGTTTAGAGTCAAATTGGGGCAGATCACTCTAACGAGACTTTGAATAATGTTTAATTAGAACTGTGTGATCTAATTAATTAATATGGAGCCGGTTACAAAAGGGAGTCCTAGTAACCGACCGCGTGCATGTCATTATTGATTAGCCTTACTTTAGAATTAAGTGATAAATGTTAAAGTGCTTAGCAAGATCCCGAAATCCCCGAAATCCAACACTCTTCAATCTCAATCTTATTAATTTTCCGTTAGCATTTTCTATTACGTTGCATGTTCAAAATCCCCCTTTTTGTGACAAACTGCACCAGTTAACTTAATCATAACTCAAAAGATTAATTCTCAATTTTATTCCCTCTCTGTGGTTCGACCCCGTTACCGCTAGCTGCAAAGCTAAAAGCTACGGGTTTATAAATTTATTTTGGCAAGCCTCGACAGCTTGATATTTGGCGATTGTTCAAAAATATCGTCTACCAAAATTGGCGCCGTTGCCGGGGAAGGCAACTAAAAATGAAGTTAAAGTTTGTTTTTTATTTAGGTTGATTGGTTGTTTTCAAAAAATTTCTTTTAGTAAATTGTTTCTATTTATTTATTTGGATAACGGTCCTTTCTTCCAAGATTTTTAAAGTTCAGATTACATTGTGAGAGTCAGAGAACGCTGAAGGAGTGGGCGATGCATGGCTTGCTCTGCCAACCGCCGTGCATATCATTTCCGCCGACAACAGGTAATTTCGAGTTTAAATCAAGTTTGTTTAACTCACTTCCTTCTTTTTATGGTGAAACAAGTGAAGATCCTATCAAGCACCTTAAGGAATTCCACATGGTGTGCCTTTCCTGGAAGAGCTGAATTTGAGAGCCTTTCCTTTAACCTTGAAGGATAAGGCAAGGGATTGGCTACACTACTTACCCTCAGGGACCATCTCTACGTGGAAAGGGTTGAAAGACCTGTTTTTAGACAAATATTTTCCCGCCTCGAGAGCCATGCTCCTAAGGAAGGAGATCTACGGGATTATTCAAAAGGAAGGGGAGACCTTTCCTGAATACTGGGAGCGGTATACCCGGATGTGTGAAGAATTCCCCCACCATCAGATCTCGGAGGCTGAACTCATTTGTTTCTTCTATGAAGGCTTGTGCATGCATGATAGACTGATGCTAGATGCATCAAGTGGAGGGGCGTTAATTGATAAGACCCCAGCGGAAGCTCGGCGTTTGATTTCGAATATGGCTCAGAATATGCAGCAGAATGGAAGTGGAGCACATGAACAAACCCGCCTCTCAAGCGAGATCAAGGAGTTTAAGACTCAAATGTCTCAGGTATGTAAATCCCTTGAAGGAATGTTCAATTCCTTTATGGAAAAGCATGTGGAGCGTCACAAGGAGTCTGAAGCGCGATTTGAGTTGTTGAGAAAGGAGAGTCGCGAGGAGTCCAAAGCGCGATTTGAGTCATTGAGGAAGGAAATTTCTGAGATGAAGGATAGAACGAGTAAGGTGGAAACTCAGGCGGTAGAACACCCAAACGTTATTGATCTTAGAAGTGGAAGGGATATTCCCTCGAGTTCTACGCCTGTTGAGTACAATGAGAGTCCTTGGATGCTACCCCGACAAGCGAGGATGAGTTCCTGTGAGCAAGTTTGTGCCATTAACTTACGAAGTGGGAGAGAAATTTCTCAAAACACTGTTGTTGTGGAGAAAGAGGAAGGCAAGGATGAGAAAAAGATCGAGGATCTTGAGTCAGGAGGAAAGGGAGTTCAGTTGGATGCACCCCCGAGCTTGAAAGGCTACAAGCCCAAAGCTCCCTTCCCAAGCCGTTTGTTGCCTCCCGTTGTTGAGGAAAAGGGGAAACTGATTGAATGCTCCCCAAGCCATCTTGAGGATGAGAAGATGAACAAAAATGAAGAATTAAAGAAAAATGTGCGTGAATATGTTCCCATAGCACCCTTCCCGAGTAGGCTCGCAAGGCCTATTGTTACGTCTCCAAAAATGACCTTTTTAGGACTTATTTATCTTAGAAAGATGTACACTCTTAGGTGTTTTTGATAGGATTTAGCTTAAACCTATGCTTATATATGATAATTAGAAGAAGGAAGCTAAATTAGGACTTGTGCACAAAAGGAAAGAAAATGGATGAAAAACGAGGTTAAAAGAATGAAAAATGTTCATTGCAGTAGCATTGCGGAAACATTGCTGAAACCGCAATGTTTCAAGTGAAATCCGTAAGTTGGCTGATCTTTTTCTGTTATATTCCGTTATTTCAGGGATACGTTCTTTATCCTCCATCCATTTTGAAGTACGACGTTGAGGATGGATGGTTCTCTTTGGCCCAAACGCACCTGCAGATTACTATAAAAGGGGGTCAAAGTAGAGGGTTTGATCATCATCCGAAAGCGTAGAAGTCTCTTCGCAGCTCCATCTTTTCTCCTGTTTTTCTTCTCCGTCTGTTGGTGTGAGAGTTTCAGCTGTTGGAGTCGACAATCTGATAGGAAGGAGAGAAGATTCATCTTCTCTCCTGATTGGATTCATCCAAGCAAGGCTATCCTTTCTCTCCCTTCAGCCGAGGCATTTGCGACGAGGCGTTCAAGCTCAATTACTGCTTTCTGTCTTTTATTTCTAATTTCCAGCTCTGTTTAGTTGTTGTTTCTTTTCTAGTGACTAGTTCATTTCATTTCGTTGCTTTCTGTCTTTATGTTATTTACTCTAAGCTTTCCTTTGTTCATTCAAACAATCAAGTAACCAAAGCACAATTCTTTATTTCACAGTTTCTTATCTTTGCTGCGTACTGTTTTGTCTTGCTGTTTTAAGTTTATTTCTCTTCTAAGCATGTCTACTTCATCTCTTATTTCTTTTCTTTCTATATCCATGAGTAACTAAATCACATAGGGGCATGCTAATGACAATCCTATAGGCTAAAAAACGTGAACCAAGCATGTAGGATAACTCTCGAAGCATTGATTGTATGTAAGCTTCATCCCACGGGCAATTTCGATTGGCCATCCATTTTGTCCAAAGAACTCCTAACCTCTGGAAGGAGTAAGAGTTCAGAGTCATACACTCATGCTAGCCTTTCAAGGTAACCAGAAAACGACCTAGGAATAGGCGTTTTCCTAGTACAAACCATAACTTTCTGCTTTAACAAGATGCTTAAGACCTTACTTGGACATGAGTAAACTAAAGAATCTAATGCATGAAATCGGAAGATACATGAGATTGAGTTAGTTTGATGCATAGTGAGTTGATCCAATGCTTGAGAATCGTATGAAAATGCCTATAGAGGAGTCGTTAGTAGCCCTTGTTTCTCCATTTTACACACTTTCGCTGTTAGTAACATTGCGGTAGAATTGCTGTTCTCGCAATTCTGCTAAGTTAAAATTCTGCTTGACTACTTTTCTCTTCGTTTATTAATTCTTTCTCTTTACATTTTGCGTTTACCATTAACTTGCACTTGTTTATGTTGCTACCTTTTATGTATTCAGAAATAAATAGGAATTTTAAAACCAAGTCTACCCCTTCAAATCCACCCATTCTTTCTTAACATTACACTTCACGAGTAGCTAATAATAAATCTCTGTGGGAAAACGAATGAAAAAATACTTACTACTTGCTATAAGATCATGTATGCTTGCATGTTCTGAGTGCTCTCTCTCTCTCTCTTATTTCTTATTTATTGTACACATTGAGCACGCAACAAGTTTTTGGCGCCGCTGCCGGGGATTTAGTTTAGTGAAAACGAAGTTTGTTAAGTTTGAAACACCAAGTTTATTACATATTGAAGCTGATCTATTTTCATTTCTTTTGCAGGTACCATTGGGTTAGTTTATGAATGAGTCTTCAAGTAGTGATCTAGAGTTCAATCCTGAGCCCGAGAGACTATTTAGAGCCAGAAACAGAGCCAAGAAACGTCTCTTTGACCAACCCTCTATACCTCCAATAATTGCGGGAACCGCAATGCCTCCGCAATTCTATCAAGAAGAAATGGATAGGTTAGTTCCAAATCCGGTGCCTGTCACTCGCAATCCCATCGAAATAGCGAATGATAAGGATAGTGCCATTCTCTCATACCTAGTACCTATGCCTGGGGAGCTGAACCCCAGCATAATCCGCCCTGAAATCACTGCCAACTCATTCGAGTTAAAGCCAGTGATGTTCCAAATGTTGTCCACTGTGGGACAATTCTTTGGAGTGGAAAATGAGGATCCCCACAACCATCTTAGAAACTTCCTAGGAGTCAGTGATACATTCATCATCCCTGGAGTTTCCCAAGAAGCCTTGAGGCTCTACCTCTTCCCTTACTCATTGACGGACAAAGCAAAGACGTGGTTAAACTCATTACCCTCTGGATCAGTCCTCAATTGGACAGACTTGGCAGAAAAATTCCTAGTTAAGTATTTCCGACCTGATAGGAATTCTACCTTTCGTGATGATATAATCAAGTTCAAACAAGCTGAGAATGAGTCTCTTCACGAAGCTTGGACAAGGTTCAAGGACCTTCTTCTCAAATGTCCACACCATGGCATCCCATGGTGTATCCAAATAGAGGTCTTTTTCAAAGGATGCAACCCCAGCACTAGACAAGTCTTGAATTCATCTGCTGGTGGTTCCATGCTGTCCAAGAGTTATAATGAAGCCTATGAGATCTTGGAGAAGATCTCAGCATCTCACTGTAGGTGGTCAGATGATCCAGTTGAGCCAACTAGAGCTCAAGACAAGGACACACTCAATGCCATGAGTAGCCAAATAAGCGCCCTGACCAACCTAGTCAAGCAAATGGCTCAAGCCAATCTCCAACCTAGTGTCAACACCGCCACAGCCATGTCAATGGGCACCCAACCAAGTCAAGGTGAGACACTTATCTGTGGATTCTGTGGGGAAGGGCACCTGTATGAATACTGCCCTGGGAATCCAACCTCAGTCTGCTATATTGGAAGCCAGCAGCAGCCTAGGCACAACCCCTATTCCAATACTTACAACCCTGGTTGGAGGAACCACCCAAACCTTTCATGGGGTGGCCAACAGAATGCTAACCAAGCTCCTAACCAACCAAGACCGAGTGGAACACCTGGTTTCACTCCCCAACATAACCAATCAATGTATCAAAAACCATACAACCAACCTGTAGGATCTTCTGTAGAAAACTTACTTAAGGAGTACATAGCCAAGAATGATGCCACTCTACAGAGTCAGCAAGCTACTCTCAGGAGCCTAGAGAACCAAATAGGGCAACTAGCCAATGAACTCAAAAGTAGGCCCCAAGGAAGACTACCTGCTGACACTGAAGTGCCAAGGAGAGATGGAAAAGAGCAAGTTCAAGCAATTGAACTCAGAAGTGGTAGACCATTGGTGAGCAACACTAAATAAACACCAAAGAGAGTAGAGAACAATGAGTCTAGTGCTCCACTGGAGTCTCTGCCAAACCACGGTCAACCATCACCAAGCACATCAGGACCAAGGCTGGAGCCAATCATAGAAGAGATAGAAGAGATTCCAAGGCCTCCACCTATCCTGAGGCGACCTGAAGTGCCTGCATATGTGCCACCACCTCCATTTCCTCGAAGGCTTAAGAAAAAACAAGAACAGGAAGTGCACTTTAACAAATTTTTAGAAATTCTTAAGCAAGTGCATGTTAATATTTCTTTTGTAGAAGTTTTACAGTCTATGCCCTCTTATGTAAAGTTTTTGAAGGATATTATCACTAACAAGAAAATAATTGGTGAGTTTGAAATAGTAAATCTCACTGAGGAGTGCAGTGCCATACTCCAGAACAAGCTACCCAAGAAGGAGAAGGATCCTGGTTCCTTCACCTTACCAGTAGAGCTAGGAGGCAAGCACGTGGGCAGAGCTCTTTGTGACCTGGGAGCCAGCATAAACCTCATGCCCCTATCACTATTCCGCCAGCTAGGAATAGGAGAAGCACGTCCAACCACTGTCACTTTACAACTTGCAGACAGATCCATAGCCTACCCTGAGGGTAAGATTGAGGATATTCTTGTAAAGGTTGAGAAGTTTATTTTCCTTGCAGATTTCATTATCCTGGATTATGAAGCAGACAAGGAGGTCCCCATCCTATTAGGCAGACCTTTTCTAGCCACAGGTAGGGCCCTGCTAGATGTCCAAAAAGGTGAGCTCACGATGAGGGTTCATGATGAAGAGGTGAAATTTAGTGTATATAAAGCCTTAAGGTACCCCTCTGACTCTGAATCTTGTGCTAGTATGGACATTGTAGATTCATTAATGGAAGAACAGCTGGAGCATGTATTATTAACTAAGCATGCTAATGAATATGTACAATTAGATTTAACTGATTTAAATGTTTCTGAAATAATGGATATACCTATAGATAAAACACAGCATGTATGTATAAATAAAGACCTGACTAACAGATCCATGAATCCTTTAAAACCATCCATTGAGCATCCACCTGTCTTAGAATTGAAACCTCTACCCACTCACCTCAAGTATGCATATCTAGGAAGTAATGATACTTTGCCTGTGATTATTTCTTCTAAATTAAGTGAAAAGCATGAGGTTGAACTGATTTTATTACTTAAGCAACATAGGAAGGCTATTGCATGGACTATTGCTGACATTAGAGGCATTATCCCTTCCTATTGCATGCATAAGATTATACTAGAGGAAGAGCATACACCCCGAGTAGATCACCAACGTAGGTTGAATCCCTCTATGAAAGAGGTAGTTAAAAAGGAAATAATAAAATGGTTAGATGCTGGTGTGATCTTCCCTATAGCTAGTAGTCAGTGGGTGAGCCCTATACAATGTGTACCTAAGAAGGGGGGGATGACTGTGGTAGTCAATGAGAACAATGAACTGATTCCAACTAGGACTATCACAGGATGGAGAGTTTGCATGGATTATAGGAAATTAAACAAGGAAACCAAAAAAGACCACTTCCCTCTACCATTCATTGACCAGATGTTAGATAGGATTGCTGGTAGAGCCTACTACTGCTTCTTAGACGGTTATTCAGGATATAACCAGATCACTATAGACCCCAAGGACCAAGAAAAGACTACCTTCACTTGCCCTTTTGGAACTTTTGCCTTTCGCAGAATGCCTTTTGGCTTATGCAATGCACCGGCAACATTCCAAAGGTGCATGTTGGCAATCTTCTCTGATTTGGATGAGTCCATGATAGAAATATTCATGGATGATTTCTCAGTCTTTGGGGATTCATTCACAAACTGTCTAGAGAACTTAGGACAAGTCTTGGCTAGGTGTGAGGAGACCAACCTAGTCCTAAATTGGGAGAAGTGCCACTTCATGGTGGATGAAGGGATTGTCTTAGGTCATAGAGTGTCTAGGGCAGGTGTAGAGGTCGATAGGGCAAAAATTGAAATAATAGAGAAGCTGGTAGAACCTCAGAATGTAAAAGCCATTAGAAGTTTCTTAGGGCATGCTGGCTTCTATAGAAGGTTCATTAAGGACTTTTCTAAGATCTCCAAACCTTTATGTGAGCTTCTAGAGCTAAACAAACCATTCATCTTCTCTAAAGAATGTTTCCTAGCTTGGAAAACCCTTAAGGAAGCACTAGTCACAGCACCTATTATAGTAGGGCCTAATTGGGATCTCCCCTTTGAGATGTTATGTGATGCTAGTGACTATGCTGTAGGGGTTATGTTAGGACAAAAGATTGACAAGTTAACACACCCTGTATATTATGCTAGTAAGACACTTAATGAGGCACAATGTAATTACACAACTACTGAGAAGGAGATGCTAGCTGTAGTGTTTGCTTGTGAGAAGTTTAGGAATTACATTGTAGGCACTAGGACAATCGTGTACACTCACCATTCTGCTTTAAAGTACCTTATGAGGAAGGCTGATGCTAAGCCTAGGTTGATTAGATGGGTTTTGCTGCTGCAAGAGTTTGATCTGGACATTAGAGATAAGAAAGGATGTGAAAATGTGGTTGCAGATCATCTTTCTAGATTGCAGCATAATTGCGAAAAAATTGCGGAAACCGCAATTTCTGATGCTTTTATTGATGAACATGTCCTTGTATTAACTCATCGTGATAACGATGAGGAACCTTGGTTTGCTGACATTGCTAACTTCCTTGCATCACAGGTACTACCAACTTTCAAGGGAGGACAAGAGAAGAAGAGGTTCCTTCATGAAGCTAGGAAGTTCATATGGGATGATCCTACACTCTACAAGACATGTGCTGATGGTCTGCTCAGGAAGTGTGTATCAGCTGCTGAGGCGAAGTCTGTGCTGCAACACTGCCATACAGCCCCCTATGGTGGACACTTTGGTGGTCAAAGGACAGCTGCAAAGGTGTTCCAGAGTGGCTACTATTGGCCAACGATCTTCAAGGATGCCCATAACTATGCACACAGCTGTGATGAATGCCAGAGAACAGGTAACCTTAGTCGAAAGGATGAGATGCCTCTCACTTACATCTTAGAGTTGGAGCTCTTTGATGTGTGGGGCATTGACTTCATGGGACCATTCCCCCCATCATCAGGTAACCTTTACATATTGGTAGCAGTAGACTATGTATCTAAGTGGGTAGAGGCCATAGCATGTCCAAATAATGATGCCAAAACAGTCATTAAGTTCCTTCATAGACATATTTTTACTAGGTTTGGACCACCTCGTGCTATAATTAGTGATGAAGGGACACATTTCATTAATAGAGCTATGGAGAAAGTGTTGGCTAAATATAATGTTAGACATAGAGTAGCCACCCCTTATCACCCACATTCGAATGGTCAAGCTGAAATTTCAAATAGGGAGATTAAAAACATACTCGAAAAAGTGGTCAAACCCAATAGAAAAGATTGGTCGTTTAAACTCGAGGATGCACTTTGGGCGTATAGAACTGCATATAAGACACCCCTAGGTATGTCTCCTTATAGACTTGTGTATGGCAAAGCATGTCACTTACCATTCGAATTAGAAATTAAAGCATTTTGGGCCCTAAAATAGTTGAATTATTGCGTGACCGATGCGGGAACATTGCGGTCTTTGCAATTACATGAGCTTGATGAGCTTAGACATATGTCCTATGAAAATGCCAAAATGTATAAGGAAAAGACCAAGATTTGGCACGACAGCAGACTTAGGATTAAGGACTTTAAGAAAGGCCAGCTTGTCTTATTATTTAACTCACGATTGAGATTATTTCCAGGCAAACTTAAGTCCAGATGGTCAGGTCCTTTTGTGATAACTAATGTGTTTGTTCATGGTGCAATCGAGATTAAGAACCTGCAGCAAGGGCAACCGTTCATGGTTAATGGTGCAAGATTGAAGCATTATTATGAGGAAGGAGATGTGAAGACTCTCTCGGCCTTCCTCTTGACTGAAACGTGAAAATGAGAACGAGAGAGGACGAGTGATCACTGTGCTCGTCCATGCCAGGCTCATGCCTTAGTTTAATTTTTGCTATTTTTCCGGTTACTGTTTGTGTATATTGTTGTGTGATTTTAATTAAGAATTTAATGTTGATTTTATTTCTTTTGATAGGGAATCGATAGAGGGAATCAAGGAGATGAAATCAAGATAACAAATCGAGGGAGATATCGAGCCAAATCAAAGATTCAGTTCAGAGAAGATTGGCATTTAAACTCAGAAAATCTCCAACGGCCACTAAAATTGCGCTGGATTTGCAGAATCCGCAACGGAAATAGCCGTTGGGATTTCCATCATTACTTATATCCGTTAGAGGCGCGATGATCCGTACGATTTCCCCATTATCTGAACTCCAAGAAATTTGTCTTTCTCTTCATCTGCAATTCCTCTTTCCAGTACGTGCAGGGGTCCCAATCGAGCGAATGGAAAGGCAGCTGGCCTACACGGGTTACCTGGAGTTGCCTACTGCCTTGAGGTTGCGAAGGAAGGGAAACATGGAGTTCGAGCTGGATGGTCTGGCTGCTGCTCAGTCGCTGTCCATGGCCTGCCTGATGGATCTGCAGAAGAAGATGGCTCAATGGGCCACATATGCGCAGGCAAGGGACAAGGAGGTTGCTGACCAATTGGGATGCATCTTTCCTGAATTCCCCACGAACCTAATGACTCCATGGGCGCCTCCACGGCCAAGAAGGAATGATGATGAGGAAGACATCTGAGTGCTAGTTTGAGAAGCACTAAAGGGAGTATTGCTGTTCCCTTAAAATAAGAAGAAAAAAAAAAAAAAAATCAAACTGCTTTTCGTTGAACCATGGGATTTTGGCTGTTTTGAGTTCATATTTTGATCTGTTTTAGTTCTTTAGTTTTCGTATTTAAATTTGTTTAGTGTAGTCTGATAGTAGCTGAATAGGTAGATTAGATTAGTTTCCTTTTTGTATAGCTTATATGCCTGGAAAGAGCATGCATAGGGGCCTTGATCAATGATATATCTGCCCTGTATCTATTGCGAAATAATTGCGGAAACCGCAATTTTTATTAGTAAATGCATGTTTTTGACTGACTGTTTAGCTAGGCTGGTTCTGTTTAAATTCTGTCTTTTGCTGCTATCTTGTCTACCTTATATAGCTTATCTAAAAGCATGCTGGATGAGTGTCATAGGACACCCTTTGATAGTTTAAATTAACCTCTAAAAAGTGCTCAGCATGCATAGCTTTAAGTCCTTACCTGACTGTTTTTACGAATTTCTGCTGCTGTGATATTTACTTTTAGAATGTTCTGTCTATGCCTAGGGCTTTTAGATTCTCTTTGTTTTACCTTAGACTAGATGCTTCTAGGATAAGTTTGGGGGTGTGCCATCTCAGACACTCATTGGGGACAATGAGTAGTTTAAGTTTGGGGGAGGCCACCCTAGGCCTAGGAACATTCCTCTCTCCCTTAAAGCATAAGCATTCTTCTTCTCCTTTACAAAAAAAATGATGAGCTGAAAAAAAAAAATGAAAAATAGAATAAAGAGGGGTGTCTCTCTTAGGTTGCTGAGTAATCAGTGCCAAGTGTGTAACCCACAAGTGACATTGCATCAAAAGGCAACCAAAGGAGAGGCTCCACCAAAGTAAGAAAGAAAAAGGAAAAAATAGGGAAGAAGAATGTATACCTAGGAATTGCAACTTTGTGGCTTAGATGTCCTAAATAAAAAGAACTCTAATCCTCAATTAGCTGAGCACAAAGTTGTAATTTGTAGGGTTGTTTTAGGGAGATGAATGTATGTCCAATGTAGTGATGCCAGGGTTTAGGTTGTTCTCTTAAAGTACTACTGTCACTGTTAATACTAAGACTGGCATGACTCTAAGGAATCCTAGGTAGCTCAAAAGTAAAAACTAGAAGCATGTACTGAGTCTGGGGTAAAGCTAGGTAGAATTTGAAACCTTAGGGATAGATGCACAATATGACAGAAGCAAGTAGATCAGTCGTAGGGAGTTAATGAAACAGCAGGAGTATTAGGCGTGCAAAGTCAGAAGAAGCAATATAAAAGGTTAGTTATAAACTTAGAAGTGTGTCACAGGACAACACTGCTATAGATAGAAATGTAGGGGAGTCAGTAAGTGGTTAAAGAAGATGAAACAGCAGCCTAGGCAAGTCCTTAGATTGCTCGAGGACGAGCAAAACCTTAAGTTTGGGGGTGTGTTACGTCTCCAAAAGTGACCTTTTTAGGACTTATTTATCTTAGAAAGATGTACACTCTTAGGTGTTTTTGATAGGATTTAGCTTAAACCTATGCTTATATATGATAATTAGAAGAAGGAAGCTAAATTAGGACTTGTGCACAAAAGGAAAGAAAATGGATGAAAAACGAGGTTAAAAGAATGAAAAATGTTCATTGCAGTAGCATTGCGGAAACATTGCTGAAACCGCAATAGTTCAAGTGAAATCCGTAAGTTGGCTGATATTTTTCTGTTATATTCCGTTATTTCAGGGATACGTTCTTTCTCCTCCATCCATTTTGAAGTACGACGTTGAGGATGGATGGTTCTCCTTGGCCCAAACGCACCTGCAGATTACTATAAAAGGGGGGTCAAAGTAGAGGGTTTGATCATCATCCGAAAGCGTAGAAGTCTCTTCGCAGCTCCATCTTTTCTCCTGTTTTTCTTCTCCGTCTGTTGGTGTGAGAGTTTCAGCTGTTGGAGTCGACAATCTGATAGGAAATTGGATTCATCCAAGCAAGGCTATCCTTTCTCTCCCTTCAGCCGAGGCATTTGCGACGAGGCGTTCAAGCTCAATTACTGCTTTCTGTCTTTTATTTCTAATTTCCAGCTCTGTTTAGTTGTTGTTTCTTTTCTAGTGACTAGTTCATTTCATTTCGTTGCTTTCTGTCTTTATGTTATTTACTCTAAGCTTTCCTTTGTTCATTCAAACAATCAAGTAATCAAAGCACAATTCTTTATTTCACAGTTTCTTATCTTTGATGCGTACTGTTTTGCCTTGCTGTTTTAAGTTTATTTCTCTTCTAAGCATGTCTACTTCATCTCTTATTTCTGTTCTTTCTATATCCATGAGTAACTAAATCACATAGGGGCATGCTAATGACAATCCTATAGGCTAAAAAACGTGAACCAAGCATGTAGGATAACTCTCGAAGCATTGATTGTATGTAAGCTTCATCCCACGGGCAATTTCGATTGGCCATCCATTTTGTCCAAAGAACTCCTAACCTCTGGAAGGAGTAAGAGTTCAAAGTCATACACTCATGCTAGCCATTCAAGGTAACCAGAAAACGACCTAGGAATAGGCGTTTTCCTAGTACAAACCATAACTTTCTGCTTTAACAAGATGCTTAAGACCTTACTTGGACATGAGTAAACTAAAGAATCTAATGCATGAAATCGGAAGATACATGAGATTGAGTTAGTTTAATGCATAGTGAGTTGATCCAATGCTTGAGAATCGTATGAAAATGCCTATAGAGGAGTCGTTAGTAGCCCTTGTTTCTCCATTTTACACACTTTCGCTGTTAGTAACATTGCGGTAGAATTGCTGTTCTCGCAATTCTGCTAAGTTAAAATTCTGCTTGACTACTTTTCTCTTCGTTTATTAATTCTTTCTCTTTACATTTTGCGTTTACCATTAACTTGCACTTGTTTATGTTGCTACCTTTTATGTATTCAGAAATAAATAGGAATTTTAAAACCAAGTCTACCCCTTCAAATCCACCCATTATTTCTTAACATTACACTTCACGAGTAGCTAATAATAAATCTCTGTGGGAAAACGAATGAAAAAATACTTACTACTTGCTATAAGATCATGTATGCTTGCATGTTCTGAGTGCTCTCTCTCTCTCTCTTATTTCTTATTTATTGTACACATTGAGCACGCAACACCTATCATCGTGAATGAAGATGAGGAAGTCCTTAAAACCTTCCAGAAGGTGACAGTGAACATCCCACTCTTGGAGGTCGTGAAGCAAATACCGAAATATGCAAAGTTCCGCAAGAGTTGGTGCACAAGTAAGAGAATGTCGAGAAAGAGTGATGAGAAAAAGAAAGAAACTGTCCCTGCAATTTTCCAAGGTACGCTTCCACCAAAGTACGTCGATCCTGGTATGTTTACTATCCCATGCACTATTGGTACTAAACTGATTGAAAATGCCATGCTAGATCTCGGTGCCTCAATTAATGTCATGTCTTTTGATGTGTTTAAAGAACTTGAATTTTGCAATTTAATTGAGTCTAATATAGTTGTTCAACTAGCCGATCGATCTTATGTGCATCCGTTAGGGAAAATTGAGGACATTTTAGTTAAACTGAAAGATTTGTTGTTTCCATGCGATTTCTACGTGCTAATTATGAACAAAAATTCTTCGCATGTTTCCTCTTCTATCTTACTAGGACGCCCATTTATGAAGACCGCTAAGGTCAAGATTGATGTTGATAGGGGTGCTTTGTCTGTAGAATTTGATGGAATTGTGAATGAGTTTTTTATGAATGCATCGAAATCTTTTGTGCATGATGAGAATGGAAAGACAAAGTCTGTGGATTGTGTGAAGGAAGAGAATTTGACCTCGCGCTTGAGGGACTATTCTTTTGCCTCTGTTAGGAAGAAAGATTTGGATTTAAATGATAATGGTGCTGTTTTTTATAGTACTAACAATGATGATGTTCACGTGCTCAAGGCACGAAGAGAAAAAATGGTTTTAAATGACATTTGCAGGAACAGTGTGGACGAGGACATGTTTGGAACGTCCCCCGCGCGGTCGGAATATGAATGAGTTTGTTGGGTGAATTCAGTCGAGCAAACGACTTTAAAAATTCTGCGCTTCTCGGAGGCACCCGAGTGTTGAACTGTTTTTAAGTCATTTAGTTTATCGTTGTTTTTAGTTTTAGTTTAAGTAATTTAGCTTAATGTAGCTTGCTGTTTTTTTTAGGAAATAAGGAGAAGTTGAGGAAGTTGGGCTTTGATAAGGAAAGCGCCGCCTCTTGTCCCTCGCCGACTTCACAAAGATCAGGGAAGTGTTGTTTTTCTTTTCCCTTTACTTTTGTGTATCTGATTAAGTAGCATTGAGGACAATGCTATCTTCTGAAGTTGGGGGTGGATGTTGTGGATATGCATGTGTAGTTTGTTGAGCCGTGCTTATTTTGAATTTGAAGTGCTTGAGACTCTGTTTATATGCTTTCTAATTATGATGATCTAGGAAGTGTCTTTTTGGAAATCTGAGCATTTGCATAATCTAGTTTTTGCATAGGTTGTTTTGCATTTATTAGGTTCATGTCAAAAATTTTAAAAAAAATTTTGTTGCTCCCTTGCATCTATCGTGCACTTAGCAACCTCATCTTAGACTCCGTAGGCTTAGTTGATTGCATGTTGCATGATTCTTTTTGTCACCCCGAAAGGCACCCCTAGGGTAGCTTGATGCATGAGAGTTAGTGGTTAATTAAGCCTAAAGAAAAAAAAATAGAAAAGCATGATTGGTTAGAAATTTCTCCCGAGGCGTTCCTCCTTTTTAAGTTCGCACTTAAGAAGTGAACGCTAGTCCTTAAAAATGTGAAGCTTAGACCAAAGCTTGACATGTTAGGCAACTCGGGGTTGGAAAGAAAAAGAAAATAAAGTTGGGTTCAAAGAACCATAACAAAGAGTACAAAGTACTCAAAAAGAGAAAAAGAAAAAGTATGAGAAAATCGTTTTAGGCCTTTTAATTCATTGCTCTCTCTTATGTGATCAAGTTTAGACTGTTCTTAAATGGTAGAAGTAGGGGGAAAACGGGATGATATGTTGCATGTGGTTTTTTCCGAGCTTACGTAGGTTTAGGATAGGTTGGCTAGCACACACACACGTTAGGGAGAGATAGTTAATTTTTGATGTGTTCTTGATTAAATGCATGCGCCGATTGCTTTCATGATTATGTAATGTTTAGATTTGTAAAAAGCATCGAGGTTTGAATTAGAAGCATGTTTGGAACTTTAGAGTCAAATTCTTTATTTGCCTTGCTCGAGGACTAGCAAGATTTAAGTTGGGGGTGTTTGATAACTCCATTTTGGAGCTATATTTCACTCTCTAACTCTAGCTAAAAGTCGTGATTAATTGTTTAATATGTCTCATTTATAGGAGTTTTGCGGCATAGAGCTCGTTGTATCCATTGAGTGCGTTTTGTGGCTAAGGAAGGCGTTTTAGTGCCCCGGGAGTGCTTCGGGAAAAAGGACAAGCTCATACAAGAAGAACCGGGCAAAATTGCCAACAAGAGGCAATTTTCCAGCCCCAAACCCAAGAGCAAGCGTCGAGCAACAGCGTCGAGACGCTTGCTCAACGCTTCAGCGTCGAGACCCTTGCACCAGCATCGGGACGCTCCGGAGGCACGCACGCGCTGGAAATCATCGGGGCAGCGTCGAGACGCTCGCCTGGCGTCTCGACGCCATCGCGAACGCGCGCTAGAGAAATTGGCCGCAGCGTCGAGACGCTCTCCTAGCGTCTCGACGCCATCACGACAAAAGGTGCGCGACAGTTAGGGCGCAGCGTCGAGACGCTTGCCTAGCGTCTCGATGCTCCGACGGCTTAAAACGCCATTTTAACGATTTTCAGCCGATCTTCTTCACTCTCTCTCGGGTCTTCGGTTTTCTTCTTCGTTTCTCCGCCATTGTTGGCCATTTTTGGAGGTTTTCTTGTGTATTTAGCTTTGAATGATGTCCAAAGCTTCCATGGGAATATTGGGACTCCAAACCTCCATGGTTGGCTAAGGTATTTGTGTTTGGATTTGGGATAATTAGGGATCCTTGTTAAGCTTTTTAATGTTTTGATAATTTATGCTTAATGGTTCTGATTTGGCTTTAGTTATGTATGCATTTATTGTTCTTCCTTAATGCCATGCATGTGTTAGATTTCGCCGACGGACAATCGAGTTTTCTAGCATGTGTTAGAGTTAAAGAATAGCGATGTCGTGCCTCTCCTTTTTGACTAGTAACACAGAACAATGAAATAAATCGTAGTATCGAGTTATGCATGATAATTGTTGGGTACTTCAGGGTTGCCGGGTAACCAATTAGCAATTTGATTACATAGTCGAATGTTCGTCGCGGTTTGCTAGTGACTGTTTAGAGTCAAATTGGGGCAGATCACTCTTTATTGCAGCTGCTGAGCAGAGGGGACGAAACTGATGTAAAATCGGGGCTGAGGTTAATTTTAGGACTGAATCAAAACGACGTCGTTTTGATTCAGACTTAAGATGGCGGTTGGCATCAAAACGACGTCGTTTTGATAAGTACTTACGATGGCGGTTCTAAGCAAAAACGACGTCGTTTTAATTACTTTATCAAAACGCCGTCGTTTTGAAGTCACCGTTTGGACTTTTAGGTTTGAATCAAAACGGCGTCGTTTTGATTTAAACTTAAGATGGCGGTTTACATCAAAACGACGTCGTTTTGAACCTAACTTAAGATGGCGGTTAAACATGAAAACGACGTCGTTTTGATGAATAAATGAAACGACGTCGTTTTGGATTCCTCGGTTTGTCGTTTTCCTGGATTCGATGACGGTGTAAAACCGCCATTAAAACAAAACCTTTAAGGGCGGTTCAGAACCGCCCTTGTATGTTTTATTTCAGAAAAAAAAAAAACGTGAATTTGAGCGCGGATTTTTAAAAACTGCCCTTGTATGTTGTAGATCTTTTCACAACTGTCATCTTAGCCCCAATTTGTTGTAGTGGTTCACTATGTGTTATATAGGACCAACATTCGAAGAGCCTGATTGGCGCGGGTGAATGAAAGGATGGACTCTATTATTTCTGGGGAATTCCGACTGTGCACGCAGTGAAGGTAACTGAATTATCTGATTTTGAGTTGTGGCATAGGAGACTGGGGCATCCGTCGGATAGGGTGATCAAGTTAGTTCCTGCAATGAAATCTAGTTCTGCCAGGAATAAATTGAATAATGCATGTGTCACATGTCTTGAGGCTAAACAAACTCGTGATAGTTTTCCTGTTAGGGATAGCAAAGTCAGTCGTATCTTTGAACTTATTCATTGTGACTTGTGGAGGTCGTATAGCCAAACACCATCCTCGTGTGGGGCCTATTACTTTCTGACAATCGTTGATGATTTTTCAATAGTTGTTTGGGTGTATCTATTGCACAATAAAACTGAAGTTGCTAAATCTTTTCATTCGTTTTTTGGCATGGTGTTCACACGAGATTTCGAACGAAGGATGGAAATTCGACACGTGTAAATGAAATTTGAATTTGTATTTAATTGTATGTATCAGTGCGTAGTGGATTACAATCTCTAATGTTTATCCTCTGATTCTTTCTCTCTCAAATGTAAATGTATCTCGAGGGCTTCGCAGCTTGTTCTCGACGTTGAATTTGGATCGAGGGCTTTGCAGCTTGTTCTCGATGTTGAATTTGGATCGAGGGCTTTGCAGCTTGTTCTCGATGTTGAATTTGGATCGAGGGCTTCACAGCTTGTTCTCGATGTTGAATTTGGATCGAAGGCTTCGCAGCTTGTTCTCGATGTTGAATTTGGATCGAGGGCTTCGCAGCTTGTTCTCGATGTTGAATTTGGATCGAGGGCTTCGCAGCTTGTTGTCGATGTTGAATTTGGATCGAGGGCTTCGCAGCTTGTTCTCGATGTTGAAGGATTGTTCAGTCTTCCAAGGATTCAGGGAGTCTTCGTTGTTTTGGAATTCTCTCTGAGCTTTTTAGGAGTAGAAATTTTCTGAACGTTGAAAATGAAGAAGGAACTCTCTATTTATAGAGTTCTCATGGGCCTGGTGGGCTTGGGCCTGGATCCAATGGGATTGGGCTTGGATCCAATGGGTTTGGGTCCAATGGACTTTTGGGTTCTGGGCCCAATGGATTTTTGGGCTTTGGGCCAAATTGTCATTTAAACAACTTTTTAGCCCGATTCGATTTCGAACCCAATTGAGCTATGACCGAATTTGCTCGGTTAAGTTTATTCGATCCGCCGGCCAAGATGAAGACACGTGGCGACCGCTGATTGTCCTAAATTTCTCGGTCAAAAAATGCCCCCTTTTTCGAGAGTTATGCACATGTACGTGTGGGTGAGTCTCGGAAAAGTTAAATTTTGAAATTGAAATGTAGGACACTGGTAACGATATTATTGAACTATCGCCAATCATCGGGTTGTTGAGACCCGCCAAAATGAATTTATAAGTGCCCGAATTCACTAAACTATTTGTAGAGTAGCGGCAACGGGGTCGAACCACAGGGAATTAAGGTATCTTGACTTAATCTCAATTAAATTTGCAAACTATTAAAATAAATGAAATATGGGGGATTTGTTGGTTTTTAATTAACTAAGAAGGAACTATGCAAATGGAAAATTTGGCTAACGGAGTTTTCGACTCGGGACGATCGGGAGTAAATTTAGTATGCCTCTTGGATCATAGGTTGACGAGTATTATGGCTAAATAATTTAACGAATGCACAGCTCGTCTACAATTAATAAATAACTCAGACATGCTCCATGGAATTAATTAGACATAATTAATCATGCTAATCAAGCATATCGTTCGGACATTGGCGGCCAACGCTCTCCCAAGACCGAACGATAGCAACAAGCTTACTGTGACAACTATCTAATTTGGACGCGAAATTAGTATGTCGATTTGGAATTCTAATTCGGGAAGAACGAACACCAAGAGCGCAAGGACGCCAATACGCTCAAGGTGTCGTAATTCCTTGTTACTCGGCGGATCAGAGAGGCACGGCATCAAATCCTTTAACGAATGAACATGTTCAAAATCAAGGGTGCCTAGTCCTAAATCATTCAAACATGCTCATAGATTAAGCTAAGAAATAGAACTCAATTCAATAAAATATCCAACCAATTCAGAATTTCAATTCCACAACCTCACCAAGAGTTCAAAGTAAATTTCTCCTTTACAATCCCGAGCCAAAAACGGTAAATCTACTCACTCATGACTTGTGTGGTGTGGGACGGCTTGAAATCGAGCTTCCTAGCCCCTCCCATGGTGAAAACAGCTGCTGGAACGTCAAATCAGGCGCGGAGCTCGAGGTAGAAGATGATAATGGCGGCTAAAATCGGACAGAAACTTAAGTAATCCGTCGTAGCGTCGAGACGCTAGGGCAGCGTCTCGACGCTGCGCCCTAAATAACGCGCGCGCGCAGTCGGGGTGGCGTCGAGACGCTCGCACAGCGTCGAGACGCTTGTGCGGCGTCGAGCGAGCGTCGAGACGCTGTCGCTCGACGCTTGCTCTCGAGTTTTTCTTCAAATCAGCGCTTCAGACTTCGGAGCGTCGAGACGCTCTGACAGCGTCTCGACGCTGGGCAGCGTCGAGCTAGCGTCGCGATGCTGTCGCTCGACGCTAGCTCTCGGGTTGATGCATGGATTTTTGCCTTCAATTTCCCCAAAGCGCTCAACCTTCATGCCTTTGCATGGATCTTCCCCGGAAGTGTTCTTAGGCCTTTAAATTGCGATATTAAGCTCCGAAAAGCGCCGAAACGCTCTCGAGAGCGAATCACCGAGAACACCTGCAATAATCACATAAAAGCAAGATTAAGCCAATAATAAACTTGAATTAGGGACATAATTATAGCTCCAAAATGGAGCTATCAAACACCCCCAACTTAATTCTTGCTAGTCCTCGAGCAAGGTGGAATTCTGATTAATAAAATACAACGAGAATGCATGCTAGGGACTCGATTCTCAGTACTGGAAACGACAGGGCATTTGCATTTGAAGGGAACAACTGCATGCATACATTGGTTAAGAACAATTTGAAAAATTTAAAGATGCTTCCCTATTTATGCTTCGGACCTAGCTCCTCGATCTTAGATTTCAACAGGCTTAGAACAGCTCTATCTATCCTAAAACTTCGCTTTCCCCCTACTTATGGCTAAACAGAACAGTCTAAGGGCAATTCATCGTCTATGCAAGTAATATATCACAAGGCATCTTTTCTCTCTTTTTCTTTGATCACCATGAGCGCCTAACATGTCAATTTTACTTTCGTTTCAGCTTGCCTGCAATTTCATTGCACAGTGCATCTGACTACGGGCAAAATTCACATTTTTAAGGACTAGCGTTCACTTCTTTGTGCTTCCTTTTCATGCAGTGGCGACCGTGGGTTTCACGACCGCCCCTGGCTACTAAGGCAACTCAAGAAGGAGGAACGCCTCAGGAGATTATTTTCTTTTTATAAGCTTGCATTCATTTTTCTTTTTGGCCTAAAAACCATATTAAAATTTTGAGCACGTGAATTACAAACAAGAACGACTCTTGGCCCATCCTAAGGTTGCCTTTCGAGGTGACAACGAATTTCAAAACAAACAGAACTACCCTAAACCCACAGATCCAAGATAGAGTGCTAACATGCGAAGCTTAACCAGGGAAATAACTTGATTTTTTTTTTTTTTTTTTCAAAATGGCCTTAACATATGCAATTGTGCTGAATTTCACGACAGATACACATACGAAGGCTTAAACAGTACATCACAGAACTTCATAATCGGACTAGCATGCTTTCACCATAACTCAACAAGTTAATCAGGATTCCACAACAAAGCTCGACAATCACTATAAGGCACAACCCACCACCCCCAACTTAGAAATTGACAATGTCCTCATTGGACCAAATACGCACAGTCAAAATGAAGAAAAAGAAAACCTTCCCTGAATTGTGACTTAGAGGGTTGGAGAGTGCGCTTTAACCTTAGCAAATACACCGCAAGGATGAGCCATTGTTTCACCTGAAAAATTCACAACATTAGAGTAAGAACCTAAGCTAATCCTAAAGACGGTAAGTAAACAAAAAGCATATACAGTTCAAGCTCGGGTGCCTCCGAGTAGCGCAAATTTTTAGAGTCGATTGCTCGACTTTACCAAAACTCATTTCATCCTTTCTCATAATCAGGCTCTTTCAAGTAGGCATGGTCGTCGAAACCCTCTGACATTCCCTCATGAAAGATCTTCAGTCGTTGGCCATTCACTGTGTATTCCTTCTCCGTATCCAGGCTCTGAATCTTGACTGCACCATAGTGATGGACATCAGTTATAATGAAAGGACCAAGCCACCTGGAACGAAGTTTACCTGGCATGAACTTCAGGCGGGAGTTGAACAAGAGGACCTTCTGACCAACTTCAAAGTGTTTCCTGACGACTCGTCTGTCGTGGAACATCTTGGTCTTTTCTTTGTAGGTCTTCGAGTTCTCATATGCATCCAGGCGAAGCTCCTCCAGCTCTTGCAATTTGAGGAGTCTTTCTTCGCCAGCCTTGTCAAAGTCCATGTTGCACTTCTTCACGGCCCAGTAAGCTTTGTGCTCGATCTCCACTGGGAGATGACAGGCTTTACCATAAACCATCTGATAAGGAGACATCCCTATGGGGGTTTTGTAAGCCGTGCGGTAGGCCCACAAAGCATCGTCCAGCCTCAGACTCCAATCCTTCCTTCCTGGACTTACTGTTTTCTCGAGGATGCTCTTCACCTCTCGATTGGAAACTTCTGCTTGGCCATTGGTTTGAGGATGGTACGGGGTAGAGATTTTGTGATTTACCCCATACTTCCTCATCAAGGCCTGGATCGTCTTGTTGCAGAAGTGGCTCCCCTGGTCGCTTATGATGGCTCGTGGAACTCCATACCTGCTAAAAATATTGGATTTGACAAAACTTGAAACAACATTAGCAGTATCAACTTTGGTGGCCTTAGCCTCCACCCATTTAGACACGTAGTCCACAGCCAATAAGATATAGACAAAACCAAAGGAAGGGGGAAAGAGTCCCATAAAGTCCATACCCCAAACCTAAAAAATTTCACAAGTTAAAATGGGGTTTTGGAGCATTTCATTCATACTAGTGATGGACCCTTTTCTCTGACACTGATCACAAGATTTACAAAATTCATAACAATCCTTAAACAGTGATGGCCAGAAAAACCCACAATCTAAAATTTTCCTTGCAGTCCTATTTTGCCCAAAGTGTCCCCCACATGCAAATTCATGGCAAAAAATAAGTATGGACCGATGTTCAGACTTAGGGACACACTTCCTAATTACTTGGTCAGCGCAAAATTTCCATAAAACAGGCTCTTCCCAAACATATGTCTTGGCTTCGCTTTTCAGCTTAGCTCTTTGGTTATATGAAAAGTCGAATGGGAACGTACCTGTGACCAAGTAGTTGACAATGTCGGCGTACCATGGTGTCTCCACACTTACCTGGAAGAGAACTTCATCAGGGAACTCATCATTCAGAGGCAGATCATCCTCATTACGCACAATGCGGCTCAGGTGGTCAGCAACGGTATTTTCTGATCCTTTTCTGTCCTGAACAGAGACGTCGAACTCCTGGAGTAATAACACCCATCTGAGCAGTCTAGGCTTCGAGTCTTTCTTGTTCATCAAGTATCGAACTGCTGCATGATCAGAAAAAACAATCACTTTAGATCCAAGAATATATGGCCGAAATTTATCAAGAGCGAAAACAATGGAGAGCAGCTCCTTCTCTGTTGTTGTGTAACCGATTTGCGCGGAGTTGAGCGTCCTAGAGGCATAATAAATCACATGGCTCTTCTTGTCTATCCTCTGGCCCAACACAGCCCCCACGGCATAATTGCTTGCGTCGCACATGATCTCGAAAGGAGTCCCCCACTGTGGTGGATGAATGATGGGTGCGTTGGTCAAGCACTTCTTCAGGACATCGAAGGCAAGCTTGCACTGCTTGTCAAAACAGAACGGAACATCCTTTTTCAGCAAGCTTGTCATTGGAGTCACTATCTTCGAGAAGTCCTTTATGAACCTGCGGTAAAAACCTGCGTGACCAAGAAAAGAACGCACTTCCCGAAGGTTCGTGGGGTAAGGTAAATCAGATATGACATCAATCTTAGCTTTATCAACCTCTATCCCCTTAGCTGACACAACGTGACCTAATACTATGCCCTGACTGGCCATGAAATGACACTTTTCAAAATTTAAAACAAGATTAGTTTCGATGCATCTTTCCATGACTCTAGACAAGTTAAACAGGCAATCCTCAAATGAACTTCCATATACAGTGAAATCATCCATAAAGACTTCGATGCATTTTTCTACAAATTCAGAAAATATGCTCATCATGCATCGCTGAAAAGTCCCTGGAGCATTACAAAGCCCAAAGGGCATTCTCCTATATGCGTAAGTTCCGAATGGACAGGTAAAAGTAGTCTTTTCTTGGTCTTCCTGGGCTATGGGTATTTGATAAAACCCAGAAAAACCATCTAGAAAACAGAAGAATGGCTTCCCAGCTAAACGCTCCACCATTTGATCTATGAAGGGAATCGGAAAATGGTCCTTCTTAGTCACATCATTCAGTTTTCTAAAATCTATACACATCCTCCATCCATTTTGCACTCTCTTAGGTACTAACTCACCCCGCTCATTTCTAACAACAGTTATGCCCGTCTTTTTAGGTACAACATGAATAGGGCTAACCCACCGGCTATCAGAAATGGGAAAGATAATACCTGCATCCAGGAGTTTGTGTATCTCAGACAACACTACCTCTTTCATCGCAGGGTTCAGTCTCCGTTGAGGCTCTCGGGATGGCTTTGCTCCCTCATCTAGCCGGATCTTGTGCATGCACAACACTGGACTCAACCCGTGCAAGTCTGCCAACGTCCATCCAATGGCTCTTTTGTTCTTCTTCAAAACCTCAACCAACTCGCCTTCTTGCTCCGATGTAAGCTCCTTGGAGATAATTACCGGGAGTGTCTCCACCTCACCCAAGTATACGTACTTGAGATGACCCGGCAACTCCTTTAGTTCCAACTTGGGAGCCTGCAAAAGAGATGGTAAAATTTTAGTTGGCTTTTCACATGTCTCTAAAGCAAAAGTAGGTTGTTCAGATGAGTCAGTCAATATGGGAACACTACTTTCAACCTCGCCAACAATGTCAGTAAAAACAAGTGGGTCATCCCCATCTACAACAGTCATGCATTCTTCTTGTTCTAAAGTATCTATCAGATCAATTTTACAGATAGAATGCACATCAGCATGTTGTTTCATGGCATCAAATACATTAAATTCGAACACATCCCCTTCATACTCAACAGATAAGGTACCATCATGCACATTAATTTTTGTCTTAGCTGTTTTCATGAATGGTCTACCAAGTAAAACTGAAGTAGTGGACGTATTTTCTTCCATTTTTATAATATAAAAATCAGCAGGAAAGATCAAATCCTTAACCTTAACCAACACATCCTCAATCACCCCTAGAGGATGAATAGAAGACCTATTAGCTAACTGGATAATTAAACTAGTTTCCTGCATACCTTCCAAACCGAGGCTCTTGTAGACCGAGTATGGCATAACATTAATTGAAGCTCCTAAGTCTAGCATAGCGTGCTCGATTTCTCTATCCCCTATAGTACATGGCAAGAGGAACATACCTGGGTCCTTGCATTTGCTTGGAATACCTTGGGTTATCAGGGCAGAAACATTCTTGCTTACCACGACTCTCTCCGCACCTTTGGTCTTTCTCTTCATGGTGCACATCTCCTTTAGAAATTTAGCGTACCTTGGGATTTGCTGAATTGCATCAAGCAGCGGTATATTGATCCCAACTTTTCTCAACGTCTCAAGAACATCCGCGTCTTCGACTTCCTTAGGTGGCCTCGCCAACCTATTCGGAAAAGGAGCAACGGGAGTGTAAGACTTCATAGAGATATAAGGAGAAGGTACAACCGTTTCAGAGGGTGCTTGAGAACACTTATCTGGAGATATCTCTGAATCTTTTTGAGGACTCTCGGGAGTGGTACGTGATGGTATCTCTTTACCACTTCTGAGGTTTATCGCACTAACACCTTCCGCTTTGGATTCAATTTTACTCATTCTAACCTTCACCTCTGTGAACTCGTCTCTTAGAGATTTCATCTGCGACCTGGTCTCATTGCTAGCTTCCATAAGCGATTTGAACATGCCTTCAATGGCTTGACCTGAAATAGAAGAAACAGCTTGAGATGATTTTTCTTGCATCGTATGAATCAAACCAAATACCTGAGACACTTGTTCTTTGAGCTCTGCTATGTCGGTAGACATTTTAGCGTACTCGTTCCTTCCTCCGTACTGGCGACGGTTCTCAGCCATGTTGGAGATCAACTGTCTGGCTTCCGCAGGCGTTTTCTCCCAAAGGGCTCCTCCACTTGCTGCATCAAGCATCTGACAGTCATGCGGAAGCAACCCATCATAGAAGAATTCGATAAGCGCGGCTTCTGCTATCAGATGGTTCGGGCATTTCTCACGGAGTTTAATGAACCTCTCCCAGCATTCGTGAAACGCCTCGTCCTCCTTTTGCTCAAAATGGTGGATATCTCTTTTCACGGCTCTGGCTTTTGAAGCTGGGAAATACCTTTCCAAGAATAGACTCTGTAACTTCTCCCAAGTAAAGATGGTTCCCGATGGCAAGTAATGCAGCCAATCTCGAGCTTCACCTCTCAAGGTGAATGGAAAAGCTCTCAGGTAGAACTGATCTTCAGTAATGCCGCCTGGCTTCATCGCGGAACTTATCATTTGAAAAGCCTTGAGATGTTTGTAGGGATCCTCATCTGCTTCACCACAAAAATAGGGCAAATGGTCAATTAAACCCGATTTAAGCACAAACTCACCTGAAATTTCCGGGTAGGAAATACAAGAGGGTTGGTGACCCATAGCAAACGATGTCCACTGCCTGAGCGTTTTTGGGGCTCCATTCTCATCATCGATCTCCATTTCCTCAATAAAATTTTGGCACTTCTAGCACACTTAAACAAACAGATCAAAATTGCAAATAATAAAAGCATAAACAAAATTTTCAAAGTAAAAATCAAAAGTCTACAAATCAAATTTAAATTAGGCCGATTTACACTTAATTCCCCGGCAGCGGCGCCAATTTTGGTAACGATATTATTGAACTATCGCCAATCATCGGGTTGTCGAGACCCGCCAAAATGAATTTATAAGTGCCCGAATTCACTAAACTATTTGTAGAGTAGCGGCAACGGGGTCGAACCACAGGGAATTAAGGTATCTTGACTTAATCTCAATTAAATTTGCAAACTATTAAAATAAATGAAATATGGGGGATTTGTTGGTTTTTAATTAACTAAGAAGAAACTATGCAAATGGAAAATTTGGCTAACGGGGTTTTCGACTCGGGACGATCGGGAGTAAATTTAGTATGCCTCTTGGATCATAGGTTGACGAGTATTATGGCTAAATAATTTAACGAATGCACAGCTCGTCTACAATTAATAAATAACTCAGACATGCTCCATGGAATTAATTAGACATAATTAATCATGCTAATCAAGCATATCGTTCGGACATTGGCGGCCAACGCTCTCCCAAGACCGAACGATAGCAACAAGCTAACTGTGACAACTATCTAATTTGGACGCGAAATTAGTATGTCGATTTGGAATTCTAATTCGGGAAGAACGAACACCAAGAGCGCAAGGACGCCAATACGCTCAAGGTGTCGTAATTCCTTGTTACTCGGCGGATCAGAGAGGCACGGCATCAAATCCTTTAACGAATGAACATGTTCAAAATCAAGGGTGCCTAGTCCTAAATCATTCAAACATGCTCATAGATTAAGCTAAGAAATAGAACTCAATTCAATAAAATATCCAACCAATTCAGAATTTCAATTCCACAACCTCACCAAGAGTTCAAAATAAATTTCTCCTTTACAATCCCGAGCCAAAAACGGTAAATCTACTCACTCATGACTTGTGTGGTGTGGGACGGCTTGAAATCGAGCTTCCTAGCCCCTCCCATGGTGAAAACAGCTGCTGGAACGTCAAATCAGGCGCGGAGCTCGAGGTAGAAGATGATAATGGCGGCTAAAATCGGACAGAAACTTAAGTAATCCGTCGTAGCGTCGAGACGCTAGGGCAGCGTCTCGACGCTGCGCCCTAAATAACGCTCGCCCTAAATAACGCTCGACGCTTGCTCTCGGGTTTTTCTTCAAATTAGCGCTTCAGACTTCGGAGCGTCGAGACGCTCTGACAGCGTCTCGACGCTGGGCAGCGTCGAGCTAGCGTCGCGACGCTGTCGCTCGACGCTAGCTCTCGAGTTGATCCATGGATTTTTGCCTTCAATTTCCCCAAAGCGCTCAACCTTCATGCCTTTGCATGGATCTTCCCCGAAAGTGTTCTTAGGCCTTTAAATTGCGATATTAAGCTCCGAAAAGCGCCGAAACGCTCTCGAGAGCGAATCACCGAGAACACCTGCAATAATCACATAAAAGCAAGATTAAGCCAATAATAAACGTGAATTAGGGACATAATTATAGCTCCAAAATGGAGCTATCAGACACCCCTAATTTCGAATCTGCCTCGACATATCAATCTTATCGAAATATGAAATTTGGTCCATAAATCAATTCTTTTGATTGATACATCTTTCTATGCCAATTGACCAAAAAATATGAATTGGGCTTACAATTTTGATCTTTCTTATTTGGCAGAAGCTTGGCTTGAACTTTAGTAGATTCTTGTGTTCTACTTTAATTCCATTTTGGATGTTGAGTAGAGTTTTGGAGTTGCCCAATTGAATTTTGAATAGGATTTGACTTTGAACTTTACTCCAATTTCGAAGTGGGATAAAATTTGGAGCATACCCAAACCGCCAATTTCGATTTGAGACTTGGATTTAGATAAATTTTGACTCTAAATCATGCTTGGAAATAAAATTTGGAATATGCCCAAAATTTTATTTTTAGGAAAATTTTGGATTTTCTTGAAGTTTGGCTTGAATTCGGAGTAGGAGTGTTGAAAATTTTATTTTGGCATATTTGATTTGAGACTTGGATTTAGATAACTTTTGACCCTAAATCATGCTTGAAAATAAAATTTGGAATATGCCTCAAATTTTAATTTTAGGAAAATTTTGGATTTTGCTCGAAATTTAGCTTGAATGAAAATTTGACTTGGTATAATTTTGGGATTCCAATCAATTGACATAAAGTTCGAAAATTTGAACTTAGCTCATGATTATGGAAGAAAATTTAGAACCCACCTAAATTTCAAGTTGAATGAAGTATTACAATCTGAAGATAAATGGTAACAACAAATCTTGTTTGGCAAAGTGGAACATGTAGAACCTTTGTTTCCTTTGGTCTTGGGTTCAATTCCACCTCTATACATATTTTTAGATAATTTTCTTAAACAAGCGCGGCGGGACTTGGAGATGCGACCGCGCGGCGGGACTTGGAGATGCGACCGCGCGGCGGGACTTGGAGATGCGACCGCGCGGCGGGACTTGGAGATGCGACCGCGCGGCGGGACTTGGAGATGCGACCGCGCGGCGGGACTTGGAGATGCGACCGCGCGGCGGGACTTGGAGATGCGACCGCGCGGCGGGACTTGGAGATGCGACCGCGACATGAAGCGAGGAAGCCTTCAAACTTGGAGATGCGACCGCAACATGAAGCGAGGAAGCCTTCAAACTTGGAGATGCGACCGCAACATGAAGCGAGGAAGCCTTCAAACTTGGAGATGCGACCGCAACATGAAGCGAGGAAGCCTTCAAACTTGGAGATGCGACCGCGCAGCGGGACTTGGAGATGCGACCGCGCAGCGGGACTTGGAGATGCGACCGCAACATGAAGCGAGGAAGCCTTCAAACTTGGAGATGCGACCGCGCGGCGGGACTTGGAGATGCGACCGCGCGGCGGGACTTGGAGATACGACCGCGCGGCGGGACTTGGAGATGCGACCGCAACATGAAGCGAGGAAGCCTTCAAACTTGGAGATGCGACCGCGCAGCGGGACTTGGAGATGCGACCGCAACATGAAGCGAGGAAGCCTTCAAACTTGGAGATGTGACCGCGCGGCGGGACTTGGAGATGCGACCGCGCGGCGGGACTTGGAGATGCGACCCCAACATGAAGCGAGGAAGCCTTCAAACTTGGAGATGCGACCGCGCAGCGCAGCGGGACTTGGAGATGCGACTGCGAACATGAAGCGAGGAAGCCTTCAAACTTGGAGATGCGACCGCGCAGCGCAGCGGAACTTGGAGATGCGCGGTGGTGCGGGACTTGGAGATGCGACCGCGAACATGAAGCGAGGAAGCCTTCAAACTTGGAGATGCGACCGCGCAGCGCAGCGGAACTTGGAGATGCGCGGTGGCGCGAGACTTGGAGATGCGACCGCGAACATGAAGCGAGGAAGCCTTCAAACTTGGAGATGCGACCGCGCAGCGCAGCGGAACTTGGAGATGCGACCGCGCAGCGCAGCTGAACTTGGAGAACAACTTGGAGATGCGCAGCTGAACTTGGAGAACAACTTGGAGATGCGCAGCTAACTTTGAGATGCGCAGCTGAACTTGGAGATGCGCAGCTGAACTTGGAGATGCGTAGCTGAACTTGGAGATGATGCAATAGCAGAACTTGGAGATGATGCAGCAACAACAGCGAACTTGGAGATGATGCAGCAACAACAGCGAACTTGGAGATGATGCAGCAACAACAGCGAACTTGGAGATGATGCAGCAGCAGCGAACTTGGAGATGATGCAACAACAACGAACTTGGAGATGATGCAGCAGCAGCAGCGAACTTGGAGATGATGCAGCAGCAGCAACGAACTTGGAGATGATGCAGCAGCAGCCGCGAACTTAGAGATGATGCAGCAGCAGCAGCGAACTTGGAGATGATGCAGCAGCAGCAGCGAACCTGGGGATGAAGCGAGGGAGCCTTCGAACTTGAACTCACAGCGAGGAATCCTTCGAACTTGAACATGAAGCGAGGAAGCCTTCAAACTTGAAGCGAGGAATCCTTCGAACTGGATGCGAGCGATGTTCGGTCTTAAACTTGAAGCGACCAACGCTCGAACTTGAACTTGAAGCGGGCAACACTTGAATTTGATCTTCAGGAACTTGAAGTAAGTGAAGCTTGAACTTGGAGCGAACGAAAACACACATTTGAAGTGAGTGAGGCCTCGAACTTGGACTTGAAGCGAGCGACGCTCTGTTTTGATCTTGTAACAGGCGAAACTCGAATTTGAACTTCAAGGGAACAACGCAGATGAAACGCAAACTTTGGGCGGGCGAAACGTATCGCTTATAGTGGTTTACACATTAAGCTTGTAGTGTCACCGTCACAGTAGTGTGCGCGTTCGATTGGTGGCGTCGCCTTTGTTGTGGTGTGCATCTGCAGGTTTAATATCATATTGTAACTTCAATTATGGTGTTACATTCGATAATGTTGAAAGCTATCAATTTGTGTCGTGTCGTTCAGTGGGATTTGACGTATCGTCGTCATTCTGAGTAGGTTTGGGCATCTTTAATTTGCGGCATCACTCTAAATATGGATGAAAATCTTTGATTTACAACGACAAACTTTAGTAGTCGTGACACTTATGATTATTTTTATTTGAAGAGACTGGACTTAAAACTTGTTTAAAGCTCTGCCTACGTACCCTTTGAACAATAGAGATCAAGTCGAGACGTAGTTCAATACATGATGATTTCTTTTATTATTGTGACTGAACTTAAAGTACAATTTTTCTTTAAGTTGCCTACGTACCCTTAGATGGAAGGGATCAAGTCATGACGTAGTTCAGATGAATGCTTTTTTTGTGGCCCGTTCACCTTTTAAGCTCGTGCGGGCCAGGAGCAACATGTAGTTTATACTCTTACGTTAAGGAGTATTACATTTTAAAAACTTTTATCTTCATAAAGGTCTTGATCAAATCCTTCGCTTATAGGATTGGTTAGAGTGATGAGATTTTTCTTCACCTTCAAGGAACCCTCTGTGTTTATGTGGACACAAAATTTTCTCTTCATGCGTGAAGGAACACGACTGTGAATCTTCTTGTCGCTACCTTCTTCATCGAAGAGTCTTGCCCCTACAGTCTTCATCTTTCCTTGTTGTTGATCACTTGTAATTTTGAGGCGATCAAAAACAGATGTTGAAGGTCCGTCTTTCGTTGATGTAGAAACACTTAACCTTTGGAAAACTGAATTTGGAGTGGAGGTAGAAATTATACATGGATTTTCTTCTTTTATCGCGGCCATATTCATCCTTTGGAAGACCGAAGTTCGAGTAGTTGAAGGCTTGATGCGATTGAAGACAAAAGTTCTTTGGTCGACTTCTTTTGAGTCGTCGACTTCTTCTGCGTTGATGTAGCATGAAGTTGCAAAGATTTCTTCCTCTTTCTTGATGGGAAGGAAACTTTTTGAGAAAAATTCTTTTAAAGTCACCTGTCGTCGAGGTTGAGAAAAATATTTGTTTTCTCTTCTCTCGTGTTTAGGCTTCTGGTGCGCGGATTTTTGAATATCCGCTTAATCTCAAGCTGTCGAGGCTTGCCAAAATACGATTTATAAAGCCTATGACCAAGGCTTTGCAGCCAGTGGTAACAGGGTCGATCCAAGGAATAGGAAGAATGAATTTACTAGTGAAATTGGGATTTAATTGATTAATTGGTAACGGGGGGTTTTATCATGCAAGAGAATTAATAACAAAGCTACGAAGGAAAGAAATAATATGAAGAGAGCGTGTGCACGGTTTGGGGAGTCTCGGGGTCAATTGTTAGACAACATTCAGCTTATCATTTAATTCTAACGACATGGAATAAAGTTTATTTAGCACGCGGACGACTACCAGAGAAGCCCCAAAGTAGTCGACTCCATGGATTTTAATTAGGCCACACAGTCCTAATTATACGTTATCTAAGCTCGCATTAAGATGATCAGTCCTAAAGTGAATTTAGATAGTTACTAGCTAACCGCGACGAACATTCGAGCGTGAATTCTAAATGCTAGTAGGTTGCCCGCAAACGCCGTATGCAACCAACATTTATCCTACCCGACCCGATACTTCGATTTAGTTCTATTTACCTGTGTTACTTAGTCGAGCAGTGAGAGGAACGGCATCGCTACTCTTTAACATACACAACATGCGAAACTACCCGAGTGTCAATCAACGTATTTTAGCATGCGCGTTGGATTAAGCAAGGTAAACAGATGCCAATAATCAGATTCCAATATGCAAAATTATACTCAGATTATCAAAGCCATAAATGTCTAACAAAATTCCCCTAAACAAATCCCAAACCGTCACCCTTACCTTAGCCGCTCATGGCGCGGTTCGTCAATCCCGCTCCACCAACGACCATGGAAGAGTTCATCTACCTATTACAATGGAGAGTGGAGCTCACAAGCATGCCAACAATGGCGGAGCTCCACGGAAAATAGAGAGAAAATGGGGAAGAAGGAGACAAAAATCGTCAAAATCCGTTGAGAGATGAAGAAGATGAAGATATAAAATTCTGCAGAAAAATCGTCTTTTAGCTACTGCCTTCGTCGTAGCGTCGAGACGCTAGGCCAGCGTCTCGACGCTGTGCCCTAAGTAATCCGCGCGCGCGCGATGGCGTCGCGACGCAAGGCCAGCGTCGCGACGCTGCCCCGATGAATTTCCTGCGCGCGCCTCCTCCGGAGCGTCTCGACGCCAAGCAGGGTCTCGACGCCAGGGCAGCGTCGAGCTAGCGTCTCGACGCTATCACTCGACGCTTGCTCTCGGGTTTTTCCAGCGTCGAGCCAGCGTCTCGACGCTATAGCTCGACGCTGGCTCTCGGGTTTGGGGCTGATGCTTTGCCTCTCCAAGGCTGTTTTGGCCCGTTTCTTCACGGAACAAGTTCCCCTCTTCCCGATGCACTCCCGGGGCGCTAAAACTCTGCTTTAAGCACTCGAACATGCCCAACGGACGCACGAGCTCTTTGCCGCTTTTCTCCTACAAAAGAGATATATTTAATCAATTGAAAGCGGTCCTTAGCTATAATTAGGACGTATTTAATAGCTCCAAAATGGAGTTATCAAACACCCCCAACTTAAACATTGCTAATCCTCGAGCAAGCACTACAAAGACATTGACTCTAAGGACGCGTTTACATATATTCTAACTCAAACCTCCATGCATATTGAAATTTAAACACGAGCATAATCATGGAAGCATTTTGTTCATGCATTAACTAGGACATATCAAAAATTAACTCTTGCCCCCTAACGTGTGTGTGTGCTAGACAACCACTCCTAAACTCACGTAAACCCGGAAAACCTACATGCAACGCACATCCCGTTTTCCCCCTACTTCTAGCGTTTAAGAACAGCTACACTTGACTTACACGAGAGAAAGAAGCAAATTAAGAGACCTAATTATTTTCTCATTCTTTTTCTTTCTTTTCACAAGTACTTTGTACTCTTTTATTAAGGTTCCTTGAACCAACTTTTTATTTCTTTTTCTTTCCTACTCGAGCTGCCTAACACGTCAAATTCATGCATAAAACTTCACGTTTTTAAGGACTGACGCTCACTTCTTTTAAGCGCTAATAAGAAGGAGGAGCGCCTCGAGAGGAATTTTCCACCAAACATGCTTTTCTATTTTTTTTTTACATTAGGCTAAGCACATGCTTTCTCAATTAACTAACTACTAACTCTCATGCAACAAGCTACCTAAGGGTGCCTTTCGGGGTGACAACGAGAGTTAGCAAAACATGCGACAAACCAAGCTTACGGAATCTAGAGAGAAGTTGCTAAGTGCGCGATGAGTGCAAGGGAGCAACAGAAATTTTTTTTAAAATTTTTGACATGAACCTAATAAACACAAAACTCATGCAAAAACTCGATTATGAACATGCTCAGATTTCCAACATGCATTTCCTAGGCTATCACAGTCAGAAAACAATAAACAGAGTCCCAAGCACTTCAATATCTTTATAACACTTCTCAACAAACTACACATGCACATCCATCGGACTACTCCACCCCCAACTTCAAAATTTGGCATTGTCCTCAATGCCAACCAGTCAGATACAACGAAGTAAAAGGGAAGAAGAAATACACTTCCCTGACTCTTGGTGAAGCTGGCGAGGGCGAGGAAGCAGCGCACGAACGCCTTAGAGCCCAAAATTGTCTTCTCATCCTCGATTCCTGAAAAAAACAGCAAGCTAATTAACACTAAATTAATCTAAAAAGCAATAAAACTAAACTAAAGCATAAAAACAGTCCATCGCTCGGGTGCCTCCGAGAAGCGCAGAATTTTTAAAGTCGGTTGCTCGACTGTATTCTCTCAACAGACTCATCCATAGTCTGTAGGTGCGGGGGACGATCCATACTTGTCCATGGCCACACCTTTCCTACCATCCACCTGAAAAATATTTTGCACTCTTCGTGCCTCGGGCACGTGAATATCAGCATTGTTAGTGCAAAAACCAGCAGTGTCATCAAACAAATTCAAATCAGAAATTTTAACTGAGACATGGGAACCATCCCTCAAGCGCGAGGGTAGATTCCCATTCTCAACATGCTCACAAACAGATACATTTCCAGCAGATTTTCCAAATAAAGAGAACTCATGCAAAGTATCATCAAACTCCAGAGAAACAACGCCCTTAAACACATCAATTTTGACCCTAGCGGTCTTAGGAAAGGGACGTCCTAACAACATGGAGGACGAAGCATGCAATGAATTTTCATTCATATCTAAAACAAGGAAATCAGCGGGAAACGTCATATTCCCAACTCTAACTAAAACATCCTCTACCTTCCCCCTAGGACAGATGCTCGACCCATTAGCCAACTGAACAGAAACATTACATTCATGCATTTCATTTAAATTCAGATCACGATACAATGCATACGACATAACATTAACAGAGGCTCCTAGGTCTAACATGGCATTATGAACAATTTTACTACCTATAGTGCAAGGGATAGTAAAAGTACCTGGATCGTTGCACTTCGCAGGCAACGTACCTGGGAGTATGGCAGAGACGTTCTCTTTCTTATTCTCAGTCCCTCTGGACTTCCTTTTTGTAGTGCACCAGCTCCTTAGAAATTTCGCATACTTGGGCACTTGACTGACTGCCTCTAGGAGCGGGATATTCACCATCACCTTTTGGAAGGTTCGCAGGACCTCCTCATTTTCAGATTCCAAAGTAGGCTTCGCAAGCCTACTCGGGAATGGTGCTATGGCAACATCCTCAGGTACACTGACCTTCTCATTTCTTTTCTCATTCTGAGTCTCGGGAGCAGTCGGGGCGGACTTGTTCAAGCTGTCCGTGGCTTCGTTCGCAGCTCTGGTGGAAAGTGACTTCCCACTGCGCAGCTGAATGGCACTCACGTTTTCACATGAGTTCACAGTAGTTTGGTGTTAAGTCTCTGAAAGTGACTTATTTAGGACCCATTTAGCTTAAGAAGATGAACACTTTTAGGTGTTTTTGATAGCATTTAGCCTAAACCTATGCTTAAATATGAAAATAAGAAGAAGGTAGCTAAATTAGGACTTATGCACAATAGGAAAGAAAAGGGTTAAAAACCGAAGGAAAAGAATGAAAAAATCGCATTGCGACAGCATTGCGAAAACATTGCTGAAGCCGCAATTATTCAAGTGAAAACCGTAAGTTGACTGATCTTTTTCTGTTAATTTCCGTAATTTCAGGGATTCATTCTTTCTCCTCCATCCATTCTGATATATGACGTTGAAGATTGATGGTTCTCCTTGGCCCAAACACACCTGCAAACTACTATAAAAGGGGGCCAAAGTCGGAGGTTCAAGCATCATCCGAAAGCGTAGAGTCTTCTCGCAGTCCATCTTTTCTCCCTGTTTCCTTTGCCGTCTGTTGGAGTGAGAGTCTCAGCTGTTGGAGGCGATAATCTGATAGGAAGGAGAGGAGATTCTTCTTCTCTCTCGATTGGATTCATCCAAGCAAGGCTGCCTTTTCATCCCCTTCATTCGAGGCGACTGCAACGAGGCTTTCAAGCATCCTTTACTGTTTTCTGTCTTCTTCTTCTAATTTCTCGCTTTGATCAGTTGTTGTCTCTAGTTTAGTGTTTTAGTTACTGCATTTCGTTGTAGTCTGTCTTTGAATTACTGCCTTTAAGTTTACCTTTGTTCGTTCAAACATTCAAAGTAATCAAATCGCAAGCTTCATTTCACGGTTTCCATCTTTTGCTGCTACAGTTTTGTCTTACTGTTTTGAGTTCATTTCCCTTCTAAGCATGTCTGTTTTATCTTGTATTCCTGTTCTCCATATATCCATGAGTAGCTAAGTCACCTAGGGGCATGCTAATGACAGAACTATAGGCTTAAAAACGTGAACCAAGTATGTAGGATAGCTCTCGAACCATTGATTGTATGTAAGCTTCATCCCACGGGCAATTTCGATTGGCCATCCATTTTGTCCAAAGAACTCCTAACCTCTGGAAGGAGTAAGAGTTCAGAGTCGTATAATCATGCTAGCCTTTCATGGTAACCAGGAAACGGCCTAGGAATAGGCGTTTCCCTAGTACAAACTAAACACTTCTGCCTTAACAAGATGCTTAAGACCTTACTTTGAGTCGAGTAAACTAAAGAATCTAATGCATGGAATCGGACGATACATGAGATAGAGTGAGTTTGATGCATAGAGAGTAGATCCAATGCTTGGGAATCGTACAAAAATGCCTATAGGATAGTCAATAGTAGCCCTTAATTCGCCCATTTACACACTTTCGCTGTTATTCAATTGCGGTAAAATTGCGGTGTCCGCAATTCTGCTAAGTACCATTCTGTTTAGCTGTTTTCTTCCTCGTCTATTAATTCCATCTCTTGTCTTTTGAGTCTAATTTCAACTTGCATTTGTTTATGTTGCATTCCTTTACACATTCAGCAAAAATTAGATAACTAAAAACCAATTTTACCCCACCAAATCCACCCCATCTTTCTTAACAAATACACTTCGCGAATAACTAAAAATGAGTCTCTGTGGAAAAAACGAATGAAATATACTTACTACTTGCTGTAAGACCATGTATGCTTGCATGTTCTGAGTGCTCTATCTCTTTTATTGCCTAATTATTTTAACACATTGAGCACGCAACAAGTTTTTGGCGCCGCTGCCGGGGACTTATTTTAAGTGAAAACGAAGTTTGTTAAGTCTGAAACACTAAGTTATTTTCCATTGAATTTGATCCATTTCCATTTCTTTTTCAGGTACCATTTAGGGTAGTTTATGAATGAGACTCCAAGTAGTGATCTAGAGTTCAACCCTGAGCCCGAGAGATTACTTAGAGCTAGAAATAGAGCCAAGAAACGTCTCTTTAAACAACCCCTTTTACCTCAAATAATTGCTGAAACCGCAGAGTCTCCGCAATCCACTCAAGAAGAAATGGCTGGAATAGGTCAAAACCTGGTGCCTGTCACTCGCAATCCCATTGAAATAGCGAATGACAAGGATAGCGCCATCCTTTCATACCTCGTACCTATGCCTGGGGAGCTGAACCCCAGCATAATCCGTCCTGAAATCACTGCCAACTCATTCGAGTTAAAGCCAGTGATGTTCAGAATGTTGTCCACTGTGGGACAATTCTTTGGAATAGAAAATGAGGACCCCCATAACCACCTTAGGAACTTCCTAGGAGTTAGTGACACATTCCTGATTCCTGGAGTTTCCCAAGAAGCCCTGAGGCTATATCTTTTCCCTTACTCTTTGAGGGACAAAGCCAAAACGTGGTTAAATTCATTACCCTTTGGATCTGTCCTCAATTGGACAGACTTAGCAGAGAAATTCCTAGTCAAATATTTCCCACCAGATAGGAATTCGACCTTTCGTGATGATATCATCAAATTCAAACAAGCTCAAAGTGAGTCTCTTCACGAAGCTTGGACAAGATTCAAAGACCTTCTCATTAAATGTCCACACCATGGCATTCCATGGTGTATCCAAATAGAAGTCTTCTTCAAAGGATGCAACCCCAGCACCAGACAAGTTCTCAATTCATCCGCTGTAGGTGGTCAGATGATCCAGTAGAGCCAACTAGGGCTCAAGACAAGGATGCTCTAAGCGCCATGAGCACCCAAATAAACGCCCTGACCAACCTAGTTAAGCAAATGGCTCAGGCCAATCTCCAAACCAGTGCCAATACCGCCACAGCCATGTCAATGGGCACCCAACCAAGTCAAGGCGAGGCACTTGTCTGTGGATTCTGTGGGGAAGGGCACCCATATGAATACTGCCCTGGGAATCCATCCTCAGTCTGCTATATTGGAAGCCAACAGCAGCCTAGGAATAACCCCTACTCCAATACCTATAACCCTGGTTGGAGAAACCACCCAAACCTGTCATGGGGTGGCCAACAAAACACTACCCAAAATCCTAACCAACCTAGACCGAGTGGAACACCTGGTTTCACTCCCCAACATAGTCAGTCAATGTACCAAAAACCATACAATCAACCTGTAGGATCTTCTGTAGAAAACTTACTCAAGGAATATATAGCTAAGAATGATGCTACGCTTCAAAGCCAGCAAGCTACTCTTAGGAGCCTAGAAAACCAAATAGGCCAATTAGCCAATGAACTTAAAAGTAGGCCCCAAGGTAGACTCCCTGCTGACACCGAGGTACCAAGGAGAGATGGCAAGGAACAAGTTCAAGCAATTGAACTTAGGAGTGGAAGACCATTGGTGAGCAACACAAAAGACATACCAAAGAGAGTAGAGAACACTGAGTCTAGTGCTCCACTGGAGTTTCTGCCAAACCAAGGTCCACCACCAACTAGCACATCAGGAGCCAGGCTAGAGCCAATTATTGAGGAGATAGAAGAAATTCCAAGGCCTCCACCTATCCTAAGGCGCCCTGACGTGCCTGCATATGTGCCACCACCTCCATACCCTCGAAGGCTTAAGAAGAAGCAGGAACAGGAAGTTCATTTTAATAAATTCTTAGAAATTCTTAAGCAAGTGCATGTTAACATTCCTTTTGTAGAAGTTTTACAGTCTATGCCTTCTTATGTAAAGTTTTTGAAGGACATCATTACTAACAAAAAAATAATTGGTGAGTTTGAAACAGTAAACCTCACTGAGGAGTGCAGTGCTATCCTCCAGAACAAGCTGCCCAAGAAGGAGAAGGACCCTGGTTCCTTCACCTTACCTGTAGAACTTGGAGGCAAGCACGTGGGCAGAGCGCTTTGTGACCTGGGCGCCAGCATAAATCTCATGCCTCTGTCCCTATTCCGCCAGTTGGGAATAGGAGAAGCACGTCCAACAACTGTCACTTTGCAACTAGCAGACAGATCCATTGCATATCCAGAAGGTAAAATTGAGGATATTCTAGTTAAATTTGACAAGTTTATTTTCCTTGCAGATTTCATTGTCCTGGACTATGAGGCAGACAAGGAAGTCCCCATCCTGCTAGGCAGACCATTTTTAGCCACAGGTAGGGCACTTATAGACGTCCAAAAAGGTGAGCTTACTATGAGGGTTCATGATGAAGAGGTGAAGTTTAGTGTATATAAAGCTTTAAGGTACCCCTCTGACCTTGAATCCTGTGCTAGCATGGACGTAGTAGACTCCTTGATGGAGGAACAATTGGAGCATGTATTATTAACTAAGCATGCTAACGAATATGTACAATTAGATGTAGCTGACTTGAATGTATCTGACATAATGGATATGCCTGTAGATAAACCACAACATGTATGTATGAATATAGATTTAACTGATAGATCTGTGCATCCTTTAAAGCCCTCCATTGAGCATCCACCTGTTTTAGAACTGAAACCACTACCTACTCACCTCAAGTATGCATATCTAGGAAGTAATGAAACTCTGCCTGTTATCATTTCTTCTAAATTAAGTGAAAAGCATGAGGTTGAACTGATTTTATTGCTTAAGCAACATAGGAAGGCTATAGCATGGACTATTGCTGATATTCGAGGCATTAGCCCTTCTTATTGCATGCACAAAATTATACTAGAGGAAGAGCACACACCTAGGGTAGATCACCAGCGTAGGCTAAACCCCTCTATGAAAGAGGTAGTAAAGAAGGAAATAATAAAATGGTTAGATGCAGGAGTGATCTTCCCAATAGCTAGTAGCCAGTGGGTGAGCCCCATCCAATGTGTACCTAAAAAGGGGGGAATAACTGTGGTAGTCAATGAGAACAACGAACTGATTCCAACAAGGACTGTCACAGGGTGGAGAGTGTGTATGGATTACAGGAAATTAAATAAAGAAACTAAAAAAGACCATTTCCCTCTACCGTTCATTGACTAGATGTTAGACAGAATAGCTGGTAGAGCCTACTATTGTTTCTTAGATGGCTATTCAGGCTATAATCAAATAACTATAGACCCTAAGGATCAAGAGAAGACCACCTTTACTTGCCCTTTTGGAACCTTTGCCTTTCGCAGAATGCCTTTTGGCTTATGCAATGCACCGGCAACTTTCCAAAGGTGCATGATGGCAATCTTCTCTGAGTTGGATGAGTCCATGATAGAAATATTCATGGATGACTTCTCAGTCTTTGGGGACTCATTTTCAAACTGTCTAGAAAACCTAGGACAAGTCCTGGCTAGGTGTGAGGAGACCAACCTAGTCCTAAATTGGAAAAAATGCCATTTTATGGTGGATGAGGGGATTGTCTTAGGACATAGAGTGTCAAGGGCAGGAGTCGAAGTTGACCGAGCCAAAATTGAGATCATAGAGAAGTTGGTAGAGCCCCAGAATGTCAAAGCCATTAGAAGCTTCTTAGGGCATGCTGGCTTCTACAGAAGGTTCATTAAGGACTTTTCTAAGATAGCCAAGCCTCTGTGTGAGCTTCTAGAATTAAATAGGCCATTCATCTTCTCTAAGGAATGTGTAGTAGCTTGGACCACCCTTAAGAAAGCACTAGTCACATCCCCTATCATAGTAGGACCAAATTGGGATTTGCCCTTTGAGATGTTATGTGATGCCAGTGACTATGCTGTAGGAGTGATGTTAGGCCAGAAGATTGACAAGCTAACACACCCTGTCTATTATGCTAGTAAGACCTTGAATGAGGCTCAATGTAATTATACAACTACTGAGAAAGAGATGCTTGCTGTAGTGTTTGCTTGCGAAAAATTCAGAAACTATATTGTAGGCACTAGGACAATTGTATACACTGACCATTCTGCCTTGAAATATCTTATGAGGAAGGCTGATGCCAAGCCTAGGTTGATTAGATGGGTGTTATTGCTGCAGGAATTTGATTTGGACATTCGGGACAAGAAAGGATGTGAAAACGTGGTTGCAGATCACCTGTCTCGATTGCAGCACAATTGCGAAAAAATTGCGGACCCCGCAATTTCTGATGCTTTTATTGATGAACATGTCTTTGCTTTGACTCATCGTGATAACGATGAGGAACCTTGGTTTGCTGACATTGCTAACTTCCGTGCATCACAGGTATTACCAGTGTTCAAGGGAGGACAAGAGAAGAAGAGGTTCCTTCATGAAGCAAGAAAATTCATCTGGGATGACCCCACACTTTACAGAACCTGTGCTGACGGCTTGCTAAGGAAGTGTGTTTCAGCTGCTGAAGCGAAGTCTGTGCTGCAGCACTGTCACACATCTCCTTATGGTGGACACTTTGGTGGCCAAAGAACAGCTGCAAAGGTATTTCAGAGTGGCTATTACTGGCCAACAATCTTCAAGGATGCCCACAATTATGCCCACAGCTGTGATGAATGCCAAAGAACAGGTAACCTCAGTCGAAAGGATGAGATGCCCCTCACCTACATCTTAGAGTTAAAGCTCTTTGATGTATGGGGCATTGACTTCATGGGGCCATTCCCTCCATCATCAGGTAACCTTTACATATTAGTAGCAGTGGATTATGTGTCCAAGTGGGTAGAGGCCAAAGCATGTCCTAATAATGATGCTAAAACAGTCACCAACTTTTTGCATAGGCACATTTTCACTAGGTTTGGGACACCTCGTGCTATCATTAGTGATGAGGGGTCACATTTCATTAACAAGGCTATGGAGAGAGTGTTGGCTAAATATAACATTAGACATAGAGTAGCCACTCCCTACCACCCACACTCAAATGGCCAAGCTGAAATCTCAAATAGGGAAATTAAGAACATCCTAGAAAAAGTGGTCAAACCTAATAGGAAAGACTGGTCCTTCAAGCTTGAGGATGCACTTTGGGCTTATAGGACAGCATATAAGACACCCCTAGGTATGTCTCCTTATAGGCTGGTATATGGCAAGGCTTGTCACTTACCACTTGAGTTAGAAAACAAAGCATTTTGGGCCATGAAGGAATTAAATTTTTGTGTAAAAGATGCGGGGACACTGAGATCTTTGCAATTACATGAGCTTGATTAGCTTAGGCATATGGCCTATGAAAATGCTAAGATGTACAAGGAAAAAACCAAGATTTGGCATGATAGTAGACTTAGAGTTAAGGACTTTAAGAAGGGTCAACTTGTTTTGTTGTTTAACTCACGGTTGAAACTATTTCCAGGGAAACTTAAGTCTAGATGGTCGGGTCCATTTGTCATTACTAATGTGTTTGTTCATGGTGCAATAGAGATAAAGAACTTGCAGCAAGGCCAGCCATTTATGGTCAATGGGGCGAGGTTGAAGCATTACTATGAGGAAGGAGATGTGAAGACTCTCTCGGCCTTCCTCTTGACTGAAGCGTGACATTGAGAACGAGAGAGGACGAGTGATTACTGTGCTCGTCAACATAAGGCTCATGCCTTAGTTTATTTTTTCACTTTTTTCGGTTATCATTTGTATGTTTTGTGGTGTGATTTTAATTAAGTATTTAATGTTTGTTTTATTTGTTTTTATAGGGAATCGAAAGAGGGGATCAAGGAGAGTAATCCCAACTTTAAAAATCAAGAAACGATCGAGCCAAATAAAAGATACGGACGAACCAAGTTTGCCGTTTAGATAAAAAGAAATCCCTAAAATTGCGCTGGAATTGCAGGATCCGCAAAATAGAGCCGTTGGGATTTAGCCGTTGCCTTTATATCCGTTAGAAGGCGCTCGATCGATACGATTCTCTCATTCTCTGATTTCCAAGAAAACTGAGATTCTCTTCATCTTTGATCCTTCTCTCCAAACCTCAAAGATTCGACAATGGTTTCCACAAGGGCTGAAAGATCCGCAGCCAAGAAGAAGGCTGATGACGCAGCTGAAGCGGCTGCAAGGGAAGCACTTCTGACCCTTGCAGATGCTGGGGCTGTACGCACCGGACCTCTTCCCAAGCTTCCGATCCGTAGGAAGAAGTGGAGGGTTGTCACTGAGATCCCTGCTGGACCTTCTGAACCAGCGGGCACGCCCAAGAAACGCCGGTGGAGTGTAGAGACGGCCGCCGAACCAAGCAAAGCCAAGACTCCCTCTGTGGAGAGTCAAGAAACGGATCGTGCGTCCCACGAGTCGCCAAAGAAGAGTTCGTCGCCATCTGCCTCACCTGCGCACAACCCTTCATCATCTGAACCAGTACACAGCCCAGAGCTTTCATCGTCACCGCCTGCACAGAGCCCTGAACCTCCGTCTTCACCACTGAATTCCGTGCAGACGCCTACAGCAGAACAGAGTGCCACACCTTCGCACACGCCTCCACGGCCTGACCCTGAATTCCCCTATGGGGAGTACCAGGAATCCACTCAGGGCAGTGGGGAAGGTGGTGAAGACGAGGTCTTCTCACCTGCAAGGGAAGCTAGCCCAGAGAGTCCTGCACAGCAGGATGATTCCATGGAGGAGACGCTGGGGGCATGCCTGCAGCAGATCAACATTGAGGCAAAGCTGAAGAAGAAAAAGAAGGCCAAGATCCTTAAAGCCAAGCGATCCAAGAAACTAAAGAGGAAGAAGGCTAAGGAGATGCCTTCATCAGAGAAGGAAAGTACTGAGCCATCGCTCAAACGACTCAAGGTTGAGGCTGCCGAGTCAGCCAGGCCATCAGATAAGGGGAAGGCAAAGCTCTACCCTGAAGACGAGCCTCAGTCACTGAGGTATGTTTCATCTGATGCTGAGTCCAGGGGTGCTGAGCTGCGGAAGAGGGAGTTGCTGCACGAGAAAGGCTTCCTCGACCGACCTGCTGACCTGCCGCAGTTCTTGCGCGCAGGAGTGATCAACCACGGCTGGGAGGAATTTTGCAGACCGCCCAATCCAGCCTACACGAGCATGGTGTATGATTTCTACGCCAATGTGCTCAGCCCTGAGGATGGCCTGTCTGTGGTCAGAGGGGTAGAAGTGGATTTCTCAGCCAAGGCCATCAACGAAGCCTTTGGTCTCAAGGGCCAAAAACATACAGATTATGCACGGATCGTTGATGAGCCTACTGAGGCAGTGCTGGAAGAAGCCATTCAGACCATTGGCCAGCCTGAAGCTTCTTGGACCGTGTCGCGCAATGGGAGGCACACTCTCATGAGTGCCAACCTCACGGCTAAGGCGGCTGTGTGGTTTTCGTTCGTGAGAAGGAGATTGTCCCCAGTGACTCACGAGACTACAATCAACCAGAGCCGATCGCTGCTGGTGTATGCGATAATGAGAGGTCTCACGATCAACGTGGGAGAAGTCATCACTGCTGCTATTGCTGAGTGCGCCAAGAAAGGTAAGGGACCACTGTTTTTCCCTAACACCATAACCAAGCTATGTTTGCTTGCAGGAGTCCCCACCGAGCGCCTGGAGCAGCAAATGGTTTACACAGGCCACTTGGAGCTGCCTGCTAGCCTGAGGCTGAAGAGGAAGGGGAATATGGAGTTTGAACTGGACAGGCTGGCTGCTGAACAGTCCCTATCCATGGCCTGCCTGATGGATATGCAGAGGAGAATGGCTCAATGGGCCACTTATGCGCAGGCAAGGGACAAGGAAGTTGCAGACTAGCTTGGGTGCATCTTCCCTGACTTCCCTACAAATCTCATGACTCCATGGGTGCCCCCACGCCCACGGCAACCAGATGAGGATGAAGAAGTTTAAGTGCTGGTTTGAAGTGCACTGAAGGGAGTATTGCTGTTCCCTTAGAGAAAAAAAAAACAATTTTCTGCTTTCTGATAGCTTATGTGAATTATGTTGTTTTTAGTCCAATTTTGATCTGTTTTAGATGCTTCATTTTATGTTTTTACTTTTGCTTAGTATAGTCTGATGATAGGAGACTAAGTAGGTTAGTTTGTTTTATTTTTAGGAGAGCATGAATGACTGGAAAGAGCATGCTTAGGGGCCTTAATCACTGTAATATCTGCCCTGACTTGATTGCGAAATAATTGCGGTCCCCGCAATTTTTATGACTGAAAGCATGTTTTGGACTGTCTGTTTAGCTAGGCTGTGATCTGTTTCAATTCTGTCTTTTGCTGCTATCATGACTACCGTATATAGCTTATCTAAATGCATGCTGGATGAGTGTCATAGGACACCCTTTGCTAGTTTAAAATCAAACTCTAAAAAGCTCAGCATGCACAGCTTTAAGCCCTTAACTGTCTGTTTCTTTTTTTAATTTACTGCTGCTAGGATATTTTCTTTTAAATGTTCTGTCTATGCCTAGGGCTTTAGATTCTCTTTGTTTTACCTTAGACTAGATGCTTCTAGGATAGTTTGGGGGTGTGCCACCTCAGACACTCATTGGGGACAATGAGTAGTTGAAGTTTGGGGGAGGCCACCCTAGGCCTAGGAACATTCCTCTCTCCCTTAGAAACATAAGCATTCTTCTTCTCCTTTACAAAGAAATGATGAACTGAAAAAAAAAAAAAAAAAAAAAATGAAAAATAGAATAAAGAGGGGGGTCTCTCTTAGGTTGCTAAGTAATCAGTGCCAAGTGTGCGACCCACAAGTGGCATTGCATCAAAAGGCAACCAAAGGAGAGGCCCCACCTAAGTAAGAAAAAGGGAAAAGAATAGGGAAGAAGAATGTATACCTAGGAGTTATAACTTTGTGGCTTAGGTGTCCTATTTAAAAAGAACTCTGATCCTCAATTAGCTAAGCACAAAGTTGTAACTCGTAGGGTTGTTTAGGGAGATGAGTGTTTATCCAATGTAGTGATGCCAGGGTTTAGGTTGTTCTTTTAAAGTACTACTGTCACCGTTAATACTAAGACTGGCATGACTCTAAGGATTCCTAGACACATTAAAAGTAAAGCTAGAAGCATGTACTGAGTCTGAGGTAAAGCTAGGCAGAATTTGAAACCTTAGGGATAGTGGCATGATATGACAAAAGCAAATAGATCAGCTGTAGGAAGTTAATAAAAGCAGGTGAGTGTTAGGCAGGCAAAGTCAGAAGAAGCTAGATAAGAGGGTAGTTCTAAACTGAGAAGTGTGTCACAGGACAGCAGTGCTATAGATAGGGATATAAGGGAGTCAGTAAAGTGGTTAAAGAAGGTGAAACAGCAGCCTAGGTAAGTCCTTAGTATGCTTGAGGACAAGCAAAGCCTTAAGTTTGGGGGTGTGTTAAGTCTCTGAAAGTGACTTATTTAGGACCCATTTAGCTTAAGAAGATGAACACTTTTAGGTGTTTTTGATAGCATTTAGCCTAAACCTATGCTTAAATATGAAAATAAGAAGAAGGTAGCTAAATTAGGACTTATGCACAATAGGAAAGAAAAGGGTTAAAAACCGAAGGAAAAGAATGAAAAAATCGCATTGCGACAACATTGCGAAAACATTGCTGAAGCCGCAGTTATTCAAGTGAAAACCGTAAGTTGACTGATCTTTTTCTGTTAATTTCTGTAATTTCAGGGATTCATTCTTTCTCCTCCATCCATTCTGATATATGACGTTGAAGATTGATGGTTCTCCTTGGCCCAAACGCACCTGCAAACTACTATAAAAGGGGGCCAAAGTCGGAGGTTCAAGCATCATCCGAAAGCGTAGAGTCTTCTCGCAGTCCATCTTTTCTCCCTGTTTCCTTTGCCGTCTGTTGGAGTGAGAGTCTCAGCTGTTGGAGTCGATAATCTGATAGGAAGGAGAGGAGATTCTTCTTCTCTCTCGATTGGATTCATCCAAGCAAGGCTGCCCTTTCATCCCCTTCATTCGAGGCGACTGCAACGAGGCTTTCAAGCATCCTTTACTGTTTTCTGTCTTCTTCTTCTAATTTCTCGCTTTGATCAGTTGTTGTCTCTAGTTTAGTGTTTTAGTTACTGCATTTCGTTGTAGTCTGTCTTTGAATTACTGCCTTTAAGTTTACCTTTGTTCGTTCAAACATTCAAAGTAATCAAATCGCAAGCTTCATTTCACGGTTTCCATCTTTTGCTGCTACAGTTTTGTCTTACTGTTTTGAGTTCATTTCCCTTCTAAGCATGTCTGTTTTATCTTGTATTCCTGTTCTCCATATATCCATGAGTAGCTAAGTCACCTAGGGGCATGCTAATGACAGAACTATAGGCTTAAAAACGTGAACCAAGTATGTAGGATAGCTCTCGAACCATTGATTGTATGTAAGCTTCATCCCACGGGCAATTTCGATTGGCCATCCATTTTGTCCAAAGAACTCCTAACCTCTGGAAGGAGTAAGAGTTCAGAGTCGTATAATCATGCTAGCCTTTCATGGTAACCAGGAAACGGCCTAGGAATAGGCGTTTCCCTAGTACAAACTAAACACTTCTGCCTTAACAAGATGCTTAAGACCTTACTTTGAGTTGAGTAAACTAAAGAATCTAATGCATGGAATCGGACGATACATGAGATAGAGTGAGTTTGATGCATAGAGAGTAGATCCAATGCTTGGGAATCGTACAAAAATGCCTATAGGATAGTCAATAGTAGCCCTTAATTCGCCCATTTACACACTTTCGCTGTTATTCAATTGCGGTAAAATTGCGGTGTCCGCAATTCTGCTAAGTACCATTCTGTTTAGCTGTTTTCTTCCTCGTCTATTAATTCCATCTCTTGTCTTTTGAGTCTAATTTCAACTTGCATTTGTTTATGTTGCATTCCTTTACACATTCAGCAAAAATTAGATAACTAAAAACCAATTTTACCCCACCAAATCCACCCCATCTTTCTTAACAAATACACTTCGCGAATAACTAAAAATGAGTCTCTGTGGAAAAAACGAATGAAATATACTTACTACTTGCTGTAAGACCATGTATGCTTGCATGTTCTGAGTGCTCTATCTCTTTTATTGCCTAATTATTTTAACACATTGAGCACGCAACATTTGGGAAGGAAGCTTCCCCGAGCTCTTGCTCTCAATCTTACTAATAGACACCGCCATTTGTGTCAGCTGCTTGTTCAAATTCTGCAGCTCTGCCTTATGGGAATTGAGCTCTTCACGAGCCTTCTTCTGAAACTGGCTGGTGCTAGTCACGATGGTCCTTACCATCTCTTCAAGCGAGCTGGAGGAGCTCGAGGCTTGAGCCTGGGTGGAAGAATTAGGCCTATCCTGGGACTGGCCTTGGAAACGAGTTTGTCCTTCCCTATTCCCATAGCTGAAATTAGGATGGTCGCGCCAACCGGGGTTGTAAGTGTTTGCATATGGGTCGTACTTCCTTGGGTTGGAAGCATACCCCCCGATCGCGTTGACCTCCGCATCCTCACGGTGTCCTCCAACGATTTTCTTTAACATGCTACCTATCTCGGCCACCTGGGCCCTCATTTTAGTCATCTCGTGGCTCTGAGCCACGCTGTGCACTTGGCCTTGTCCCCGAATACCGAATTGCTGCGAGTTGGTGGCCATATTTGCTATCAACTGTTTGGCCTCAACTGGGGTCTTGTCAATCAGTGCCCCTCCACTCGCTGCATCGATCATCTGCCGGTCATGGGGCGTCATCCCCTCATAGAAATACTGTATGAGCAGCTGATCGGCGATCTGATGATGTGGGAAGCTCGCGCACAGGCGCCCAAAGCGTTCCCAGTATTCGTGCAGGGACTCACCGACATCCTGGGTGATCCCATATATCCTCTTCCGCAGAGTGGTGGCTAAGGATGCGGGAAAGTATTTCTCTAAAAATACCCGCTTCATATCCTGCCACGTGGTGATGGATCCGGAGGGCAGATAATACAGCCAATCCTTGGCCTTATCCTTGAGCGTAAAGGGGAATGCCCTCATATTCAGTTGCTCCTCCGTGACTCCTGCGGGCTTCATCCCCGCGCAGACGCAATGGAACTCCATCAAATGTTTGTTCGCGTCCTCACCTGCATTTCCATGAAAAGAAGGTAACTGGTGAATTAAACCAGATTTCAACTCGAAGTTACCTGCTACCACGAGGTAGTTAATGCACAAGGGCTGCAGGTTCAGGTCTGGCGCTGCCAGCTGCTTAAGCGTCCGTGGCGCATCACCTTGCGCCATCTCGTCAAATAAGAAGGGATTGCCTTCTTCTCTTTCAAACTGTCCTTGCCCCTCCCGGGCCTCTCTCCGTAACCGCCGCTCCTCTCTGTCAATCTCAGGGATATACTGCAAACTACCCTCAGAGGAACGGGTCATACACAAACAAAAATCTAAACATACAACATACAAACAGAAAATTTTTTCAGTCCACCATCAAAGAATCAAATTCAAACTTCAATCATAAATTCAAACAATTGCCTATTCCCCGGCAATGGCGCCAATTTTGGTGCGCGGATTTTTGAATATCCGCTTAATCTCAAGCTGTCGAGGCTTGCCAAAATACGATTTATAAAGCCTATGACCAAGGCTTTGCAACCAGTGGTAACAGGGTCGATCCAAGGAATAGGAAGAATGAATTTACTAGTGAAATTGGGATTTAATTGATTAATTGGTAACGGGGGGTTTTATCATGCAAGAGAATTAATAACAAAGCTACGAAGGAAAGAAATAATATGAAGAGAGCGTGTGCACGGTTTGGGGAGTCTCGGGGTCAATTGTTAGACAACATTCAGCTTATCATTTAATTCTAACGACATGGAATAAAGTTTATTTAGCACGCGGACGACTACCAGAGAAGCCCCAAAGTAGTCGACTCCATGGATTTTAATTAGGCCACACAGTCCTAATTATACGTTATCTAAGCTCGCATTAAGATGATCAGTCCTAAAGTGAATTTAGATAGTTACTAGCTAACCGCGACGAACATTCGAGCGTGAATTCTAAATGCTAGTAGGTTGCCCGCAAACGCCGTATGCAACCAACATTTATCCTACCCGACCCGATACTTCGATTTAGTTCTATTTACCTGTGTTACTTAGTCGAGCAGTGAGAGGCACGGCATCGCTACTCTTTAACATACACAACATGCGAAACTACCCGAGTGTCAATCAACGTATTTTAGCATGCGCGTTGGATTAAGCAAGGTAAACAGATGCCAATAATCAGATTCCAATATGCAAAATTATACTCAGATTATCAAAGCCATAAATGTCTAACAAAATTCCCCTAAACAAATCCCAAACCGTCACCCTTACCTTAGCCGCTCATGGCGCGGTTCGTCAATCCCGCTCCACCAACGACCATGGAAGAGTTCATCTACCTATTACAATGGAGAGTGGAGCTCACAAGCATGCCAACAATGGTGGAGCTCCACGGAAAATAGAGAGAAAATGGGGAAGAAGGAGACAAAAATCGTCAAAATCCGTTGAGAGATGAAGAAGATGAAGATATAAAATTCTGCAGAAAAATCGTCTTTTAGCTACTGCCTTCGTCGTAGCGTCGAGACGCTAGGCCAGCGTCTCGACGCTGTGCCCTAAGTAATCCGCGCGCGCGCGATGGCGTCGCGACGCAAGGCCAGCGTCGCGACGCTGCCCCGATGAATTTTCTGCGCGCGCCTCCTCCGGAGCGTCTCGACGCCAAGCAGGGTCTCGACGCCAGGGCAGCGTCGAGCTAGCGTCTCGACGCTATCACTCGACGCTTGCTCTCGGGTTTTTCCAGCGTCTCGACGCTATAGCTCGACGCTGGCTCTCGGGTTTGGGGCTGATGCTTTGCCTCTCCAAGGCTGTTTTGGCCCGTTTCTTCACGGAACAAGTTCCCCTCTTCCCGATGCACTCCCGGGGCGCTAAAACTCTGCTTTAAGCACTCGAACATGCCCAACGGACGCACGAGCTCTTTGCCGCTTTTCTCCTACAAAAGAGATATATTTAATCAATTGAAAGCGGTCCTTAGCTATAATTAGGACGTATTTAATAGCTCCAAAATGGAGTTATCAGCTTCCTCGAATTGATTCTTTTTTTCTTCTTTGAAAGTTTATTGTTTCGTTTATCATCTCGAAGTATGCAATCTTCTTTCTGGACAGGTCTTTGTCGTCGTATTTTCTGACGAGCCACAATGGTCTAACCTTTATCCTCATTTCTGACGGCCTCAGGTTTTACCTGAGAAATTTGCTTTGGGGTTTCATGTCCGAACCGTACAATTATGGTTCGAAGGTCCCAAACTGGATCAGGCTTTCCTTTTGCTTATCAAATGAGGCTGGAAATAAATGAGCGCCAGAGTTCATTGTTACTGCAGCGTGGTTTGATTGAGCTATTTCATCTAAGTCTAGCTCAATTTTTCCTTCTTTAGCTAACCTTAGAATTAGCTCCTTTAGGACGAAACATTTTTTCACCGGATGACTGATAACTCGATGATACTTACAATAATTGGGATCATCGACTTTGTCCATTTCTTCCGGGCGCCTACACTCGGGAAACTCAATCAGTCTTGTTTCCAGTAGTTGCTCTAACATGTCAGGAATGTCAGAGTTTGGAAACGGGTAGACTTTTTCTTGTTTTTCTTTTAAAGTAAGGCGACGTTTCTCGCCTCCGTTATTTCTTCTTTCTGTCTTGTTTTCCTTTCCTTTTGAGGAAAACCTGAAAGGGTTCGTGCTGACGACCATGGATTCTTCCACGACACTCTTCGTAATTTTTTCAATGTCGTTTACTTCTTTATTTATTTTCTTTATATCTGGGATTAAGAGGTCCCTAGTCCCTCTGTTGGCGATACTCAACTCCATATCGTGGGCGCGAGTCGCTAACTCTTCAAATGTTTGGGGCTTTATCCCTTGTAGGATGTAATGAAGTCCCCAATGCATGCCGCTGATGCACATTTCGACAGCGGACACCTCGGTGAGTCGATCCTTGCAGTCGAGACTCAACGATCTCCAACGGTTGATGAAATCGATGACTGGCTCGCCCATCCTTTGGTTAGCGTGCGAGAGTTCGGACATACTAACTGTTCGCCTCGTACTGTAGAAGCGATTCAAGAAGTCTCTTTCGAACTGTTCCCAACTATCAATCGTCTCGGGTTCCAAGTCGGTGTACCAGTCAAAGGCGTTTCCTTTCAAAGTTAGGACGAATGCCTAACCAGCAAGTCTCCGCGAGTTCCAGCGTTCTCACACGTTTCGACGAAGTGGGCAATGTGTTGTTTAGGATTGCCCCTCCCATCGAACTGTTGAAACTTTGGCGGCTGGTACCCAATGGGCATTCTCAAGCTGTCGATCCTCTTGGTATACGGTTTAGTATACAAGAGGGAGCTTTGGGTGGGCCCACCGTACTGAGCTCTGATTGTGTTGGTAATCATGTCCTACAGCTGTTGGACAGATAAGGAAGCAACCGAAGTCGAGTGCTGCGGTTGGTTTTCTTGGATGACAATTTTTCCTTTGTCGTTTCCTCTTGCTGCCGAAGTTTGACTTGACTCTGCAGCCTCTCTACTTTGCATCTGATTTCTTAAGTTTGCAATCTCGAGGTCTCGTTCTTCAACTACTTTCATCAGAAAATTTAATTTCTTTTCCATTTCAGCCATTGCTTCATCGTTAGTGCGTGCGTCTGCCATCATTACAGACATTACGTTGGAATCAGACACCTTCTCTGACTAATCAGAGGAAGAAACATATTCATCGTACAAGGGATTTTCCTTGATGATTATCCCACCCTGCGCAGACTCCGTCAGTCGTTTGTAAATTTTGCTCATGATGACAGGATTGTGTTCGTCCGTCTGCGAGACTTCTTTGATGAAGCGGTTGCGGGTGACAGGTCCCTTGTAAGGGTTGTTGGAAATGAGAGACCTAGATGTTGTTTTCTTCGATGTCATTGTTAACTTTAGTTGAGAGAGGGAGAGATGAGAGGTAGAGTTGTCCCACTGGGGCGTGCCAATCTGTTCACACGAGATTTCGAACGAAGGATGGAAATTCGACACGTGTAAATGAAATTTGAATTTGTATTTAATTGTATGTATCAGTGCGTAGTGGATTACAATCTCTAATGTTTATCCTCTGATTCTTTCTCTCTCAAATGTAAATGTATCTCGAGGGCTTCGCAGCTTGTTCTCGACGTTGAATTTGGATCGAGGGCTTTGCAGCTTGTTCCCGATGTTGAATTTGGATCGAGGGCTTTGCAGCTTGTTCTCGATGTTGAATTTGAATCGAGGGCTTCGCAGCTTGTTCTCGATGTTGAATTTGGATCGAAGGCTTCGCAGCTTGTTCTCGATGTTGAATTTGGATCGAGGGCTTCGCAGCTTGTTCTCGATGTTGAATTTGGATCGAGGGCTTCGCAGCTTGTTGTCGATGTTGAATTTGGATCGAGGGCTTCGCAGCTTGTTCTCGATGTTGAAGGATTGTTCAGTCTTCCAAGGATTCAGGGAGTCTTTGTTGTTTGGGAATTCTCTCTGAGCTTTTAGGAGTAGAAATTTTCTGAACCTTGAAAATGAAGAAGGAACTCTCTATTTATAGAGTTCTCATGGGCCTGGTGGGCTTGGGCCTAGATCCAATGGGCTTGGGCTTGGATCCAATGGACTTTTGGATTCTGGGCCCAATGGATTTTTGGGCTTTGGGCCAAATTGCCATTTAAATAACTTTTTAGCCCGATTCGATTTCGAGCCCAATTGAGCTATGACCGAATTTGCTCGGTTAAGTTTATTCGATCCGCCGGCCAAGATGAAGACACGTGGCGACCGCTGATTGGCCTAAATTTCTCGGTCAACACATGGTTGAACGTCAATTTGAGACCATTGTTAAGATAGTGAGAACTGACAATGGGACAAAACTTAAATGCATGTTTGACTATTTTAGTACGAATGACATTATTTTTCAAACCTCGTGCGTTGGAACTCCACAAAAAAATGGGAGAGTAGAGCGTAAACATCAACACATACTTAATGTGGCTCGTGCTTTAATGTTTCAAGGAAATCTTCCTATTACTTTTTGGGGAGAATGTATATTGGGTGCAGTTTATTTGATAAATCGTACTTCGTCCAATCTATTGCAAAATAAAATACCATTTGCGATCTTATTTGGTACAACTCCTAATTTTGATTTGTTGCGAGCTTTTGGGTGCCTATGTTTTGCCCATAATCAACGAGCAAAAGGGAATAAATTTGCTCCACGTAGTCGAAAGTGTGTATTTGTTGGATACCCATATGGTAAGAAAGGGTGGAAGTTGTATGATCTTGAAACTGGAGAAATATTTGTCTCTCGTGATGTAACATTTCATGAGAATGAATTTCTATATGACGAGATTGGTACTCTTAAATCTTCTAGTGAGAATGTGGGGAACGTTAATCCTATTTTGGACGATCTGGAGAGTATCTTTGAGGAAGTACTGCCTTCTGAAAATGTTGGTCATATAGATGAAGTTGTAAGGTCTCCTGATGCTGTTGATAATATAAAAACACTAGAGGATGCGAGGTCTAACAGTGTGCTGGGTACACCTTTTAATCACACAGTCACGACCATTGTTCCACCTGAGGCAGTCTGTATATATGGTAGTGAGCTTTTGTACGTTCACAAATTTCAAGCTGTCGAGGCTTGCCAAAATAAAATTTATAATACCGAAACTACTAAGCTTTGCAGCTAGTGGTAACGGGTGTCGAACCACAAGGAACCTAAATCAATCTCTCTTAACTAATTTCTATTTGTCTTTTAAACTAAAACTAAAAATAAAATAAAGGGGGAGTTAATTAAAACTAAACTAAGTAAAATTAAGCTAACGGAAAAATAAATGGCGGAAAGTAAAGAGCGGAAAAATAAATGTAACATGTGCTCCTAATTCGAGGGATAGGGATTTTCTTGATGCGCTTAGATCATAGGGATTCTAATCATGCTTAGCAATTTAATCTCATGCACGCGAAATGTTTGCTCGTTTCCGAAGCAAACATCCCAATGAATTAATTAGAGGCTCTAATTAAACATGCTCATTAATTAATCTAAGTTGATCAAGCCTAAATTGATTAAAGAACAGTAACGGGTAGCATCGCGACGAATTAACCCGGAGACTAAATCGATTTTTCCTCTTTACCCAAAATCCAACATGAAGGTTAATTAATTTCTACCCCCAACTGTCACTTGGGATCAAACTAAATACCCATATTTAGATTCGTGTTACCTAGCGATTGAGGCAATTATACGTCCTAATCTCTAACGGTAAAGCATTCATAAGGACTCAGGCGTCACTCCTAATCAGTTACACAAGCTATTGAGATGAAGTTTAAGGAAGAAGATGCAAGAAATCTAACAATTACAAGCTGGAAAATTCATACAAACCCTCCCTAAGCATCAAGATTACCCCTAAATCTCAAATTAGAGCAGTTACCTTAGTTGCCCGTTGTGAAAATCAAGAGAAATCAACAATAAATCAACTCCAATGTATTAGAATAGGTAAGAAATAGGTTTTGACTCAAGAAACAAGCTCTACAAAAGATGGGGGCGGAAGAAATTGGGAGAGAATGACCTAAAATCAGCAAAAACAGACTTAAATACCCATTTCTGCGTCAGACTAGCGCCTAGGCGCCATAAGTCAGCGCCTAGGCGCCGCGGGAGCGCGCGCACAGAATCGGGACAGCGCCTAGGCGTTGAGCTCTCTGGAAAATTTACAAAATCGGGCATTTTTATTGACTTTTAATGACGGGCATTTACAGTCACGGATAGGGCCCGAGGGCGGACTTTCAATGACGGGCTGTGGTCTGGGCCACGCGCGCGTCTGGGCCTGGGCATGTGGTGTTGACCGTTGACTGTAGACCGTTGACTGGTGTTGTTGACTTTTACAAAATGAAGGAAAATCTTGAATCCACCAAGATTTGAACCTAAGCACCCCCATTGTCTTGTTAAGACCTGCACCTTTAAGCCATTAATCAGTTTTAAGTTATAATTAGATTATTTAATTAATGTAGTATAATCACTCAAAACCGTTAATTAATAAAATGCTCTAAAATATTCATTTAAGCTCTTAATTATCGCAAATGCCCGATTTACCCCTTAACAATTTAAATTATACAAAATATATCAATTAAGCCCAAATAATTATTCTAATTTACAAGACTTAGGAGCTAAATATTAGCAGTTTTAGAGTGCTATCAATATACGTGGTTGGTTTGTGATAGCTCTAAAATAGAGCTATTATTATGTCCTCAATATTCGCTAGAACCATGTTTAATATTGATTAAAATGCTTTTTTGTAGGTAAACTCATGGTAGAGAGCTCGAGGAGTCCGAGGACGTATTTTGGGGCTAAAAGAGTCGTTTTAGAGCTTCTTGGACGCATCGGGAATGAGAGAGCTTAAAGTTTGAAGAAATGGCAAAAGTTTCCATGCAAAGGAAATTTTTGGCCTCCAAACTCGAGAGCTAGCGTTGAGCAACAGCGTCGAGATGTTGGCTCAACGCTGTCCTAGCGTCTCGACGCTACTTCGTCAAATTTTCAAGACAAACCCGAGAGCAAGCGTCGAGCGGACGCTCCGAACGCGCGTGCGCTGTAAATTTTAGGGCGTAGCGTCGAGACGCTGCCCTAGCGTCTCGACGCTCTGACGACTATTGTTGCGTGCTCAATGTTTAAAATAAAGATGCAATGGTAGAGCACTCAGAACATGCAAGCATACATGGTCCTGTAGCAAGTAATAAGTATTTTTTCATTCGATTTCCCACAGAGATTTATTCTTAGTTACTAACGAAGTGAGATGTTAAGTGAGAATGGGTGGTTTAAATGGGGTAGATTTGAGTTTAAAGTGCCTAACTATTAAGGAACGTGCGAGATATGAAAGCACAAACAAGTGCAAGTAAATAGGTAAACTCGAATGTAGAAGGAAAAGAATTGCGGAAACAGCAATTTTCTAGCAATGTTACTAACAACGTTTTAAGTGTAAAGTGTGGAAACAAGGGCTACTAACGACTTCTCTATAGGCTTTTTCATACGATTTTCAAGCAGTAGATCAACTCATCATGCATCAAACTAACTCATTCTCATGTATCTTTCGATTTCATGCATTAGATCCTTTAGTTTACTCATGTCCAAGTAAGGCCTTAAGCATCTATTTATAACAACAAGTTAATGGTTTGTACTAGGAAAACGCCTATTCCTAGGTCGTTTTCTGGCTACCATGAAAGGCTAGCATGAATGTACGACTCTGAACTCTTACTCCTTCCAGAGGTTAGGAGTTCTTTAGACAAAATGGATGGCCAATCGAAATTGCCCGTGGGATGAAACACACATACATTCAATGCACTTGAACCTATCCTACATGCTTGATTCGCGTATTTCTTCCTATAGACTTGTCATTAGTGTACCCTTATGTGGATTAGTTACTCATGGATGAAAATGGAATGGAAAGAATGGATGGTGAAGACATGCTCAACAGAATGTAAATGACAGAATAGAAGAAGAAGAACAATAAGACAAGTGCGAAGTACTCAAATTAACTCTGTGATTCACCAAGGTTCAAACTAACAAGCAACAACTTTAAAGTGACAAAAACTAAACAGAAGTAAACGAAATGATGTAGAGTAGCAAACATAAACGAATTACAGCAGACAACAACGAAAAGAGAAACAAAAAGCAAAGGAAAGCAGAAGAAAGCTGTAAACGCAAGCGTGTGAACTCCTCGTCGCAACGCCTCGGATGAAAGACGAAGGTAAGCTTGATCGTGGATGAATCTAATCAGAAGAGAAGAAAGATCCTCTCTTCTTCCTCTCATACTATCGATTCCACCAGCTGAACCTCTCGTACCAACAACCGAAAGACAGAACAAATGAGAGAATGCGTTGAAATGGGAGACTACGCCGTTCGAGTGTGTTTCTGTCCTTCCCCCTTGACCTCCTTTTATAGTAGTTTGCAGGTACGATTAGTCCAAGGAGAACCATCCATTCTTAACAACAACACTCCACGTGGCAGCAGGAGAAAAAACGAGCAGCTGAAAGTTCGTAACAAAATAGAAATCGGTTAGACAACTTAACAAATTTCACTTAAACATTGCTGAGACAGCAATGTTTTCGCAATGTTTCAGCAATGTGCAAATTTCAAGTCTTTAGCTTTGTTTTTGGTTCTTTTCCTTTCCTTTTACACATAAGTCCTAATTTAGCTTCATTCTACTAATTCTCATATATAAGCACAAGTTTAAGCTAAATTCTACCAAAAACGCTTAAGAGTGTTCATCTTTCTATAGCAAATAAGTCCTAAAATAATCACTTTTGGAGACGTAACAACTATAAAGGCCATAAGTCCGATTTTTGGCCCATCTTCTCCACGGATTTCTGCCTCGAGATTGCGGCCTCTCCACCATTTTTGGCTCTTTTTCTTCCTTCTCTTGTATGCAACTAAGCTTTTCCATGGAGTGTTGGATTTATTCATCCTCCATGGAAGGCTAAGCAAGGTCAGTGCTTAATTTTGAAATTGGGATTGTAAAACTATGGATTGAAGGGGAGATTTTCCCTCTTGTGTATGTATGACTTTTATGAACTTCTTGCATCTCTTTCCTTTGTTTGTCTTCAAATTTAGCATGTATGGCTTAATTATGAATGACTCCTTAATTCCTATGCATGTTACAACGCTAAAGATTAGGACGTATAATTGCCTATATCGCCAAGTAGCAAGGGCTTAAGCATGGCTAGGTAATTCAAGCCAAAGTGACAGTTTGGGGAATGAATTAGTTAACGTTTTCATGTTAGGCTTTGGGCGAGAGAGAAATCGGGTTAGTCTTGGGATTAATTCCTCGCAATGTTCCCGTTACTGGCCTTTGGTCAATTTAAGATTAGCTACCTTGAATTGATTGTTGGCCAAGTATAATTGGAATTGCACTTTTCTAATTATGTCTTTGGGTCGTTTGAGTTAGAAATTAACCAATCGAGTTGTGTGCTTAAGCATATTAGCTAATAATTTGTTATCGATGAACTGAACGTCCATAGCGATCAATCCCATTACTCAAAATTAATCATGCTCGTTTAATTTGTAACTTCGCCGCTTAATTTTCCGTTAGCTAATTTTTGCATGTTTAGAGCTCTCTTTTCACAAACCAAATTCCCCTCTTTTTATCATTAGCAACTTAAATTTAATCAAATCTGAATTTAACATCATTTCCTGTGGATCGAACCCATTACCATTAAGTTAAAATCGCTCGGTGGATTCGGGTATATAAATATATTTTGGCAAGCCTCGACAGCTTGAAATTTAGGTGAACTATTCCAAAAAGTTCTCTTACCAAAATTGGCGCCGTTGCCGGGGAATTTGAATTAATTTGGATTGATTGAGTTTAATTTGTTTGTTTTAAATTTTCCCTTAACTTTTGTTTGTACAGTTTAATTCTTCTTGTATTATTTTACCCGTTTTGTTTTAGTTCTTGAGCGCAGTTATTCCTTGACAATCTAAGAGAAGCGCATAAATGGAGGTCGTGGGTAATTGTGAGCAACAAAGAACCTTGAGGCAACTTGCAGCATCTGAGCTAGGTCGGAACTCATCGAGTATATTGTATCCCGTAGCTACAGGTAAATTTGAACTTAAAGCTAGTCTGATTAACTTACTACCTTCTTTTTGTGGTAACACAGATGAAGATCCCATCAGACACCTCAAGGCATTTCAGATGGTGTGTTCGTCAGTAAGGACCGACGACGTCACTGAAGATCAACTCAATTTTAGGGCCTTTCCTTTCACCTTAAAGAAGAAGGCGAGAGATTGGATGTATTACCTACCGACTAGGTCCATCACTACTTGGAACGAGCTACATGGAGCATTTTTAGCAAAGTATTTTCCTCCTCCCAATGTCGCCGTCCTCAGAAGAATGATAAACAGAATCGAGCAAGGAGAGGGAGAGATCGTTCTCGAGTGTTGGGAGAGGTTTGGTCGGTTGTGTGAGGATTGTCTCAATCACCAAATAGCTGACCAACAACTCATTCAGAATTTCTACGAAGGTCTGTTACCGCAAAACCGACAGTTAGTTGACGTCGCCAGTGGAGGATGTCTAAGGATAAAACCCCCGCCGAAGCTAGAGTTTTGATTTCCAACTTGGCTAGAAGCTTAGAGCGAAGTGGATATGGACACAAGGAGCAAGCTCGCCTGGTGAAGGATGTGGACGAATTAAAGCTCGACTTTTTGAGGTAAGTAATGTTGTTCTTACTTTAACAGATAATTTATAGCCCCGTCCTTCTGTTTCAGGTAGATCCTTGGAAGAAATACTTGAATCACAACATAGGGAAACTCGAGAGAAACTTCAAACTCTGAGCGAAGCAGTGATTCAGGTTAGTAACAGGTTGACAGTGATGGAAAATAAGAAGGCAGAAAGTGCTAGTGCCATCACTCTGAGAAGTGGAAAAGAGCTTCCCACGAGTACCCAGCCAGTGGAACTCGATCCAGGTCACGTCGAGCCAGTGGTGGAAGAGCCCGAACCAAGATAGAAAGGGGTAAATTTCGATCCTACATGTACTTGAGTTGATGTGCCTAAGGCTTTTTTTCCTAGCAGGTTAGCAAGACTACCTAAGGAGAACTATGAGGAAGAGTTTCTAGACACATTCATGAAGGTAGAGATCAATATCCCTCTGTTGGATGCCATCAAGAAAATTCCTAGATACGCTAAGTTTCTGAAAGAGTTATGCACCAACAAGAGGAAGACAAATGAGAAAGAACGCGTCGTGGTAAGTATCTGCTTTGATCACAAAGAACTTACCAGAAAAATGCGACGATCCATGTATGTTTTCTCTCCCTTGCACGATTGAAGGCATGAAAATTAGAAGAGCCATGCTATATTTAGGAGCTTCTATTAGTGTTATGCCTCATTCCATTTATCAGGATCTGAATTTGAAAGAAATACAGGAAACAGGTGTAGTTATACAACTTGATGATAGATGTTTCGTGCATCCTTTAGGAGTAGTGGAAGATGTATTAGTTAAAGTTGATGGATTAATTTTTCCTGTGGATTTTTATATTCTAAAAATGGATCGAAATTCTGCTTCTTCGTCTGCTTCAATCTTATTAGGTAGACCTTTTATGAAAACTGCTAAGACTAAGATAAATGTTGATAAGGGCACTCTATCTGTTGAGTATCATGGACAAGTTGTTGAGGTTAATGTGTCTAATGAAATGGAGTATGATGAGAATGTTCACTCTCTTTGTCAAGTAGATACAATTGAATCTTTAGTTCAGGATGAATGCATGACTATTAAGGATGGGGATGACCCATTGTTTTTAACTGAGCTTTTTGATGAATCTGAGTTGCATGAACCATCCATGACTGAATATTGTGATTCAACTGTCTCTGCTTTGGCAATTGTTCAAAATCATGTTAAGATGCTCCCTTCTACTTTGCAGGCACCTAAATTGGAGTTGAAACACTTGCCTGATCATCTGAAATACGCGTATTTGGGGGATGATGAGACGTTGCCGTTATAATAGCGAAGAACCTTATACCGGATCAGGAAGGGAAGTTAATGGCAGTTCTTAAGGAGCACAAGCTGGCAATTGGATGGACATTAGCATATTTACATGGGTTAAGTTCAGCTACGTGCATGCACAGAATCCTGCTCGAGGATGGAGCGAAACCTTCACGAGAGCCCCAAAGGAGGCTCAACCCAGCAATGAAGGAGGTAGTAGTGTCTGAGATTCTCAAACTCCACGAAGCAAGTATTATCTATCCTATCTCAGATAGTAAGTGGGTTAGTCCAATACATGTCGTTCCTAAGAAAACTGGCATAACTGTGGTTAGGAATGAGAAAAATGAATTAGTGCCCAAAAGAATTCAAAATGGATTGAGAATGTGCATAGACTTTAGGAAGCTGAATGAGGTCACTAGGAAGGACCATTTTCCCATTCCTTTTATCGATCAGATGGTGGAGCGTTTAGTTGGGAAGCCATTCTTTTGTTTTCTCGATGGTTTCTCTGGCTTCTACCAAATCCCCATAGTCAAAGAGGATCAAGAGAAAACACAGTTCACGTGCCCTTTTGGCACATTTGCATTTAAAAGGATGCCTTTCGGGCTTTGTAACGCACCCGGTACATTTCAGCGATGCATGATGAGTGTTTTTTCTGAGTTTGTAGAAAAATGCATTGAAGTGTTCATGGATGATTTTACAGTATATGGCAATTCCTTCGATGACTGTTTGACTAATTTACCGCATGTTCTGAAACGGTGTATTGAAATGAACCTTGTTCTGAATTTTGAGAAATGTCATTTTATGGCTAGTCAAGGAATCGTTTTAGGTCATGTGGTTTCTGCTAAGGGTAAAGAGGTAGATAAGGCTAAAATATATGTTATCTCTAATCTGCCTTACCCAACGAATGTTAGGGAGATTCGATCTTTTCTTGGCCATGCAGGGTTTTATCGCAGGTTTATCAAGGACTTCTCCAAGGTTGCCATGCCAATGACGTACCTCCTTCAGAAGGGTGTCAGGTTCGAATTTGGAGAGACTGTAGAAAAGCCTTCGATCTGCTGAAGGATAGCTTGACGAGCGCACCCATCATACACCCACCCCAGTGGGACTTGCCTTTCGAGATAATGTGCGACGCCAACAACTATGCCTTGGGAGCAGTGCTTGGTTAGAGGATCGAGAACAAGAGTCGTGTCATTTATTATGCCTCCAGGACGCTCAATCCAGCGCAGTACAATTATACGACAACAAAAAAAGAACTTCTTTCTATTGTATTTGCGCTAGATAAGTTTCGTCCTTACATTATTGGTTCTCAAGTAACTGTTTTCTCTGACCATGCAGTTGTTCGGTACCTGATGACCAAGAAAGATTCGAAACCGAGGCTGCGTCGATGGATTTTTCTCCTTTAGGACTTCAACGTGAAAATCAAGGATAGAAGAGGAGCAGAGAACCTGGTAGCCGATCATCTGAGCCGACTGGTCAGAAAGGAAGACCTCCTGCCTCTTAATGAAGATTTCCTCGATGAGACACTGTTACGTCTCCAAAAGTGACCTTTTTAGGACTTGTTTTCCATAGAAAGATGTACACTCTTAGGTGTTTTTGATAGGATTTAGCTTGAACCTATGCTTATATATGAGAATTAGAAGAGGGAAGCTAAATTAGGACTTGTATACAAAAGGAGAGAAAAGGAATAGAAAACGAAGATAAAAGAATGAAAAATGTGCATTGCGGCAGCATTGCGGAAACATTGCTAAAACAACAATGTTTTAAGTGAAATCCGTAAGTTGGCTGATCTTTTTCTGTTATGTTCCGTTATTTCAGGGATTCGTTCTTTCTCCTCCATCCATTTTGAAGTACGACGTTGAGGATGGATGGTTCTCCTTGGCCCAAACGCACCTGCAGATTACTATAAAAGGGGGTCAAAGTAGAGGGTTTGATCATCATCCAAAAGCGTAGAAGTCTCTTCGCAGCTCCATTCTTTCTTCTGTTTTTCTCTTCCGTCTGTTGGGTTGGAAAGCTTAGCTGTTGGAGTCGACAATCTGATAGGAAGGAGAGAAGATTCATCTTCTCTCCTGATTGGATTCATCCAAGCAAGGCTACCCTTTTTCTCCCTTCAGCCGAGGCGTTTGCGACGAGGCGTTCAAGCTCACTTACTGCTTTCTGTCGTTTACTTTTCATTTCCAGCATTGTTTTGTTGTTATTTCTTTTCCAATCGTTAGTCCATTTCATTTCGTTGCTTTCTGTCTTTATGTTATTCACTTTAAGTTTCCCTTTGTTCATTCAAACAATCAATTAATCGAAAGCACAATTCATTATTCCACAGTTTCTTGTCTTTGCTGTTTACTGCTTTGCCTTGCTGTTTTAAGTTTATTCTTCTTCTGAGCATGCCTATTTTCTCTAATAATTCTGTTCTCTCTATATCCATGAGTAACTAAGTCACATAGGGGCATGCTAATGACAATACTATAGGCTAGAAAACGTGAACCAAGCATGTAGGATAGCTCTCGAATGCATTGATTGTATGTAAGCTTCATCCCACGGGCAATTTCGATTGGCCATCCATTTTGTCCAAAGAACTCCTAACCTCTGGAAGGAGTAAGAGTTCAGAGTCATACACTCATACTAGCCTTTCAAGGTAATCAGAAAACGACCTAGGAATAGGCGTTTTCCTAGTACAAATAATAACTTACTGCTTTAACAAGATGCTTAAGACCTTACTTGGACATGAGTAAACTAAAGGATCTAATGCATGAAATCGGAAGATACATGAGAATGAGTTAGTTTGATGCATAGTGAGTTGATCCAATGCTTGAGAATCGTGTGAAAATGCCTATAGAGGAGTCGTTAGTAGCCCTTGTTTCTCCATTTTACACACTTTCGTTGTTAGTAACATTGCGGTAGAATTGCTGTTCTCGCAATTCTGCTAAGTTAAAAATTCTGCTTGGCTACTTTTCTCTTCGTTTATTAATTTCTTCTCTTTACATTTGCGTTTGCCATTGACTTGCACTTGTTTATGTTGCTATCTTTTATATATTCAGTAGTAAATAGGAATTTTAAAACCAAATCTACCCCTTCAAATCCACCCATTCTTGCTTAACAATACACTTCTCGAGTAGCGAATAATAAATCTCTGTGGGAAAACGAATGAAAAAATACTTACTACTTGCTACAAGATCATGTATGCTTGCATGTTCTGAGTGCTCTCTCTATCTTATTACTATTTATTTCACACATTGAGCACGTAACAAGTTTTTGGCGCCGCTGCCGGGGATTTAGTTTAGTGAAAACGAAGTTTGTTAAGTTTGAAACACCAAGTTTATTATCTATTAGAGCTGATCTATTTTCATTTCCTTTGCAGGTACCATTGGGTTAGTTTATGAATGAGCCTTCAAGTAGTGATCTAGAGTTCAATCCTGAGCCTGAGAGATTATTTAGAGCCAGAAATAGAGCCAAGAAACGTCTCTTTGACCAACCCCCTATACCTCCAATAATTGCGGGAACCGCAATTCCTCCGCAATTCTATCAAGAAGAAATGGATAGATTAGTTCCAAATCCGGTACCTGTCACTCGCAATCCCATCGAAATAGCGAATGATAAGGATATTGCCATTCTCTCATACCTAGTACCTATGCCTGGGGAACTGAACCCCAGCATAATCCGCCCTGAAATTACTGCCAACTCATTCGAGTTAAAGCCAGTGATGTTCCAAATGTTGTCCACTGTGGGACAATTCTTTGGAGTGGAAAATGAGGATCCCCACAACCATCTTAGAAACTTCCTAGGAGTTAGTGATACCTTTATCATCCCTGGAGTTTCCCAAGAAGCCTTGAGGCTCTACCTCTTCCCTTACTCTTTGAGGGACAAAGCAAAGACGTGGTTAAACTCATTACCCTCTGGATCAGTCCTCAATTGGACAGACTTGGCGGAGAAATTCCTAGTTAAATATTTCCCACCTGATAGGAATTCTACCTTTCGTGATGACATAATTAAGTTCAAACAAGCTGAAAATGAGTCCCTTCACGAAGCTTGGACAAGGTTCAAGGACCTTCTTCTTAAATGTCCACACCATGGCATTCCATGGTGTATCCAAAGAGAGGTCTTTTTCAAAGGATGCAACCCCAGCACCAGACAAGTGTTAAACTCATCTGCTGGAGGTTCCATGCTGTCCAAAAGTTATAATGAAGCCTATGAGATCTTGGAGAAGATCTCAGCATCTCACTGTAGGTGGTCAGATGATCCAGTTGAGCCAACTAGAGCTCAAGACAAGGACGCACTCAATGCCATGAGTAGCCAAATAAGCGCCCTGACCAACCTAGTCAAGCAAATGGCTCAAGCCAATCTCCAAACTAGTGTCAACACCGCCACAACCATGTCAATGGGCACCCAACCAAGTCAAGGTGAGACACTTATCTGTGGATTCTGTGGGGGAAGGGCACCTGTATGAATGCTGCCCTGGGAATCCAGCCTAGGAACAACCCCTATTCCAACACTTACAATCCTGGTTGGAGGAACCACCCAAACCTTTCATGGGGTGGCCAACAGAATGCTAACCAAGCTCCTAACCAGCCAAGACCGAGTGGAACACCTGGTTTCACTCCTCAACATAACCAATCCATGTATCAAAAACCATACAACCAACCAGTAGGGTCATCTGTAGAAAATCTACTCAAGGAATACGTAGCCAAGAATGATGCCACCCTGCAAAGTCAACAAGCTACCCTCAGGAGCCTAGAGAACCAAATAGGGCAACTAGCCAATGAACTCAAAAGTAGGCCCCAAGGTAGACTTCCTGCTGACACAGAGGTGCCAAGGAGAGATGGTAAGGAACAAGTTCAAGCAATTGAACTCAGAAGTGGGAGACCATTGGTGAGCAACATTAAAGAAGCCCCAAAGAGAGTAGAGAACAATGAGTCTAGTGCTCCACTTGAGTCTCTGCCAAACCAAGGTCAACCCTCAACAAGCACATCAGGAGCAAGGCTAGAGCCAATCATAGAAGAGATAGAAGAAATTCCAAGGCCTCCACCTATTCTGAGGCGACCTGAAGTGCCTGCATATGTGCCACCACCTCCATTCCCTCGAAGGCTAAAGAAAAAACAAGAACAGGAAGTGCACTTTAATAAATTTCTAGAAATTCTTAAGCAAGTGCATGTTAATATTCCTTTTGTAGAAGTTTTACAGTCAATGCCTTCTTATGTTAAGTTTTTAAAGGATATAATTACTAACAAGAAAATAATTGGTGAGTTTGAAACAGTAAATCTCACTGAGGAGTGCAGTGCCATACTCCAGAACAAGCTACCCAAGAAGGAGAAGGATCCCGGTTCCTTCACCTTACCAGTAGAGCTAGGAGGCAAGCACGTGGGCAGAGCTCTTTGTGACCTGGGAGCCAGCATAAACCTCATGCCCCTATCACTATTCCGCCAGCTAGGAATAGGAAAAGCACATCCTACCACTGGAACCTCCAGCAGATGAATTTAAGACTTGTCTAGTGCTGGGGTTGCATCCTTTGAAAAAGACCTCTATTTGGATACACCATGGGATGCCATGGTGTGGACATTTAAGAAGTAGATCTTTAAACCTTGTCCAAGCTTCGTGAAGAGACTCAGTGTCAGCTTGTTTGAACTTGATTATGTCATCACGAAAGGTAGAATTCCTATCAGGTGGGAAGTATTTGACTAGGAATTTTTCTACTAAGTCTGTCCAATTGCGGACAGATCCAGAGGGTAATGAGTTCAACCATGTTTTGGCTTTGTCCCTCAAAGAGTAAGGGAAAAGGTATAGCCTCAAGGCTTCTTGGGAAACTCCAGGGATGATGAAGGTATCACTGACTCCTAAGAAGTTTCTAAGATGGTTGTGGGGATCCTCATTTTCCACTCCAAAGAATTGTCCCACAGTGGACAACATTTGGAACATCACTGGCTTTAACTCGAATGAGTTGGCAGTGATTTCAGGACGGATTATGCTGGGGTTCAGCTCCCCAGGCATAGGTACTAGGTAAGAAAGTATGGCGCTATCCTTATCATTCGCTATTTCGATGGGATTGCGAGTGACAGGCACCGGATTTGGAACTATTCCATCCATTTCTTCTTGAGACAATTGCGGAGGAATTGCGGTCCCCGCAATTATTGGAGGTCTAGAGGGTTGGTTAAAGAGACGTTTCTTGGCTCTATTTCTGGCCCTAAGTAATCTCTCAGGCTCAGGATTGAACTCTAGATCACTACTTGAAGGCTCACTCATAAACTAGCCCAATAGTACCTGCAAAAGAAATGAAACAGATCAGCTTCAATAGGCAATAAACTTGGTGTTTCAAACTTAACAAACCTCGTTTTCACTTAAATAAATCCCCGGCAGCGGCGCCAAAAACTTGTTGCGTGCTCAATGTGTTAAAATAAATAAGCAATAAGATAGAGAGAGCACTCAGAACATGCAAGCATACATGATCCTATAGCAAGTAGTAAGTATTTTTTCATTCGTTTTCCCACAGAGATTTATTATAAGCTACTCGTGAAGTGTAAAGTTAAGAAAGAAAGGGTGGATTTGATGGGGTAGAATTGGTTTTAAATTGTCTATTTCCTACTGAATACGAAGAGGGTAGTAACATAAACAAGTGCAAGTCAAAGTTAAACTCAAATGAAAAGAGACGAAATTTATAAACGAAGATAAAAACAGCTAGACAGAATTGTAACTTTAGCAGAATTGCGGAAACAGCAATTCTACCGCAATTTTCCTAACAGCGAAAGTGTGTAAAATGGAGAAACAAGGGCTACTAACGACTCCTTTATAGGCATTTTCTCACGATTCTCAAGCATTGGATCAACTCTCTATGCATCAAACTCACTCAATCTCATGTATCGTCCGATTCCATCCATTAGATTCTTTAGTTTACTCATGTCCAAGTAAGGTCTTAAGCATCTTGTTAAAGCAGAAAGTTATGGTTTGTACTAGGGAAACGCCTATTCCTAGGTCATTTTCTGGCTACCTTGAAAGGCTAGCATGAGTGTATGACTCTGAACTCTCACTCCTTCCAGAGGTTAGGAGTTCTTTGGACAAAATGGATGGCCACTCGAAATTGCCCGTGGGATGAAGCTTACATACAATCAATGCTTCGAGAGCTATCCTACATGCTTGATTCACGTTTTTTAGCCTATAGTACTGTCATTAGCATGCCCCTAAGTGACTTAGTTACTCATGGATATGGGGTAAACAGAAATAAGAGATGAAGGAAACATGCTTAGAAGAGAAATATACTTAAAACAGTAAGGAAAAACCGTAGCAGCAAAAGATGGAAAACTTGTGAAATAATAACTATGCTTTGATTACTTGATTGTTTGAATGGACAAGAAGAGGAACTTAAAGTGCATAACAGAAAGACAGAACACAACGAAATGGACTGATCTAGTTACAAGAAAGGAAACAACAACAAACTAAAGCTGGAAAATGGAAATAAAGACAGAAAGCATAAAAAACGAGCGTGAACGCCTAGTTGCAGATGCCTCGGCTGAAGGGGATGAAAGAATAGCTTTGCTTGGATGAATCCAATCGGGAGAGAAGATGCCTATCAGATTGTCGATTCCAACAGCTGAGACTCTCACACCAACTGACAGAGAAGAACGACAGGAGAAAAGATGGAGCTGCGAGAAGACTTCTACGCTTTCGGATGATGATTGAACCCTCGACTTGGACCCCCTTTTATAGTAATTTGCAGGAGCGTTTGGGCCAAGGAGAACCATCAATCTTCAACGTCGTACTTCAAAATGGATGGAGGAGAAAGAACGAATCCCTGAAATAACGGAAATTAACAGAAAAAGATCAGTCAACTTACGGTTTTCACTTGAAACATTGCGGTTTCAGCAATGTTTCCGCAATGCTGTCGCAATGTAGTTTTTTCATTCTTTTACTTCGGTTTTCAATCATTTTCTTTCCTTTTGCACACAAGTCCTAATTTAGCTACCTTCTTTTAATTCTCACAAATAAGCATAGGTTTAAGCTAAATCCTATCAAAAACACCTAAGAGTGTGCATCTTTCTAAGCTAAATAAGTCCTAAATAAGTCACTTTTGGAGACATAACACACCCCCAAACTTAAGGTTTTGCTTGTCCTCAAGCAAACTAAGGACTTACTTGGGCTGCTGTTTCATCTTCTTTAACCACTTACTGACTCCCCTATATCCCTATCTGTAGCAGTGCTGTCCTGTGACACACTTCTAAGCTCAAACTATCCTCTTATCTAGCTTCTTCTGACTTCGCATGCCTAATATTCCTACTGTTTCATTAACTTCCTACAACTGATCTACTTGCTTTTGTCATATCATGCCACTATCCCTAAGGTTTCAAATTCTACCTAGCTTTACCCCAGACTCAGTACATGCTTCTAGTTTTTACTTTCGAGCCACCTAGGATTCCTTAGAGTCATGCCAGTCTTAGTATTAACAGTGACAGTAGTACTTTAAGAGAACAATCTAAACCCTGGCATCACTACATTGGACATACATTCATCTCCCTAAACAACCCTACAAGCTACAACTTTGTGCTCAGCTACTTGAGGATCAGAGTTCTTTTTAAATAGGACATCTAAGCCACAAAGTTACAACTCCTAGGTATACATTCTTCTTCCCTACTTTTTCCTTTTTTCTTTCTTAGGTGGAGCCTTTCCTTTGGTTGCCTTTTGATGCAATGCCACTTGTGGGTCACACACTTGTCACTGATTACTCAGCAACCTAAGAAAGACACCTAACTTTATTCTGTTTTTCATTTTTTTTTTAGTTCATCATTTTTGTAAAGGAGAAGAAGAATGCTTATGCTTTAAGGGAGAGAGGAATGTTCCTAGGCCTAGGGTGGCATCCCCCAAACTTAAACTACTCATTGTCCCCAATGAGTGTCTGAGGTGGCACACCCCCAAACTTGTCCTAGAAGCATCTAGTCTAAGGTAAAACAAAGAGAATCTAAAAGCCCTAGGCATAGACAGAACATTCTAAAAGTAAATATCACAGCAGCGGAAATTTGAAAAAAAACAGACAGGTAAGGCCTTAAAGCTATGCATGCTGAGCTTTTTAGAGGTTAATTTAAACTAGCAAAGGGTGTCCTATGACACTCATCCAGCATGCTTTAAGATAAGCTATATAAGGTAGTCATGATAGCAGCAAAAGATGGAATTTAAACAGATCACAGCCTAGCTAAACAGACAGTCAAAAACATGCATTCAGTAATAAAAATTGCGGGTTCCGCAATTATTTCGCAATAAAAACTGGGCAGATATATCAGTGAGTAAGGCCCCTACGCATGCTTTTTCCAGTCATACAAGCTCTCTAAAAATGAAACTAAACTATTCTACCTAATCAGCTATCATCGAACTAGACTAAACAATTTAAAAACTTAAAACTAAGCAACTAAAACAGATCAAAATATTAACTAAACACAACACTATTCACACGGTGCAAAAAAAAACAGTTTGATATATATATATATATTTTTTTTTTATTGTAAGGGGACAACAATACTCCCTTGAGTGCAATTCAAACCAGCACTCAGATGTCTTCATCCTCGTCATCAGTCCCTCGTGGTCGTGGAGGCACCCATGGAGACAGTAGGTTTGTGGGAAAGTCAGGGAAGATGCATCCTAGTTGGTCAGCAACTTCCTTGTCCCTCGCCTGTGCGTACGTGGCCCATTGAGCCATCCTCTTCTGTAAATCCAGCAGGCATGCCATGGATAATGACTGAGCAGCAGCCAATCTATCCAGCTCGAACTCCATGTTCCCCTTCCTTTTCAGCCTCAAGCCTGCAGGCAGCTCCAAGTGGCCTGTGTAAGCCATCTGTTGTTCCATCCGCTCAATGGGGACTCCTGCACGCAAGCATAGTTTAGTAATAGTATTAGGGAAGAACAATGGACCCTTACCCTTCTTGGCGCAGTCAGTAATGGCGGCCGACATGACTTCACCCACGTTGATCGTGAGACCTCGCATGATTGCATAGACCAGCAGCGATCTGCTCTGGTTGATGGTGGTCTCATGAGTCACTGGGGACAGTTTCCTTCTCACGAAAGAAAACCATACAGCCGCCTTAGCTGTGAGGTTGGCACTCATGAGAGTGTGCCTCCCATTGCGTGACACGGTCCAGGATGCTTCAGGCTGGCCAATGGTCCGAATGGCCTCTTCCAGGATGGCTTCAGTAGGCTCATCAACAATCCTCGCATAGTCAGTATGTTTTTGGCCCTTGAGGCCATAGGCTTCGTTGATGGCTTTTGCTGAGAAGTCCACTTCTACTCCCCTGACCACAGACAACCCCTCCTCAGAATTCCTCAGGTTGGCGTAGAAGTCATACACCATGCTTGTGTAAGCTGGATTGGGTGGTCTGCACAACTCCTCCCAGCCGTGATTCATAACTCCTGCGCGCAAGAATTGCGGCAGGTCAGCAGGTCTGTTGTTACGTCTCCAAAAGTGACCTTTTTAGGACTTAATTATCTTAGAAAGATGTTCACTCTTAGGTGTTTTTGATAGCATTTAGCCTAAACCTATGCTTAAATATGAGATTTAGAAGAAGGTAGCTAAGTTAGGACTTATGTACAATAGGAAAGAAAAGGGTTGAAAACCGAAGGAAAAGAATGAAAAACAAGCATTGCGACAGCATTGCGGAAACATTGCTGAAACCGCAATGTTTCAAGTGAAAACCGTAAGTTGACTGATCTTTTTCTGTTAATTTTCGTTATTTCAGGGATTCGTTCTTTCTCCTCCATCCATTCTGAAGTACGACGTTGAAGATTGATGGTTCTCCTTGGCCCAAATGCACCTGCAGATTGCTATAAAAGGGGGTCAAAGTCGAGGGTTCAATCATCATCCGAAAGCGTAGAAGTCTTCTCGCAGCTCCATCTTTCTTCGTGTTTTCCTTTGCCGTCTGTTGGTGTGAGAGTCTCAGCTGTTGGAATCGACAATCTGATAGGAAGGAGAGAAGATTCATCTTCTCTCCCGATTGGATTCATCCAAGCAAAGCTATTCTTTCATCCCCTTCAGCCGAGGCGGTTGCGACGAGGCTTTCAAGCATCATTTACTGCTTTTTGTCTTTCAATTCTAAATTTCAGTTCTGTTTAGTTGCTGTTTCTCTTCTAATAGCTAGATCATTTCATTTCGTTGCTGTCTGTCTTTACATTATTTACTTTAAGCTTCCCTTTTTGTTCATTCAAACAATCAAGTAATCAAAGCACAATTCTCCATTTCACAGTTTCTTCGCTTTGCTGTTACTATTTTTCCCTTACTGTTTGTCTTCATTTCTCTTCTAAGCATGTCCATTTTATCTCTTCTTTCTGTTTTCCCTATATCCATGAGTAACTAAGTCACATAGGGGCATGCTAACGACAACACTATAGGCTAAAAACGTGAACCAAGCATGTAGGATAGCTCTCGAAGCATTGATTGTATGTAAGCTTCAACCCACGGGCAATTTCGATTGGCCATCCATTTTGTCCAAAGAACTCCTAACCTCTGGAAGGAGTAAGAGTTCAGAGTCATACTATCATGCTAGCCTTTCAAGGTAGCCAGGAAACGGCCTAGGAATAGGCGTTTCCCTAATACAAACCATATTCTTCTGCCTTAACAAGATGCTTAAGACCTTACTTGGACATGAGTAAACTAAAGAATCTAATGCATGAAATCGGAAGATACATGAGAATGAGATAGTTTGATGCATAGTGAGTTGATCCAGTGCTTGAGATTCGTATGAAGAAGCCTATAGGATAGTCGTTAGTAGCCCTTAATTCATCATTTTACACACTTTCGTTGTTAATTAAATTGCGGTAGAATTGCTGTTTCCGCAATTCTGCTAAAGTTACAATTCTGTCTAGCCATTTTTGTCTTCATTTATTAGTCTCGTCTCTTTTCGTTTGAGTTTAGCTTTAACTTGCACTTGTTTATGTTGCTACCCTCTACGTATTCAGTAGGAAATAGACAATTTAAAACCAATTCTACACCATCAAATCCACCCTTTCTTTCTTAACTTTACACTTCACGAGTAGCTTAAAATAAATCTCTGTGGGAAAACGAATGAAAAAATACTTACTACTTGCTATAAGATCATGTATGCTTGCATGTTCTGAGTGCTCTTTCTATCTTATTGCTTAATTATTTCAACACATTGAGCACGCAACAAGTTTTTGGCGCCGCTGCCGGGGATTTATTTAAGTGAAAACGAAGTTTGTTAAGTTTGAAACACCAAGTTTATTGCCTATTGAAGCTGATCTGTTTCATTTCTTTTGCAGGTACTATTGGGTTAGTTTATGAGTGAGCCTTCAAGTAGTGATCTAGAGTTCAATCCTGAGCCTGAGAGATTACTTAGGGCCAGAAATAGAGCCAAGAAACGTCTCTTTAAACAACTCCCTGTACCTCAAGTAATTGCGGGAACCGCAAGTCCTCCGCAATTGTCTCAAGAAGAAATGGATGGAATAGTTCCAAACCCGGTGCCTGTCACTCGCAATCCCATCGAAATAGCGAATGACAAGGATAGCGCCATACTCTCGTACCTAGTACCTATGCCTGGGGAGCTGAACCCCAGCATAATCCGTCCTGAAATCACTGCCAACTCATTCGAGTTAAAGCCAGTGATGTTCCAAATGTTGTCCACTGTGGGACAATTCTTTGGAGTGGAAAATGAGGACCCCCACAACCATCTTAGAAACTTCTTAGGAGTTAGTGATACATTCATCATCCCTGGAGTTTCCCAAGAAGCCTTGAGGCTATACCTTTTCCCTTACTCTTTGAGGGACAAAGCCAAAACATGGTTGAACTCATTACCCTCTGGATCTGTCCTTAATTGGACAGACTTAGCAGAAAAATTCCTAGTCAAATACTTCCCACCTGATAGGAATTCTACCTTTCGTGATGACATAATCAAGTTCAAACAAGCTGACACTGAGTCTCTTCACGAAGCTTGGACAAGGTTTAAAGATCTTCTTCTTAAATGTCCACACCATGGCATCCCATGGTGTATCCAAATAGAGGTCTTTTTCAAAGGATGCAACCCCAGCACTAGACAAGTCTTGAATTCATCTGCTGGTGGTTCCATGTTGTCCAAGAGTTACAACGAGGCCTATGAGATCTTGGAGAAGATCTCAGCATCTCACTGTAGGTGGTCAGATGATCCAGTTGAGCCAACTACAGCTCAAGACAAGGATGCTCTAAGTGCAATGAGCAGCCAAATAAATGCCCTGACCAACCTAGTTAAGCAAATGGCTCAAGCCAATCTCCAAACAAGTGTCAACACCGCCACAGCCATGTCAATGGGCACCCAACCAAGTCAAGGTGAGACACTTATCTGTGGATTCTGTGGGGAAGGGCACCTGTATGAATACTGTCCTGGGAATCCAGCCTCAGTCTGCTACATTGGAAGCCAGCAGCAGCCTAGGAACAACCCCTACTCTAATACTTACAATCCTGGTTGGAGGAACCACCCAAACCTGTCATGGGGTGGCCAACAAAATGCTAACCAAGCTCCTAACCAACCAAGACCGAGTGGAACACCTGGTTTCGCTCCCCAACATAACCAGTCAATGTATCAAAAACCATACAACCAACCTGTAGGATCTTCTGTAGAAAACTTACTTAAGGAATACATAGCCAAGAATGATGCCACTCTATAGAGCCAGCAAGCTACTCTTAGGAGCCTAGAGAACCAAATAGGGCAACTAGCCAATGAAATCAAAAGTAGGCCCCAAGGTAGACTCCCTGCTGACACTGAAGTGCCAAGGAGAGATGGTAAAGAGCAAGTTCAAGCAATTGAACTTCGAAGTGGTAGACCATTGGTGAGCAACACAAAGGACACACCAAAGAGAGTAGAGAACACTGAGTCTAGTGCTCCACTGGAGTCTCTGCCAAACCAAGGTCCACCATCTACAAGCACATCAGGAGCCAGGCTGGAGCCGATTATTGAGGAGATAGAAGAAATTCCAAGGTCTCCACCTATCCTAAGGCGACCTGACGTGCCTGCATATGTGCCACCACCTCCATATCCTCGAAGGCTTAAGAAGAAGCAGGAACAGGAAGTGCACTTTAATAAATTCTTAGAAATTCTTAAGCAAGTGCATGTCAACATTCCTTTTGTAGAAGTTTTACAGTCTATGCCTTCCTATGTAAAGTTTTTGAAAGATATTATTACTAACAAAAAAATAATTGGTGAGTTTGAAACAGTAAACCTCACTGAGGAGTGCAGTGCCATACTCCAGAACAAGCTACCCAAGAAGGAGAAGGATCCTGGTTCTTTCACCTTACCTGTAGAACTAGGAGGCAAGCACGTGGGCAGAGCGCTTTGTGACCTGGGCGCCAGCATAAACCTCATGCCCTTATCACTATTCCGCCAGTTGGGAATAGGAGAAGCACGCCCAACCACTGTCACTTTACAACTAGCAGACAGATCCATCGCATACCCTGAAGGTAAGATTGAGGATATTCTAGTGAAAGTTGACAAATTTATTTTCCTTGCAGATTTCATTATCCTGGATTATGAAGCAGACAAGGAGGTCCCCATCCTATTAGGCAGACCGTTTCTTGCCACAGGTAGGGCCCTGATCGACGTCCAAAAAGGTGAGCTCACTATGAGGGTTCATGATGAAGAGGTGAAATTTAGTGTGTATAAAGCTTTAAGGTACCCCTCTGACCTTGAATCTTGTGCTAGCATGGACGTTGTAGATTCTTTAATGGAAGAACAATTGGAGCATGTATTATTAACCAAGCATGCTAATGAATATGTAGGATTAGAATTAACTGACTTAAACATAGCTGAGATAATGGACATATCTGTAAATAACCCTCAGCATGTTTGTATGAATATTGACTTGACTGAAAAATCTTTGAATCCATTAAAACCATCCATTGAGCATCCACCTGTATTAGAGTTGAAACCTCTCCCCACTCACCTCAAGTATGCATATCTAGGAAATAATGAAACTTTGCCTGTGATTATTTCTTCTAAATTAAGTGAAAAGCATGAGGTTGAACTGATTTTACTACTTAAGCAACATAGGAAGGCTATTGCATGGACTATTGCTGATATTAGAGGCATTAGCCCTTCTTATTGCATGCATAAGATTATACTAGAGGAAGAGCATACACCTAGAGTAGATCACCAACGTAGGCTGAATCCCTCTATGAAAGAGGTAGTTAAGAAAGAAATAATTAAATGGTTAGATGCTGGTGTGATCTTCCCCATAGCTAGTAGTCAGTGGGTGAGCCCTATACAATGTGTACCTAAGAAGGGGGGGATGACTGTGGTAGTCAATGAGAACAATGAACTGATTCCAACTAGGACTGTCACAGGATGGAAAGTATGTATGGATTATAGGAAACTAAATAAAGAAACTAAAAAAGACCACTTCCCTCTACCATTCATTGACCAAATGTTAGACAGAATAGCTGGTCGAGCCTATTACTGCTTCCTAGACGGTTATTCAGGGTATAATCAGATCACTATAGATCCCAAAGACCAAGAAAAGACTACCTTCACTTGCCCTTTTGGAACTTTTGCCTTTCGCAGAATGCCTTTTGGCTTATGCAATGCACCGGCAACTTTCCAAAGGTGCATGTTGGCAATCTTTTCTGATTTAGATGAGTCCATGATAGAAATATTCATGGATGATTTCTCAGTCTTTGGGGACTCATTTACAAACTGTCTAGAGAATTTAGGACAAGTCTTGGCTAGGTGTGAGGAGACCAACCTAGTCCTAAATTGGGAAAAGTGCCACTTCATGGTGGATGAAGGGATTGTCTTAGGTCATAGAGTGTCAAGGGCAGGTGTAGAAGTTGACAGAGCAAAAATTGAAGTAATAGAGAAATTGGTAGAACCCCAAAATATCAAGGCCATTAGAAGTTTCTTAGGGCATGCTGGTTTCTATAGAAGGTTCATTAAGGACTTTTCTAAGATCTCCAAGCCTCTATGTGAGCTTCTAGAGCTAAACAAACCATTCATTTTCTCTCAAGAGTGTGTCCTAGCTTGGAAAACCCTTAAGAAAGCACTAGTCACAGCACCTATTATAGTAGGACCAAATTGGGACCTCCCATTTGAGATGTTATGTGACGCTAGTGACTATGCTGTAGGGGTTATGTTAGGACAGAAGATTGAGAAGTTAACACACCCTGTCTATTATGCTAGTAAGACACTTAATGAGGCACAATGCAACTACACAACCACTGAGAAGGAGATGCTAGCTGTAGTGTTTGCTTGTGAGAAATTTAGGAACTATATTGTAGGCACCCGAACAATAGTGTACACTGACCATTCTGCTTTAAAGTACCTCATGAGGAAGGCTGATGCTAAGCCTAGGTTGATTAGGTGGGTACTGCTGCTGCAAGAGTTTGATCTAGACATTAGAGACAAGAAAGGAAGTGAAAATGTGGTTGCGGATCATCTTTCTAGATTGCAGCATAATTGCGAAAAAATTGCGGAACCCGCAATTTCTGATGCTTTTATTGATGAACATGTCTTTGTATTGACTCATCGTGATAACGATGAGGAACCGTGGTTTGCTGACATTGCTAACTTCCTTGCATCACAGGTACTACCAGCTTTGAAGGGAGGACAAGAGAAGAATAGGTTCCTTCATGAAGCAAGGAAATTCATATGGGATGACCCCACACTTTACAAAACATGTGCTGACGGCTTGCTAAGGAAGTGTGTTTCAGCTGCTGAGGCGAAGTCTGTGCTGCAGCACTGCCACACAGCTCCTTATGGTGGACACTTTGGTGGCCAAAGAACAGCTGCAAAGGTATTTCAGAGTGGCTATTATTGGCCAACGATCTTCAAGGATGCCCACAACTATGCCCACAGCTGTGATGAATGCCAAAGAACAGGTAACCTCAGTCGCAAGGATGAGATGCCTCTCACCTACATCTTAGAGTTGGAGCTCTTTGATGTGTGGGGCATTGACTTCATGGGACCATTTCCTCCATCATCAGGTAACCTTTACATACTAGTGGCAGTAGACTATGTATCCAAGTGGGTAGAAGCTATAGCATGTCCCAATAATGATGCAAAAACAGTCATAAAATTCTTGCAAAGGCACATTTTTACTAGGTTTGGAATACCTCGTGCTATCATTAGTGATGAAGGGACACATTTCATTAATAAGGCTATGGAGAGAGTGTTGGCTAAGTATAACATTAGACATAGAGTAGCCACTCCTTATCACCCACACTCGAATGGTCAGGCTGAAATTTCAAATAGGGAGATTAAGAACATCCTAGAAAAAGTGGTCAAACCTAATAGAAAGGACTGGTCATTTAAACTCGAGGATGCACTTTGGGCGTATAGAACTGCATATAAGACACCCCTAGGCATGTCTCCTTACAGACTTGTGTATGGTAAAGCTTGTCATCTTCCATTTGAGTTAGAAATTAAGGCATTTTGGGCACTAAAAGAGTTGAATTATTGCGTGACCGATGCGGGAACGTTGCGGTCTCTGCAATTACATGAGCTTGATGAGCTTAGACATATGTCTTATGAAAATGCTAAAATGTATATGGAAAAGACCAAGATTTGGCACGATAGTAGACTCAGGTTCAAGGACTTTAAGAAAGGCCAACTTGTTTTATTATTTAACTCACGATTGAGGTTATTTCCAGGCAAACTAAAGTCCAGATGGTCAGGTCCTTTCATGATTACTAATGTGTTTGTTCATGGTGCAATAGAGATAAAGAACTTGCAGCAAGGCCAGCCATTTATGGTCAATGGGGCGAGGTTGAAGCATTACTATGAGGAAGGAGATGTGAAGACTCTCTCGGCCTTCCTCTTGACTGAAGCATGAAATTAAGAACGAGAGAGGACGAGTGATTGCTGTGCTCGTCAACATGAGGCTCATGCCTTAGTTTATTTTTTTCGATTTTCCGGTTATCGTTTGTGTATAAGTTTGTATGATTTTAATTGCGAATTTGATGTTGATTTTATGTCTTTTTGTAGGGAATCAATAGAGGGAATCAAGGAGATTAAATCCAGCTTTAAAAATCAAGAAGATATTGGGCCAAATCAAAGATACGGTTGAGCAAAGATTGACATTTAAATGAAAAAAATCTCCAACGGTCACTAGAATTGCGCTGGATTTGCAGGATCCGCAAAAATATAGCCGTTGGGATTTTTCCGTTTTCTTTATATCCGTTGAGACGCGCGTTGATCTATACGATTTCCCAAGTATCTGAACTCCAAGAAAGCCGCGATTCTCTTCATCTGTGATTCTTCTCTCCAAACCTCCACGATTCAAAAATGGTACTCACGAGGGCTGAAAGATCTGCGGCCAAGAAGAAGGCTGACGAAGCTGAAACGGCTGCGAGAGATGCACTGCTTGCCTTGGCTGAGGCTGATGCTGCGCGCACCGAACGCCTTCCCAAACTTCCGATTCGCAAGAAGAAGTGGAAGGTCGTCACAGAGATACCTGCTGGACCCTCTGAACCAGCAGGCACACCCAAGAAGCGCAGATGGAGTTTAGCGGTGGCCGCAGAACCAAGCAAAGAAAAGACTCCCTCTGTGGAGAGTCAAGAAACTGATCGTATGTCCCACGATTCGGCCAAGAAGAGTTCTTCGCCATCTGCACCACCAGCGCACAGCTCTTCACCATCACCACCAGCGCAGAGCCCTGAACTGCCTTCATCACCGCAGAGTTCTGAGCATACTCCGCCAGAAGAGAGCCCTGAGGCATCACCCACTTCCCCACAACATGACCCTGAATTCCCGTATGGTGAATATCAAGAGTCGACGCAGGGCAGTGGGGAAGGTGAGGAAGAGGAGGTTTTCTCTCCTATGAGGGAAGCTAGCCCGGAGAGTCTTGCACAGAAGGATGACTCAATGGAGGAGACACTGGGGGCGTGCCTCCAGCAGATCACCATCAAGGCAAAGCTCAAGAAGAAGAAGAAGGCCACGATTCTCAAGGCCAAGCGGTCCAAGAAGCTGAAAAAGAAGAAGGCCAAGAGGGCGCCTTCATCAGAGAAGGAAAGCACTGAGCCATCGCTCAAGAAACTCAAGGTTGAGGCTGCGGAGTCAGCCAAACCAACAGACAAAGGGAAAGCCAAGCTTTACCCTGAAGATGAGCCTCACTCAGTGAGGTATGTGTCCTCTGACGCTGAGTCCAGAGGCATTGAGCTGAGGAAGAGGGAGTTGCTGCACGAGAAAGGCTTCCTCGACAGACCTGCTGACCTGCCGCAGTTCTTGCGCGCAGGAATTACAAACCACGGATGGGAGGAGTTTTGCAGACCACCCAATCCAGCTTACACAAGCATGGTGTATGATTTCTACGCCAATGTGCTTAGCCTTGAGGATGGCCTGTCTGTGGTCAGAGGGGTAGAAGTGGAATTCTCAGCAAAGGCCATCAACGAAGCCTATGGTCTCAAGGGCCAAAAACATACAGATTATGCAAGGATTGTTGATGAACCTACTGATGCTGTCTTGGAGGAGGCTATTCGGACCATTGGCCAGCCTGAGGCATCCTGGACCGTGTCACGCAATGGGAGGCACACTCTCATGAGTGCCAACCTCACAGCTAAGGCGGCTGTTTGGTTTTCTTTCGTGAGAAGGAAACTGTCCCCAGTGACTCATGAGACCACCATCAACCAGAGCAGATCGCTGCTGGTATATGCGATAATGAGAGGTCTCACGATCAACGTGGGAGAAGTCATTGCTGCTGCCATTACTGAGTGCGCCAAGAAGGGTAAGGGCCCATTGTTTTTCCCTAATACTATAACTAAATTATGTTTGCGCGCAGGGGTTCCCATTGAGCGAATGGAGCATCAAATGGCTTACACAGGCCACTTGGAGCTGCCTACAGGCTTAAGGCTGAAGAGGAAGGGGAACATGGAATTCGAGTTGGATAGATTGGCTGCTGATCAGTCGCTGTCCATGGCTTGCCTGATGGATATGCAGAAGAGGATGGCTCAATGGGCCACTTACGCGCAAGCACGGGACAAGGAAGTTGCTGACCAACTTGGGTGCATCTTCCCTGACTTCCCCACGAATCTCCTGAATCCATGGGTGCCTCCACGACCACGACGACCTGATGAGGATGAAGACATCTGAGTGCTGGTTTGAATTGCACTCAAGGGAGTATTGCTGTTCCCTTAGAATAATAAAAAAATCTGCTTTCTGATAGACCATGTGAATTATGCTGTTTTTAGTAAAATTTTGATCTGCTTTAGTTGCTTAGTTTTACGTTTTTAAATTGCCTAGTATAGCCTGCCGCTAGCTGATTAGGTAGGATAGTTTAGGTTTATTTTTGTCGAGCTTGAATGACTGGATAAAGCATGCTTAGGGGCCTTAGTGACTGATGTATCTGCCCTGGCTTGATTGCGAAATAATTGCGGTACCCGCAATATTTATTACTGAATGCATGTTTTGGACTGTCTGTTTAGCTAGGCTGTGATCTGTTTAAATTCTATCTTTTGCTGCTGTCATGCCTACCTTATATAGCTTATCTAAATGCATGCTGGATGAGTGTCATAGGACACCCTTTGATAGTTTAAATTAACCTCTAAAAAGCTCAGCATGCATAGCTGTAAGTCCTTGCCTGTCTGTTTTTTTCAATTTTCTGCTGCTGTGATATTTTCTTTTAGAATGTTCTGCCTATGCCTAGGACTTTTAAATTCTCTTTGTTTTACCTTAGACTAGATGCTTCTAGGATAGTTTGGGGGTGTGCCACCTCAGACACTCATTGAGGACAATGAGTAGTTTTAGTTTGGGGGAGGCCACCCTAGGCCTAGGAACATTCCTCTCTCCCTTAAGACATAAGCATTCTTCTTCTCCTTGACAAAAATAATGAACTGAAAAAAAAATGAAAAATAGAATAAAGAGGGGAGTCTCTCTTAGGTTGCTGAGTAATCAGTGCCAAGTGTGTAACCCACAAGTGGCATTGCATCAAAAGGCAACCAAAGGAAAGGCTCCACCTGAGAAAGAAAAAAAAGGAAAAAGTAGGGAAGAAGAATGTATACCTAGGAGTTGCAACTTTGTGGCTTAGATGTCCTGTTTAAAAAGAACTCTGATCCTCAATTAGCTAAGAGCAAAGTTGTAGCTTGTAGGGTTGTTTAGGGAGATGAGTGTATATCCAATGTAGTGATGCCAGGGTTTAGGTTGTTCTCTAAAAGTACTACTGTCACCATTTATACTAAGACTGGCATGACTCTAAGGAATCCTAGGTAGCTCATAAGTATAAACTAGAAGCATGTACTGAGTCTGGGGTAAAGCTCGGTAGAATTTGAAACCTTAGGGATAGTGGCATTATATGACAAAAGCAGGTAGATCAGTTGTAGGGAGTTAATAAAAACAGTAGGAGTATTAGGCATGCGAAATCAGAAGAAGCTAGATGAGAGGGTAGTTTTAAGCTTAGAAGTGTGTCACAGGACAGCACTGCTATGGATAAGATTATAGGGGAGTTAGTAAGTGGTTAAAGAAGAAGAAACAGCAGCCTAGGAAAGTCCTTAGATTGCTCGAGGACAAGCAAAACCTTAAGTTTGGGGGTGTGTTACGTCTCCAAAAGTGACCTTTTTAGGACTTAATTATCTTAGAAAGATGTTCACTCTTAGGTGTTTTTGATAGCATTTAGCCTAAACCTATCCTTAAATATGAGATTTAGAAGAAGGTAGCTAAGTTAGGACTTATGTACAATAGGAAAGAAAAGGGTTGAAAACCGAAGGAAAAGAATGAAAAACAAGCATTGCGACAGCATTGCGGAAACATTGCTGAAACCGCAATGTTTCAAGTGAAAACCGTAAGTTGACTGATCTTTTTCTGTTAATTTCCGTTATTTCAGGGATTCGTTCTTTCTCCTCCATCCATTCTGAAGTACGACGTTGAAGATTGATGGTTCTCCTTGGCCCAAATGCACCTGCAGATTGCTATAAAAGGGGGTCAAAGTCGAGGGTTCAATCATCATCCGAAAGCGTAGAAGTCTTCTCGCAGCTCCATCTTTCTTCGTGTTTTCCTTTGCCGTCTGTTGGTGTGAGAGTCTCAGCTGTTGGAATCGACAATCTGATAGGAAGGAGAGAAGATTCATCTTCTCTCCCGATTGGATTCATCCAAGCAAAGCTATTCTTTCATCCCCTTCAGCCGAGGCGGTTGCGACGAGGCTTTCAAGCATCATTTACTGCTTTCTGTCTTTCAATTCTAAATTTCAGTTCTGTTTAGTTGCTGTTTCTCTTCTAATAGCTAGATCATTTCATTTCGTTGCTGTCTGTCTTTACATTATTTACTTTAAGCTTCCCTTTTTGTTCATTCAAACAATCAAGTAATCAAAGCACAATTCTCCATTTCACAGTTTCTTCGCTTTGCTGTTACTATTTTTCCCTTACTGTTTGTCTTCATTTCTCTTCTAAGCATGTCCATTTTATCTCTTCTTTCTGTTTTCCCTATATCCATGAGTAACTAAGTCACATAGGGGCATGCTAACGACAACACTATAGGCTAAAAACGTGAACCAAGCATGTAGGATAGCTCTCGAAGCATTGATTGTATGTAAGCTTCAACCCACGGGCAATTTCGATTGGCCATCCATTTTGTCCAAAGAACTCCTAACCTCTGGAAGGAGTAAGAGTTCAGAGTCATACTATCATGCTAGCCTTTCAAGGTAGCCAGGAAACGGCCTAGGAATAGGCGTTTCCCTAGTACAAACCATATTCTTCTGCCTTAACAAGATGCTTAAGACCTTACTTGGACATGAGTAAACTAAAGAATCTAATGCATGAAATCGGAAGATACATGAGAATGAGATAGTTTGATGCATAGTGAGTTGATCCAGTGCTTGAGATTCGTATGAAGAAGCCTATAGGATAGTCGCTAGTAGCCCTTAATTCATCATTTTACACACTTTCGTTGTTAATTAAATTGCGGTAGAATTGCTGTTTCCGCAATTCTGCTAAAGTTACAATTCTGTCTAGCCATTTTTGTCTTCATTTATTAGTCTCGTCTCTTTTCGTTTGAGTTTAGCTTTAACTTGCACTTGTTTATGTTGCTACCCTCTACGTATTCAGTAGGAAATAGACAATTTAAAACCAATTCTACACCATCAAATCCACCCTTTCTTTCTTAACTTTACACTTCACGAGTAGCTTAAAATAAATCTCTGTGGGAAAACGAATGAAAAAATACTTACTACTTGCTATAAGATCATGTATGCTTGCATGTTCTGAGTGCTCTTTCTATCTTATTGCTTAATTATTTCAACACATTGAGCACGCAACATCTGTCGAGGAAGCCCTTCTCGTACAACATCTCTCGTTTCCTCAGCTCCATGCCTCTAGACTCAGCGTCAGAAGACACGTACCTCACTGACTGAGGCTCATCTTCAGGGTAAAGCTTGGCCTTCCCTTTGTCTTTTGGTTTGGCTGACTCAGCAGCCTCAATCTTGAGCTTCTTGAGCGATGGCTCAGCACTCTTCTCCTCTGATGCAAACGCCCTCTTGGCTTTCTTTTTCTTTGATTTCTTGGACCGTTTGACCTTGACAATCTTGGCAGCCTTCTTCTTCTTCAGCCTTGCCTTGGTTGTGATCGCATGGAGGCAAGCCCCCAGTGTTTCTTCCATAGAATCATCCTTCTGCGCAGGACTCTCAGGGCTGGCTTCCCTCAACGGAGAGAAGACCTCTTCTTCCTCAGCCCCCCCACTGCCCTGCGTTGATTCTTGGTACTCCCCATATGGGAATTCAGGGTCAGGCCGTGGAGAAGTGGGCGACGGGGTGGTGCTTTGTGCTGCTGTAGGGGTCTGCGCAGAACTCTGCGGTGATGAAGGCAGCTCAGGGCTCTGCGCTGGCGGCGATAAGGAGAGCTCAGGGCTTTGAACTGGTGGAGATGGTGAAGGGCTGCGCTCGGCTGTCTCGTGGGATGGCTGGCCTCGTTCTTGACTCCCCACAGAGGGAGTCTTTTTCTTGATTTCTTCTTCGGCCACAGCCATACTCCATTTGCGCTTCTTGGGTGTGCCTGCTGGTTCAGAGGGTCCAGCAGGTATCTCCGTAACTACCTTCCACTTCTTCTTGCGGACAGGTAGTTTGGGCAGGCGTTCAGTTCGCGCGGCATCAGCGTTTGCAAGGGCAAGAAGTGCTTCCCTCGCAGCCGTTTCAGCTTTATCAGCCCTTTTCTTGGACGCAGATCGCTCGGCCCTTGTTAGCACCATTGTTGAATTGTGGAGATTTGGAGAGAGGAATCACAGATGAAGAGAAAAGCAGCTTTCTTGGAGTTCAGATAATGGGGGAATCGTGCGGATCAACGCGCCTTCTAACGGATATAAAGAAACCCAAAAAATCCCAACGGCTATATTTTTGCGGATTCTGCAAATCCAGCGCAATTCTAGTGACCGTTGGAGATATTCTGCATTTAAATGTCAATCTTTGCTCAACCGTATCTTTGATTTGGCCCAATATCTTTTTGATCTTTTTGGCTAGATTTAATCTCCTTGATTCCCTCTATTGATTCCCTACAAAAAGAAATAAAATCAACATCAAATTCGTAATTAAAATCATACAAACATATACACAAACGATAACCGGCATGAGCCTCATATTGACGAGCACAACAATCACTCGTCCTCTCTCGTTCTTGATTTCACGCTTCAGTCAAGAGGAAGGCCGAGAGAGTTTTCACATCCCCTTCCTCATAGTAGTGCTTCAATCTTGCACCATTAACCATGAATGGTTGTCCTTGCTGCAGGTTCTTTATCTCGATGGCACCATGAACAAACACATTAGTAATTACAAAAGGACCTGACCATCTAGACTTAAGTTTGCCTGGAAATAATTTCAATCGTGAGTTAAACAATAAGACAAGTTGGCCTTTCTTGTTGTCCTTAATCCTAAGTCTACTGTCGTGCCAAATCTTGGTCTTTTCCTTATACATTTTGGCATTTTCATAAGACATATGCCTAAGCTCATCAAGCTCATGTAATTGCAAAGACCGCAACGTTCCCGCATCGGTCACGCAATAATTCAACTCTTTTAGTGCCCAAAATGCCTTAATTTCTAACTCAAATGGAAGATGACAAGCTTTACCATACACAAGTCTGTAAGGAGACATACCTAGGGGTGTCTTATCCGCAGTTCTATACGCCCAAAGTGCATCCTCAAGTTTAAACGCCCAATCCTTTCTGTTGGGTTTGACCACTTTTTCTAGGATGTTCTTAATCTCCCTATTTGAAATTTCAGCCTGTCCATTCGAGTGTGGGTGATAGGGAGTGGCTACTCTATGTCTAATGTTATACTTAGCCAACACTCTCTCAATAGCCTTATTAATGAAATGTGTCCGTTCATCGCTAATGATAGCACGTGGTGTTCCAAACCTAGTAAAAATGTGCCTATGCAAGAATTTTATGACTGTTTTGGCATCATTATTGGGACATGCTATGGCCTCTACCCACTTGGATACATAGTCTACTGCCACTAATATGTAAAGGTTACCTGATGATGGGGGAAATGGTCCCATGAAGTCAATGCCCCACACATCAAAGAGTTCCAACTCGAAGATGTAGGTGAGAGGCATCTCATCCTTTCGACTGAGGTTACCTGTTCTTTGGCATTCATCACAGCTGTGGGCATAGTTGTGTGCATCCTTGAAGATCGTTGGCCAATAGTAGCCACTCTGAAATACCTTCGCAGCTGTTCTTTGGCCACCAAAGTGTCCACCATAAGGAGCTGTGTGGCAGTGCTGCAGCACAGACTTCGCCTCAGCAGCTGAAACATACTTCCTTAGCAAGCTGTCAGCACATGTCTTGTAAAGTGTGGGGTCATCCCATATGAATTTCCTTGCTTCATGAAGGAACCTCTTCCTCTCTTGGCTTCCCTTGAAAGTTGGTAGTACCTGTGATGCAAGGAAGTTAGCAATGTCAGCAAACCAAGGTTCCTCATCGTTATCACGATGAGTCAATACAAAGACATGTTCATCAATAAAAGCATCAGAAATTGCGGGTTCCGCAATTTTTTCGCAATTATGCTGCAATCTAGAAAGATGATCCGCAACCACATTTTCACTTCCTTTCTTATCTCTAATGTCTAGATCAAACTCTTGCAGCAGCAGTACCCACCTAATCAACCTAGGCTTAGCATCAGCTTTCCTCATAAGGTACTTTAAAGCAGAATGGTCAGTGTACACGATTGTCCTAGTGCCTACAATATAGTTCCTAAATTTCTCACAAGCAAACACTACAGCTAGCATTTCTTTCTCAGTGGTTGTGTAGTTGCATTGTGCCTCATTAAGTGTCTTACTAGCATAATAGACAGGGTGGGTTAACTTGTCAATCTTCTGTCCTAACATAACCCCTACAGTATAGTCACTAGCATCACATAACATCTCAAATGGGAGATCCCAATTTGGCCCTACTATAATAGGTGCTGTGACTAGTGCTTTCTTAAGGGTTTTCCAAGCTAGGACACACTCTTTAGAGAAAATGAATGGTTTGTTTAGCTCTAGAAGCTCACATAGAGGCTTGGAGATCTTAGAAAAGTCCTTAATGAACCTTCTATAGAAACCAGCATGCCCTAAGAAACTTCTAATGGCTTTGACATTTTGGGGTTCTACCAATTTCTCTATTATTTCAATTTTTGCCCTGTCAACTTCTACACCTGCCCTCGACACTCTATGACCTAAGACAATCCCTTCATCCACCATGAAATGGCACTTTTCCCAATTTAGGACTAGGTTGGTCTCCTCACACCTAGCCAGGACTTGTCCTAGGTTCTCTAGACAGTTTGTAAATGAATCCCCAAAGACTGAGAAATCATCCATGAATATCTCTATCATGGACTCATCCAAATCAGAGAAAATTGCCAACATGCACCTTTGGAAAGTTGTCGGTGCATTGCATAAGCCAAAAGGCATTCTGCGAAAGGCAAAAGTTCCAAAAGGGCAAGTGAAGGTAGTCTTCTCTTGGTCCTTAGGGTCTATAGTAATCTGGTTATATCCCGAATAACCGTCTAAGAAGCAGTAGTAGGCTCTACCAGCTATTCTATCTAGCATCTGGTCAATGAATGGTAGAGGGAAATGGTCTTTTTTGGTTTCTTTATTTAGTTTCCTATAATCCATGCAAACTCTCCACCCTGTGATAGTCCTTGTTGGAATCAGTTCATTGTTCTCATTGACTACCACAGTCATCCCCCCCTTCTTAGGTACACATTGTATACGGCTCACCCACTGACTACTAGCTATGGGGAAGATCACACCAGCATCTAACCATTTTATTATTTCTTTCTTAACTACCTCTTTCATAGAGGGATTCAGCCTACGTTGGTGATCTACTCTAGGTGTATGCTCTTCCTCTAGTATAATCTTATGCATGCAATAAGAAGGGCTAATGCCTCTAATATCAGCAATAGTCCATGCAATAGCCTTCCTATGTTGCTTAAGTAGTAAAATCAGTTCAACCTCATGCTTTTCACTTAATTTAGAAGAAATAATCACAGGCAAAGTATCATTACTTCCTAGATATGCATACTTGAGGTGAGTGGGGAGAGGTTTTAATTCTAAGACAGGTGGATGCTCAATGGATGGTTTTAATGGATTCACATATTTTTCAGTTAAGTCAATATTCATACAAACATGCTGAGGGTTATTTACAGGTATATCCATTATCTCAGCTATGTTTAAGTCAGTGAATTCTAATCCTACATAGTTATTAGCATGCTTAGTCAACAATTCATGCTCCAATTGTTCTTCCATGAGTGAATCAACAATGTCCATGCTAGCACAAGATTCAGAGTCAGAGGGGTACCTTAAGGCTTTATAAACACTAAATTTCACCTCTTCATCATGAACCCTCATAGTGAGCTCACATTTTTGGACATCTATCAGTGCCCTACCTGTGGCTAGAAATGGTCTGCCTAACAGGATGGGGACCTCCTTGTCTGCTTCATAATCCAGGATAATGAAATCTGCAAGGAAAATAAACTTGTCAACCTTTACTAGAATATCCTCAATCTTACCTTCAGGGTATGCAATGGATCTGTCTGCTAGTTGTAAAGTGACAGTGGTTGGACGTGCTTCCCCTATTCCAAGCTGGCGGAATAGTGATAGGGGCATGAGGTTTATGCTGGCTCCCAGGTCACAAAGAGCTCTGCCCACGTGCTTTCCTCCTAGCTCTACAGGTAAGGTGAAGGAACCAGGATCCTTCTCCTTCTTGGGTAGCTTGTTTTGGAGTATAGCACTGCACTCCTCAGTGAGATTTACTGTTTCAAACTCACCAATTATTTTCTTGTTAGTTATAATATCCTTCAAAAACTTTACATAAGAAGGCATAGACTGTAAAACTTCTACAAAAGGAATATTAACATGCACTTGCTTAAGAATTTCTAGAAATTTATTAAAGTGCACTTCCTGTTCTTGTTTTTTCTTTAGCCTTCTAGGAAATGGAGGTGGTGGCACATATTGGTAGACGGATTTTTGAATATCCGCTTAATCTCAAGCTGTCGAGGCTTGCCAAAATACGATTTATAATGCCTATGACCAAGGCTTTGCAGCCAGTGGCAACAGGGTCGATCCAAGGAATAGGGAGAATGAATTTACTAGTGAAATTGGGATTTAATTGATTAATTGGTAACGGGGGGTTTTATCATGCAAGAGAATTAATAAGAAAGCTAACGAAAGAAAGAAATAATATGAAGAACGTGTGCACGGTTTGGGGAGTCTCGGGGTCAATTGTTAGACAAATACAACTTATCATTTAATTCTAATAACATGGAATTCAGTTTACTAAGCACGCGGACGACTACCAGAGAAGCCCCAAAGTAGCCGACTTCATGGATTTTAATTAGGCCACACAGTCCTAATTACACGTTATCTAATCTCACATTAAGATGATCAGTCCTAAGATGAATTTAGACAGTTACTAGCTAACCGCGACGAACATTCGGGCGCGAATTCTAATTGCTAGTAGGTTGCCCGCAAACGCCGTATGCAACCAACAATTATCCTACCCGACCCGATACTTCGATTTAGTTCTATTTACCTGTGTTACTTAGTCGAGCAGTGAGAGGCACGGCATCGCTACTCTTTAACATACACAACATGCGAAACTATCCGAGTGTCAATCAACATAATTTAGCATGCGCGTTGGATTAAGCAAAGTAAATAAATGCTATGTAAACAGAACCAATATGCAAATTCATACTCAGATTATCAAAGCAATAATGTCTAACAAAATTCCCCTAAACAAAATCCCAAACCGTCACCCTTACCTTAGCCGCTCATGGCGCGGATCGTCAATCCCGCTCCACCAACGACCATGGAAGAGTTCATCTACCTATTACAAATGGAGAGTGGAGCTCTCAAACATCCCAACAATGGCGGAGCTCCACGAAATATAGAGAGAAAACGGAGAAGAAGGAAACAAAAATCGTCCAAATCGGTTGAGAGATGAAGAAGATGAAGCTTGGAGAAGAATGCCAAAAAAGTGCAGAAAAATCGTCTTTTAGCTACTGCCTTCGTCGTAGCGTCGAGACGCTAGGCCAGCGTCTCGACGCTGTGCCCTAAGTGATCCGCGCGCGCGCGCTGGCGTCGCGACGCTAGGCCAGCGTCGCGACGCTGCCCCGATGAATTTCCAGCGCGCGCCTCCTCCGAAGCGTCTCGACGCCAAGCAGGGTCTCGACGCCAGGGCAGCGTCGAGCTAGCGTCTCGACGCTATCACTCGACGCTTGCTCTCGGGTTTTTCCAGCGTCGAGCCAGCATCTCGACGCTATAGCTCGACCCTGGCTCTCGGGTTTGGGGCTGATGCTTTGCCTCTCCAAGGCTGTTTTGGCCCGTTTCTTCACGGAACAAACTCCCCTCTTCCCGATGCAATCCCGGGGCGCTAAAACTCTGCTTTAAGCGCTCGAACATGCCCAATGGACGCACGAGCTCTTTGCCGCTTTTCTCCTACAAAAGAGATACATTTAATCAATTGGAAGCGGTCTTTAGCTATAATTAGGACGTATTTAATAGCTCCAAAATGGAGTTATCACATATGCGGGCACTTCAGGTCGCCTCAGGATAGGTGGAGGCCTTGGAATTTCTTCTATCTCTTCTATGATTGGCTCCAGCCTTGATCCTGATGTGCTTGTTGGTGGTTGACCTTGGTTTGGCAGAGACTCCAGTGGAGCACTAGACTCAGTGTTCTCTACTCTCTTTGGTGTTTCTTTGGTGTTGCTCACCAATGGTCTAGCACTTCTAAGTTCAATTGCTTGAACTTGCTCTTTACCATCTCTCCTTGGCACTTTAGTGTCAGCAGGTAGTCTACCTTGGGGCCTACTTTTGATTTCATTGGCTAGTTGCCCTATTTGGTTCTCTAGGCTCCTAAGAGTGGCTTGCTGACTCTATAAAGTGGCATCATTCTTGGCTATATATTCCTTGAGTAAGTTTTCTACAGAAGATCCTACAGGTTGGTTGTATGGTTTTTGATACATGGATTGGTTATGTTGGGGAGTGAAACCAGGTGTTCCACTCGGTCTTGGTTGGTTAGGATTTTGATTAGCATTCTGTTGGCCACCCCATGACAGGTTTGGGTGGTTCCTCCAACCAGGGTTGTAAGTATTAGAGTAGGGATTGTTCCTAGGCTGCTGCTGGCTTCCAATATAGCAGACTGAGGCTGGATTCCCAGGGCAATATTCATACAGGTGCCCTTCCCCACAGAATCCACAGATAAGTGTCTCACCTTGACTTGGTTGGGTGCCCATTGACATGGCTGTGGCGGTGTTGACACTTGTTTGGAGATTGGCTTGAGCCATTTGCTTAACTAGGTTGGTCAGGGCATTTATTTGGCTGCTCATTGCACTTAGAGCATCCTTGTCTTGAGCTCTAGTTGGCTCAACTGGATCATCTGACCACCTACAGTGAGATGCTGAGATCTTCTCCAAGATCTCATAGGCTTCGTTGTAACTCTTGGACAACATGGAACCTCCAGCAGATGAATTTAAGACTTGTCTAGTGCTGGGGTTGCATCCTTTGAAAAAGACCTCTATTTGGATACACCATGGGATGACATGGTGTGGACATTTAAGAAGTAGATCTTTAAACCTTGTCCAAGCTTCGTGAAGAGACTCAGTGTCAGCTTGTTTGAACTTGATTATGTCATCACGAAAGGTAGAATTCCTATCAGGTGGGAAGTATTTGACTAGGAATTTTTCTGCTAAGTCTGTCCAATTGCGGACAGATCCAGAGGGTAATGAGTTCAACCATGTTTTGGCTTTGTCCCTCAAAGAGTAAGGGAAAAGGTATAGCCTCAAGGCTTCTTGGGAAACTCCAGGGATGATGAAGGTATCACTGACTCCTAAGAAGTTTCTAAGATGGTTGTGGGGATCCTCATTTTCCACTCCAAAGAATTGTCCCACAGTGGACAACATTTGGAACATCACTGGCTTTAACTCGAATGAGTTGGCAGTGATTTCAGGACGGATTATGCTGGGGTTCAGCTCCCCAGGCATAGGTACTAGGTAAGAAAGTATGGCGCTATCCTTATCATTCGCTATTTCGATGGGATTGCGAGTGACAGGCACCGGATTTGGAACTATTCCATCCATTTCTTCTTGAGACAATTGCGGAGGAATTGCGGTCCCCGCAATTATTGGAGGTCTAGAGGGTTGGTTAAAGAGACGTTTCTTGGCTCTATTTCTGGCCCTAAGTAATCTCTCAGGCTCAGGATTGAACTCTAGATCACTACTTGAAGGCTCACTCATAAACTAGCCCAATAGTACCTGCAAAAGAAATGAAACAGATCAGCTTCAATAGGCAATAAACTTGGTGTTTCAAACTTTACAAACCTCGTTTTCACTTAAATAAATCCCCGGCAGCGGCGCAAAAACTTGTTGCGTGCTCAATGTGTTAAAATAAATAAGCAATAAGATAGAGAGAGCACTCAGAACATGCAAGCATACATGATCCTATAGCAAGTAGTAAGTATTTTTTCATTCGTTTTCCCACAGAGATTTATTATAAGCTACTCGTGAAGTGTAAAGTTAAGAAAGAAAGGGTGGATTTGATGGGGTAGAATTGGTTTTAAATTGTCTATTTCCTACTGAATACGAAGAGGGTAGTAACATAAACAAGTGCAAGTCAAAGTTAAACTCAAATGAAAAGAGACGAAATTTATAAACGAAGACAAAAACAGCTAGACAGAATTGTAACTTTAGCAGAATTGCGGAAACAGAAATTCTACCGCAATTTTCCTAACAGCGAAAGTGTGTAAAATGGAGAAACAAGGGCTACTAACGACTCCTCTATAGGCATTTTCTCACGATTCTCAAGCATTGGATCAACTCTCTATGCATCAAACTCACTCAATCTCATGTATCGTCCGATTCCATGCATTAGATTCTTTAGTTTACTCATGTCCAAGTAAGGTCTTAAGCATCTTGTTAAAGCAGAAAGTTATGGTTTGTACTAGGGAAACGCCTATTCCTAGGTCATTTTCTGGCTACCTTGAAAGGCTAGCATGAGTGTATGACTCTAAACTCTTACTCCTTCCAGAGGTTAGGAGTTCTTTGGACAAAATGGATGGCCACTCGAAATTGCCCGTGGGATGAAGCTTACATACAATCAATGCTTCGAGAGCTATCCTACATGCTTGATTCACGTTTTTTAGCCTATAGTACTGTCATTAGCATGCCCCTAAGTGACTTAGTTACTCATGGATATGGGGTAAACAGAAATAAGAGATGAAGGAAACATGCTTAGAAGAGAAATATACTTAAAACAGTAAGGAAAAACCGTAGCAGCAAAAGATGGAAAACTTGTGAAATAATAACTATGCTTTGATTACTTGATTGTTTGAATGGACAAGAAGAGGAACTTAAAGTGCATAACAGAAAGACAGAACACAACGAAATGGACTGATCTAGTTACAAGAAAGGAAACAACAACAAACTAAAGCTGGAAAATGGAAATAAAGACAGAAAGCATAAAAACGAGTGTAAACGCCTAGTTGCAGATGCCTCGGCTGAAGGGGATGAAAGAATAGCTTTGCTTGGATGAATCCAATCGGGAGAGAAGATGAATCTTCTCTCCTTCCTATCAGATTGTCGATTCCAACAGCTGAGACTCTCACACCAACAGACAGAGAAGAACGACAGGAGAAAAGATGGAGCTGCGAGAAGACTTCTACGCTTTCGGATGATGATTGAACCCTCGACTTGGACCCCCTTTTATAGTAATTTGCAGGTGCGTTTGGGCCAAGGAGAACCATCAATCTTCAACGTCGTACTTCAAAATGGATGGAGGAGAAAGAACGAATCCCTGAAATAACGGAAATTAACAGAAAAAGATCAGTCAACTTACGGTTTTCACTTGAAACATTGCGGTTTCAGCAATGTTTCCGCAATGCTGTCGCAATGTAGTTTTTTCATTCTTTTACTTCGGTTTTCAATCCTTTTCTTTCCTTTTGCACACAAGTCCTAATTTAGCTACCTTCTTTTAATTCTCACAAATAAGCATAGGTTTAAGCTAAATCCTATCAAAAACACCTAAGAGTGTGCATCTTTCTAAGCTAAATAAGTCATAAATAAGTCACTTTTGGAGACATAACAGTACCCCTCTGACTCTGAATCTTGTGCTAGCATGGATATTGTAGATTCACTGATGGAAGAACAGCTGGAACATGAATTATTGACTAAGCATGCTAGTAATTATGTAGAATTAGATTTAACTGATTTAAATGTTTCTGACATAATGGATATACCTGTAGATAGGATACAGCATGTTTGTATGACTACTGACTTAACTGAAAGATCCCTGAATCCATTAAAACCATCCATTGAACATCCACCTGTCTTAGAATTGAAACCACTGCCCACACATCTTAAGTATGCATATTTAGGAAGCAATGAGACTCTGCCTGTGATTATTTTATCTAAATTAAGTGAGAAGCATGAGGTTGAGCTGATTTTATTACTTAAACAACATAGGAAGGCTATTGCATGGACTATTGCTGACATTAGAGGTATTAGCCCTTCCTACTGCATGCATAAGATAATACTAGAGGAAGAACATACACCCCGAGTAGATCACCAACGTAGGTTGAACCCCTCTATGAAAGAGGTAGTTAAAAAAGAAATAATAAAATGGTTAGATGCTGGTGTGATCTTCCCTATAGCTAGTAGTCAGTGGGTGAGTCCTATACAATGTGTACCTAAGAAGGGAGGGATGACTGTAGTAGTCAATGAGAGCAATGAACTGATTCCAACTAGGACTATTACAGGGTGGAGAGTGTGTATGGATTATAGGAAATTAAATAAGGAAACCAAAAAGGACCACTTCCCTCTACCATTCATTGACCAAATGTTAGATAGGATAGCGGGTAGAGCTTACTACTGCTTCTTAGACGGTTATTCAGGATATAACCAGATCACTATAGACCCTAAGGACCAGGAGAAGACAACCTTCACTTGCCCTTTTGGAACTTTTGCCTTTCGCAGAATGCCTTTTGGCTTATGCAATGCACCGGCAACATTTCAAAGGTGCATGTTGGCAATCTTCTCTGATTTAGATGAGTCCATGATAGAGATATTCATGGATGATTTCTCAGTCTTTGGTGATTCATTCACAAACTGTTTAGAGAACTTAGGACAAGTCCTGGCTAGGTGTGAGGAGACCAACCTAGTCCTTAATTGGGAGAAGTGCCACTTCATGGTGGACGAAGGGATTGTCTTAGGTCATAGAGTTTCTAGAGCAGGAGTGGAGGTCGATAGGGCCAAGATTGAAATAATAGAGAAGTTGGTGGAACCTCAAAATGTAAAAGCCATTAGAAGTTTCTTAGGACACGCAGGCTTCTATAGAAGGTTCATTAAGAACTTTTCTAAGATCTCCAAGCCCTTGTGTGAGCTACTAGAGCTGAACAAACCATTCATCTTCTCTAAAGAATGTTTCCTAGCTTGGAAAACCCTTAAGGAAGCACTAGTCAAGGCACCTATTATAGTAGGACCAAATTGGGACCTCCCATTTGAGATGTTATGTGATGCAAGTGACTATGCTGTAGGGGTTATGCTAGGACAAAAGATTGACAAGTTAACACACCCTGTATATTATGCTAGTAAGACACTTAATGAGGCACAATGTAACTACACAACCACTGAGAAGGAAATGCTAGCTGTAGTGTTTGCTTTAGAGAAATTTAGGAATTACATTGTTGGCACTAGAACAGTCGTGTATACAGATCACTCTGCACTAAAGTACCTTATGAGGAAGGCTGATGCTAAGCCTAGGTTGATTAGATGGGTATTGCTGCTGCAAGAGTTTGATCTGGACATTATAGATAAGAAAGGATGTGAAAATGTGGTTGCGGATCATCTTTCTAGATTGCAGCATAATTGCGAAAAAATTGCGGAAACCGCAATTTCTGATGCTTTTATTGATGAACATGTCTTTGTATTGACTCATCGTGATAACGATGAGGAACCTTGGTTTGCTGACATTGCTAACTTCCTTGCCTCGCAGGTACTACCAACTTTCAAGGGAGGACAAGAAAAGAAGAGGTTCCTGCATGAAGCTAGGAAGTTCATATGGGATGATCCTACACTCTACAAAACGTGTGCTGATGGTTTGCTAAGGAAGTGTGTGTCAGCTGCTGAGGCGAAGTCTGTGCTGCAGCACTGCCATACAGCCCCCTATGGTGGACATTTTGGTGGCCAAAGGACAGCTGCAAAGGTGTTCCAAAGTGGCTACTATTGGCCCACGATCTTCAAGGATGCCCACAACTATGCACACAGCTGTGATGAATGCCAGAGAACAGGTAACCTTAGTCGAAAGGATGAGATGCCTCTCACTTACATCTTAGAGTTAGAGCTCTTTGATGTGTGGGGCATTGACTTCATGGGACCATTTCCCCCATCATCAGGTAACCTTTACATACTTGTAGCTGTAGACTATGTGTCTAAATGGGTAGCGGCCATAGCATGTCCAAACAATGATGCCAAAACAGTCATTAAGTTCCTTAATAGACATATTTTTACTAGGTTTGGGACACCTCGTGCTATAATTAGTGATGAAGGGACACACTTTATTAATAAAGCTATGGAGAAAGTGTTGGCTAAATACAATGTTAGACATAGAGTAGCCACCCCTTATCACCCACATTCGAATGGCCAAGCTGAAATATCAAATAGGGAGATTAAAAACATACTCGAAAAAGTGGTCAAACCCAATAGAAAAGATTGGTCGTTTAAACTCGAGGATGCACTTTCGGCATATAGAACTGTATATAAGACACCCCTAGGTATGTCTCCTTATAGACTTGTGTATGGCAAAGCATGTCACTTACCATTCGAATTAGAAATTAAAGCATTTTGGGCCTTAAAAGAGTTGAATTATTGCGTGACCGATGCGGGAACATTGCGGTCTTTGCAATTACATGAGCTTGATGAGCTTAGACATATGTCCTATGAAAATGCTAAAATGTATAAGGAAAAGACCAAGATTTGGCACGACAGTAGACATAGGATTAAGGACTTTAAGAAAGGCCAACTTGTCTTATTATTTAACTCACGGTTGAAATTATTTCCAGGCAAACTTAAGTCCAGATGGTCAGGTCCTTTTGTGATAACTAACGTGTTTGTTCATGGTGCAATCGAGATTAAGAACCTGCAGCAAGGGCAACCGTTCATGGTTAATGGTGCACGATTGAAGCATTATTATGAGGAAGGAGATGTGAAGACTCTCTCGGCCTTCCTCTTGACTGAAATGTGAAATTAAGAACGAGAGAGGACGAGTGATTACTGTGCTCGTCCATTTGAGGCTTTTTGCCTTAGTTTATTTTTGTTGTTGTTTTTTCGGTTATTATTTGTGTATGTTTGAGTGAGATTTTAATTACGATTTTGTTGTTTATCTTGTATGTTTTTGTAGGGGATCGACAGAGGGAATCAAGGAGATGAATTTAGGATAAAAGAATCGGGGAAGATATGGGACCAAATCAAAGATTACGTTGAGAAGATATTAGCATTTGAAACGGAAAAATCTCCAACGGTCACTAAAATTGCGCTGGATTTGCAGGATCCGCAACGGAAATAGCCGTTGGGATTTCCATCATTACTTATAGCCGTTAGAAGCGCGCTGATCCGTACGCTTCCCCCATTCTCTGAACTCCAAGAAATCTCTCTCCCTCTTCATCTGCAATTCCTCTTTCCAGATTCCTACGATTCCACCATGGTGCTAACGAGAGCTGAGAGATCTGCGTCCAAGAAGAAGGCTAACGACGCTGAAATTGCTGCGAGGGAAGCACTCCTCGCCTTGGCAGATGCTGAGGCTACGCGCACTGAACGACTCCCCAAGCTGCCTGTCCGCAAGAAGAAGTTGAAGGTGGTTACGGAGATCCCTACTGGACCCTCTGAACCAGCAGGAACGCCCAAGAAACGCAAGTGGAAGGTGGCTGTGGCTGATGCAGAGATCAAGAAGAAGACTCCCTCTGTGGAGAGTCAAGAAAGTGGTCGTCCGTCCCACGAGACAGCCGAGCAAAGCTCTTCTCCATCTCCACCAGCGCAGAGCCCTGAAGCATCACCCATCTCCCAGAAGCCTGACCCCGAATTTCCATATGGAGATCATCAAGAATCGACGCAGGGTAGTGAAGAGGCTGGAGAAGAAGAGGTCTTCTCGCCCTTAAGGGAAGTCAGCCTCAACAGCCCTGCAGAAGGGGATGATTCAATGGACGAGACACTGGGGGATTGCCTCCAGCAGATCACAACCAAGGCAAGATTGAAAAAGAAGGCCACCAAGGTTGTCAAGGCCAAACGGCCAAAAGCCTCGAAGAAGTCCAAGAAAAAGAAAGCCAGGGGTGAGCCTTCATCAAAGAAGGTGAGTGAGGAGCCGTCTCTGAAGAAGCTCAAGATCGAGGCTGCTGAATCAGCCAAACCAAAAGACAAGGGGAAAGCCAAGCTGTACCCCGAAGATGAGCCTCAATCAGTGAGGTATGTGTCCTCTGATGCCGAATCAAGGGGCACTGAGCTGAGGAAGAGGGACCTGCTGCACGAGAAAGGATTCCTCGACGCACTCGCATACCTGCCGCAATTCTTGCGCGCAGGGATCACAAATCACGGCTGGGAAGAGCTGTGCAGGCCGCCCAACCCCGCCTACTCCAGCATGGTGTATGATTTTTACGCCAATTTGATGAACCCTGAGGATGGCCTATCTGTGGTCAGAGGAGTCGAGGTGGATTTCTCAGCAAAGGCAATCAATGAAGCCTATGGCCTCAAGGGGCAAAAGCACACGGATTATGCCAGGATCGTTGATGAGCCAACAGAAGCTGTCCTGGAGGAAGCAATTCGGCTCATTGGCCAGCCTGAGGCATCGTGGACAGTTTCACGCAATGGGAGGCACACTCTCATGAGTGCTAACCTCACAGCCAAGGCAGCTGTCTGGTTCTCATTTGTGCGCAGAAGGTTGTCCCCCGTGACCCACGAGACCACCATCAACCAAGGCAGATCGCTGCTGGTCTATGCGATCATGAGGGGCCTAACAATCAACGTTGGTGAAGTCATTGCAGCCTCAATCGCAGACTGCGCTAAAAAGGGTAAGGGTCCACTTTTCTTTCCTAATACAATCACTAAGCTTTGCTTACGTGCAGGGGTACCAATCGAGCGAATGGAAAGGCAGCTGGCCTACACGGGGCACCTGGAGTTGCCTACTGCCTTGAGGATGCGAAGGAAGGGGAACATGGAGTTCGAGCTCGATGGCCTGGCTGCTGCTCAGTCTCTGTCAATGGCCTGCCTGATGGACTTGCAGAAGAAGATGGCTCAATGGGCCACATATGCACAGGCAAGGGACAAGGAGGTTGCTAACCAGTTGGGCTGCATCTTCCCTGAGTTCTCCACGGACATACTGACTCCATGGGCACCTCCAAGACCGAGAAGGGATGATGATGATGAGGACATCTGAGTGCGAGTTTGAGAAGCACTCAAGGGAGTATTTCTGTTCCCTAAAAAAAAAAAAAAAAAAAAAACTGCTTTTTGTTGAACCATGTGAATTATGCTATTTTGAGTTAAATTTGGATCTGTTTTAGTTCTTTATTGCTGCTGTTTAGAATTGCTTAGTATCGGCTGATGATAGCTGAATAGGTAGATTAGTTTAGTTTCCTTTTTGTATAGCTTAAATGACTGGAAAGAGCATGCATAGGGGCCTTAATCACTGATATATCTGCCCAAGATCCATTGCGACATAATTGCGGAATCCGCAATTTTTATTAGTAAATGCATGTTTTTGACTGACTGTTTAGCTATGCTGGTTCTGTTTAAATTTTGTCTTTTGCTGCTATCTTGACTACCTTATATAGCCTATCTAAAAGCATGCTGGATGAGTGTCATAGGACACCTTGGATAGTTTAAATTAACCTCTTGAAAGTGCTCAGCATGCATAGCTTTAAGTCCTTACCTGCCTGTTTTTATGAATTTCTGCTGCTGTGATGTTTGTTTTTAGAATGTTCTGTCTATGCCTAGGGCTTTAGATTCTCTTTGTTTCACCTTAGACTAGATGCTTCTAGGACAAGTTTGGGGGTGTTCCACCTCAGACACTCATTGGGGACAATGAGTAGTTTAAGTTTGGGGGAGGCCACCCTAGGCCTAGGAACATTCCTCTCTCCCTTAAAGCATAAGCATTCTTCTTCTCCTTTTCATAAAATGATGAGCTGGAAAAAAAAAAATAGAATAAAAAGGGGTATCTCTCTTTAGTTGCTGAGTAATCAGTGCCAAGTGTGTAACCCACAAGTGGCATTGCATCAAAAGGCAACCAAAGGAGAGGCTCCACCTAAGTAAGAAAGAAAGAAAAAAGGAAAGAAATAGGGAAGAAGAATGTATACCTAGGAGTTGCGACTTTGTGGCTTAGATGTCCTGAATAAAAAGAACTCTGATCCTCAATTAGCTGAGCACAAAGTTGTAGCTTGTAGGGTTGTTTAGGGAGATGAATGTTTATCCAATGTAGTGATGCCAGGGTTTAGTTTGTTCTATGAATGTACTACTGTTACTGGTTTGTACTAAGACTGGCATGACTCTAAGGAATCCTAGGTAGCTCAAAAGAAAGAGCTAGAAGCATGTACTGAGTCTGGAGTAAAGCTGGGTAGAATTTGAAACCTTAGGGATAGTTGCACGATATTACAGAAGCAAGTAGATCAGTCGTAGGGAGTTAATAAAAAACAGCAGGAGTATTAGGCGTGCGAAGTCAGAAGAAGCAAAATAAGAGGGTAGTTGTAAACTTAGAAGTAGGTCACAGGACAGCACTGCTATAGATAGGAAGTTAGGGGAGTCAACAAGTGGTTAAGAGGATAAAACAGCAGCCTAAGTAAGTCTTTAGATTGCTCGAGGACGAGCAGAACCTTAAGTTTGGGGGTGTGTTACGTCTCCAAAAGTGACCTTTTTAGGACTTGTTTTCCATAGAAAGATGTACACTCTTAGGTGTTTTTTATAGGATTTAGCTTGAACCTATGCTTATATATGAGAATTAGAAGAGGGAAGCTAAATTAGGACTTGTATACAAAAGGAGAGAAAAGGAATAGAAAACGAAGATAAAAGAATGAAAAATGTGCATTGCGGCAGCATTGCGGAAACATTGCTAAAACAGCAATGTTTTAAGTGAAATCCGTAAGTTGGCTGATCTTTTTCTGTTATGTTCCGTTATTTCAGGGATTCGTTCTTTCTCCTCCATCCATTTTGAAGTACGACGTTGAGGATGGATGGTTCTCCTTGACCCAAACGCACCTGCAGATTACTATAAAAGGGGGTCAAAGTAGAGGGTTTGATCATCATCCGAAAGCGTAGAAGTCTCTTCGCAGCTCCATTCTTTCTCCTGTTTTTCTCTTCCGTCTGTTGGGTTGGAAAGCTTAGCTGTTGGAGTCGACAATCTGATAGGAAGGAGAGAAGATTCATCTTCTCTCCTGATTGGATTCATCCAAGCAAGGCTACCCTTTTTCTCCCTTCAGCCGAGGCGTTTGCGACGAGGCGTTCAAGCTCACTTACTGCTTTTTGTCGTTTACTTTTCATTTCCAGCATTGTTTTGTTGTTATTTCTTTTCCAATCGTTAGTCCATTTCATTTCGTTGCTTTCTGTCTTTATGTTATTCACTTTAAGTTTCCCTTTGTTCATTCAAACAATCAATTAATCGAAAACACAATTCATTATTCCACAGTTTCTTGTCTTTGCTGTTTACTTCTTTGCCTTGTTGTTTTAAGTTTATTCTTCTTCTGAGCATGCCTATTTTCTCTAATAATTCTGTTCTCTCTATATCCATGAGTAACTAAGTCACATAGGGGCATGCTAATGACAATACTATAGGCTAAAAAACGTGAACCAAGCATGTAGGATAGCTCTCGAATGCATTGATTGTATGTAAGCTTCATCCCACGGGCAATTTCGATTGGCCATCCATTTTGTCCAAAGAACTCCTAACCTCTGGAAGGAGTAAGAGTTCAGAGTCATACACTCATACTAGCCTCTCAAGGTAATCAGAAAACGACCTAGGAATAGGCGTTTTCCTAGTACAAATAATAACTTACTACTTTAACAAGATGCTTAAGACCTTACTTGGACATGAGTAAACTAAAGGATCTAATGCATGAAATCGGAAGATACATGAGAATGAGTTAGTTTGATGCATAGTGAGTTGATCCAATGCTTGAGAATCGTGTGAAAATGCCTATAGAGGAGTCGTTAGTAGCCCTTGTTTCTCCATTTTACACACTTTCGCTGTTAGTAACATTGCGGTAGAATTGCTGTTCTCGCAATTCTGCTAAGTTAAAAATTCTGCTTGGCTACTTTTCTCTTCGTTTATTAATTTCTTCTCTTTACATTTGCGTTTGCCATTGACTTGCACTTGTTTATGTTGTTATCTTTTATATATTCAGTAGTAAATAGGAATTTTAAAACCAAATCTACCCCTTCAAATCCACCCATTCTTGCTTAACAATACACTTCTCGAGTAGCGAATAATAAATCTCTGTGGGAAAACGAATGAAAAAATACTTACTACTTGCTACAAGATCATGTATGCTTGCATGTTCTGAGTGCTCTCTCTCTCTCTTATTACTATTTATTTCACACATTGAGCACGTAACAGACACTCTTCAGAATTCATGCAGTACTTCCCTGGTATGCTGATATGGTAAATTACTTAGTTACAGGTAATTTTCCTTCTGGTTTCTCTTCTACTAGGAAAGCTAAGCTGAAAAGCGACGCTAAATCCTATGTTTGGGAGGATCGCCATTTGTGGAAGTTCTGCTCTGAACAAATTATTAGGAGGTGTGTCCCTGAGCATGAACATGCATCCATTCTTGCCTTCTGTCATAATCATGCATGTGGGGGACATTTTGGGCCTAGGAGAACAGCTAGGAAAATTTTAGATAGCGGGTTTTACTAGACTTCCCTATTTAAAGATTCATATGAATTTTGTAAAACCTACGATAAATGTCAAAGAGTAGGGTCAATATCAGGTAGAAATGAGATGCCTCAAACATCTGTTATAGTTTGCGAAATTTTTGACGTTTGGGGCATGGACTTTATGGGACCTTTCCCTCCTTCTTGTGGTTTCTCTTACATTTTACTGGTTGTCGATTATGTCTCTATGTGGCTTGAGGCGAAAGCCACGAAGACTAACGATTCTAATATTGTTGTTAGATTTATTCAGTCTAGCATTTTTACCAGGTTTGGAATCCCACGAGCCATAATCAGAGACCAGGAAACTCATTTATGCAACCGATCTGTGGAGGCTTTGCCGAGGAAGTATGAGGTGCATCATCAAGTGTCCACCACCTACCATCCTCAAGCCAACGGGCAAGTCGAGGTCTCCAACAGAGAGGTGAAATCAAATCTAGAGAAAATCGTGAGACCGAGCAGGAAGGACTGGAGCGTTCGTTTGCAGGATGCTTTGTGGGCATATCGCACCGCCTACAAAACCCCTATAGGGATATCCCCGTATAGGTTGGGTTTTGGGAAGGCTTGCCATTTACCCGTGGAAATTGAGCACAAGGCATTCTGGGCGATCAAGAAATGTAACATGAGCTCCGATGAAGCTGGCGAGGCAAGGCTACTTCAGTTACAGGAATTGGATGAGCTGCGTTTGGACGCCTACGAGAATTCCAGGATCTATAAGGAAAATTCCAAACAGTTTCATGACCGAAAGATCTTAAAGAAAAGTTTTGAAGTCGGTCAGAAAGTTATGTTGTTCAATTCCCGCCTGAAGTTCATGTCAGGTAAGCTTCGTTCTCGTTGGAAAAGACCCTACATTATAACTAAAAATTTTCCCTATGGCACTGTAGAAATTCAGAGCTTGGACTCAGATGAGGTGCAGAAAGTGAACGACCATCGTTTGAAGGTTTTCCATGAGGATGACGCCGAGTGCTATGACGTTACATTCCGTCTAGCGCCACCCGAGTACGAGAAGGGATGAGAGGATGCGAGAATACAGTCGAGCAATCGACTCTAAAAATTTGCGCTTCTCAGAGGCACCCGAGCTTTGACTGTAATTCTGTTATTTATTGCTTTGTTATTTTTGTTTATTTTGGCTTTTGAAGTTTGTAGTTTATTTTTCTTAGGAGAAAAAGGGGAATAACCGGCAGTTCGAATTTATTTTAGAGACGAGGATGCACATCTCTACCCGTCGACCCCGCAAAATTCAGGGGAGGTTTTATGTTCCCTTAGAATTCTGTTGTTTTAATTGTTGAATGCATTGGGGACAATGCATGTCTTAAGGTGGGGGTTGGAGTTTGTTAAAAGAAGGACTTGTCTGGCATGTGTATACTCTGATTTTTAGATTAGAATTTGTTTGCATGTTGTCCAATGAGGACGGTCCGTGATTGGTAGAGCACTTTTGGGGTACTCCAATTTCAAGCTGTCGAGGCTTGCCAAAATACAATTTATAAGTACCGAAACTACTAAGCTTTGCAGCTAGTGGTAACGGGTGTCGAACCACAGGGAACCTAAATTATTTTCTCTTAACTAATTTCTATTTGTCTTTAAACTAAAACTCAAAAGCAAATAAAAGGGGGAGTTGATTTAAATCTAAACTAACGGGAAAATAAATGCGAAAAGTAAAGAGCAGAAAAATAAACGGAACACGTGCTCCTAATTTTAAGGGTCGGGGTTGACCTTGATGCGACTCGATTCATTGGGATTCAAACGTACTTAGCAAGAGCATAATTAAACACGTAATTTACTTGCACGAAACTACTAATACAAGTAACCCAAATAATTAATTAGAAACGTGGAGTTCTAAGTGGACTGTTCTTTAGTTATTCTAAGGTGATCAATCCTAAATTAAATGAAGAACAGAGACGAATGTTCGATTCTAATTAAACGTGGCAATGAATTAACAGATGGCCAACGCCACCCATATTGATTAATTGACAGTAACGGGGGCACTACGACGGATGTTTAACCTGGAAGCCAAAGCTAATATTCCGATTTATCTATTTCTTCAAGATAAATTGCAACCAAGATCAACTAGGAAGCCTACGTTACCTATGGCTCAACTTATCCGTATCACTTGGCGATTAAGAGAGGCACGACATCATAATCTTTAACGATCAAACATGCGGGAAATCAAGGTCGTCTACTCCTATCAATCAAACATGCTTATGTGATATGCTTAGAAGAAATAAATTTGCCCAATCAGTCATGCTAAGTTACAAAATTAAGAACAAAGCCTCATAAATCGCATCAAAATTCACCCCTAACCTCAAATTAGAGCACTTACCTTAGCTCCCCGTTGTGCAAATCAAGCAAAATTACTAATGTTGGAGCTTTATTGAAGAGATAATGGAAGAAATGTAGGTTTAGAGCTCCCACCCGAGCCTAACAATGGTGGAAAAACAAAATTGGAAGGAGAGGTGCAGCTAAAAACCGGAGAAGAAGGCTTTAAAGCCGTCGGAGCGTCGAGACGCTAGGGCAGCGTCTCAACGCTGTGCCCTAAGTTGGCAGCGCGCGCGCACGGGGTAGCGTCGAGACGCTTGGACAGCGTCTCGACGCTTGGGCGCGTCAAAAATCCGGAAATCTTCGGCGCGGCGTCGAGACGCTAGGACAGCGTCTCGACGCTAAGCAGCGTTGAGTCAGCGTCTCGACGCTGCCGCTCAACGCTTGCTCTCGGGTTTGTTGGCCAAATTTCGCCTTTCAATGGCAAATTTTGCCATTTCTTCAATTCTTCAAGCCCCTTCACTCCCGATGCGTTCATGAAGCTCTAAAACGTCGCTTTTAGCCCCAAAACACGTCGTCGGACTCCTCGAGCTCGCTACCATGAATTTACCTACAAAGAGGGATTTTAATCAATGTCGAGCATGGTTTTAGCTATAATTAGGGAGTAAATAATAGCTCTATTTTGGAGCTATCAGTGATATGCCGTGAATACTCTGTATTTGTGTAATTAAAAAATTTTGACAATGTATGCACATTTTGAGCCTATTTTAAATTTTTTTTCTACTATTTCCCTACATTCACTGAGCACATAGTCCTCTTATTCTCAGTTCTGTAGGCTTAGAATGATTTTATTTGGTCTGAAGCCTTGTTGTCACCTCGAAAGGTACCCTTAAGGAGGCTTGATGTGTTTGAACTAGTAATAATTCACTTGTTTTGTAGCGAAGCTATTGCCAAAAAAATGTAGTAATCATGAAGGTAATATCTCTAGAGATGCTCCTCCTTCTTGTGATACCCGTGTAACCAGGGACGATCGTGTAACCCACGGTTGTCACTGCATGAAAGGGGAGCTAATAGAAGTGAGCATTAGTCCTTAAAAACGTGAAGCAAAATTAAGCTTGACGTGTTAGGCTCTCCTAAAAAAAAGGGAAATAAAGGGTACAAAGTACCCAAAGAGAAGAAAAAAAAATATAGGCATTTTGTTATGTTGCTCTTTCGGTCACTGAAAAGCCGTTAGACTGTTCTTCTCGCCAGAAGTAGGGGAAAACGAGTTATAGGGCTGTATAAGGTTATTTCGAGCTTATAAGGGCTAGGCTAAGAGGTTCTAAACACACACGCACGTAAAGGAATAGGAGTAAAATTTTGGAATGATCACAGCTTGTGCATGTGTTTGATGGTTTTTCGTTTATTTAAATACCTTGTTTTCACGAGCATGGAGGTTAGAGTTGTCAGCATGCAAGTTCGTTCTTTTGAAATAATTTAGAGTATACATTGCTCGAGGACTAGCAAGATTCAGGTCGGGGGTATTTTGATAGCTCTAAAATAGAGCTATTATTATGTCATCAATATTGGCTAGAACCATGTTTAATATTGATTAAAATGCTTTCTTGTAGGTAAACTCATGGTAGTGAGCTCGAGGAGTCCGAGGACCTGTTTCGGGGCTAAAAGAGTCGTTTTAGAGCTTCTTGGACGCATCGGGAATGAGGGAGCTTAAAGTTTGAAGAAATGGCAAAAGTTGCCATGAAAAGACAATTTTTGGCCTCCAAACCCGAGAGCTAGCGTTGAGCAAAAGCGTCGAGACGTTGTCCTAGCGTCTCGACGCTACTTCGTCAAATTTTCAGGAAAAACACGAGAGCAAGCGTCGAGCGGACGCTGCTCGACGCTGTCCGAGCGTCTCGACGCTCCGAATGCGCGCGCTGTAAATTTTAGAGCGTAGCGTCGGGACGCTGCCCTAGCGTCTTGACGCTCCAACGACAATAAAGGCCATAAGTCTGATTTTTGGGTCATCTTCTCCACGGATTTCTGGCTCGGGATTGCGGCTTCTCCACCATTTTTGGCTCTTTTTCTTCCTTCTCTTGTATGCAACTAAGCTTTTCCATGGAGTGTTGGATTTATTCATCCTCCATGGAAGGCTAAGCAAGGTTAGTGCTTAATTTTGAGATTGAGATTGTAAAACTATGGATTGAAGGGGAGATTTGCCCTCTTGTGTATGTATGGCTTTTATGAACTTCTTGCATCTCTTTTCTTTGTTTGTCTTCAAATTTAGCATGGATTGCTTAATTAGGAATGACTTCTTAATTCCTATGTATGTTAGAACGCTAAAGATTAGGACGTATAATTACCTATATTGCCAAGTAGCAAGAGCTTAAGCATGACTAGGTAATTCAAGCCCAAGTGACAGTTGGGGGAATGAATTAGTTAACGTTTTCATGTTAGGCTTTGGGCGAGAGAGAAATTGGGTTAGTCTTAGGATTAATTCGTCGCAATGTTCCCGTTACTGGCCTTTGGTCAATTTAAGATTAGCTACCTTGAATTGATTGTTGGCCAAGTATAATTGGAATTGCACTTTTCTAATTATGTCTTTGGGTCGTTTGAGTTAGAAATTAACCAATCGAGTTGTGTGCTTAAGTTTATTAGCTAATAATTTGTTATCGATGAACTGAACATCCATAGCGATCAATCCCATTACTCGAAATTAAGCATGCTCGTTTAATTTGTAACTTCGCCGCTTAATTTTCCGTTAGCTAATTTTTGCATGTTTAGAGCTCCATTTTTCACAAACCAAATTCCCCTCTTTTTATCATTAGCAACTTAAATTTAATCAAATCTGAATTTAACATCATTCCCTGTGGATCGACCCCGTTACCATTAAGCTACAAATCGCTCGGTGGATTCGGGTATATAAATATTATTTTGGCAAGCCTCGACAACTTGAAATTTAGGTGAACTATTCCAAAAAGTTCTCTTACCAGTTTGGGTAGAGGTTTGCGAACCAAACGTTCATCAGTTCTTCTTCGTGATTTTGTTACTGAACCTACACAGAAAGAGAGTCCATCCTCAAGTTCATCGGCATCCACGAGCTCTTTAGGTACTCCGTACTCTATAGCACATTTTGTGAACTGTGATAAATTCTCTGTACGACATCGTATATTTCTCGCAGCAGTAACTGCAGGACATGAGCGTCGTAATTTTAATGAGGCCAAGAAAGATGTTGGTTGGAGAGAAGCTATGGAGAAGGAAATATGTGTTTTGGACGCGAACCAGACTTGGGTCATGGAAGTCTTGCCCCCAGGAGAGAAAGCCCTTGGATGCAAATGGGTATATAAAAACAAATATCATGCAAATGAAGAGGTCGAACGACTCAAGGCTCGTCTTGTAATTTTTGGCAATCACCAGGTTGAAGGCATTGATTATGTTAGAATTATTTAGGTTGTTTAACAATTTAATAGATTTTAACTTTAGTTTTTATTCATCCTAGTTAGTTACTGTTGCCTGCTCAATGTGTAAAAGAAATAAGCAATAAGAGAGAGAGAGCACTCAGAACATGCAAGCATACATGATCTTGTAGCAAGTAGTAAGTATTTTTTCATTCGTTTTCCCACATAGATTTATTATTAGCTACTCGTGAAGTGTATTGTTAAGCAAGAATGGGTGGATTTGATGGGGTAGATTTGGTTTAAAAATGCCTAATTACTAATGAATCAATAAAGGATAGCAACATGAACAAGTGCAAGTCAATGATAAACTCAACCTTAAAGAGAAGAGATTAATAAACGAAGAGAAAAATAGCTAAGCAGAATTTTTAACTTAGTAGAATTGCGAGAACAGCAATTTTACCGCAATGTTACTAACAGCGAAAGTGTGTAAAATGGAGAAACAAGGGCTACTAACGACTCCTCTATAGGCATTTTCACACGATTCTCAAGCATTGGATCAACTCACTATGCATCAAACTAACTCATTCTCATGTATCTTCCGATTTCATGCATTAGATTCTTTAGTTTACTCATGTCCAAGTAAGATCTTAAGCATCTTGTTAAAGCAGTGAGTTATGATTTGTACTAGGAAAACGCCTATTCCTAGGTCGTTTTCTGGTTACCTTGAGAGGCTAGCATGAGTGTATGACTCTGAACTCTTACTCCTTCCAGAGGTTAGGAGTTCTTTGGAAAAAATGGATGGCCAATCGAAATTGCCCGTGGGATGAAGCTTACATACAATCAATGCATTCGAGAGCTATCCTACATGCTTGGTTCTCGTGTTTTAGCCTATAGTATTGTCATTAGCATGCCCCTATGTGACTTAGTTACTCATGGATGTAGAGAGAACAAAAATAATAGATGAAGTAGACATGCTTAGAAGAAAATGAAAGACAAATCAGCAAGGAAAAACAGTAGGTAGAGAAGGTAAAGACAAAGTGTGAAATGATGAATTGTGCTTTGATTAATCAATTGTTTGAATGAACAAATGAAGACTTAAAGTGGTTAACATAAAGACAGAAAGCAACGAAATGGAATGGATTAACTAATGGAAAAGAAATAACAACAAAACGGTGCTGGAAATGAAAAGTAAAGACAGAAAGCAGTAAAATGAGCTTGAACGCCTCGCCGCAGACGCCTCGGCTGAAGGGAGAGAAAGGTAAGCCTTGCTTGGATGAATCCAATCAGGAGAAAGGTAAGCCTTGCTTAGATGAATCTTCTCTCCTTCCTGTCAGATTGTCGACTCCAACAGCTGAACCTCTCAAACCAACAGACGGAGAAGAGAATGAATGGGAAAGACTGCGCTGCGAAGAGACTTCTACGCTTTCGGATGATGATTAAACCTTCCTCTTTGACCTCCTTTTATAGTATTATGCAGGTGCGATTGGGCCAAGGAGAACCATCCATCCTCAACGTCGTACTTCAATATGGATGGAGGAGAAAGAACAAATCCCTGAAATATCGGATTACAACAGAAAAAGGTTAGCCAACTTACGGATTTCACTTAAAACATTGCGGTTTTAGCAATGTTTCCGCAATGCACAATTTTCATTCTTTTAACTTCCTTTTTCATTCATTTTCTTTCCTTTTGCACACAAGTCCTAATTTAGCTTCCTTCTTCTAATTCTCATATATAAGCATAGGTTTAAGCTAAATCCTATCAAAAACACCTAAGAGTGTACATCTTTCTAAGATAAATAAGTCCTAAAAAGGTCACTTTTGGAGACGTAACACACCCCCAAACTTAAGGTTTTGCTCGTCCTCGAGCAAACTAAGGACTTACTTAGGCTGCTGTTTTATCCTCTTTAACCACTTGCTGACTCCCCTGCATTCCTATCTATAGCAGTGTTGTCCTGTGACACACTTCTAAGTTTACAACTACCCTCTTACTTTGCTTCTTCTGACTTCGCATGCCTAAAGCTCCTACTGTTTCATTAACCCCTTACAGCTGATCTACTTGCTTCTGTCATATCGTGCCTCTATCCCTAAGGTTTCAAATTCCACCTAGCTTTACCCCAGACTCAGTACATGCTTCGAGTTTTTACTTTTGAGCTACCTAGGATTCCTTAGAGTCATGCCAGTCTTAGTATTAACAGTGACAGTAGTACATTTAGAGAACAACCTAAACCCTGGCATCACTACATTGGACATACATTCATCTCCCTAAACAACCCTACAAGCTACAAATTTGTGCTCAGCTAATTAAAGATCAGAGTTCTTTTTATTCAGGACATCTAAGCCACAAAGTTGCAACTCCTAGGTATACATTCTTCTTCCCTATTTCTTCCTTTTTTCTTTCTTACATTGGTGGAGCCTCTCCTTTGATTGCCTTTTGATGCAATGCCACTTGTGGGTTACACACTTGGCACTGATTACTCAGCAACCTAAGAGAGTCACCCCTCTCTTTCTATTTTTCATCTTTTTTTTTTTTCTTCTTTTTTTTTTTTTTTTTTTTTTTGATAAAGGAGAAGAAGAATGCTTATGCTTTAAGGGAGAGAGGAATGTTCCTAGGCCTAGGGTGGCCTCCCCCAAACTTAAACTACTCATTGTCCCCAATGAGTGTCTGAGGTGGCACACCCCCAAACTTATCCTAGAAGCATCTAGTCTAGGGTAAAACAAAGAGAATCTAAAAAGTCCTAGGGATAGACAAAACATTCTAAAAGCAAACATTACAGCAGCAGAAATTTATAAAAACAGGCAGGGAAGGACTTAAAGCTACGCATGCTGAGCACTTTTAAGAGGCTAATTTAAACTATCAAAGGTGTCTTATGACACTCATCCAGCATGCATTTAGATAAGCTATATAAGGTAGTCAAGATAGCAGCAAAAGACAAAATTTAAACAGAACCAGCCTAGCTAAACAGTCAGTCAAAAACATGCATTTACTAATAAAAATTGCGGATTCCGCAATTATTTCGCAATGGATACAGGACAGATATATCAGTGATCAAGGCCCCTATGCATGCTCTTTCCAGTCATTTAAGCTATACAAAAAGGAAACTAAACTAATCTACCTATTCAGATACCATCAAACTACACTAAACAAATTTAAACAACAAAAATAAAGAACTAAAAACAGATCAAAATTTAACTCAAAACAGCAGAATTCACATGGTTAAACAAAAAGCAGTTTGATTATTATTTTTTTTCTTTTAGGGAACAGAAATACTCCCTTGAGTGCTTCTCAATCTAGCACTCAGATGTCCTCATCATCATCATCCTTCCGTGGTCTTGGAGGCGCCCATGGAGTTAGTAGGTCCGTGGAGAACTCAGGAAAGATGCAGCCTAATTGGTCAGCAACATCTTTATCCCTTGCCTGCGCATATGTGGCCCATTGCGCCATCTTCTTTTGCAGATCCATCAGACAGGCCATTGACAGAGACTGAGCAGCAGTCAGGCCATCTAGCTCGAACTCCATGTTCCCCTTCCTTCGCATCCTCAAGGCAGTAGGCAACTCCAGGTGCCCCGTGTAGGCCAGCTGCCTCTCCATCCTCTCGATTGGAACCCCTGCACGTAAGCAGAGCTTAGTAATTGTATTAGGAAATAAAAGTGGACCCTTACCCTTTTTGGCGCAGTCAGCGATTGAGGCTGCAATGACCTCGCCCACATTGATTGTGAGGCCCCTCATGATCGCATAGACCAGCAGCGATCTGCTTTGGTTGATGGTGGTCTCGTGGGTTACTGGGGACAGCTTCCTCCGCACGAAGGAAAACCAGACAGCAGCCTTGGCTGTGAGGGTAGCACTCATCAGGGTGTGCTTCCCATTGCGTGAAACTGTCCACGCTGCCTCAGGTTGGCCAATGATCCGAATTGCTTCCTCCAGGACAGCTTCTGTTGGCTCATTAATGATCCTGGCATAGTCAGTGTGCTTTTGCCCCTTGAGGTCATAGGCTTCATTGATTGCCTTAGCTGAGAAATCCACCTCGACTCCTCTGACCACAGATAGGCCATCCTCAGGGTTCATCAAATTGGCGTAAAAATCATACACCATGCTGGAGTAGGCGGGGATGGGCGGTCTGCACAGCTCTTCCCAGCCATGATTGGTGATCCCTGCGCGCAAGAATTGCGGCAGGTCTGCAAGTGCGTCAAGGAACCCCTTCTCATGCAGCAGGTCCCTCTTCCTTAATTCAGTGCCTCTGGACTCAGCATCAGAGGACACATACCTCACAGATTGAGGCTCATCTTCAGGGTACAGCTTGACTTTCCCCTTGTCCTTTGCCCTGGCTGATTCAGCAGCCTCGATCTTGAGCTTCTTCGGGGAAGGCTCACTACTAACCTTCTTTGATGAAGGCTCACCCCTGGCTTTCTTTTTCTTGGTCTTCTTCGATGCCTTTGGCCGTTTGGCCTTGACAACCTTGGCGGCTTTCTTTCTCAATCTCGCCTTGGTTGTGATCTGTTGGAGGCAATCCCCCAATGTCTCCTCCATCGAATCATCCCCCTGCGCTGGGCTCTCGGGGCTGACTTCCCTCAAAGGAGAGAAGACCTCTTCTTCTTCAGCTTCTTCACCGCCCTGCGCCGATTCTTGATGCTCTGCATCTGGGATTTCAGGTTCAGGCGTCTGGGAGATGGGTGATGCTTCAGGGCTCTGCGGCGGTGGAGATGGTTCAGAGCTCTGTGGCGACGGAGATGGTTCAGGGCTTCGCGCCGGTGGAGATGGGGAATGGCTTTGCCTGGCCGTCGCGTAGGGTGGACGGCCACTCTCTCGACTCTCCACAGAGGGAGTCTTCTTCTTGATTGCTGCGTCAGCCACAGCCATACTCCACTTCCTCTTCTTGGGCGTTCCTGCTGGTTCAGATGGTCCAACAGGGATCTCCGTCACTACCTTCCACTTCTTCTTGCGGACAGGGAGCTTGGGAAGGCGTTCGGTTCGTGCGGCTTCAGCATCCGCCAAGGCAAGGAGTGCCTCTCTCGCAGCAATCTCAGCGTCGTCGGCCTTCTTCTTGGACGCAGATCTCTCAGCTCTCGTTAGCACCATGGTGGAATCGTAAGAATCTGGAAAGAGGGAGTGCAGAGGAAGAAGGAGAGAGCTTTCTTGGAGTTCAGGGAATGAAGGAAGCGTACGGATCAGAGCGCTTCTAACGGCTATAAGTAATGATGGAAATCCCAACGGCTATTTCTGTTGCGGATTTCACAAATCCACCGCAATTAAATGGCCGTTGGAGATTTCCTTTGTTTCAAATGCCCCTATTTCCTCAACTCAATCTTCGATTTGGCCCAATATCTTCCCCGATTTTTTATCCTGGATTCATCTCCTTGATTCCCTCTATCGATCCCCTATTAAAAGAAATAAAATCAACATCAAATTCGTAATTAAAATCACACAAAAATATACGCAAATCGTAACCGAAAGAATAGCAAAAAATAAACTAAGGCATAGCCTCGCATGGACGAGCACAGTGATCACTCGTCCTCTCTCGTTCTTATTTTCACGTTTCAGTCAAGAGGAAGGCCGAGAGAGTCTTCATATCTCCTTCCTCATAATAATGCTTCAATCGTGCACCATTAACCATGAACGGTTGCCCGTGCTGCAGGTTCCTAATCTCGATTGCACCATGAACAAACACGTTAGTTATCACAAAAGGACCTGACCATCTGGACTTAAGTTTGCCTGGAAATAATCTCAACCTTGAGTTAAATAATAAGACAAGTTGGCCTTTCTTAAAGTCCTTAATTCTAAGTCTACTATCATGCCAAATCTTAGTCTTTTCCTTATACATTTTAGCATTTTCATAAGACATATGTCTAAGCTCATCAAGCTCATGTAATTGCAGAGACCGCAATGTTCCCGCATCGGTCACGCAATAATTCAGTTCTTTTAAGGCCCAAAATGCTTTAATTTCCAATTCGAATGGTAAGTGACATGCTTTGCCATACACAAGTCTATAAGGAGACATACCTAGGGGTGTCTTATATGCAGTCCTATATGCCCAAAGTGCATCCTCGAGTTTAAAAGACCAATCTTTTCTATTGGGTTTGACCACTTTTTCGAGTATGTTTTTAATCTCCCTATTTGAAATTTCAGCTTGGCCATTCGAATGTGGGTGATAAGGGGTGGCTACTCTATGTCTAACATTGTATTTAGCCAACACTTTTTCCATAGCTTTATTAATAAAGTGTGTCCCTTCATCACTAATTATAGCACGAGGTGTACCAAACCTAGTAAAGATATGCCTATTAAGGAACTTAATGACTGTTTTGGCATCATTGTTTGGACATGCTATGGCCTCTACCCACTTAGACACATAGTCTACAGCTACAAGTATGTAAAGGTTACCTGATGATGGGGGAAATGGTCCCATGAAGTCAATGCCCCACACATCAAAGAGCTCCAACTCTAGGATGTAAGTGAGAGGCATCTCATCCTTTCGACTAAGGTTACCTATTCTCTGGCATTCATCACAGCTGTGTGCGTATTCGTGGGCATCCTTGAAGATCGTGGGCCAATAGTAGCCACTCTGGAACACCTTTGCAGCTTTTCTTTGGCCACCAAAGTGTCCACCATAGGGGGCTGTATGGCAGTGCTGCAGCACAGACTTCGCCTCAGCAGCTGACACACATTTCCTCAGCAAACCATCTGCACATGTCTTGTAGAGTGTAGGATCATCCCATATGAACTTCCTAGCTTCATGCAGGAACCTCTTCTTTTCTTGTCCTCCCTTGAAAGTTGGTAGTACCTGCGATGCAAGGAAGTTAGCAATGTCAGCAAACCAAGGTTCCTCATCGTTATCACGATGTGCTAATACAAAGACATGCTCATCGATAAAAGCATCAGAAATTGCGGTTTCCGCAATGTTATCGCAATTATGTTGCAATCTGGAAAGATGATCTGCAACCACGTTTTCACATCCTTTCTTATCTCTAATGTCCAGATCAAACTCTTGCAGCAGCAATACCCATCTAATCAACCTAGGCTTAGCATCAGCCTTCCTCATAAGGTACTTTAGTGCAGAGTGATCTGTATACACGATTGTTCTAGTGCCTACAATGTAATTCCTAAACTTCTCACAGGAAAACACTACAGCTAGCATCTCCTTCTCAGTGGTTGTGTAATTACATTGTGCCTCATTAAGTGTCTTACTAGCATAGTATACAGGGTGTGTTAGCTTGTCAATCTTTTGTCCTAGCATAACCCCTACAGCATAGTCACTTGCATCACATAACATCTCAAAGGGGAGGTCCCAATTTGGTCCTACTATAATAGGTGCTTTGACTAGTGCTTCCTTAAGGGCTTTCCAGGCTAAGAAACATTATTTAGAGAAGATGAATGGTTTGTTCAGCTCTAGAAGCTCACACAAGGGCTTGGAGATCTTTGAAAAGTTCTTAATGAACCTTCTATAGAAGCCTGCGTGTCCTAAGAAACTTCTAATGGCTTTCACATTCTGAGGTTCCACCAACTTCTCTATTATTTCAATCTTGGCCCTATCGACCTCCACTCCTGCTCTAGACACTCTATGACCTAGGACTATCCCTTCCTCCACCATGAAGTGGCACTTTTCCCAATTAAGGACTAGGTTGGTCTCCTCACACCTAGCCAGGACTTGTCCTAAGTTCTCTAAACAGTTTGTGAATGAATCACCCAAGACTGAGAAGTCATCCATAAATATCTCTATCATGGATTCATCTAAGTCAGAGAAGATTGCCAACATGCACCTTTGGAACGTTGTCGGTGCATTGCATAAGCCAAAAGGCATTCTGCGAAAGGCAAAGGTTCCAAAAGGGCAAGTGAAGGTGGTCTTCTCCTGGTCCTTAGGGTCTATAGTGATCTGGTTATATCCTGAATAACCGTCTAGAAAGCAGTAATAAGCTCTACCCACTATCCTATCTAACATCTGGTCAATAAATGGTAGAGGGAAGTGATCTTTTTTTGTTTCCTTATTCAATTTCCTATAATCCATACAAACTCTCCATCCTGTAATAGTTCTAGTTGGAATCAGTTCATTGCTCTCATTTACTACTACAGTCATCCCCCCCTTCTTAGGTACACATTGTATAGGACTCACCCACTGACTACTAGCTATAGGGAAGATTACACCTGCATCTAACCACTTTATGATTTCTTTTTTAACTACCTCTTTCATAGAGGGGTTCAACCTACGTTGGTGATCTAATCGGGGTGTATGCTCTTCCTCTAATATTATTTTATGCATGCAGTAAGAAGGGCTAATGCCTCTAATGTCAGCAATTGTCCATGCAATAGCCTTTCTATGTTGCTTAAGTAATAATATCAGCTCAACCTCATGCTTCTCACTCAATTTAGATGAAATAATAACAGGCAGAGTATCATTACTTCCTAAATATGCATACTTAAGATGAGTGGGTAATGGTTTCAATTCTAAGACAGGTGGATGCTCAATGGATGGTTTTAATGGATTCAGGGATCTGTCAATCAAGTCACTATTCATACAAACATGTTGTATTTTATCTACAGGTATATCCATTATCTCAGAAACATTCAAATCAGTTAAATCTAATTGTACATAATTATTAGCATGCTTAGTTAATAATTCATGCTCCAGCTGTTCTTCCATCAGTGAATCTACAATGTCCATGCTAGCACAAGATTCAGAGTCAGAGGGGTACCTTAAGGCTTTATAAACACTAAATTTAACCTCCTCATCATGAACCCTCATAGTGAGCTCACCTTTCTGGACATCTATCAGGGCCCTACTTGTGGCTAGAAATGGTCTGCCTAATAGGATGGGGACTTCCTTGTCTGCTTCATAATCCAGGATGATGAAATCTGCAAGGAAAATAAACTTGTCAACCTTTACAAGAATATCCTCAATCTTACCCTCAGGGTAGGCTATGGATCTGTCTGCAAGTTGTAAGGTGACAGTGGTGGGACGTGCTTCTCCTATTCCTAGCTGGCGGAAGAGTGATAGGGGCATGAGGTTTATGCTGGTTCCCAGGTCACAAAGAGCTCTGCCCACGTGCTTGCCTCCAAGCTCTACTGGTAAGGTGAAGGAACCAGGATCCTTCTCCTTCTTGGGTAGCTTGTTCTGGAGTATAGCACTGCACTCCTCAGTGAGATTCACTGTTTCAAATTCACCAATGATCTTCTTGTTAGTGATTATATCCTTCAGAAATTTAACATAAGAAGGCATAGACTGTAGAACTTCTACAAAAGGAATATTCACATGCACTTGTTTAAGAATTTCTAAAAATTTGTTAAAGTGCACTTCCTGTTCTTGTTTTTTCTTGAGCCTTCGAGGAAATGGAGGTGGTGGCACATATGCAGGCACTTCAGGTCGCCTCAGGATAGGTGGAGGCTTTGGAATTTCTTCTATCTCCTCTATGATTGGCTCCAGCCTTGCTCCTAATGTGCTTGGTGATGGTTGACCTTGGTTTGGCAAAGACTCCAGTGGAGCACTAGACTCATTGTTCTCTACTCTCTTTGGGGTTTCTTTAGTGTTGCTCACCAATGGTCTACCACTTCTAAGTTCAATTGCTTGAACTTGTTCTTTTCCATCTCTCCTTGGCACCTTAGTGTCAGCAGGAAGTCTACCTTGGGGCCTACTTTTGAGTTCATTGGCTAGTTGCCCTATTTGGTTCTCTAGGCTCCTGAGGGTAGCTTGCTGGCTTTGTAGAGTAGCATCATTCTTGGCGATGTACTCTTTGAGTAGATTTTCTACAGAAGACCCTACTGGTTGGTTGTATGGTTTTTGATACATGGATTGGTTATGTTGGGGAGTGAAACCAGGTGTTCCACTCGGTCTTGGTTGGTTAGGATCTTGGTTAGTATTCTGCTGGCCACCCCATGAAAGATTTGGGTGGTTCCTCCAACCAGGATTGTAAGTGTTGGAATAGGGGTTGTTCCTAGGCTGCTGTTGGCTTCCAACATAGCAGACTGAGGCTGGATTCCCAGGGCAGTATTCATACAGGTGCCCTTCCCCACAGAATCCACAGATAAGTGTCTCACCTTGACTTGGTTGTGTGCCCATTGACATGGTTGTGGCGGTGTTGACACTAGTTTGGAGATTGGCTTGAGCCATTTGTTTAACTAGGTTGGTCAGGGCGCTTATTTGGCTACTCATGGCATTGAGTGCGTCCTTATTTTGAGCTCTACTTGGCTCGATTGGATCATCTGACCACCTACAGTGAGATGCTGAGATCTTCTCCAAGATCTCATAGGCTTCGTTATAACTCTTGGACAGCATTGAACCTCCAGCAGATGAATTTAACACTTGTCTGGTGCTGGGGTTGCATCCTTTGAAAAAGACCTCTATTTGGATACACCATGGAATACCATGGTGTGGACATTTAAGTAGAAGGTCCTTGAACCTTGTCCAAGCTTCGTGAAGAGACTCATTTTCAGCTTGTTTGAACTTGACTATGTCATCACGAAAGGTAGAATTCCTATCAGGTGGGAAGTATTTCACTAGGAATTTCTCCGCCAAGTCTGTCCAATTGAGGACTGATCCAGAGGGTAATGAGTTTAACCACGTCTTTACTTTGTCCCTTAATGAGTAGGGGAAGAGGTAGAGCCTCAAGGCTTCTTGGGAAACTCCAGGGATGAGAAATGTATCACTAACTCCTAGGAAGTTCCTAAGATGGTTGTGGGGATCCTCATTTTCCACTCCAAAGAATTGTCCCACAGTGGACAACATTTGGAACATTACTGGCTTTAACTCGAATGAGTTGGCAGTAATTTCAGGGCGGATTATGCTTGGGTTTAGCTCCCCAGGCATAGGTACTAGGTAGGAAAGAATGGCACTATTCTTATCATTCGCTATTTCGATGGGATTGTGAGTGGTAGGTACCGGATTTGGGACTGGTATATCCATTTCTTCTTGATAGAATTGCGGAGACTCTGCGGTTTCAGCAATTGTTGGAGGTATAGAGGGTTGGTTAAAGAGACGTTTCTTGGCTCTATTTCTGGCCCTAAGTAATCTCTCAGGCTCAGGATTGAACTCTAGATCGCTACTTGAATGTTCATTCATAAACTAACCCAATGGTACCTGCAAAAGAAATGAACATAGATCAGCTCCAATAGATATTAAACTTTGTTTTCCTAACTTAACAAACTTCGTTTTCACTAAACTAAATCCCCGGCAGCGGCGCTAAAAACTTGTTGCGTGCTCAATGTGTAAAAGAAATAAGCAATAAGAGAGAGAGAGCACTCAGAACATGCAAGCATACATGATCTTGTAGCAAGTAGTAAGTATTTTTTTATTCGTTTTCCCACAGAGATTTATTATTAGCTACTCGTGAAGTGTATTGTTAAGCAAGAATGGGTGGATTTGATGGGGTAGATTTGGTTTAAAAATGCCTAATTACTAATGAATCAATAAAGGATAGCAACATGAACAAGTGCAAGTCAATGATAAACTCAACCGTAAAGAGAAGAGATTAATAAACGAAGAGAAAAATAGCTAAGCAGAATTTTTAACTTAGTAGAATTGCGAGAACAGCAATTTTACCGCAATGTTACTAACAGCGAAAGTGTGTAAAATGGAGAAACAAGGGCTACTAACGACTCCTCTATAGGCATTTTCACACAATTCTCAAGCATTGGATCAACTCACTATGCATCAAACTAACTCATTCTCATGTATCTTCCGATTTCATGCATTAGATTCTTTAGTTTACTCATGTCCAAGTAAGGTCTTAAGCATCTTGTTAAAGCAGTGAGTTATGATTTGTACTAGGAAAACGTCTATTCCTAGGTCGTTTTCTGGTTACCTTGAGAGGCTAGCATGAGTGTATGACTCTGAACTCTTACTCCTTCCAAAGGTTAGGAGTTCTTTGGACAAAATGGATGGCCAATCGAAATTGCCCGTGGGATGAAGCTTACATACAATCAATGCATTCGAGAGCTATCCTACATGCTTGGTTCTCGTGTTTTAGCCTATAGTATTGTCATTAGCATGCCCCTATGTGACTTAGTTACTCATGGATGTAGAGAGAGCAGAAATAATAGATGAAGTAGACATGCTTAGAAGAAAATGAAAGACAAATCAGCAAGGAAAAACAGTAGGCAGAGAAGGTAAAGACAAAGTGTGAAATGATGAATTGTGCTTTGATTAATCAATTGTTTGAATGAACAAATGAAGACTTAAAGTGATTAACATAAAGACAGAAAGCAACGAAATGGAATGGATTAACTAATGGAAAAGAAATAACAACAAAACGGTGCTGGAAATGAAAAGTAAAGACAGAAAGCAGGAAAATGAGCTTGAACGCCTCGCCGCAGACGCCTCGGCTGAAGGGAGAGAAAGGTAAGCCTTGCTTGGATAAATCCAATCAGGAGAGAAGATGCCTGTCAGATTGTCGACTCCAACAGCTGAACCTCTCAAACCAACAGACGGAGAAGAGAATGAATGGGAAAGACTGCGCTGCGAAGAGACTTCTACGCTTTCGGATGAGGATTAAACCTTCCTCTTTGACCTCCTTTTATAGTATTATGCAGGTGCGATTGGGCCAAGGAGAACCATCCATCCTCAACGTCGTACTTCAATATGGATGGAGGAGAAAGAACGAATCCCTGAAATATCGGATTACAACAGAAAAAGGTTAGCCAACTTACGGATTTCACTTAAAACATTGCGGTTTTAGCAATGTTTCCGCAATGCACAATTTTCATTCTTTTAACTTCCTTTTTCATTCCTTTTCTTTCCTTTTGCACACAAATTCTAATTTAGCTTCCTTCTTCTAATTCTCATATATAAGCATAGGTTTAAGCTAAATCCTATCAAAAACACCTAAGAGTGTACATCTTTCTAAGATAAATAAGTCCTAAAAAGGTCACTTTTGGAGACGTAACAGTTACCCAAATTAAACCCACCCCTTTAGTTATTTTTTAGAGGTTTTAAATAGTCGAGTTTTGGGAGAATGAAGACACTTTGATATTTGGAAAAATATTGGTAAAGTAAGAGAGAGAAATAGCTATTTGTAAAAAGTAGAGAATTAATTGTAAACCAATTAATTTGGAAGAGAGAGGTAAGAGAAAAGAAGAGAGAAGGAGGGTTCTTCATTTCATCTTCCTCATCCATACGCAAAAAAGAGAAAAAGAAAGGAAGTTTTGGGTTTCACCCAAAACTTGAAGAAGAAGGGGAAGCTTCGCGTCGCTGCCGTCGACGAGGAAGGTGGTCGTTGTTCCTTTACGCTGCCGCCGTCGAAAGGAGAAGAACCCGAGAAATTATCGTCGTCGCCACTACCGTTTATCTTGTGGTGGTTGCCACCGCCTAGATCTGAAAGAAATAGAAGAAAACCGTTCGGGTTAAGTCCGGTTTCTTCTCTTCTTGAACACCAAAGGTTGTATCTCTTTCATCTTGCTTTCTTGTTGTTTCTTTGAATGATATTTCTTGAATGCTTTGTAATTACCCATTCTTGTATTTGATAACATCTAATAAAAGTGGCTAGCAAAGATCTTAAAAGATCTTTGCAAAGTGGAGTAGGTCCGTTAAGACCGAACCACTATAAATCGATTGTGTCAATTTCTCAATTATTTTATATATATTCTTTAACATTCTGTCCAGCATCTTATTTTCAATTAATCGCTCATAAGTTCCTCCGTTTAGCCTTAATCAAGTTCACATAACTAAGGGTAAAGGTCCGGTAATTTTGTAACAATTGGTATCAGAGCCTTACCTTGAGTAATCTGTTGTGTTTGCAAACTGTTTTTTGTTAAAAGAACCTTGAAATTAATTTCTTGATTATTTTTTTATATTCTTGAATATTTTTCTTGGAAAAACATTTGTTGTCCGTTGTGTTCTTTATTATTGCAGGATGAATAGTAAGTTCGAGGTAGAGCGCTTTGACGGGAAAGGAGACTTCGGTCTTTGGAAAATAAAGATGTTGGCGGTCCTCCGACAACAAAAGGTTGATTATGCTCTCATGGACGCCAAGAAAATTCCTGAGAGCATAACTAAAGATCAACGGAAGGAAAATGATAAAATGGCTCATAGCCTTCTCGTTCTCCATTTGTCTGACACCATACTCCGACAAATGAGGAGCAAGGACACCGCCGGTAAGCTTTGGAGTAAGTTAGAAACTACATATCAATCTGCATCAATAAGTAGCAAAATATTTCTAAAGTTTAGATTCTTTAGTTTTAAAATGGATTCTAGCAAAAGCATGAAAGTAAATTTAGATGAATTCCATAGAATAATTTCTGAAATGGAAAATATTGGTGAAATCTTTTATGATGAGAATCATGTTGTTGTGTTAGTTAATTCTTTGACGGATGCTTATAATGATGTGAATTCTGCTATGAAGTATGGTAGAGATAGCTTAACTACTGAAATTGTGCTTGTCGCGGTTAGAATAAAAGAACAAGAATTAAAAGAAAATAAAAAGACTAACGGTGAGTCTTTGTTTGTGAGAGGAAGAAGTGAAAATCGAAAGAGTCATAGAGGTAAAAGTAAGGGTAGATCAAAGTCTAAGGGGGCTAATGATAGAAAGTGTTATCATTGTAAAAAAGAAGGCCATATTAGAAGATTTTGTCCGGACCTTAGGAATAAAAAGTCGTCGGGTGAAGGGAAATAAGAGACTAGTGTGGTAAATCTAAGTGAGGAGTATAATCAATCCCTTATGGTTAGTTCCACTAGTGAGGATGATACTTGGATATTAGATTCAGGTTGTTCTTTCCATATGACCCCTAATAGAGATTGGCTAGAAGACTTCCAAACCGGTGTAGGAGGTAAAGTCATGTTAGGGAACCGACACTTTTGTGAGGTAGAAGATCAAAGGAACCTAATTTCCCTAAGTATGCTAGATAAGCAAGGTTACACCATTAAGTTAGAGAATGGTGTGCTTAAAGTCATGAAGGGTGTTCTAGTGACAATGAAAGGGTACCTTAAGGAAACCCTATACTCCTTAGAAGGTTCAACGGTTGTAGGATCAAGTGATCTAGTTAAGGAGAGTGAAAATTCCAAAACTTCTCTTTGGCATAAACGCTTAGGTCACATTAGTGAACAAGGGATTAAAGAGTTGGTTAAACAACAAATTATTCCCAAACTCAAAGATGTAGACCTAGATATGTGTGAGCATTGCAATTATCGTAAACACAAGAGAGTTAAATTTGGGAAGGGTGGTCACTCTGCTAAGAGAAAAGTAGAGTATGTGCATGCCGACTTATGGGGCCCATCGAGTGTAGCTACTAATGGTGGGGGGGGGGGGGTAGATATTTTCTATCCATCATAGATGATTGTACTAGAAAGGTGTGGGTCTATCTTCTTAAAAATAAATCTAACACCTTTAATAAATTCATTTAATGGATTGTTTATGTGGAAAATCAAACTAGCCTTAGAGTAAAAGAAGCTTAGAACTGATAATGAGCTTGAGTTTTGTAACCATGAGTTTAAAAACTATTGTAAGTCTAAGGGCATAGCTAGACACTTGACTGTTGTAGGAACACCTCAACAAAATGGGGCCGCTGAGAGAATAAGCCGTACCTTAATGGAGAGAGTAAGGTGTATGTTGTCCCATTCTCACCTTCCTCATAGTTTTAGGGGGGAAGCTGTAGCAACTGCTATTGGGTTTTATGTCCTAAAACTCGTGGTTTGTAAACTGAATGTATATTCTATTTTGCAATAAAGTTGTTATTGAGTTTTATTCAGTAAATTTGTTATTTAATAAAGTGAATTGTGTTTACTTTTAACCTAACTCCAATAAACAAAGAACACATGGCTATAGGTTGTATACTTGAACTTCATGTGTGACATGATTGTGGATCCAGTTCAAGTAATAGCCAGAACGGTCTATAGTATAAGGATAAGGCTGGGTACCTTATCCTGGAGACCCTATTGGACGCGGTTCGCTTTGCATAGTACAAACGATGTGATCGGAAATCGTTCATGTGGAGACATGCGAGTGGGGGCGTCCTGTGCAATGAGTTTGCATAAGACTGAACCGCGAAACAAGTCGCTCTTTCTTTATAACTCCGTTTACTGTAAAGACCGACTTTTTCATATGATGACCTAGGTAACTCGATCTGAATCCTGAGCACGCTATGAACTCCTGTTTATTCGGGCTTATCCTTTGACTTGTATGGGTGAGAGTGACCCGAGATCGCCGACTCAATAAGCCTACTATCTTGAGGATAAGACCGGGTAGGTAGCTGGGAACATAGTCCTGCGAGATGGAATTCACTCCTACCCGCGTTGAGGCATTAGTAGATAGGTTGTTCCCTTAAGTGCTGACTTCGGGTCTTGAACAAGGGATCTTGGTAGATGCACTAAATGGGGTGCTCCGAATTCAAGCTGTCGAGGCTTGCCAAAATACAATTTATAAACCCGAATACACCGAGCTATTTGTAGCTTAGAGGTAACGGGGTCGATCCACAGGGAATTAAGAAATTCAAATTAATTAAGTCTAATTTGCTAGTGATAAAAAGTATGTGCAATTTTGGTAAAAAGAATGGTAATTTGGTTTGGGGGAAGGGAGCTCCTAACGTGCGATGCTAACGGAAAATTAAATGACAACGTGCAAAATTTAAATGGTCGTGCTTAACTTCGAGAAATGGAATTGATCGTTATGGATGTTCGGTTCATCGATACAACTTATCAACTAATCATGCTTATGCACACAATTCATTTGGTTAATTCCTAACTCAAATGACCCAAAGATATAATTAGATATGTGCAATTCTAATCGTTCTTGGCCAATAATCCATTCAAGGTAGCGACCCCTAAATCGACTATAAGCCAGTGACGGGAACACTGTGACGGCTTAATCCTAAGACTAACCGGTTTCTCTCTCGCCTTAAGCCTAACATGAAAACGTTAATTAATTCAGATTACCAACTGTCACTTTGGGTTGAATTAATTAGCCATGCTTAAGCCCGTGCTACCTAGCGGTTTGGGCAATTATACGTCTCAACCTTTAGCCCTCTATCATGCATAGGAACTAGGGCGTCAACCTAATTCAGCTACACACGCTAGAATTTTAATAAGAGCAAGCAACAGATGCATAAACATATCAATTAACTCAACAATTACAAAGGGGCAAACCTCCCCAAACATCCATAATTCACAAAACCAAAATCGAAATCAAGCACTAACCTTAGTTTAGCCTGAGGATGAGTAAATCAAATCCCCCATGGAAGAGCTTAGTACCATACAAAGAGGAGAAGAAGAAGCCCAAAAATGGTGGAAAATGGTGTAGACCCGAGAGGAAGAAGTGGGGAAGAAGATGGAATGAAGAATGGGCAGAAATTAGGCGTTTTCACGCCTTAAGTCGTCGGAGCGTCGAGACGCTAGGCAAGCGTCGAGACGCTCGGACAGCGTCTCGACGCTGTCGCGCGTCTTTCTGGAAAATCGTCGGGCTGGCGTCGAGACCCTCGGGCGGCGTCTCGACGCTGAGGCGCGCTCATCCTCGGTAGGCAATCGGGGCGGCGTCGAGACGCTCGGCCAGCGTCAAGCTAGCGTCGCGACGCTGCCGCCCATGCATGCATGCTCTCGGGTTTGATGGCCAAAAATTGTCTTTCCAAGGCAATTTTTGCCATCTCTTCAGTTCTTCAAGCGCTTTCACTCCCAAGGCGTCCATTAAGCTCTAAAATGCCGCTTTAAGCCCCGAAACGCGTCTTTAGACTTCTCGAGCTCTCGACCATGAAATCACCTACAAGAAGGCATTTTAATCAATAAATGGCATGGTTCTAGCCAGAATTAGGGACATATTAATAGCTCTATTTTGGAGCTATCAAAATACCCCCGACCTAAATCTTGCTAGTCCTCAAGCAAGGTATACTCTTAAATAATCTCCAAAGAATTAAATGCATGCTGAAAACTCTAATCTCAATGCTTGTGAAACAAGGTACTTAAATAAATTCAAAACCATCAAATGCATGCAAACGTTGAAATCATTTCAAAATTTAAACTCATATTCCCTTACGTGTGTGTGTGCTTAGCACCTCTCAATCCTAGCTCATGCAAGCTCGAAACAACCTTATACAGCCCTATAACTCGTTTTCCCCCTACTTATGGCGATAAGAACAGTCTAACGGCTTTTAGCGATAGAAAAAGCAACAAAACATAAGGCCTATATTTTCTTTCTTTTCTTTGAGCACTTTGTACCCATTATTCTTTTTGAACCACTTTTTTTTTATTTATTTCTCCAAGAGAGCCTAACACGTCAAACCAAATTTTAGCTTCACGTTTTTAAGGATTATTGCTCGCTTCTATTAGCTTCCCTTTCATGCAGTGACAACCGTGGGTTACACGATCACCCCTGGTTACACGGGCAACACAAGAAGGAGGAGCAACTCTAGAGTTTTTATTTTTCATGCTTACTTTTTTTTTTAGGCAATGGCTATGCTATACAACAAATGAATTATTACTACTTCTAACACATCAAGCCTCCCTAATGGTACCTTTCGGGGTGACAACAAGGTTTCAGACCAAATAAAATCATTTTAGACCTACAGAACTGAGAATAAGAGGGCTATGTGCTCAGTGAATGTAGGGAAATAACAGAAAAAAAAAAATTAAAATAGGCTCAAAAAGTGCATACATCGTCAAATTTACGAATCATACAAATACGGAGTGTTCACAAGCAAATCACAGACCGTCCTTATCGGACAACATGCATTCAGATTCTAATCTAACAATCAGAGTATACATACGCCCGACAACTACTAAGAAGTCGTTTCTCTATCAACAAACTCCACCCACCACCTTAAGATATGCATTGTCCCCAATGCATTCAACTATTAAAACAACAAAATTCTAAGGGAACAAAAAACCTCCCCTGAATTTTGTGGAGCCGACGGGTAGAGATGTGCACCATCGTCTTCCAATATACTCTCGAATTGTCGGCCATTCCACCTTTTCTCCTAAGGAAAGAAACAAACAAACAACGAATTCAAAAGCTAATATAAACAAAAACAAAGCGATAAATAATAGAATTATAGTCCAAGCTCGGGTGCCTCCGAGAAGCGCAAATTTTTAGAGTCGATTGCTCGACTGTATTCTCTCGTTCACTCATCCATAATCGATCGGGGCGGCGCTAGAAGTAATGTGGCGTCATAGCACTCAGCGTCCCCCTCGTGGAAAGTCTTCAACCGGTGACCATTCACTTTTTGCACCTCATCCGAGTCCAAGCTCTGAATCTCCACACTGCCATAAGGAAAAATTTTAGTTATGATATAGGGTCCTTTCCAACGGGAACGAAGCTTACCTGGCATGAACTTCAGACGGGAATCGAACAGCAGAACTTTCTGGCCGACTTTGAAGCTTTTCTTTAAGATCCGTCGGTCATGAAACTGTTTGGACTTCTCTTTATAGATCCTGGAGTTCTCGTAGGAGTCCAAACGCAGTTCCTCCAATTCCTGTAACTGAAGCAGTCGTGCCTCGCCAGCTTCGTCAGAGCTCATGTTACACTGCTTGATCGCCCAGAATGCTTTGTGCTCAATCTCCACGGGTAAGTGGCAAGCCTTACCAAACACCAACCGGTATGGGGACATACCGATAGGAGTTTTGTAGGCGGTGCGGTAGGCCCACAAAGCATCCTGCAAACGAACGCTCCATTCCTTCCTACTCGGTCTCACGGTTTTCTCCAATATTGACTTTACCTCTCTGTTGGAGACCTCGGCTTGCCCATTGGCTTGAGGGTGGTAGGCGGTGGACACTCGATGATGCACACCATACTTTCTCAGCAAAGCCTCCACAGATCGGTTGCAGAAATGAGTCCCCTGGTCACTGATTATGGCTCGTGGGATTCCAAACCTGGTAAAAATATTCGACTGAACGAACCTAACAACAGAATTAGCATCGTTAGTCTTCGTGGCTTTCGCCTCAACCCACTTGGAAACATAATCAACAGCCAGCAATATATAAGAAAAACCACAAGAAGGCGGGAAGGGTCCCATAAAATCCATGCCCCAAACGTCAAAGATTTCACAAACTAAGACCGAGGTTTGAGGCATTTCATTTCTACCAGATATCGACCCTATTCTTTGACATCTATTGCAGGTTTTACAAAATTCATATGAATCTTTAAACAGAGAAGTCCAGTAAAACCCACTATCTAAAACTTTCCTAGTTGTCCTCCTAGGCCCAAAATGTCCCCCACATGCATAATCATGACAGAAGGTAAGAATAGACGCATGCTCATTCTCAGGGACACACCTCCTAATTATCTGATCAGAACAGAACTTCCATAAATGGGGGTCCTCCCAAACATAGGACTTAGCGTCGCTTTTTAGCTTAGCTTTCCTAGCAGAAGAGAAACCAGATGGAAAATTACCTGTGACCAAGTAATTCACCATATCAACATACCAGGGAAGGACTGTATCAAGTCTGAAGAGTGTCTCATCGGGGAAATCTTCATTCAGAGGCAGGAGGTCTTCCTTTCTGACCAAGCGGCTCAGATGGTCGGCTACCGGGTTCTCTGCTCCTCTCCTATCCTTGATCTTCACATCGAAGTCCTGGAGGAGCAAAATCCACCGAAGTAGCCTCGGTTTCGAATCTTTCTTGGTCATCAGGTACCGAACAGCTGCATGATCAGAGAAAACAGTTACTTGAGAGCCAATAATATAAGGACGAAACTTATCAAGCGCAAATACAATAGAAAGAAGTTCTTTTTCTGTTGTCGTATAATTGCACTGCGCTGGATTGAGCGTCCTGGAGGCATAGTAAATGACACGGCTCTTGTTCTCGATCCTCTGACCGAGCACGGCTCCCAATGCATAGTTGCTGGTGTCGCAGATAATCTCGAAAGGCAAGTCCCACTGGGGTGGGTGTATGATGGGCGCGCTTGTCAAACTATCCTTAAGCAAATCGAAGGCTTTTCTGCACTCCTCCCCAAAATCGAACGTGACATCCTTCTGAATGAGGTACGTCATAGGCATGGCAACCTTGGAGAAGTCCTGGATAAACCTGCGATAAAACCCTGCATGGCCAAGAAAAGACCGAACCACCCTAACATTCGTTGGGTATGGCAGATTAGAGATAACATCAATTTTAGCCTTATCTACCTCTATACCCTTAGCAGAAACCACATGCCCTAAAACGATACCTTGACTAGCCATAAAATGACATTTTTCAAAATTCAGCACAAGGTTCATTTCGATACATCTTTTCAGGACATGCGATAAATTAATTAAACAGTCATCGAAGGAATTGCCATAAACTGTAAAATCATCCATGAACACTTCAATGCATTTTTCTACAAACTCAGAAAAAATACTCATCATGCATCTCTGAAATGTTCCAGGAGCGTTACAAAGCCCAAAAGGCATCCTTCTAAATGCAAATGTGCAAAAGGGGCATGTAAACGTTATTTTCTCTTGGTCTTCTATGGCTATGTTGATTTGGTAAAAGCCAGAGAAACCATCGAGAAAACAAAAGAATGGCTTCCCAGCTAAACGCTCCACCATCTGATCAATGAAAGGAATGGGAAAATGGTCATTCCTAGTGACTTCATTCAGTTTCCTAAAGTCTATGCACATTCTCCATCCATTTTGAATCCTCTTGGGCACTAATTCATTTTTCTCATTCCTAACAACAGTTATGCCAGTTTTCTTAGGAACGACATGTATAGGACTGACCCACTTACTATCTGAGATAGGATAGATGATACCTGCTTCGTGGATTTTGAGGATCTCAGAAACTACTACCTCCTTCATCGCGGGATTGAGCCTCCTTTGGGGCTCTCGTGAAGGTTTCGCTCCATCCTCGAGCAGGATTCTGTGCATGCACGTAGCTGGACTTAGCCCATGTAAATCTGCTAATGTCCATCCAATTGCCAGCTTGTGCTCTTTAAGAACTTCCATCAATTTCCCTTCCTGAGCCGGTATAAGATCCTTCGCTATGATGACCGGCAACGTCTCACCATCCCCCAAATACGCGTATTTGAGATGATCAGGTAAGTCCTTCAACTCCAATTTAGGTGCCTGCAAAGTAGAGGGGAGCATCTTAACATGATTTTGAACAGTTGCCAAAGAAGAGACAGTTGAATCACAAGGTTCAGACATGGATGGTTCATGCATATCAGATTCATCAAAAAGATCAGTCATAAACAATGGGTCATCCCCATCTCTATCAGACATGCATTCATCCTGAACTAACGATTCAATTGTATCTACTTGACAAAGAGAGTGGACGCTCTCATCATGCTCCAACTCATTAGACACATTAACCTCAACAACTTGTCCACGATATACTCAACAGATAGTGTGCCCTTATCTACATTTATCTTAGTTCTAGCAGTTTTCATAAAGGGCCTACCTAATAAGATCGACGCAGACGAAGAAGCAGAATTTCCATCCATTTTCAGAATATAAAAATCCACAGGAAAAATCAGCCCATTAACATTCACTAATACATCTTCCACTACTTCTAAAGGATGCACGAAAGACCTATCAACAAGTTGTATAACAACACCAGTTTCCTGTATTTCTTTTAAATTCAAATCCTAATAAACAGAGTGAGGCATAACACTAATGGAGGCTCCTAGATCTAGCATGGCTCTTCTAATTTTCTTACCTCCAATAGTGCAAGGGAGAGAAAACATACCTGGATCGTCGCATTTTTCCTGTAAGTTCTTTGTGATCAAAGCAGAAACGTTCTTACTTACCACGACGCGTTCTTTCTCTTTTGTCTTCCTCTTGTTGGTGCACAAGTCTTTCAGGAACTTAGCGTACCTGGGAATTTGCCTGATGGCATCCAATAGAGGGATGTTGATCTCTACTTTCCTGAATGTGTTTAAGAACTCCTCCTCGTAGTTCTCCTTAGGCGGTCTCGCTAACCTGCTAGGAAAAGAAGCCTTAGGCACATAAACTCTAGTACATGTAGGATCGAAATTTACCCCATGCCACCGTGGTTCGGGATTTTCTGTTCGTGGCTCGATGTGGCCATGATCGACTTCCACCGGCGGGGTACTCGTGGGAAGCTGCTTCCCACTTCTAAAAGTGACGGCACTCAAGCTCTCAGTATGCTCTTCCATCCAGTTGATCTTGCAAGTCATCTGAGACATTTCTTCCTTACATCCTTGCATCTGAGTTCCAACGTTATCGAGCTTGTCCGTAGTTATTGTAAGGAGGGCTTGAAACATGTCCTCAACAGATCTACCTGAAAAAGAAGATTGCACTTTCAGAAAATCATCCTTTAAAGCGAGAACAACATTATTTACCTCAAAAAGCTGAGCCTTAAGCTCATCCACATCCTTCTTTAGGCGAGCCTTCTCCTTGTCTCCATCTCCACTCCGCTCCAAGCTTCTAGCTATGTTAGAAATCAAGGCTCTAGCTTCGGCGGGTGTCTTATCCATGAGCGAACCTCCACTGGCGGCGTCTATCATCTGCTGCCCTTGGGGAAGCAAACCGTAGTAGAAACTCTGAATGAGGGACTGTTCAGCTATTTGGTGGTTAGGACAATCCTCGCATAACCGACCAAACCTCTCCCAGCACTCGAGAACGGTTTCTTCCTCTCCTTGCTCAATTTTGTGTATTTCCCTTCTGAGGGCGGCGACCTTGGGAGGCGGAAAATACTTCGCATAAAACGCTCCCTGCAGCTCTTCCCAAGAAGTGATGGACCCAGTCGGTATGTAATACATCCAATCTCTCGCTTTCTCTTTCAAGGTGAAAGGAAAGGCCCTGAGATGGAGTTGATCTGCAGTGATGTCGTCGGTCCTAAATGACGAACACACCATCCGAAATGCCTTGACGTGTCTGACGGGATCCTCATCTGTATTACCACAAAAAGAAGGTAATAAGTTAATCAGACCAGCTTTAAGTTCAAAATTACCTGCAGCTACCGGAAACAATATACTCGATGTGTTCCGGCCTAGCTCAGATGATGCAAGCTCCCTCAAGGTTCTTTGTGGCTCATAATTACCCCCGACCTCCATTTCAGCGCTTCTTTTGAATTTTCAAAGAATGACTGCGCTCAAAAACTCGAACAAAAACGGGTAAAATAATACAAAAGAATTAAACTGTACAAAAAAGTAAAGAAAATTTTAAAACAAACAAACTAAACTTAATCAAACTAAATTAAACTTAATTCCCCGACAACGACGCCAATTTTGGTAGATGCACTAAATGGGGTGCTCCGAATTCAAGCTGTCGAGGCTTGCCAAAATACAATTTATAAACCCGAATACACCGAGCTATTTGTAGCTTAGAAGTAACGGGGTCGATCCACAGGGAATTAAGAAATTCAAATTAATTAAGTCTAATTTGCTAGTGATAAAAAGTATGTGCAATTTTGGTAAAAAGAATGGTAATTTGGTTTGGGGGAAGGGAGCTCCTAACGTGCGATGCTAACGGAAAATTAAATGACAACGTGCAAAATTTAAATGGTCGTGCTTAACTTCGAGAAATGGAATTGATCGTTATGGATGTTCGGTTCATCGATACAACTTATCAACTAATCATGCTTATGCACACAATTCATTTGGTTAATTCCTAACTCAAATGACCCAAAGATATAATTAGATATGTGCAATTCTAATCGTTCTTGGCCAATAATCCATTCAAGGTAGCGACCCCTAAATCGACTATAAGCCAGTGACGGGAACACTGTGACGGCTTAATCCTAAGACTAACCGGTTTCTCTCTCGCCATAAGCCTAACATGAAAACGTTAATTAATTCAGATTACCAACTGTCACTTTGGGTTGAATTAATTAGCCATGCTTAAGCCCGTGCTACCTAGCGGTTTGGGCAATTATACGTCCCAATCTTTAGCCCTCTATCATGCATAGGAACTAGGGCGTCACCCTAATTAAGCTACACATGCTAGAATTTGAATAAGAGCAAGCAAGAGATGCATAAACATATCAATTAACTCAACAATTACAAAGGGGCAAACCTCCCCAAACATCCATAATTCACAAAACCAAAATCGAAATCAAGCACTAACCTTAGTTTAGCCTGAGGATGAGTAAATCAAATCCCCTATGGAAGAGCTTAGTACCATACAAAGAGGAGAAGAAGAAGCCCAAAAATGGTGGAAAATGGTGTAGACCCGAGAGGAAGAAGTGGGGAAGAAGATGGAATGAAGAATGGGCAAAAATTAGGCGTTTTCACGCCTTAAGTCGTCGGAGCGTCGAGACGCTGGTGCCCTAAGTTGGCCGCGCGCGCGCGCGTCTTTCTGGAAAATCGTCGGGCTGGCGTCGAGACCCTCGGGCGGTGTCTCGACGCTAAGGCGCGCTCATCCTCGGTAGGCAATCGGGGCAGCGTCGAGCTAGCGTCGCGACGCTGCCGCCCATGCATGCATGCTCTCGGGTTTGATGGCCAAAAATTGTCTTTCCAAGGCAATTTTTACCATCTCTTCAGTTCTTCAAGCGCTTTCACTCCCGAGGCGTCCATTAAGCTCTAAAATTCCGCTTTAAGCCCCGAAACGCGTCTTTAGACTTCTCGAGCTCTCGACCATGAAATCACCTACAAGAAGGCATTTTAATCAATAAATGACATGGTTCTAGCCATAATTAGGGACATATTAATAGCTCTATTTTGGAGCTATCAGATCTCACCCTCTCATTAGCCCGAGAGGGACTTGGTATAGTGATGAATTCACATATCAATCGGTTTGGTGGTTGGACCACAAACCAATAGTTCATTAGAGGATCAGTGGGACTTAAGGAACAAGATGTAATTACGGGGGTAAAACGGTTATTTTGACCCAGCTGTAATTACGAACGACCTGTGAAGGATCGACTTACTGATGATGGTTATATGAAGAGGACAGAAATATATATATGGTGAGGAGAGTGCAACCCTTGGACTTTAGTGGAGTCTCCGGGGGTTAACGAATGTTGGTTAGCTTGGCTAAAGAGTTTGGCCAGTTAATCTCGTATCGTTGGAGCTCATGATCTGTAGGTCCTTTAGGTTCTCCTGGCTAGCTCGGATTAAGTCGTGTAACAATATGAGAGAAAAAGAATTTGAATTTATTCAAATTCGTTTTTGGATAAATGATGGACATATTTAAATACGATTTAAATATGAGATCGGTCTAAAACATGAATATTCATGTGTGATGATTCGGTTTAAGAAACCGGGATTAGTCTTATTATTTAATTGATATTTGATATTGAATTAAATAATAATATTAATTAATTAATTAAATTTTATTTTGTTTATTAAAATTAATTATGAATTAATTTTAAAATGACAAAATATTACAAGTGGGATTATCCAAGTTGAGTGGATTTATCCAAGTTGAGTGGGTTTATCCAAGTTGTGAAGTGGATTGTGAATCACCAACCACATGCATAAACTCATCAATTTTGGAACACTTGGTTGAAGACTAATCCATCCAATTTGAGGTGTCATGCTAAACAAAGAGTTTGTTGCATGTGAATTTCCTATAAATTAGATGAAGTTCAAATGCTTTGAGGTTGATGAATTTTCAAAGAGTTTGAATATTTGGATAAGCATGAAGAGTTCATGTTACTTGAGAAATTAGAAAGTTAAGTGTTAGATATTTCTCACAAAATATCATCTCTTTCACCTTCCATCTTCATCTTCCAAAGTTTTTCTTTTGTAAAGGAGTCCCACCACTCTGTTGCTCGGCCCGAGGATAGCGGGACTACCGGAGGTGGTTCTCGAAAGAGTTCGAGGGAAGCTTCGAAGGGTTCGTGAGGAGATTCGAGCATTGAATCGAACTACAAGAGGTTTGTTTTCTTTTTCTTTTATTTCAATGTTTTGAGCATGTTTCTTATTTAGCTAAATTGATGAAATTAGAGTGTCAATTGATCTGACTCGCTTCCGCTGCGCTACATGCGCTCCATCAGCTGCATGCTACATTATCAATAGGCGTCCCTCCACTGCCATTGATCTAAAAACACCACAAGAACTTTGGCAAGGTAGTCCTCTTGATGTATCACACATGAAAGTTTTTGGATGTTTAGTGTTGCGCGCTCAGTGTGTATGTAAAATGTAAATGCGAAGAGCGCTAAGATCATGCAAGCATACATGGTCTGCAGCAAGTGATAAGTATAATTTAATTCATTTTCCCACAGAGATTGAGTTTAGTGACTAACGATTTGGTGTGCTAAATTAGATAAGGTAACTTAAATCGGGTAGATTTTGGGTTGGTGTGCCAAAACGTAAAAGATGCAAGAAGAAAGCAAATGTAAAAGCAAAGCAAGTAAAGAGGTAAAGCTATAATGTGGAGAAGAAGAATTGCGGGTCTCGCAATTCTATCACAATAAAATCGCAAAGACAAAAAGCTAATGAAAAGACTGAGGCAAAAAGCAGAAATGTTTTATTGCGGTTCTCGCAATAATCTAGCAATAAATTAGCAACGATTTTAAATGTAAAGTAAGGTAGCAAGGTCGACTTAAGAATCCTCTATAGGCATTTAACCATGATCATTCAGCAGTAGATTAACATCTCATGCATCGTCGTAGCTAGTTCTCATGCATCTTCCGATTACATGCATTAGTTTCTTAGATTACTTCTGTCCAAGTAAAGCTAACAACCTATTCATAAACACATGCTAATAAACGTGCTAGGAGAATGCCTATTCCTAGGCCACTCTCTATTTACCATAAAAGGCTAACATGAATGAACGACTCGGAATTCTTACTCCTTCCAGAGATTAGGAATTCTTTAGACAAAATGGATGGCGGGTCGAAATTGCCCATGGGATGAAGATCACATTCATTCAATGCATTCATGCTACTTTACATGCTGAATTCACATAAGTCTATCCTATAGATTCATCCTAGCAAACCTATTTTGTTAGTTACTCATAGTTTTCGAAGAATACTAATTGATTAAGCATGGAATGAAGAACTCAACAAAACTAATTGATTACTCTTAGAAAGGCAAATCTCATAACAATTCGTAAAGCAACAACCTTTGATCCGAAAGCAATATTTAAAGGGTAAAACAGTAAATGGTTCATAACAACGCTTAAAGAAGAATAATAATTAATTAGAAAGCAGTAAAGGAAAGCTGTAAATTGCGCGAGGATCTTCCAAGTCGTGAATCGCCTCGGATGAAGGGGAAGATTAGCTGATCTTGGGGATAAATTCAATCAGAAGAGAAGATGGATCTTCTCTTCTTCCTCTCGAATTATCAACGCCAAGGGCTTTGTTTCTTCGATCCAACAACCGGGGGAAAAGGATTTCGTCTTCGAGTTCTTCACTATTGAGTTGTGTTTGAATTGGGGGGAATGCAATTGCTTTGATCCTTCATCTAACTCTCTTTATATAGCATGCAGAGGTTGCCAAAAGCTGCTCTATATTCGTGGATCACCAGCCAACTTTGTGAGGTAGTCAAGCTTGACACGTGGCAGCAGCAGGGAGAGTTGACGGCTGGAAAATCGCAGTCAACAAAGACTGTTGGCTGGAAAAATGCAGCAGCTAAGACTGTTTAATTGCGAGGGCCGCAATTTTTTCAGCAATGTTCCTGCAATGTACATTTTAGCTCTTTTTACATCATTTTGCATCTTTTTTCTTTCCATTTCCAAATAAGCCTTAATTTAGCATCATTTCTCAAATTCTCACATTTAAGCACACATTAAGCTACTCTTAACAAAAACACTCAAGAATTTCCATGATTTCTAGGTAAATATGGCCTTAAATAATGTACTTTTGGAGAGGTAACACACCCCCAAACTTGAGTTATTGCTCGTCCTCGAGCAATATAAATGTTTACTTTCTCTCTAATTAGCTGCTAACTCTTGTCTTTAAAACTCTACTTAACTGATTTGCTGACTTCCCTAGATTTACTGTCAAAGGCATTGCTGTCCTGTGACACTCTCCTAGGCTAAAACTAACTTCATACTTTGTCTATTCTGGTTACCCTTGCCTTTAAAACCTTCTGTTTTTACTAACTTCCTGTCTTTTGGTTTATCTGCCTATATCATTGAGCACATTGTGCAGACATCCCTAAGCCTTCAAACTCTCTCAAGTTTTAACTCAGACTCAGTACATGCTTCTAAGGTTTTTATTTGTATTACCTAGGAATCCTTTAGAGTCATGCCATGCTTAGAACACACAAGTATCAGAGTACAGAATCCATAGAACAGACTAAGCCCTGGCATCACTTCTATTTTAGGACAGACACTCATCTCCCTCAACAAGCCTTCTAGTTACAACCCTGTGCTTAGCTAACTTAGGATCAGAGTTCATTACATAGGACATCTAAGCACCCAAGGCTGTACCCTCTTGGCATACATCATCCTTCTTTGTTTTCCATATTTTTTTTTCTTTCTTTGCACCTCTTTCTTTCCCTTAAGTATGCCTTTTGATGCAGTGCCCCTTGTGGGTTACACAAGTGGCCCTGATTACTCAGCAATTTAAAAGAAAAGACAATGCTTATTTTTCATTATTTTTTTTAAAGAAGGATGATGCATATCTTACTAAGGGAGAGAGGAGTGTTCCTAGGACTAGAGGTTGCCTCCCCCAAACTTAAACTTCTCATTGTCCCCAATGAGAGTCTGAGGTGGCACACTGTTGCGTGCTCAATGTGTTAATAAAAATGATAAATAAGAGGGAGAGAGCACCCAGAACATGCAAGCATACATGGTCTTATAGCAAGTAGTAAGTATATTTCATTCGTTTTCCCACAGAGACTTGTTTTTAGCTATTCTCGAAGTGTTTTTGTTAAGAAAGATGGGGTGGATTTGAGGGGGTAAAATTGGTTTTTAATTACCTAAGTTTTGCTGAATGTATAAAGGAATATAACATAAACAAATGGAAGTTGAAATTAAACTCAAGGGACAAGAGATAGAACTGATAAACAAAGGAGAAAACAGCTACAGAATAACAACTTAGCAGGGATTGCGAGGACCGCAATGTTTCCGCAATTTAAACAGCAACGAAAGTGTGTAAATGGGTGGATTAAGGGCTACTAATGACTATCCTATAGGCATTTTCTTACGATTCTCAAGCATTGGATCAACTCTCTATACATCAAACTCACTCTATCTCAAGTATCGTCCGATTCCATGCATTAGAGTCTTAAGTTTACTCGACTTCAAAGTAAGGACTTAAGCATCTTGTTTAAGCAGGAGTGTTTAGTTTGTACTAGGGAAACGCCTATTCCTAGGCCGTTTCCTGATTACCATGAAAGGCTAGCATGATTATATGACTCTGAACTCTTACTCCTTCCAGAGGTTAGGAGTTCTTTGGACAAAATGGATGGCCAATCGAAATTGCCCGTGGGATGAAGCTTACATACAATCAATGTTCGAGTGTTAATCTGCCTACTTGATGCACGTTTTTTAGCCTATAGTTCTGTCATTAGCATGCCCCTAAGTGATTTAGCTACTCATGGATACATGGAGAACAGGAAGGGTAGATAAAACAGACATGCTTAGAAGAGAAATGTGCTTAAAACAGCAAGACAAAACCGTAGCAGAACAAGATAGAAACTGTAAAATGCAGAATTGTACTTTGATTACTTTGAGTGTTTGAATGACAAAGGAAAGCTTTGAAAGAAATGAATCCAAGACAGACAACAACGAAATGCAGTAATTAAAACTCTAAACTAAGAACAACAGTGATCAGAAATGGAAATAAGAAGAACAGAACAGAAAAGCAGTAAAGGATTGCTGGAAAACTTCGTGGCAGTCGCCTCGAATGAAGGTGATGAAAAGTCAGCCTTGCTTGGATGAATCCAATCGAGAGAGAAGAAGAATCTTCTCTCCTTCCTATCAGATTATCGATTCCAACAGCTGAGACTCTCACTCCAACAGACGGCAAGGGAAAACAGATGGAAATGGTGGACTGCGAGAAGACTTCTGCGCTTCGAGTGATGACTGAACCTCCGACTTTGACCCCCTTTTATAGTAGTTTGCAGGTGCGTTTGGGCCAAGGAGAACCATCAGTCTTCAACGTCATATATCAGAATGGATGGAGGAGAAAGAACGAATCCCTGAAAAGTCGGATCTAAACAGAAAAAGGTCAGCCAACTTACGGTTTTAACTTGAATAATTGCGGTCACCGCAATGATTTCGCAATTCATTCGCAATGTTTATTTTTTCATTCTTTTCCTTCGGTTTTCAACCCTTTTTCTACCTATTGTGCATAAGTCCTAAATTAGCTACCTTCTTCTAATTCTCATATTAAAGCATAGGTTTAGGCTAAATGCTAACAAAAACACCTAAATGTGTACATCTTCTTAAGCTAAATGGGTCCTAAATAAGTCACTTTCAGAGACTTAACACACCCCCAAACTTAAGGCTTTGCTTGTCCTCAAGCATACTAAGGACTTACCTAGGCTGTTATTTTATCTTCTTTAACTACTTACCGACTCCCCTATATCCCTATCTCTAGCAGTGCTGTCCTGTGACACACTTCTAAGTTTAGAATTAACCTCTTATCAAGCTTCTTCTGACTTCACCTGCCTACTATACCTGCTGGTTTTGTTAACCCCCTACTACTGATCTAGCTACTTTTATGATGTCATGCCACTATCCCTCGGGTTTCAAATTCTACCAAGCTTTACTCCAGACTCAGTACATGCTTCTAGCTTATTTTTAATGTGTCTAGGATTCCTTAGAGTCATGCCAGTCTTAGTATTAACAGTGACAGTGGTACTTTTAGAGAACAACCTAAGCCCTGGCATCACTACATTGGATATACATTCATCTCCCTAGACAAACCTAAAAGCTACAACCTTGTGCTTAGCTCATTAAGGATCAGAGTTCTTCTTACATAGGACATCTAAGCCACAAGATTATAACTCCCAAGCATACATTCTTCTTCCCTATTTCTCCCTTTTTCCTTTTTTACTTAGGTGGAGTCTCCCCTTGGTTTGCCTTTTGATGCAATGCCACTTGTGGTTTACACACTTGGCACTGATTACTCAGCAACTTGAGAAAGACTCCCCTTTTTATTCTATTTTTCACTTTTTTTTTTTTTTAGGAGAAGAAGAATGCTTATGTCCTAAGGAAGAGAGGAATGTTCCTAGGCCTAGGGTGGCCTCCCCCAAACTTCAACTACTCATTGTCCCCAATGAGTGTTTGAGGTGGCACACCCCCAAACTTGTCCTAGAAGCATCTAGTCTACAGTAAAACAAAGAGAATCTAAAAATCCTAGGCATAGGCAAAACATTTTAAAAGCAACTATCCCAGCAGCAGAAAATTTGAACATAACAGAAAGTCTGAAGGACTTATGGTTTATGCATGCTGAGCACTATTCAGAGGCAAATTTAAACTATCGAAGGGTGTCCTATGACACTCATCCAGCATGCTTCAAGATCAGCTATATAAGGTAGTCATGCTAGCAGCAAAAGATAGCATTTAACAGATCACAGCCTAACTAAACAGACATTCCAAAACATGCAATCAGTCACAAAAATTGCGGGAACCGCAATTATTTCGCAATTCAATCCGGGCAGTTTTAACATTGATTCAGGCCCCTAGCATGCTTTTTCCTGTTACTCATGCATCCTAAAAATAAAACTAAACTATCCTACCTATTCAGCTAACATCAGACTAAACTAAGCAAAAGAAAAAGCAGAAAACTAAACATTAAAAACAGATCAAAAGTTGATCCCAAAACAGCATAATATACATGATCCTATCAGAAAGCAGTAAAATTGTTTTTTTTTTTTCTAAGGGAACAGCAATACTCCCTCTAGTGCTCTTCAAACCAGCACTCAATTCTCGTCATCCTCATCTGGTTGCCTTGGTCGTGGGGGCACCCATGGAGTTAGGAGGTTGGTGGGGAAGTCCGGGAAGATGCACCCCAGCTGGTCTGCAACTTCCTTATCCCTTGCCTGCGCATAGTTGGCCCATTGAGCCATTCTCCGCTGCATGTCCATTAAGCAGGCCATGGATAGGGACTGTTCAGCAGCCAGCCTATCCAACTCAAACTCCATATTCCCCTTTCTTCTCAGCCTCAGGTTCGCAGGCAGCTCCAAATGGCCTGTGTACGGCATCTGTTGCTCCAAGCGCTCGGTGGGAACTCCAGCAAGCAAACACAATTTTGTTATAGTGTTGGGGAAAAATAATGGCCCCTTACCTTTTCTGGCGCATTCAGCAATGGCAGCTGACATGATCTCCCCCACATTGACCGTGAGACCGCGCATGATGGCATAAACCAGCAGTGATCTACTCTGGTTGATTGTTGTCTCGTGCGTCACAGGGGACAGCTTCCTCCTCACAAAGGCAAACCAAACAGCTGCCTTTGCTGTCAGATTGGCACTCATCAAGGTGTGCCGACCATTGCGTGAGACAGTCCACGCTGCTTCAGGCTGGCCAATTGTGCGAATGGCCTCCTCCAGCACGGCCTCAGTCGGCTCATCAACTATCCGTGCATAATCTGTGTGCGCTTGGCCCTTGAGACCAAAGGCTTCATTGATGGCCTTGGCTGAGAAATCAACTTCCACCCCTCTGACCACAGACAGGCCATCCTCAGGGCTGAGCACATTAGCGTAGAAATCATACACCATGCTCGTGTAAGCTGGATTAGGCGGTCTGCAGAATTCCTCCCAGCCATGGTTGATGACCCCTGCGCGCAAGAACTGCGGCAGGTCAGCGAGGCGGTCGAGGAAACCTTTCTCGTGCAACAGGTCTCTCTTCCTCAACTCAGCACCCCTGGATTCAGCGTCAGACGAGACATACCTCACTGACTGAGGTTCGTCTTCAGGGTAGAGTTTAGCCTTCCCCTTGTCTGCTGGTTTGGATGATGCAGCAGCCTCCACCTTGAGGCGTTTGAGCGAAGGCTCAGCACTCTCCTTGTCCGTCGATGGCACCTTCTTGGCCTTCTTTTTCTTTAACTTCTTGGCCTTATCAATTCTGGCCTTCTTCTGCTTCTTGAGCCTCGCCTTGTTGTTGAGTTGTGGGAAGCATGCCCCCAACGTCTCCTCCATAGAATCGTCCTGCTGTGCAGGCTCGACAGGGCTGTCTTCCCTCATAGGAGAGAAGACTTCTTCTTCCCCAGCATCTCCACTGCCTGGCGTGGACTCTTGATAATCCCCATATGGGAATTCAGGATCAGGCTGTGGAAAATTGTGCTCTGCTGATGGTGTCTGTGCAGAACTCAGTGGCGAAGATGATGGTCCAGAACTCTGAGGTGCTGGAGACAACTCGGGGCTCTGTGCAGGTGGTGACGACTCTGCGCTTGGCACTGGTTCAGATGGGAGAGGGCTACGCGCAGGTGATGCAGACGGCGACGATCCTTCTCTGGCTGACTCGTGGGATGCACGATCAGGTTCTTGACTCTCCACAGAGGGAGTCTTGGTTGTGCTTGGGTCGGCTGCCGTCTTGACGCTCCACCGGAGTTTCTTGGGCGTGCCCATTGGCTCAGATGGCCCAGCGGGGATCTCAGTGACCACCCTCCACTTCTTCCTACGAATAGGAAGCTTGGGAAGAGGACCGGTGCGAACGGCACCATCGTCTGCAAGGGCGAGAAGCGCTTCCCTCGCAGCTGCTTCAGCTGCGTCATCAGCCTTCTTCTTGGCTGCGGATCGTTCAGCACGTGTGGCCACCATTGCTGATTCTTGAAGATCTTGGGAGAGGAATCAAAGATGGAGAGAATCGCTGAATTCTTGGAGAGCAAAGAGAGAGATAATCGTAACGATCAAGCGGCTTCCAACGGATATAAAGGCAACGGATAAAATCCCAACGGCTCTTTTTGCGGATCCAGCAATTTTAACGCAATTCCAGGGATATTATTTCATTGAAATCTCCAACTTTGCCCGTCCGTATCTTTTATTTGGCTCAACCATTTCTTGATTTTTTAAGTGGGATTTACTCTCCTTGATTCCTTCTTTCGATTCCCTACAAAAACAAATCAAACAAACATTAAATACACAATTAAAAACACACCACAAAACATACAAACGATAATCGGAAAAACAGAAAAAATAAACTAAGGCATTGGCCTTGACTAAACGAGCACAGTAACCACTCGTTCTCTCTCTTTCTTTTTGTCATGCTTCAGTCAAGAGGAAGGCCGAGAGAGTCTTCACATCTCCTTCCTCATAGTAGTGCTTCAATCTAGCACCATTGACCATAAATGGCTGTCCTTGCTGCAAGTTCTTTATCTCTATTGCACCATGAACGAAGACATTAGTAACAACAAATGGACCCGACCATCTAGACTTTAGTTTGCCTGGAAATAACTTTAATCGTGAGTTAAATAAGAGTACAAGTTGGCCTTTCCTAAAGTCTTTGATCCTAAGTCTACTGTCGTGCCATATTTTGCTCTTTTCTTTATACATTTTGGCATTCTCATAGGCCATATGCCTAAGCTCATCAAGTTCATGTAGCTGCAAAGACCTCAGTGTCCCCGCATCCTTTACACAAAAATTCAATTCTTTCATGGCCCAAAATGCCTTGTTTTCCAACTCAAGTGGCAAGTGGCAGGCCTTGCCATACACCAACCTATAGGGAGACATACCTAGAGGTGTCTTATATGCTGTTCTATAAGCCCAAAGTGCATCCTCAAGCTTAAATGACCAGTCTTTCCTATTAGGTTTGACTACCTTCTCTAAGATGTTCTTTATCTCCCTATTGGAAATTTCAGCTTGACCATTTGAGTGTGGGTGATAGGGAGTAGCTACCCTATGTCTAATGTTATATTTAGCCAATATCTTCTCCATAGCCTTATTAATGAAATGTGACCCCTCATCACTAATGATAGCACGAGGAGTCCCAAATCTAGTGAAAATGTGCCTATGCAAGAAGTTAGTGACTGTTTTAGCATCATTATTAGGACATGCTTTGGCTTCTACCCACTTGGACACGTAGTCTACTGCTACTAAAATGTACAGGTTACCTGATGATGGAGGGAATGGTCCCATGAAATCAATGCCCCACACATCGAAGAGCTCCAACTCTAAGATGTAGGTGAGGGGCATCTCATCCTTGCGACTGAGATTACCTGTCCTTTGGCACTCGTCACAGTTGTGGGCATAGTCGTGTGCGTCCTTGAAGATTGTTGGCCAATAGTAGCCACTCTGAAAGACCTTCGCAGCTGTCCTTTGGCCACCAAAGTGTCCACCATAAGGAGATGAGTGACAGTGCTGTAGCACAGACTTCGCTTCAGCAGCTGAAACACACTTCCTTAGTAAGCCATCAGCACAGGTTCTGTAAAGTGTGGGGTCATCCCAGATGAATTTCCTTGCTTCATGCAGGAACCGCTTCTTTTCTTGTCCTCCCTTGAACACTGGTAATACCTGTGATGCACGGAAGTTAGCAATATCAGCAAACCACGGTTCCTCATCGTTATCACGATGAGCCAAAGCAAATACATGTTCATCTATAAAAGCATCAGAAATTGCGGTCTCCGCAATTTTTTCGCAATTATGCTGCAATCGAGACAGGTGATCTGCAACCACATTTTCACAACCTTTCTTGTCCCGAATGTCCAAATCAAATTCCTGCAGCAATAACACCCATCTAATCAATCTAGGCTTAGCATCAGCCTTTCTCATAAGATATTTTAAAGCAGAATGGTCAGTATATACAATGGTCCTAGTTCCTACAATATAGTTTCTAAATTTTTCACAAGCAAAGACTACAGCAAGCATCTCTTTCTCTGTAGTTGTATAATTACATTGAGCCTCATTCAAGGTCTTACTAGCATAATAGACAGGGTGTGTGAGCTTGTCAAACTTCTGTCCTAACATGACTCCTACAGCATAGTCACTGGCATCACATAGCATCTCAAATGGGAGATCCCAATTTGGTCCGACTATGATTGGTGCTGTGACCAGTGCTTCCTTAAGGGTTTTCCAAGCTACTACACACTCCTTAGAGAAGATAAATGGTCTATTTAGCTCTAGAAGCTCGCACAGAGGCTTGGCTATCTTAGAAAAGTCCTTAATGAACCTTCTGTAGAAACCAGCATGCCCTAAGAAGCTTCTAATGGCTTTGACGTTCTGGGGCTCTACCAACCTCTCTATGACCTCTATTTTTGCCCTATCCACTTCTACACCTGCCCTTGACACTCTATGTCCTAAGACAATCCCTTCATCTACCATAAAATGGCACTTTTCCCAATTTAGGACTAGGTTGGTCTCTTCACACCTAGCCAGGACTTGTCCTAGGTTTTCTAGACAGGTTTTAAATGAATCCCCAAAAACTGAAGTCATCCATGAATATTTCTATCATGGATTCATCCAACTCAGAGAAGATTGCCATCATGCACCTTTGGAAAGTTGCCGGTGCATTGCATAAGCCAAAAGGCATTCTGCGGAAGGCAAACGTTCCAAAAGGGCAAGTGAAGGTGGTCTTCTCTTGATCCTTAGGGTCTATAGTAATTTGATTATAGCCAGAGTACCCATCTAAAAAACAATAGTAGGCTCTACCAGCTATTCTGTCTAGCATCTGGTCAATAAACGGTATAGGGAAATGGTCTTTTTTAGTTTCTTTATTTAATTTTCTGTAATCCATACATACCCTCCACCCTGTGACAGTCCTTGTTGGAATCAGTTCGTTGTTCTCATTGACTACCACCGTTATTCCCCCCTTTTTAGGTACACATTGGATGGGGCTCACCCACTGGCTACTAGCTATGGGGAAAATTACTCCTGCATCTAACCACTTTATTATTTCTTTCTTCACTACCTCTTTCATAGAGGGGTTTAACCTACGCTGGTGATCTACCTTAGGTGTGTGCTCTTCCTCTAATATAATTTTGTGCATGCAATAAGAAGGGCTAATGCCTCGAATATCAGCAATAGTCCATGCTATAGCCTTCCTATGTTGCTTAAGCAGTAAAATTAAATCAACCTCATGCTGTTCACTTAGCTTAGAAGAAATAATTACAGGCAGCGTGTCATTATCTCCTAAATATGCATATTTGAGGTGAGTAGGTAGTGGTTTCAGTTCTAAAATAGGTGGATGCTCAATGGAGGGCTTCAAAGGATTTACAGTTCTATCAGTTAAATCTATATTCATACATACATGTTGAGGGTTATTTACAAGCATATTCATTATGTCAGATACATTCAGGTCAGCTATATCTACTTGTACATATTCACTAGCATGCTTGGTTAACAGTACATGCTCTAATTGTTCTTCCATTAGTGAGTCAACAACATCCATGCTAGCACAAGACTCAGAATCAGAGGGATACCTTAAAGCTTTGTAAACACTAAATTTTACCTCTTCATCATGAACCCTCATAGTTAACTCACCTTTTTGAACATCTATTAATGCCCTACCTGTGGCTAGAAATGGTCTACCTAGCAGGATGGGGACCTCCTTGTCTGCCTCATAGTCCAGGACAATGAAATCTGCAAGAAAAATGAATTTGTCAACTTTAACTAGAATATCCTCAATCTTACCTTCTGGATATGCGATGGATCTGTCTGCTAGCTGTAAAGTGACAGTAGTTGGACGTGCTTCTCCCATTCCCAACTGGCGGAATAGGGACAGGGGCATGAGATTTATGCTGGCGCCCAGGTCACAAAGCGCTCTGCCCACGTGCTTGCCTCCAAGTTCTACAGGTAAGGTGAAGGAACCAGGATCCTTCTCCTTCTTGGGCAGCTTGTTCTGGAGGATGGCACTGCACTCCTCGGTGAGGTTTACTGTTTCAAACTCACCAATTATTTTTTTGTTAGTAATAATGTCCTTCAAAAACTTTACATATGAAGGCATAGACTGTAAAACCTCTACAAAAGGAATGTTCACATGCACTTGCTTAAGTATTTCTAAGAATTTATTAAAATGAACTTCCTGTTCCTGCTTCTTCTTAAGCCTTCGAGGGTATGGAGGTGGTGGCACATAAGCAGGCACGTCAGGACGCCTTAAGATAGGTGGAGGCCTTGGAATTTCTTCTACGTCCTCAACAATTGGCTCTAGCCTGGCTCCTGATGTGCTAGTTGGTGGTGGACCTTGGCTTGGCAGAGACTCCAGTGGAGCACTAGACTCGGTGTTCTCTACTCTCTTTGGTGTGTCCTTTGTGTTGCTCACCAATGGTCTTCCACTCCTGAGTTCAATTGCTTGAACTTGTTCCTTGCCATCTCTCCTTGGTACCTCGGTATCAGCAGGGAGTCTACCTTGGGGCCTACTTTTAAGTTCATTGGCTAATTGGCCTATTTGGTTTTCCAGGCTCCTAAGAGTAGCTTGCTGGCTCTGAAGAGTAGCATCATTCTTAGCTATATATTCCTTGAGTAGGTTTTCTACAGAAGATCCTACAGGTTGATTGTATGGTTTTTGGTACATTGACTGGTTATGTTGGGGAGTGAAACCAGGTGTTCCACTCGGCCTTGGTTGGTTAGGATTTTGGTTAGTGTTCTGTTGGCCACCCCATGACAGGTTAGGGTGGTTTCTCCAACCAGGGTTATAGGTGTTGGAGTAGGGGTTATTCCTAGGCTGCTGCTGGCTTCCTATATAGCAGACTGAGGATGGATTCCCAGGGCAGTATTCATATGGGTGCCCTTCCCCACAGAATCCACAGATAGGTGCCTCGCCTTGATTTGGTTGGGTGCCCATTGACATGGCTGTGGCGGTATTGGCACTGGTTTGGAGATTGGCCTGAGCCATTTGCTTAACTAGGTTGGTCAGGGCATTTATTTGGGTGCTCATGGAGCTTAGAGCATCCTTGTCTTGAGCTCTAGTTGGCTCTACTGGATCGTCTGACCACCTACAGTGAGATGCTGAGATCTTCTCCAAGATCTCATAGGCCTCGTTGTAACTCTTGGACAACATGGAACCACCAGCAGATGAATTTAGAACTTGTCTGGTGCTGGGGTTGCATCCTTTAAAGAAGACTTCTATTTGGATACACCATGGGATGCCATGATGTGGAAATTTAAGAAGAAGATCTTTGAATCTAGTCCAAGCTTCGTGAAGAGACTCATTATCAGCTTGTTTAAACTTGACTATGTCATCACGAAAGGTAGAATTCCTATCAGGTGGGAAGTATTTGACTAGGAATTTTTCTGCTAAATCTGTCCAATTGCGGACAGATCCAGAGGGTAATGAGTTCAACCATGTTTTGGCTTTGTCCCTCAAAGAGTAAGGGAACAAGTACAGCCTTAAAGCTTCTTGGGATACTCCAGGGATGATAAAGGTATCACTGACTCCTAAGAAGTTCCTAAGATGGTTGTGGGGATCCTCATTTTCTATTCCAAAGAATTGTCCCACAGTGGACAACATTTGGAACATCACTGGCTTTAACTCGAATGAGTGGGCAGTGATTTCAGGACGGATTATGCTGGGGTTCAGCTCCCCAGGCATAGGTACTAGATATGACAGAATGGCACTATTCTTGTCATTCGCTATTTCGATGGGGTTGCGAATGGCAGGTACCTGATTTGGAACTATATCGCCCATTTCTTTGGTTTCAGGTATGATTTGAGGTATAGGAGGTTGTTTAAAGAGACGTTTCTTTGCCTTATTTCTAGCTCGAAGTGATCTTTCAGGTTCAGGATCGAACTCTAAATTACTAGGTAAACGCTCACTCATAAACTACCCTAATAGCACCTGCAAAAGAAATGAAACAGATTAGTTTCACTCAATGATAACCTTGATTTTTCAAACTTAACAACTTCGTTTTCACTTAAAATAAGTCCCCGGCAGCGGCGCCAAAAACTTGTTGCGTGCTCAATGTGTTAATAAAAATGATAAATAAGAGGGAGAGAGCACCCAGAACATGCAAGCATACATGGTCTTATAGCAAGTAGTAAGTATATTTCATTCGTTTTCCCACAGAGACTTGTTTTTAGCTATTCTCGAAGTGTTTTTGTTAAGAAAGATGGGGTGGATTTGAGGGGGTAAAATTGGTTTTTAATTACCTAAGTTTTGCTGAATGTATAAAGGAATATAACATAAACAAATGGAAGTTGAAATTAAACTCAAGGGACAAGAGATAGAACTGATAAACAAAGGAGAAAACAGCTACAGAATAACAACTTAGCAGGGATTGCGAGGACCGCAATGTTTCCGCAATTTAAACAGCAACGAAAGTGTGTAAATGGGTGGATTAAGGGCTACTAATGACTATCCTATAGGCATTTTCTTACGATTCTCAAGCATTGGATCAACTCTCTATACATCAAACTCACTCTATCTCAAGTATCGTCCGATTCCATGCATTAGAGTCTTAAGTTTACTCGACTTCAAAGTAAGGACTTAAGCATCTTGTTTAAGCAGGAGTGTTTAGTTTGTACTAGGGAAACGCCTATTCCTAGGCCGTTTCCTGATTACCATGAAAGGCTAGCATGATTATATGACTCTGAACTCTTACTCCTTCCAGAGGTTAGGAGTTCTTTGGACAAAATGGATGGCCAATCGAAATTGCCCGTGGGATGAAGCTTACATACAATCAATGTTCGAGTGTTAATCTGCCTACTTGATGCACGTTTTTTAGCCTATAGTTCTGTCATTAGCATGCCCCTAAGTGATTTAGCTACTCATGGATACATGGAGAACAGGAAGGGTAGATAAAACAGACATGCTTAGAAGAGAAATGTGCTTAAAACAGCAAGACAAAACCGTAGCAGAACAAGATAGAAACTGTAAAATGCAGAATTGTACTTTGATTACTTTGAGTGTTTGAATGACAAAGGAAAGCTTTGAAAGAAATGAATCCAAGACAGACAACAACGAAATGCAGTAATTAAAACTCTAAACTAAGAACAACAGTGATCAGAAATGGAAATAAGAAGAATAGAACAGAAAAGCAGTAAAGGATTGCTGGAAAACTTCGTGGCAGTCGCCTCGAATGAAGGTGATGAAAAGTCAGCCTTGCTTGGATGAATCCAATCGAGAGAGAAGAAGAATCTTCTCTCCTTCCTATCAGATTATCGATTCCAACAGCTGAGACTCTCACTCCAACAGACGGCAAGGGAAAACAGATGGAAATGGTGGACTGCGAGAAGACTTCTGCGCTTCGAGTGATGACTGAACCTCCGACTTTGACCCCCTTTTATAGTAGTTTGCAGGTGCGTTTGGGCCAAGGAGAACCATCAGTCTTCAACGTCATATATCAGAATGGATGGAGGAGAAAGAACGAATCCCTGAAAAGTCGGATCTAAACAGAAAAAGGTCAGCCAACTTACGGTTTTAACTTGAATAATTGCGGTCACCGCAATGATTTCGCAATTCATTCGCAATGTTTATTTTTTCATTCTTTTCCTTCGGTTTTCAACCCTTTTTCTACCTATTGTGCATAAGTCCTAAATTAGCTACCTTCTTCTAATTCTCATATTAAAGCATAGGTTTAGGCTAAATGCTAACAAAAACACCTAAATGTGTACATCTTCTTAAGCTAAATGGGTCCTAAATAAGTCACTTTCAGAGACTTAACACACACCCCCAAACTTATCTTAGAAGCATCTAGTCTAAATAAAAACCAGACAGAATTTAAAACTCCTAGGGATGGAATGGCCCTCACAGTCCAGATAACACATCAATAGAAATTTATTAAAATCAAATATGGTAAGGTCTCACAGAGGCACATGCTCAGCATTTTATGAAGCTAATTAAACCTAACAAGAGTGTACTTGACACTCATCCAGCACGCTCAATAGACAGACTACCTATGGACATCAGAAATGCAGTCAAATATTGAGAATTAAAGACAGACAGACCAGCAGAAAGTCATATAACAGCATGCTAAAAAGAACAAAACATTGTGTTGTCCGCAAAGAAATCGCAATGATACTAACATAGTAGATTTAACCGTGATCAAAGCTCTTAACATGCACTATTCCATTTGTAAACAACTACAGGCAACAGAAAAAACTATCTAAGCTAACTAATCATACGAAGTTAAACTAAACTAAGCTACTCTAACTCTAGCTAATTAAGGAAATCACAACATAACAACAATTGATATTGGGGGGGGGGGAGGGGGGGTAACTGGTTACATAAAAGCAGGTTTTTGAGAGGGGTAAGAAATACTCCCTCGAATGTCGTCAGTCTGTGGCATTCCTTCATTCGTCCTTGTCCTCTTGATTGCTCACCCTTTTTGCCGTTTAAGATTTCCAATTACCATGCTTCTAATCAAATTAAAAACAAACTTAATCAGTACTAAAAAATTAAAAATACTCTAAACAAGTAAAATAAAAACAGAGAACAAAGATATCTAATCCATAGTCCTTTGATGGTTGAGCATAAAGAGAATTCCATTAAGTGCCCTTGCTCATCTTCCTTTGCTTGACTTTTAGGCTTCGGATAAGAGGAATGCCGAGAGTGTTTTCACATCTCCTTCCTCATAGTAGTGTTTTAATCTAGCCCCATTCACCATGAACGACTGACCTTGTTCCAGATTTCGAATTTCAATTGCACCATGAACAAACACATTAGTAATCACAAAAGGACCTGACCAACGAGACTTTAATTTCCCAGGAAACAATTTCAATCGTGAGTTAAACAATAGAACATGATGGCCCTTTTTGAAGTCCTTAATCCTAAGTCTACTATCATGCCAACTTTTAGTCTTTTCCTTATACATTTTAGCATTTTCATATGACATGTGTCTTAGTTCATCCAACTTATGCAATTGCAGAGACCGCAATGTTCCCGCATCGGTTACGCAAAAATTCAATTCTTTTAAAGCCCCAAAAGGCTTTATTTTCTAATTCAAAGGGAAGATGACATGATTTTCCATAAACTAGCCTATAGGGGGACATTCCTAAAGGTGTTTTATATGCAGTTCTATATGCCCATTGTGCATCATCAATTCATGCTAAACGACTATGATTGTTGGTACATAATAAATATTTCATTCCCAAAATAAACTACTCCTAACATACGAAATCTAAGCAAAGCATGATAAAATCCTAATTTAAGAGTTTAGGGATCAGAAATCTCCCTTGTCAATCTGCCTCATATGTATATTTTTCAATGTTTCGAGGCATCACTTCTGCTCCTTTAAGATACTTAAGTCTTGATTTACGGGGTCGGACATTCTGCCACACCTTGAAATTGTTGATTCTTTCAAAGAGACTGCATGTTATAACATCCCAAGGTTTGTACTTTATGTGCGTTGGTACAACATAGGTTTGATGCGATGGGACTTCTTTTTCTGGCACATCTCTTTCTAACTCCTTCAGCTGGAGCATTTGTGGTGGTGGTGGCTCAGCTCTTTCATTGGTGGAGAAGCTTGCTGCAACCTCAAACATTTCAAATTCTTGTTCCTCAAGCAGCGCATTAGTCTCTTTGGCCTCATCCCGCACAATTTCATTTTTCTCAACTTTCACCAACTCCCCCAATTCATATGGAGATTCCACTGGATCACTCTTCTTAGATTCGAAGGTAACAAAGGAGTCATCATCATAAAAATTAAATATTTGAGGGTATGGTGGTGGTGACACATAGGTAGGCAAATCAGGTTGCCTAATGACAGGGGGAGGCCTAGGAATCTCTTCTGGTTCCTCAATGATAGGTTCCAGCCTTACCCTTGTTGTGCTTGGTTGTATTTTATCAAAGTTAGGCAGAGAATCCAGTGGAGCACTAGACTCTTCATTCTCTACTCTCTTTGGTGTTTCTCTGCTACTCATCACTAATGGCCTTCCACTCCGTAGTTCAATAGCTTGAACTTATTCCTTACCATCCCTTCTTGGAGTTTCAGTGTCTGCAGGCAGTCTGCCTTGGGGCCTATTCTTCAGCTCGTCTGCCAACTGCCCGATTTGAGTCTCTAAACTTCTCAAGGTTGCTTGTTGGCTCTGCAAAGTTGCATCATTCCTTGCTATGTATTCCTTCAACAAGTTCTCCACTGATGTTCCCATCGGTTGATTGTTGACATATTGTTCTTGATATGGGGGTTGACTAGTTTGTTGGTGTTGAGTGAAACCAGGTGGTCCACTCGGTCTTGATTGATTTTGCGTTTGGCTTGTGCTTTGTTGTCCACCCCAAGAGAGATTTGGGTGGTTTCTCCAACCAGGGTTATATGTATTTGAATAGGGGTTGTTCCTTGGTTGTTGATGACTTCCAACATAGCACACCGAAGATGGATTAGCAGGGCAATAGTCATACATATGCCCTTCCCCACAAGACCACAAACTAGTGCCTCACCTTGGTTGGCTATTGTTGTGCTTGTTGAAACAGCTGCCACTATGTTGACACTTTGTTGAATATTGGGTTGAGTCATTTGCTTCACCAAGTTGGTTAGAGCATTGATCTGGTTGCTCATTGCGCTGAGTGCATCCATGTCTTGAGCCTTCCTTCTGTTTGGCTCCACAGGATCGTCTGACCATTGACAACGTGATGTTGAGATTTTCTCCAAAATCTCATAGGCTTCGTTATAGCTCTTTGATAGCATCGAACCTCCAGCTGAGGAATTCAAGACTTGCCTCGTGCTGGGGTTGCATCCTTTGAAGAATACTTCAATCTGGATACACCATGGAATGCCATGGCGTGGACATTTGAGTAGAAGATCTTTGAATCTGGTCCAAGCTTCATGTAGAGATTCATTCTCAGCTTGCTTGAACTTGATGATGTCAACACGAAAGTTAGAGTTCCTATCTGGAGGGAAATACTTTACCAGGAACTTCTCAACTAGGTCTGTCCAATTGACAATTGATCCAGAGGGGAAGGAAGTCAACCATGTCTTGGCTTTGTCTCTCAATGAATAAGGAAACAGGTACAATCGCAAAGCCTCTTGAGATACTCCTGGAATGACAAAGGTGTCACTCACTCCCAGGAAGTTCCTCAAGTGATTGTGGGGGTCTTCATTCTCCACTCCGAAGAATTGTCCAACTGTGGACAGCATCTGAAACATGACAGGTATCAACTCGAATGAGTGAGCTGTAATCTCGGGGCGTATGATGCTCGGATTAAGCTCCTCAGGCATTGGTACAAGGTATGATAGAATAGCACTATCCTTATCATTCGCAATTTCAATGGGGTTGCGAATGATAGGTGCTTGATTTGGTGCTTCTTCTGCTCTTTCCATTTCAGCTTGTTGTGGTTCAAATTGTACTGACTTTGCGTGGTCAACAATGTGCTGAAGTACAGGTTGCTTTTGCTGTTTAAAAATGCGTTTATTAATTTTATTTCTGGTCCTTAGAGTTCTTTCAGGCTCAAGATCAAATTCTAGATTGTGATTTGGAAACTCATTCATAAACCAGCTTTGTTGGTACCTGTAAATGCAAAAGATTAGCTCCAATATATTAAGTTCTTCTAAAATAACACAAATCGTGTTTACTAAACAAAATCTCCGGCAGCGGCGCCAAAAACTTGTTGCGCGCTCAATGTGTATGTAAAATGTAAATGCGAAGAGCGCTAAGATCATGCAAGCATACATGGTCTGCAGCAAGTGATAAGTATAATTTAATTCGTTTTCCCACAGAGATTGAGTTTAGTGACTAACGATTTGGTGTGCTAAATTAGATAAGGTAACTTAAATTGGGTAGATTTTGGGTTGGTGTGCCAAAACGTAAAAGATGCAAGAAGAAAGCAAATGTAAAAGTAAAGCAAGTAAAGAGGTAAAGCTATAATGTGGAGAAGAAGAATTGCGGGTCTCGCAATTCTATCGCAATAAAATCGCAAAGACAAAAAGCTAATGAAAAGACTGAGGCAAAAAGCAGAAATGTTTTATTGCGGTTCTCGCAATAATCTAGCAATAAATTAGCAACGATTTTAAATGTAAAGTAAGGTAGCAAGGTCGACTTAAGAATCCTCTATAGGCATTTAACCATGATCATTCAGCAGTAAATTAACATCTCATGCATCGTCTTAGCTAGTTCTCATGCATCTTCCGATTACATGCATTAGTTTCTTAGATTACTTCTGTCCAAGTAAAGCTAACAACCTATTCATAAACACATGTTAATAAACGTGCTAGGAGAATGCCTATTCCTAGGCCACTCTCTATTTACCATAAAAGGCTAACATGAATGAACGACTCGGAATTCTTACTCCTTCCAGAGATTAGGAATTCTTTAGACAAAATGGATGGCCGGTCGAAATTGCCCATGGGATGAAGATCACATTCATTCAATGCATTCATGCTACTTTAAATGCTGAATTCACATAAGTCTATCCTATAGATTCATCCTAGCAAACCTCTTTAGTTAGTTACTCATAGTTTTCGAAGAATACTAATTGATTAAGCATGAAATGAAGAACTCAACAAAACGAATTGATTACTCTTAGAAAGGCAAATCTCATAACAATTCGTAAAGCAGCAACCTTTGATCCGAAAGCAATACTTAAAGGGTAAAACAGTAAATGGTTCATAACAACGCTTAAAGAAGAATAATAATTAATTAGAAAGCAGTAAAGGAAAGCTGTAAATTGCGTGAGGATCTTCCAAGTCGTGAATCGTCTCGGATGAAGAGGAAGATTAGTTGATCTTGGGGATAAATTCAATCAGAAGAGAAGATGGATCTTCTCTTCTTCCTCTCGAATTATCAACGCTAAGGGTTTTGTTTCTTCGATCCAACAACTGGGGAAAAGGATTTCGTCTTCGAGTTCTTCACTATTGAGTTGTGTTTGAATTGAGGGGAATTCAATTGCTTTGATCCTTCATCTAACTCTCTTTATATAGCATGCAGAGGTTGCCAAAAGCTGCTCTATATTCGTGGATCACCAGCCAACTTTGTGAGGTAGTCAAGCTTGACACGTGGCAGCAGCAGGGAGAGTTGACGGCTGGAAAATCGCAGTCAACAAAGACTGTTGGCTGGAAAAATGCAGCAGCTAAGACTGTTTAATTGCGAGGGCCGCAATTTTTCAGCAATGTTCCTGCAATGTACATTTTAGCTCTTTTTACATCATTTTGCATCCTTTTTCTTTCCTTTTCCAAATAAGCCTTAATTTAGCATCATTTCTCAAATTCTCACATTTAAGCACACATTAAGCTAACTCTTAACAAAAACACTCAAGAATTTCCATGATTTCTAGGTAAATATGGCCTTAAATAATGTACTTTTGGAGAGGTAACATTTAGCTTATGCTTATTCAAAAGAGGGAAAGCTAGATCCAAGGGCTAAGAATTGTGTTTTTCTAGGGTATCCCAAGGGTGTTAAGGGATACAAGTTATGGTGCCTAGAACCAAATAGTGCCAAGATCCTAATAAGTAGAGATGTTGTCTTTGATGAAAATAGAATGAACTATGTAGAAGAGAAAATTTAGTCTAACCTTGAAACTTCAACTAGCAACAATGAAATAGTTTTAGCACCTCCCTTGGTTATTTCCCAAACTAATCAAGTAGATGAACCTATTGTAGAAAATGATCATACCACGTCATCTATTTTAGAGCCTATAGAGGAAATAGTCCAAGAGGAAGAGGTAGAGGAGCACCAATATTTAGGTGGCTACCAATTGTCTAGGGATAGAGAAAGAAGGACCATTGTAGCTCCCACTAGATATGGGCATGCCGACCTTGTTTTCTATGCCCCTGTGACTACTAAAACTATAGTTTGCATGTGGATTTATAAAATTGACTACGCTGAAATTTTTTTCCCCATTGTAAGACACACACCTATTAGAATTTCGTTTGCCTTTGTTGCTCATTTTGTTTTAAAATTAGAGAAAATGAATGTCAAAACAACTTTCTTGGATGGTGAGCATAAGGAGACCATTTACATGGGTCAAGCTCCTAGATATGAAGCTCCCAAACAAGAAAAGAAAGTTTGTGCTCTTAAAGGATCTTTGTATGATTTAAAGCATCCTTCTTATTGGTATAAAAGATTTGATACCCATATGTTAGCCATCAACTATAGAAGTAGTAAGTGTGATATTTGTGTTTACTTTATACAAGTTTTTGATGTTCATATTATCTACTTGCTTCTTTATGTTGATAATATGGTGATTACTTGTAAATTCATACATGAAGTGTATAAGTGGAATGATCTTTTAAGAAATGATTTTGACATAGAAACTTTAGGCAATGCAAAAAGGATATTAGACTTGAGCATTGTTAAAAATTGGAATGAAAATAAACTGTATTTGTCTCAAAGTGGTTATGTAACAAGACTAGCTAAGAGATTAAACATGCATGATAGTAAGAAGGTTAGTATTACCTTTGACAAACTGTTGAGATTATCTGTTGTTGATTCTCCTAAAACTCCAATTATTTTTTATGAATTGCATGATGTTCGATATGCAAGTAATGTTGAGAGTTTGAGTGTCATGGTTTATACTAGACATGACCTTGCTTATCCACCTAGTGTTGTTAATAGATTTTTTACTTATCTTTGTGAACAACACTTGAGTTCTGTTGACTGGATTGTTGGTTATCTTGCATGTTATATTGTTTTATGTCTTGCGTACGGTGGAGCCATTACAATTGTTTGTAAAGGGATAGGATTTGTGATTAAAGGGTATGTTATTTCTTTGGATGTTGTTAACATGTTGATTAAAACTTTACTTTGTGAATTTTTTAATCTGTGTTTGAGATTGATGCAGCTTGATACAGGATGATTAAAGGTTGATGGTTCGTGAGCACTGTTGAATAATAAATTTCGGCCAACCACAAATGGACACATCATCAATTTGAGTTAATTCAAGTTAATGATAAAAATATATATTTATAAATTTATGACCAATTACAAAGTTACACATGTCCTAAATTTAAATTAAGAGACATAAATTGGCAAATCAAATTATGCCACATGTCCCTCAGACGAGTCCAATCAAACATTGCCACATGGCGGTTGGACCCGAAGGCTAAAAATAATTTTGGGCTAAATTTAAATAATCCAAGTTATTGAAAAATAAATAGATTAAACCCAAATAAATAAAAGCCCAAAAGTTGGGCCCAAAGTCAATCAAGCCCAAGCCCATACTAGGTCCATCAAACTCTATAAATAGAGGAGACCACCATTCATTCTAGATATTCAGCCTTGAGCCAGAATCTAGAGAAGTCAGAAGCTCCAACAATCAAAGAGTCAGAATTCAGAGGCATCAAAGACCCAGAGTTTAGAAGATTTAAAGACTACAGACTTCAAGAAACTACAAGCTGAAGATCTTCAATAAGCTACAAGCCGAAGACCTTCAAGAACCTACAAGCCGAAGACTTTCAAGAAGCTACAGCTGAAGATCTTTAAAAAGCTACAAGTCGAAGACTTTCAATAAGCTACAAGCCGAAGACCTTCAATAAGCTACAAACGAAAATCTCCAAGAAACTACAAGTCGAAGATCTTCAAGAAGCTACAAGCCGAAGATCTTTAAAAAGCTACAAGCCGAAGACCTTCAATAAGCTACAAGCCGAAGACCTTCAATAAGCTACAAACGAAGATCTCCAAGAAACTACAAGTCGAAGATCTTCAAGAAGCTACAAGCCAAAGATCTTCAATAAGCTACAAGTCGAAGACCTTCAATAAGCTACAAGCTGAAAACCTCCAATAATTTACAAGTCGAAGATCTTCGATAAGCTACAAGCCGAAGACCTTCAAGAAACTACAAGTCGAAGACTTTACGAAGATCAACAAGCTAGAGACTGATCATCCAAGAAGATCAAAAAGTCCAAAGGCCGATCATCCAAGAAGATCAAAAAGCACAAAGGCCGATCATCCAAAGCCCAAAGATCGACCATCCAAGAAGATCAACGAGTCCAAAGATTAAAGTTGACATACTCGAGAGAAAGCATCAGAGGATAAATATTAGAGACTGTAACACTCATATATATATCAAAATCAATAAAATTCAAGTTCATTTCCACGTATCAAATTTCTCCTATATTGAAATCTCGTGTGAACAAATTGGCACGCCCGGTGGGACAATCTCTACCTCTCATCTCTTTCTCTCTCCAAAAAGTGATGACATCCAAAGAAGTTTCTTCAAAGACTGCGGCTTCAAATGACTCTTATGGAGGACCAGTTACGCGTAGTCGCTCTAAGGAAATCCAGCATGAAGAAAGTCAAACACCCGTCATCGCGAACAAAATGTTGAGACGCATGACAGAATCTGCTCAAACTGATATCCTCCTTGCAGTAAACTTTGTGTTTGACCAACTTGTTTTTCCTTCTCTTCAACCAAAAGAAGCATCAAATCTGGATGTGATGTCCGTCATGATGACTGATGCAGACACTAGTGAAGAAAGAATGGCTGAAGTGGAAAAGAAGATTAGCATGTTACTGAAGGCGGTAGAAGAAAAAGACTATGAAATAGCTTCTCTCAAGAATCAAATTGAAAGTCGAGACGCCGTGGAATCAAGTCAGACCCCTGTCGTAAAAAATAAAGGAAAGAACGTTGCACAAGAAGGTCAGTCGCAACATTCTACTTCAATCGCTTCCTTGTCTGTCCAGCAGCTCCAAGATATGATTATGAACTCCATCAGAGCTCAATATGGTGGACCTGCTCAAAGTTCCATCTTTTATTCTAAGCCTTATACCAAGAGGATTGACAACCTGAAGATGCCTAGTGGATATCAACCACCAAAGTTTCAACAGTTCGATGGGAAGGGCAATCCCAAGCAACATATTGCTCACTTCATCGAAACATGTGAAAATGCCGGTACACGAGGAGATCTACTAGTCAAGCAATTTGTCCGGACACTGAAGGGAAAAGCTTTTGATTGGTATACTGATCTTGAATCTGAGACTATTGAAAGTTGGGAGCAGCTTGAAAAAGAGTTCTTTAACCGCTTTTATAGTACAAGGGCGAACTGTCAGCATGTTGGAGCTCACAAATACCCAACAGCGAAAAGGCGAACCAGTTGTTGACTACATCAACCGTTGGAGAACTCTAAGTCTCGACTGCAAAGATCGGCTCACCGAAATATCTGCAATTGGAATGTGTATTCAAGGCATGCATTGGGGACTCCATTATATTTTGCAGGGAATTATGCCTCACACGTTCGAAGAACTAGCAACTTGTGCTCATGACATGGAGTTGAACATCGCCAACATGAGCATAGCTCAACCGGCATAATGTATGAACTATGAGCAAGAGATCTCAAGTTTGAAACTCCCTCCTCACATGTTGTTAAAAAAAAAAAAAAAAATTGAACTACGTTATGACTTGATCTCTTTCGCAAAGAAAAGAAAAGGGTACGTAGGCATCTTAAAGAAAACTTTAAGTTCAGTCTCTTCTAAAAAAAATAGCACAATCATCAAAACATGAAAAAAAAAAAAATTGAAGGCATACACAACTATGAACATGAGGCTATAGGTTGAATGCATACACGAGTGCGTCATTCAAGCTCCGTTCACTTCATCTTCAAGTTTGGAAGCTTCATCTTTAAGTTCAATGTTGAGTTCATCATCACTCTAAGTTCAAGTTCGAAGGCTTCCTCGCTTCAAGTCCAAGTTGGAAGGCTCTCTTGCTTCAAGTTGATGTTCAAAGGCTTCATCGCTTCATCACCAAGTTCGAATACTTTGTTGCTTCAAGTCCAAGTTTGATGGCGACTTTGCTTCATCTCCATCTTCCATGGCGGCTTCGCTTTATCTTCAAAGTTGAGGCGATCTTCAAAATCGAGGTTATCGTTTCATCTCTAAAGTCGAGATTGAGCTTCGTCTCCAAATTCAAAGTTGAGATCGAGCTTCGTCTCCAAATTCAAAGTTGAGGTTGAGCTTCATCTTCAAAGTCAAAGTCGAGATTGAGCTTCATCTCCAAATTCAAAGTTGAGATCGAGCTTCGTCTCCAAATTCAAAGTCGAGATTGTCAATTCATCTCCAAAGTCGAGATTGTCGCTTCATCTCCAAAGTCGAGATTGTCGCTTCATCTCCAAAGTCGAGATTGTCGCTTCATTTCCAAAGTCAAAGTCGAGGTTGAGCTTCGTCTCCAAATTCAAAGTTGAGGTTGAGCTTCATCTTCAAAGTCAAAGTCGAGATTGAGTTTCGTCTCCAAATTCAAAGTTGAGATCGAGCTTCGTCTCCAAGTTCAAAGTTGAGGTTGAGCTTCATCTTCAAAGTCAAAGTCGAAATTGAGCTTCGTCTCCAAATTCAAAGTCGAGATTGTCGCTTCATCTCCAAAGTCGAGATTGTCGATTCATCTCCAAAGTCGAGATTGTCGATTCATCTCCAAAGTCGAGATTGTCGCTTCATCTCAAAAGTCGAGGTTGTCGCTCCATTTCAAAAGTTGAGGTTGTCGCTTCATCTCAAAAGTCGAGGTTGTCGCTTCATTTCAAAAGTTGAGGTTGTCGCTCCATCACAAAAGTCGAGGTTGTCGCTCCATCACAAAAGTCGACGTTGTCGCTCCATCTCAAAAGACGAGGTTGTCACTTCATCTCAAAAGTCAAAATCGGTTGAGCTTCATCTCCAAAGCTCCATCACAAAAGACGACGTTGTCGCTCCATCTCAAAAGACGAGGTTGTCACTCCATCTCAAAAGTCAAAATCGATTGAGCTTCATCTCCAAAGCTCCATCTCAAAATTCGAGGTTGTTGCTCCATCTCAAAGTCGAGGTTGTTGCTCCATCTCAAAAGTCGAGGTTGTTGCTCCATCTCAAAAGTCGAGGTTGTCGCTTCATCTCAAAAGTCGAGGTTGTCGCTTCATCTCAAAAGTCGAGGTTGTCGCTTTATCTCAAAAGTCGACGTTGTCGCTCCATCTCAAAAGACGAGGTTGTCACTCCATCTCAAAAGTCAAAATCGATTGAGCTTCATCTCCAAAGCTCCATCTCAAAAGTCGAGGTTGTTGCTCCATCTCAAAGTCGAGGTTGTTGCTCCATCTCAAAAGTCGAGGTTGTTGCTCCATCTCAAAAGTCGAGGTTGTCGCTTCATCTCAAAAGTCGAGGTTGTCGCTTCATCTCAAAAGTCGAGGTTGTCGCTTCATCTCAAAAGTCGAGGTTGTCGCTTCATCTCAAAAGGCGAGGTTGTCGTTTGGCTCATCTTAAAAGTCGATGTTGCCGACGCATCTCCAAAGTCCATGTTGCCGACGCATCTCCAAAGTCCATGTTGCCGACGTATCTCCAAAGTCGAGGTTGTTGCCGACGTATCTCCAAAGTCGAGGTTGCCGACGTATCTCCAAAGTCGATGTGGCCGACGTATCTCCAAAGTTGATGTTGTCGATGTATCTCCAAAGTCGAGGTTGCCGACGTATCATCTCCAAAGTCCATGTTGCTGTCGCTGCATCTCCAAAGCCGATGTTGTGTCGCTGCATCTCCAAAGTCGATGTTGTTGTCGTTGCATCTCCAAAGTCGATGTTGTTGTCGTTGCATCTCCAAAGTCGATGTTGTTGTCGCTGCATCTTCAAAGTCGATGTTGCTGTCGATGTTGTTGTCGCTGCATCTTCAAAGTCGATGTTGCTGTCGCTGCATCTCCAAAGTCGATGTTGCTGTCGCTGCATCTTCAAAGTCGATGTTGTTGTCGCTGCATCTCCAAAGTCCATGTTGTTGTCGTTGCATCTCCAAAGTCGATGTTGCTGTCGTTGCATCTCCAAAGTCGATGTTGTTGTCGCTGCATCTCCAAAGTCGATGTTGGTGTCGCTGCATCTCCAAAGTCGATGTTGGTGTCGCTGCATCTCCAAAGTCGATGTTGGTGTCGCTGCATCTCCAAAGTCGATGTTGGTGTCGCTGCATCTCCAAAGTCGATGTTGTTTTCGCTGCATCTCCAAAGTCGATGTTGGTGTCGCTGCATCTCCAAAGTCGATGTTGCTATCGCTGCATCTCCAAAGTCGATGTTGCTGTCGCTACATCTTCAAAGTCCATGTTGCTGTCGCTACATCTTCAAAGTCCATGTTGCTGTCGCTACATCTTCAAAGTCAATGTTGTTGTCGCTACATCTTCAAAGTCATTCAAAGTCAATGTTGTTGTCGCTACATCTTCAAAGTCAATGTTGTGTCGCTGCATATTCAAAGTCAATGTTGTTGTCGCTGCATCTTCAAAGTCAATGTTGTTGTCGCTGCATCTTCAAAGTCAACGTTGTTGTCGCTGCATCTTCAAAGTCAATGTTGAAAATCAATGTTACTATCGTTGCATCTGCAAATTCGTGTCGTTGACGTCGCCCAATCTCTAAAGTAGAGGTTGTCTTGGGGCATCTTAGTTCAAAATTTGGCTTGGGGCATCTTAGCTCAAAATTTGTCTTGGGGGCATCTTAGCTGCAAAATTTGGCTTGGGGCATCTTAGCTGCAAAATTAAGAACAGCCATGAAAAAATTGTTGGAATTAAAAAAAATATATATATAATAATTATAATAATAATAAAAAATAGCTTTAAAAAAATAATTGAAGAAGAAAAAAAAAACTGCCTTAATTTTTTTTTTTTTTTTTAAAAAAATAGCTTTAAAAAAAAAAAACAGCTTTCTTTTAAAAAAAAAAAAAAAAAAAAAACAGTTCTAGAAAAAAAAACAGTTTTAAAAAAGAAAGAAAAAAATAAATTTAAAAAAGAAAAACAGCATTAAAAAAAACAGTTTGTTTTAAAACAAACAAACAAAAAAAAAAAAAAAAAAACACTGCTTTTAAAAAAAAAAAAAGTTTTGAAAGAAAAAAAAATATATATTACAAAAACATTAAAAAAAATATACCAAAAATCAAAACAAATGGGTTGAAATTTGCAACAAAGTAAGAGAGAGAGTTTCAAACAATTTTTTTCGCTTATCGATAACGCAAATAAAATGGCTTGAAGAACGCTTATTGCTACGAGCAAAAGAGGAATAAATGGCTTGAAGAACGCTTATTGCTACGAGCAAAAGAGGAATCCAAGACCTACAAAAAGAAGAAAAAAAATATGAAGATTAGAAGTCAAGTTAAAAAAAAAAAAAAAAAAAAAAGTGTTGGAGAAATAAAAAGTTTTGGGGCATACCAAAAGCTCTTTCTATAGACTGAATTGTGTATGAGTTCATGCAATTGACTCCAATTTATAAGAGGAGATTTAGGTCACAACAAGGAATTTCTTTATTTTGGGTGAAAATTTTGGCCTAATCAAATAAGGATGTTTCCTACTTTTTGATTAAGGTAAAATATCTTACTCTCATTCATTGTCCAAAATAATAAAATTTGACATAAAAAAAAATCCCTACTTTTTCATTAAGGAAAAATCTAATTCTTAATTCATATTTCAATTACGAGAGAATTTTTTCTTAAATGCAAAAAGTCAAAATTTTGGGTTAATCAAATAAGAAGGTTTCCTACTTTTTGATTAAGATAAAATATCCTACCTCATTCATGTGTCCAAAATAATAAAATTTGACATAAAAAAAATCCCTACTTTTTCATTAAAAAAAAATCTAATTCCTAATCCATATTTCAATTAGGAGAGAATTATTTTTTTTAAATGGAAAAAGTCAAAATTTTGGGTTAATCAAATAAGGGTTTCCTACTTTTTGATTAAGAAAAATATCCTACCACATTCATGTGTCCAAAATAATAAAATTTGACATAAATTTTTTTTTTTTTACTTTTTTATTAAGGAAAGATCTAATTCCTAATCCATGTTTCAATTAGGAGGAAATTTTCTTAAATGCAAAAGTCAAAATTTTGGTCTAAAAACAAATTCCTACTTTTTCATTAAGGAAAAATCTAATTCCTAATCTATATTTCAATTAGGAGGAAATTTTTCCTAAATGCAAATATCAAAATTTTGGCCAATTAAATTTGTTTGATTCATTATTTTGATTACTAAATATTGATGAAAGTCAAATTTTGGGTACTTTGTTCAATTTTTTTTGACATTAAAAAAAAATGTCAAAAGTTGAAACGTCAAAACAATTAGTGTTGACTTTGAAAATAAAATATTTTGGAGTCGTGTATCAAATTCATGTTGCCCATCAAAATCAATAAATTAAGATTTTGTTTATATATCATATCATATATTTCAAATGACATTATTTCTTTCTTTCCGAAATTCACGCACGCATATAGGTGCATAAATTTCGAAAAGGGGGCATTTGTTGAATAATAAATTTCGGCCAACCACAAATGGACACATCATCAATTTGAGTTAATTCAAGTTAATGATAAAAATATATATTTATAAATTTAGGACCAATTACAAAGTTACACATGTCCTAAATTTAAATTAAGAGACATAAATTGGCAAATCAAATTATGCCACATGTCCCTCAGACGAGTCCAATCAAACATTGCCACATGGCGGTTGGACCCGAAGGCTAAAAATAATTTTGGGCTAAATTGAAATAATCCAAGTTATTGAAAAATAAATAGATTAAACCCAAATAAATAAAAGCCCAAAAGTTGGGCCCAAAGTCAATCAAGCCCAAGCCCATACTAGGTCCATCAAACTCTATAAATAGAGGAGACCACCATTCATTCTAGATATTCAGCCTTGAGCCAGAATCTAGAGAAGTCAGAAGCTCCAACAATCAAAGAGTCAGAATTCAGAGGCAAAGACCCAGAGTTTAGAAGATTTAAAGACTACAGACTTCAAGAAACTACAAGCTGAAGATCTTCAATAAGCTACAAGCCGAAGACCTTCAAGAACCTACAAGCCGAAGACTTTCAAGAAGCTACAGCTGAAGATCTTTAAAAAGCTACAAGCCGAAGACCTTCAATAAGCTACAAGCCGAAGACCTTCAATAAGCTACAAACGAAGATCTCCAAGAAACTACAAGCCGAAGATCTTCAAGAAGCTACAAGCCGAAGATCTTTAAAAAGCTACAAGCCGAAGACCTTCAATAAGCTACAAGCCGAAGACCTTCAATAAGCTACAAACGAAGATCTCCAAGAAACTACAAGCCGAAGATCTTCAAGAAGCTACAAGCCAAAGATCTTCAATAAGCTACAAGTCGAAGACCTTCAATAAGCTACAAGCTGAAAACCTCCAATAATTTACAAGTCGAAGATCTTCGATAAGCTACAAGCCGAAGACCTTCAAGAAACTACAAGTCGAAGACTTTACGAAGATCAACAAGCTAGAGACTGATCATCCAAGAAGATCAAAAAGTCCAAAGGCCGATCATCCAAGAAGATCAAAAAGCACAAAGGCCGATCATCCAAAGCCCAAAGATTGACCATCCAAGAAGATCAACGAGTCCAAAGATTAAAGTTGACATACTCGAGAGAAAGCATCAGAGGATAAATATTAGAGACTGTAACACTCATATATATATCAAAATCAATAAAATTCAAGTTCATTTCCACGTATCAAATTTCTCCTATATTGAAATCTCGTGTGAACAAGCACGTTCAATTTTTTGTTTCTATGTAAATATGAAATCAAGGTGGAGATTGTTAGAATTATTTAGGTTGTTTAGCAATTTAATAGATTTTAACTTTAGTTTTTATTCATCCTAGTTAGTTACCCAAATTAAACCCACCCATTTAGTTATTTTTTAGAGGTTTTAAATAGTTGAGTTTTGGGAGAAGGAAGACACTTTGATATTTGGGAAAATATTGGTAAAGTAAGAGAGAGAAAGAGCTATTTGAAAACAGTAGAGAATTAATTGTAAACCAATTAATTTGGAAGAGAGAGGTAAGAGAAAAGAAGAGAGAATGAGGGTTCTTCATTTCATCTTCCTCATCCATATACGCAAAAAAGAGAAAAAGAAAGGAAGTTTTGGGTTTCACCCAAAACTTGAAGAAGAAGGGGAAGCTTTGCGCCGCTGCCGTTTGTCTTGTGGTGGTTGTCGCCGGGTAGATCTGAAAGATAGAGAAGAAAACCGTTCGGGTTAAGTCCGATTTCTTCTCTTCTTGAACACCAAAGGTTGTATCTCTTTCATCTTGCTTTCTTGTTGTTTCTTTGAATGATCTTTCTTGAATGCTTTGTAATTACCCATTCTTGTATTTGATAACCTCTAATAAAAGTGGCTAGCAAAGATCTTAAAAGATCTTTGCAAAGTGGAGTAGGTCCGTTAAGACCGAACCACTATAAATCGATTTTGTCAATTTCTCAATTCTTTTATATCTATTCTTTAACATTCTGTCCAGCATCTTATTTTCAATTAATCGCTCATAAATTCTTTCGTTTAGCCTTAATCAAGTTCACATAACTAAGGGTAAAGGTCCGGTAATTTTGTAACAGATTATAACGAGACTTTTTCTCCAGTTGCAAAAACGGTAACTGTACGAGCCTTTCTGGCAATTGCAGTTGCAAAGAATTGGGAACTACATCAGATGGATGTTCATAATGCTTTTCTCCATGGAGATCTCGATGAGAAAGTATACATGAAATTACCACCTGGTTTTACTAACAATACGTCATCTATGGTGTGTCGTCTTAAGAAGTCTTTGTATGGCTTACGTCAAGCTTCGAGGTGTTGGTTTGCTAAGTTGACTGCTTTATTGAAGAAATATGGATTCAATCAGTCTTATTCAGATTACTCGCTTTTTACGTTGCACCAGGGAAAAGTTCAGCTTAATGTCCTAGTATATGTCGATGATCTGATTATTTTTGGTAATGATTCTTCCACTGTTACTTCATTTAAGAAATATTTGGGTGAATGTTTTCACATGAACGATTTGGGTGCTTTGAAATACTTTCTTGGCATTGAGGTTGCTCGAAATTATAAGGGTATTTTTCTTTGTCAATGTAAGTATACTCTTGACATCATTTCAGAAACAGGGCTCTTAGGAGCTAAACCTACAGGGCTTCCAATTGAGCAAAATCATCGCCTAGCATTGGCTACTGGCGCTTTGTTGACAGATCCTGAAAGGTATCGATGTCTAGTAGGACGTCTCATATACTTGTCCTTTACGCGACCTGACTTGACTTATGTGGTGCACATTTTGGCCCAATTTATGCAAGCACCACGACATGACCATTGGGATGCTGCAGTTCGTATGGTTCGTTACTTGAAAAGTTGCCTGGGTCAAGGATTCATTCTTAGCTCCAATTGTGATCTCTCTCTATTAGGCTGGTGTGATTCAGATTGGGCAAGTTGTCCATTGACTCGTCGTTCTCTCACTAGTTGGCTTGTGTTTCTTGGTGGTTCCCCTATCTATTGAAAAACCAAGAAACTGTTGGGTTTTATGTCCTAAAACTCGTGGTTTGTAAACTGAATGTATATTCTATTTTGCAATAAAGTTGTTATTGAGTTTTATTCAGTAAAGTTTTTATTGAATAAAGTGAATTGTGTTTACTTTTAACCTAACTCCAATAAACAAATAACCCATGGCTATAGGATGTATACTTGAACTTCATGTGGTGACATGATTGTGGATCAAGTTCGAGTGATAGCCAGAATAGTCTATAGTATAGGGATAAGGTTGGGTACCTTATCCTGAGGACACTATTGGACGCGGCCCACTTTGTATAGTACAAACGACGTGATCTGAAATCGTTCATGTGGAGACATGTGAGTGGGGGCGTCCTATGCAATGAGTTTGCATAAGACTGAACCGCAAAATAAAGTCACTATTTCTTTACAACTTCGTTTACTGTAAAGACCGACTTTTTCATATGATGACCTAGGTAACTCGATCTGAATCCTGAGCACGCTATGAACTCCTGTTTATTCGGGCTTATCCTTTGACTTGTATGGGTGAGAGTGGCCCGAGATCGCCGACTCAATAAGCCTACCATCTTGGGGATAAGACCAAGTAGGTAGCTGGGAACATAGTCCTGCGAGATGGAATTCACTCCTACCCGCCTTGAGGGATTAGTAGATAGGTTGTTCCCTTAAGTGCTGACTCCGGGTCTTGAACTTAGGGATCCCACCCTCTCATTGGCCCGAGAGGGACTTGGTATAGTTATGAGATCACATACCAATCGGTTTGGTGGTTGGACCACAAACCAATAGTTCATTAGAGGATCAGTGGGACTTAAGGAACAAGATGTAATTACGGGGGTAAAACGGTTATTTTGACCCAACTGTAATTACGAACGACTTGTGAAGGATCGACTTACTGATGATGGTTATATCAAGAGGACAGAAATATATCTACGGTGAGGAGAGTGCAACCCTTGGACTTTAGTGGAGTCTCTGGGGGTTAACGAATGTTGGTTAGCTTGGCTAAAGAGTTTGGCCGGTTAATCTCGTATCGTTGGAGATCATGATCTGTAGGTTCTTTAGGTTCTCCTGGCTAGCTTGGATTAAGTCGTGTAACAATATGAGAGAAAAAGAATTTGAATTTATTCAAAATCGTTTTTGGAAGAATGATGGACATATTTAAATATGATTTAAATATGTGATCGGTCTAAAACATGAATAGGGATTCATGTGTGATGATTCGGTTTAAGAAACCGGGATTAGTCTTATTATTTAATTAATATTTGATATTGAATTAAATAATAATATTAATTAATTAAAAAGTTTAACTGATTAAAATTTATTTTGTTTATTAAAATTAATTATGAATTAATTTTAAAAATGACAAAATATTACAAGTGGGATTATCCAAGTTGAGTGGATTTATCCAAGTTGAGTGGGTTTATCCAAGTTGTGAAGTGGATTGTGAATCACCAACCACATGCATAAACTCATCAATTTTGGAACACTTGGTTGAAGACTAATCCATCCAATTTGAGGTGTCATGCTAAGCAAAGAGTTTGTTGCATGTTAATTGCCTATAAATTGGATGAAGTTCAAATGGTTTGAGGTTGATGAATTTTCAAAGAGTTTGAATATTTGGATGAGCATGAAGAGTTCATGTTAAGCAAATTTGAGGTGTCATGCTAAGCAAAGAGTTTGTTGCATGTTAATTGCCTATAAATTGGATGAAGTTCAAATGGTTTGAGGTTGATGAATTTTCAAAGAGTTTGAATATTTGGATGAGCATGAAGAGTTCATGTTACTTGAGAAATTAGAAAGCTAAGTGTTAGATATTTCCAACAAAATCCTCATCACTTTCATCTTCCCATCTTCTTCTTCCAAACTTTTTCTTTCATAAAGGAGTCCCACCACTCCGTTGCTCGGCCCGAGAATAGCGGGACTACCGGAGGTGGTTCTCGAGGAGTTCGAGGGAAGCTTTGAAGGGTTCGTGAGGAGATTCGAGCATCGGAATAGAAGTTTTTAGAACTACAAGAGGTAAGTGTTCTAATTTCTTTTATTTCTAGTTTTGAGCATGTTTCTAGTTTAGCTAAATTGATGAAATTAGAGTGTCATTGATCCGACTCGCTTCCGCTGCGCTACATGCGCTCCATCAGAAACAACAAACGGTGTCTCGTTCGTCAGTAGAGGTCGAGTATCGCTCCATGGCGTCAATTACGTCTGAACTCAAATGGCTTAAAGCATTACTTCGGAGTCTTGGGGTGGATCATCCTCGTGCCATAAATCTATTTTGTGATAGTCAGTCGGCATTACATATCGCTCAAAATCCAGTTTTTCATGAACGCACGAAACACATTGAGGTGGATTGTCATTATGTTCAGGACGGCATCATTCAAACAAGTCATGTTACTACCAACGAGCAACTTGAAGATATCTTTACGAAAGTCTTAGGGAAACATCGATTTATTTATCTTCTTCACAAGTTGGGCATTTACGATCCCCATGCTCCAACTTGAGGGAGGTATTATGAAATATTTTCATAACATTTTTTGTATATATTTTCTTTGATTGATTTGGGTTGTATTTAGGTTTTAACCCAAAATAGATTGTATGTATATATGGATTTTATCATAAATGAAAAGACATGGAAATTGATTTCCTGGCACATTGTCACTGGAAACCTCTACTCGGCGCCACTCCGCATCTGCGAGTGCCAAGAAAGAGAGAACAACCAAACCGAACCGACGAAACCCGAAAAATGCATTGAGCCCAAGAACCACTTGAATTCAATTCTGGCTCTTGATGTTGATTCTGGTGATATTAAATGGTATAAGCAGTTGGGTGGATATGATGTCTGGTTTGGTGCTTGTAACTGGCCTTTGGACCCTAGATGAGGCCCTAGCCCCGACGCAAATTTCGGGGAGGCGCCGATGATGTTAACTGTGTTTGTCTGTAAAATGAAGCATGATATCGTTGTTGCAGTTCAGAAAAGTGGATTTGCATGGGCTCTTGATCGTGACAATGGCAGTCTTGTCTGGTTTAAGGAAAGTTTTATTTTTTTACTTTCATACGGATTAGATTACTTCTCTTTTATTTTCAACATTTAAGAACATATCAAATCGAGCATAGTTCAATTGGCATAAAGTTGTGCTAGAGTTCAATTCACTCACACTCTTGCATTTATTAAATATCTTTGCAAAAAAATAAAAAAAAAATAAAAAAATTAACATCATGTTATTTTAACTTGACACTGATGAACTTTTGTGCAGGAGGCTGGACCGGGAGGCCTCGGTGGGGGTGGCATGTGGGGAGCAGCCACGGACGAAAAAAGGGTCTACACAAACATAGCCAACAGCCAACACAAGAACTTCACACTCAAACCAGCAAACACAACTACGATTGCAGGAGGATGGGTGGCAATGGAAGCTAAAAGTGAGAACATTCTTTGGTCGACCGCCCCGGGACCGGTCACGGTGGCCAACGGGGTCGTGTTTGCAGGATCTACGTATCGGCAAGGACCGATCTATGCGATGGAAGCGAAGAGGGGGAAAAATCTTTGGTCATATGACACTGGAGCCACTGTTTAATGGAGGCATATCAGTGAGCAATGGGTGCATTTATCTTGGAAATGGTTACAAAGAACATATTGGATTTGTTAACAAGAATGACACAGCTGGTACCTCCCTCTATGCCTTCTGTGTCTAAGCCTTCTCATTTTATTTTATTTTATTTATGTGTTCATTTTACTTTCACTTAGAGCTCATTTGGAAGTGTTCTGATTTAATTGGATTATTGTGATTGTGAGGAATGTCAGAGGGCACATCTTGATTAATCTAAAGTTGTTAATCAATTTCTAATTCACCAGCCTATTATTTTTGTTTTTTCAACGGGATGTGGGAGTTGCAATTCAAACCTCTAAATTCTAGGTAAAAAATATGTCTTAACCAATTGAATCAGAAGGAATTCAAACCTCTAAATTTTCAGTAAAACATATGTCTTAACCAATTGAATTATGCACTTTTTATTTTGACCCACAATAAAGCTACATATTTTGGTTTACCCATTGAAAACTTTAGAATTATCAAGTATATGAGATAAAATATTTTCAAGAACTCATAACAGTGATTCTCAATCATTTTTCTAGACAGGAAAAAAAAATGATCCCTTGAGTATTAAAATAAGATAAAATCAACTTCAATTCTCAACTTACAATTGCTATTTTTTAAGAGGTTGAATTACAAGTTTAATTTATAAACTTTTAAAGAGTTGGTTGCATAAACAAGAATCTGGCCCAAAATAATGACAAATATAGCAAAATTTAAAATATTTTGTACATTTTATAAATATGGCAAAAAATCAGTAACTATCACTGATAAACTGTTATCGTTGATATATGACTAGTCACTAACAAAATTCTATAAAAAAAAAAAATTGAGTTGATAGACTATTATCTTACAGACTACTACGATAGAAATTATCATTTTGCAAAAAAAAATTATAAGTGATATTGTAATGTCTCACATTACCATTAAGAGTATTTTCGTAATTTTCTATTGTTGTTTGTTTGTTATGATTATTATAATTAGATAAGTTCATTTCATATATTAATAATTTATTGAATTTGTATTTAGTTATTTATCCATTAGAAGAGTCAAATGTTTATGCATAAAAGGTTAATTAACTAAGAATGTAACTTTAAATTGGAAGTATGATGTGGTTACTTATAAGTATAGTGAATTGTAACTTTTACAGTTGTATTATTTTATAAATTACTTTACTACAAGGTATTAAAAGAAGTAAAATATAATTCTTGACATTTACATTCTATCTTTTATCTTAGTCAAAGTAAATAGACAAAAAAGGAGGAAAATAGTCATCTCACTTATTAAGTTCTTTAATCTTAGTAAGTTTTTCTTAAGACATCGTTTAGACTTTCACCCAAGGATCATTAGGAATTTAGGTGGGTAAGTTGAAGAGCCAAAGGACATGTTGTAAGACCTCTTGGATGTTCCTACAAAGAGAAAGGGAAACAATTGGTTGCTTCAAATTCCAATGAACTTTATTCTTAAGCTTTATGTGCCCTTTCATTGTCATTCCCAGATAGTCTAAAGAAATCTCGAAGGTTTTCTCTCTATCACCTATTCTAATGTTGTAAATCTCATCTTTGAGAAAGGATCACTTGTTTTCCAAGTTGTTTCAAGTGTTGTTCTTAGATTTTATAAGATCGTTCATCGGTTGCACCAAATCAGTAAGAAATGAGTTGTTTTCCATCTAGTTTCGTAGTGAATCTTTGCTTGATATTTTTCATAGATCCTAAACATGTTCATACCTATTTTTCTAAGGTATTCCAGCATCATTTCAATCTATTTAGTTGCTGAATTTTTTTCTCAATTCCTCGTTTACGGTAGAGAGGAAAAACACACCATCGGTAAGCCTCTTTTTTCTTGTTGTTTGAAATCGTTTAGGGGTTCTCATGGAAAATTTTAGGTGTTGTTTTAGATCTACAAAGTGTTGATTTGGGAGCTGAAAATAAGAATTAAAATACATAAAAACAATCTTTAAAATTGCTCTAAAATGATGTTTATCGGTTTACGCTATTTCCTAGTTCTAGCTCCAAATTGAATGATATAGAAGTTTAAATGTATTTTTTTACAGTTTTTTTATCATGTCCAGTAGCATAAATTAAGCTTAAACATGTTTTTAAGTAGTTCAAATTAACTTTCATGAATATATTTTCATAGGGCTTAAATTCGGTAAAAACTACTACAATTTGTGTTTTCAATTTTTTTGTAAATTCTATGAAGTAGTAAATTATTTTAATGTATTTTTTTTATCTATAAATCAGAGCTTAATATGATCACAAAAAGTATCTTATGAGTTTTGAATTTTAATTTTTATGATTAATATTAACTATGTGAATTATATGAAAATTAAGCTAGCTAGTAAAGTTGGTGTGTTTTAGCTAGTGGATGAAGTTTCTTTAGGAAAACTAAATTTAAGTTAGACCTAATTTAATTTGTATTATATGTTATTTAGGAAGCTTTAAAGGATTTAGATTTGAAGCTTGAGGTAAGTGGATTCTACCATAAGTGACCGAATTGATTGTTGTATGGTATAATTGTGATGTTTAATTAATTGTTTTATCGTGGTATTGATTCTAAGTGAGTTCTATTATATTGTTTGATTCTATGCTTGATTGATTTGTTGTTTTATGATATTTGTTGTTTTGTAAAGTATGTTATGTCATGTTATTTTTGTATGTTTTTATGCTTCACATGATCTATGTTACTATGATTGGTTAGTGAAGCATGCTTAGGTTGAGTATCATAGAATCAAGTAAAGTAGAGTCGTGGAGTTAGGGAAGAATATGCTATGCATGAAATACTCAAATTAAGCAGTTATGTTATGCAGCTAGATGTATGATATGACAAGTACGTATGGTTTCTGCTAACGGGTTGGGCCCTAGGAAACAAAATTAGTTCATGTTAATGATATTTATAAGGGGCAAGTACCTTATAAATATTACATGCGGAATTGACGGTTATGGTATGAGGTATTTCTGCTTAGCATGGCGTCATATCAAGGATATAAGTATGTATGTATGTAAGAATATGTAAGCAAGTACAAGTATGTTAAGGTTGATTGTTTCATGGTCTACATGTTAGGATGTGATATGCAAGCATGTAAGCATGATGTGTGTGTTTGAGCATGAAGGTTCCTTATGGTAGGAACCACTTATAAGGTATTTTTATACTACCGCTTGTGGTTTTATATTTTTGAGATAGTCCCGTAGATGATGGTGAATTCATCGAGGATGATCCTGACATTGAAGAGGAAGAACCATGAGATGTGATCGAAATTTTAAGTTTAATTATTTATTATCACAATTTTAGTTTATGTTTATTTCATTTATAGTCACTGTTTTATAATTTTCGCTGCTACAGATAAACTTTAAGTTTTATATAAGTTGTTAAGATTTATGATTTATTGAAAGACAAAGTTTTATTGAAAAAAGAAAATTATGCGTTAGAGTAATTATCTCATTTTAAATTAATTAATTATATATAAAATTTGGAGTGTATATTTTTAATTATTTTACTCTAAATTGATATTTGACTTTTAAAAAGTATCTAATATTTGGTTAAACTTTTTTAAGGTTTTATTACAAGTTTAGTATAAACGTTTAAGTTTGTATTTATTAGGACTCTAATTTTTTTAAAATTAATTAATTTATTAATTATAAAATTAAATTTTATGTCTAATAAAATCATAAACTTTTCAATTTGTATCGGTTCATAAAATTTAAAAAATGTTGAATAGGTCAATGACTTATTAAACACAAAATTGAAGATCCAATGATTTATTAGGTACAAAGTTTAAAATTTCATAATCTATTAGATTATTTTTAAAGATTATGATCTTTTCGACATAATATAGTACTTTAAATAATAATATATTTTTAACTTATTTTGAAAGATATTTTAATTAAAGCGAGAATTGGATTCATGATCTCTTAATCAAAGACACAACCTCATATCAATTCATATATTTTTAACTTTGAACATGGATTTTTAACTTTTAGAACATGGAAAGACAGGTTTTACATCGACTTTTTTCTAATATATATTCCTTTTACTTCTCTCTTAAGAAAGCTCATAATAAAATTAAAAAACCAAAAGATAAAGATGGACATAGATGTCATCTACATCTCCATTTTTTTTAAAATAACAACAAAAACAAGCATGACATAAATGTCATCTACATATCCATTTTTTTTTTTTTTTTTTTTTTTTTTTTTTTTTTTTTTGTAAACAACAAAAACAAACATTTAGGAATCTAAAAAAAAACATTTAGGATAAATACTATTCAACCCAGTATATTTACAACTAAATATAGACTGAATTATGATAATGATGTTCATTCCAATTCATCCAACTTCAAATTAGTATCATACACCTCTTAAAACTCTAAGCTTTAGTTTTGCAATTAAAAACAACATAAGCTAAATATATACATTGGCTCTAGAAATCAAGCTTTTTGACTCTTAAATTTTAAAGAGAAGATAAAAATTTGAGGATTAATATCTCTTCTTTTAAAATTTAACAGCATTCAAGAGAGAATATTACTGTCTCATGTAATTTACAAAATTACCAATTTCTCCAAACAAAAAGAAAATGAACAGATGAATTTCAAGGACAAGGAAAAACTGGAAAGAAGCCTTTCATCTTGTATATTTTTTTTAGGTAAATCTGTTAAAACATCAACTAAAAGAGTAATTGGAAGAACATAACAAATCCATACTCCTTTTTACTTGTCACTTTCTAACTTGACTATATACAAAAGATGATTAAAAACAGTAAGAAGAGGGGGAGAAAAAAGTACCTAATTCATGTTCCACAAAGAAGAAAGATCAATAAAAGAAGCTTCTTTTGTTTTTCTTTTTCTCTTTTTTTTGTTTTTAGGAAGTAGAAGGTAAAACAAAGATTCTATGCTGCACAGAAATGGTAGCAGTCTATGACAGCATTGTATGAAATGAAGAAAGATTTGTTTGCAGAGTTCATCAATGCTCTACTATCTTTGGCCCTTTGTACAGTGCTCCAACTGCTGCTAAATCTTCAGGTTGTTCTCTTTCTTCAAGCCATGCATAGTTTTCCCTCTCCGCTTCCGCAACCGAGACCCCGTCGACTAAGAATTTTTGAACAAAATCATGATGTTAAACTTCTGCTGTATCTAGTTTATGGTAATACAACACTACACAGTCACAAGGTACCTGAAAATTCAGTGAAGGGAAAGTCGAGATAGTATGAGCAATGCCGACCATCGCGATCGGAGTAAGGCGGGCCTAGCACATCTAACACTGCACATGCGGTCACAGCCGTGAAGCAATGCATGTTTCCTCCGTCTGCAGGGTAAAGAATGGACGAATCGCACGGTGCCGCAAAGTCTGCATCTACCTTAACTTTGGCCAACCGAACACCTGGAGATGTTGAACAACACAAATGTTTATAGATTGGAATCCTACTTGCTCAAGTCGATCTCTCTGTATAATATAACTGAAAATTAGGTGATCTGCTCTACATTGTTATATTATCGCGAGTGTCTAGGTAAGCTTGTGCACATCTTGATTGATCTCACTTGACAACCGCCTTACTCTACATTTGGCTGCCAGAAAAATTCGTAGGATATTAAATCCTAGGTAGGCAGCTACCATAGCTTGAACACATTCCCTCAAAACCCTTTACATGACCCTTATTGACCACTAAGTCAACCCATGGTGCAAATTTGAGATTCTTTCTAATAACTATGAGTATTATGTTTGGCTTATCCACATCTCAACTAATCTCATCAATTAAACATGAAAAAAATTAATATATTCTATAGCTTTCCCTATGATATGACCATTAGCAAACCCATTTCAAAATCTTACTATTAGAAAGACCCTATAAATTTTGGTTTTGTAACAGACATCATGTCTTGATCCAGTTGATGTTCTTATAACAGACAAAAACCCATCAACATCAATCTGTTATAGATATTTCCATCGATTTCTTCATGTAAATCCTTATCTCTAGCCTTTTAAACCTAAGCTATTGCACATTTTTTCAACCAACTGCAGAGAGAGCACAGAACAATATATTATAGAGGCTCACTTCTTGAAGGAGCTGAGCCACTCGACGTGTCAACACTCGAAGATGCACCATTCTCAGCACCGACATCCGCCCAGTCGTAAGCCTTAATGTGCATAGTCCCAAAGAGAAGCTTACTGAAGACTGTCATTCCAGGATGGTTGTGAAGTGGAATGACACCTGAAGGAGGCAAGCAAAATATTCCCATCTGCAACACAAATCCAATACAAATGGTCAAAAACTATATCACAGTCTAACAGTAGAGCTCTCCCCAACTAGACTGCTTTCTAATAAAGCAACTGAAAAATGAATGCATACAGAGAATTTGTTGCTCTCATAGAGGTGCAAATATGTTATGGGAGGTGGAGTTCGTTGACCGGCTGTCGTCCGAAAATACGGCATCTCCGGCGACAACCCAACATCTACTGGCTTCATTTTATCTATATACAAGAAGATTCATTAGTAACACAAAAACCAAAAGCCAGACACAAGTGAAGAAATGTCAAGGGTTGCATTGTGTCTGTCTCTGTTTACAAAAAACAATGCAAGTCAGCTAGTTTCCTAGACTTTAATTTAGAAAAACCAATTGGGTTTCATTGGTTTTCTCTGAAAAGCTTCTAATTAGCATCAGAACATAAAAAATTGAGATGGGCTACCTTATAAACTTATTCTATAACCAAAACTAAAGAATGTGGAACTCGAACCAATTTGAAATTCCTAGATAAAAGCTCAAATATAATCATTGAATAGAAAAACCAAATCCATTGTTGAAGCCAATCATTATCTTAACTAAAATAACTCAAAGCACCAATATCTAGAACAGAAACCACACAACAAAAGAAAAAAAAAGAAAAAAAAAGGACTGAGCACGTGCAGGAGCAGTGCAAGTTGCCACGAACAGCCGAAAAGACAGAGGTATATATATTTGTTTAAACCCAGAGTCCAAATTCCAACAGAACATTGAAAAGTAGAGAAATGAGAAATGGGGGTTGGTTGATTGAGAAGCAAAATGAAGACATACCCAGAACAGATCGTAGGCGTTGGATATCATCAGAAGGGGGAACAATTCCAGTTTGAGTAGAGACGAAAACATGGTTACAAATCTCATAAAGTTTCTGAATCGGGGAGGACTTCTTAAGGCGGCGACGGTGCTTTCTGGACTTGTTATTGGTAATAGTTTCTTTAGGCAATTCACAATAATGTTTCCCCTTGCGATCGGCCAGAGACTTCTCAATCCCCATTATAAAATGGAGGTGGGAAAACGGGGATCTGGGTAGAATCGAAAAGGGTACAGAATTAGTACAGAATGAAAGAAGATGCAAAAATGGGGGATGTCCGGATGGAGAAGAAAAGGGGAGAAGGGTTCAAAAAGAGGTATATAAAAGGGAGAAGGAGAAGGAGAAGAATGGAATGGAGAGAGGTTTTAGAGAAGAGAAGAGAAAACCAGGGGCCATTCCCAGTATTCCAGTGGGCTGTTCCAAACAGCGGATTTTTCTTTTCTTTTTTCTTTTTTAATAATTTAAAATGTTTTCTTTCAATCCACTCACTTGACTCTTTGCTCCTTCTCTTCCCTTTCTAATTTTTTGGGCCTTCTACTACCAAATTTCACACATCGTTTCTTGTTGGATAAAACAGATTATATTTTATTCTTTTCTTTTTTCTCTCTCTTACCAATGCACGTAAGATAGTTATTGGCAGTTTAGTAGAGAATTTTGATTCTGTTTACATTTTCAGATTTATAAATATGCATTTGGTATGTAATTCCTTGGTGCAAGATTTTAGGTTTTTTCGCCCCTCCGTGTTTTCTATTGCGGGCGACCATCGACCAGGGGTGTTCAAAAAACCCGCAACCCACGAAACTCAACCCAACTTTTCGGGTTGGGTTGGGTTGCTATTTTGAAAAACCAAATTTTCGGGTCGGTTCGCGGGTTAAACAGAATTTGGTTCGGTTCAACCCGAATTCAATATATTAAAAAAAATAAAAAATTATATATACAATGAATTCAATATATTTAAAAAAATAAAAAATATGGTGATTTTGAAAAAAAAATCAAAGACTAATGGTGATTTTGAAAGGAAAATCAAGAATTAAAGAAATTCATTAATGGTGATTTTGAGAGGAAAATAAGAATTAAGGAATTTTATTAATAGTGATTTTGAAGTTAATTAAAAAAATCAATATCTATTAATTAAAAAAATAAAAAATAAAAAAAGGTCAACTCACCAACCCAACCCGAAAATTGAAGGTTGGGTTGAGTTGAAAAACCCTTCAATCCAATCCAACCCATGTACACCCTTACCAAGGGGAGGATGGTAGGAGGGACTGGGGCATGGCCCCCAAAAGTTTGATTTTTTCTTATAGACGTAGGTAATTTTAGTGTTTTAAAATATATAGGTTTACTAGGAGGTGGGAGGATTCGAACCACAGATCTCTTGGTCATGAACACATACATGTGCCAGCTGAGCCATGCTCACTTTGACCCCTTAAATTACATGTTAATTCATTTTGTACCAGTGGTGTTTGTGCATGCCAAGCACTTGTGGGTCTTGGTTCAAGACTCAACAAAGTCATTTTTATTAATTGTATTTTTCATACCTAACTAATTTCTTCCACATTATTTTATAAAAAAAAAAAAAATATTAATTATTATTTCAAGTTTCCTTTTCTTTTTATATATATTAATATTAGAAAATGTTAAAATTTTATTTTAGTTTCAATATTTTTAGGATGTTTTATTTTAATTATTATAATTTTAAATGTCCAAATTTAGTTCTAATATTTAAATAAATTTTAAAATTAATCTTTACTAATCTTTACTATTAATTTATTTGTTAATTTTTTTAAATATAATTTAGTCTATATTAAAATCATTTTTATAACTTTTGGAAACAATATTTACATTATAATATTTTTTTTAAAAAAAAATCTTCAAAGTATTTAATAAGTTTTTTAACTTTCAATTTTCTGTTTAAAAGATGGACAAACTTTAATAAGTGTTCAATATATTTTTCAACTTTCAATTTTGTATTTAATAGATTTTTAAATTTTTAAGTTTAAGTGTAATAGGTAATTGTTTTATTCAACATTTTTAAAAAATTTGGGATTCATTATAAACAAAATTGAAAGTTTTAGGGACTCATAAGATATTAAATTGAAAGGTTAGAGACTCATTAGAAACTTTATAAAGTTTAGGGATCTAATACACTAAAGTTGTAACTTTTTTTTTTGTTCTATGTTATGAGACATCCAGAAACTAAATTATATGATTTTTTTTTTTGTTCTATGTTATGAGACATCCGAAAACTAAATTATATGATGGTACTTAGTTTATTTGAACTGAGTTAGAAAGTCTTTCGTACACTTACCTATTTTTATGACCAATAATTTTTTTTTAATATTTATATAACATTATATTTAAGTCCAGTAAAGCAGCCAAAGCGAGCATGGCTCAGCAGGCATATGTATTACTTAATGACCAAGAGGTCTGTGGTTCGAATCCCCCCACCCCCAATGTACTCAAAAAAAAAAAAAGTAAGCCTTTGATTTTTTTTTTTTTTTGTGATAATTTGTTTTATAATTATAAAATCATAAATCCAAATATTAGGTTCGTAGCCTATAACTTTTTTGTTAAGGTCAAGTGGAACCTCTGTTTTTTTTTGTGATTTTTTTTCTTCATATATCTATATAACATAATATTTTGACCCCCCCAAACATTATTTTCTCGATCCGCCCCTGCCGTCGACGATCTGGTAGGGTACATGCAAGAAGTAGGAAAGCATAAACTTGCACCGGTGTGGGACTAGGCCCACAAAAATTCGATACTTAAGTCAGAGAGGTCTAAGCATAAGTAGGAGAGAGAGAGAGAGTTGGGTACAGTTACCAATTGTTGGCGTACCTCTTCATCCTTGAACATGATGGGCATTTATAGGTGATGAGGAGGGATTGTTCCCTGAGCGGTTATGTTGACCCGCCATCATGTGAGTCCTCGAACCGGGGTGAGGAGATCCGAAACGGCCGGAGTTGACCCTCGTGCCTCGTAATGATGGGGGATAACCATCGTTCCCCGATTCTGAGGGAATTGGGGGCGTTATTGTACCGTCGTCCTGTCAGGTGGGTCAGGGTGTCTTATCGATCACTTCTCACGTTGATCGAGAGGCAGCCTGTCAACAGCTAATCCTCGGGGTGGGCTGCTAAGCTCGGACCTTCAGAATCTTTGGGTCGGTCCCAAGTCATTGAGTTCATCCGACCCTGGTGTCGTCGTCTTGTCTTTCTGGGAAAACGGGTCGTGACGTCAGCGGCTGACCTCAGGTTTATGTAGCCCGTAACATAATCTAATCTTTTTTTAAAAAAAATATTTTTGAATTTTGTAATCAAAATCATATAAATTCTAAAAACAACATTTTTATTCTCTTCGTATTCAGATATTGAATTTGAAATTTTAAAATGCAGGATTATATTTAAAATATATATAAAAAAAAATTAATAAATAAAGTATTTCCCGTTATAAACTCAATTTTTTTTAACAAAATGTTATAAATTCAATTTATTTTTGTTAAATTAAAATAGAAAAATTGTGCCCAATGTCAATTTAGAGTAAAATAATAAAAAATATAGCAATTTTTTAAAAGATTTGTAAATATGACAACTTTTATATTTGAAAGTCTTTTATCATAGTGCTGATTAGTGATAGTGATTGATATATCCTATTTTTTTTTTTTATAGAATTTTGTCCGTGGTGGCTATCACCGATAATAGTCTATAAGTGATAGTCATTTTATCAATGGATATTAGTGATAGTGGTCTATCACTGATAATCACTGATTTTTTTTTGTCCTATTTACAAAATATTTTATATTTTGTTATATTTACCATTATTTTAGGCCTGATTGTTATTTATGGAACCAGCTCATTAAAATATGTATAATATAATGTATCATAAATTATATGATATTATAAAATAATAATTATACAAAATTTATGATATAAAATACGTTCATAAATTAATTAATAATAGTTTATATTCAATCTAATATTTAGCACTGCAACTAGTTTTATGGTTTATAAAAAAAAAATAAACACATTTTGAAGAATTAGTTAAATTGAGATTTAATTTCTAAATTTTCCACTAAACACATATTTGAAAACATGAAATACAACCAAGTTTTACTTGTTTTCAAATTTTTGTTTTCGGATTACCAACCAAATGTCTTAGATTTCAATTTTTTTTTTTTACCTAAGTGAGGTTTGAGTTTTTCTAAAGTTATGTTTAGGTATGTTTGTTTTTGTATTTTGAGTATTTATTATTTGAGTTCTCTAATTTAATTTTGAGAAATGTATTAATTTATTAGTATTTTTTTTTTTGGGTCAACTAGAGATGTCTATGGGGCGGGACGGGGTCGGATAAAACCTTCCTCGCCGCTATCTCTGTCCCCCATTTCATTACCCATTTTTGCAAAATTTCTCGTTTAATTTTGTGGGGACGGGGCGGTTATTCCCCGCAAAAAATTCGCGGGGATTGGGTACTTCCCGCCGGTAATTCCGCGAATAATTTACTCTTTTTTTTAATTTATTCTTAATCAATATTTTGTAAGTTTTGTTATTTGTTAAGTTGATCAACTTAACAAATAACAAAACACACATCTTGCAAATAAAGTTTATTTGAATTATATATATATATATATATATATATATATATATATATATATATATATATATAATTCAAATAAACTTTATTTGCAAGTTTTGTTATTTGTTAAGTTGATCAACTTAACCAATAACAAAACACACATCTTGCAAATAAAGTTTATTTGAATTATATATATATATATATATATATATATATATATATAATTCAAATAAACTTTATTTGCAAGATGTGTGTGTTCACACGAGATTTCGACGAAGGATGAAAATTCGACACGTGTAAATGGAATTTGAATTTGTAGTTGTATTGTATATGTATCAGTGCGTAGTGGATTACAATCTCTAACGTTTATCCTCTGATTATTTCTCTCTCAAATGTAACTGTACTCGAGGGTTTCGCAACTTGTTCTCGAGGCGTTGGATTTGTTTCGAGGGCTTTGCAGCTTGTTCTCGTTGTTGGATTTGGATCGAGGGCTTCGCAACTTAAGTCTAGGTAGAACATATTTTTACTTAAGATGTCTAGGTGATAAACGCTTTATAACCTTACACCTCTAACGTGCATGCTCATAAAGCCGAGTTAACTTAACTCAAGTACCGGATCGATCCCAGGTAGGAGGTGTTCCGTAAAACGTCATCTTAAATACCTCCAACCTTAGTACAGGATCTCACCGGGTGAGTTCTCTCGTAACCTTAGCTTTACAAGATATCGACCTATTTTAACTATTAAAACGAATCGATACTAAATTCCTAATCGCATTGGAATTCTTTAACCCAGAATGAGCAAGCATTTATCTCTTTGTTATAGATTTTAAATGTCTATCTCATTTTACAATGCTTTATAAAACAAAGACATTCTATAACATGCTTCCTAAACTAGAATATATAACCATTACATTCATTCTATAACATGCTTCCCAAGCAAGAATATAACAATTATATTCAACTAAGCCAACTATGTTGTATGTTTAATTTCACAATTAATATAACACTTATATCAATTACACTTTTAAACAAGCAACATCCAATTCATAAATTAATATAACACTTATATTAATTCTCATGAATTAAGCATGCATACTATACAACATAACACTTATATTATACGTTCAATGCATGCAACATGTTTCCTATGGTGGGATTTGAAATCTATATGACATACTTTATGCACATACAAGAGACTTTAATTAAAACATACATTCACAATGCATAATTAATTAAACACACTAAATTGGACCGATTTTGGCATCACGGGCAAGCAAGCAACTAAATTATTACAATAATAATTCATAAACTAGGTTGAGACGCTTCTGAACCCTTCGAACTGTTGGGATTTATGCCCTAAAGCCTCGTAATTAATTAATAATTATTTGATAATTATTTTATTATTATTATTTGCAATTTATAATATTCATTATATAAATAAAATCCAAGGTTATTAGTGTAATCTTGAACTATATGTAGTTGACATACGGGAGGATCATGTTCAAGTAATAACCTAAAGAGTCTATAGTATATGGATAAGGTTGGGTGCCTTATCCTGGTAACACTATTGATACGGCCCACTTTGTAATTGTTACAAATGATTTGATCCAAATCATTCATGTAGAGACATGTGAGTGGGGGTATCCTATACAATGAGTTTGTATAAGACTGGACCACGAAATATATAATCTCTCTTTATAAATCCGTTATTTGAGAAGATTAATATTTCACAGGATGATCATATGTGACTCGATCTTAATCCTGAGTGAGTTATGAACTCCTGCCTGTGAGGGCTCGTCCTTTGATTTGTATGGGTGAGAATGGCCTTTATAGCCGATTCAATAAGCCTACCATTTTGGGGACTTGACCAAATAGGGAGTTGGGAACATAAGTTTCACAAGATGGAATTCACTTCTTCCCATATAGGGAAAGTAGATGAGTAGTTCCCTTAAGTGCTGATTTCGGGACTTGAACAATGGGGCCCCACCCTCTCACTGGCCCGAGAGGGACTTCGTTTATGGTTGGATCATAAACAGGTTGTTCATTAGAGAATCAGTGGTACTTAAGGTGTAAGATGTAATTACAGGGGTAAAACGGACTTTTGACCCAGCTGTAATTACGAACAACTCGTGAAGGATCGACTTGCATGTAATGGTTATATCCATGGACACAACTTGTCCTACAGTGCATAAGAGTGCAACTCTAGGCCTATAGTGGAGTGACCTAGAGTTAATGAATGAAAGTTAATTAATTAAAGAGTTTAATTAATTAATTTTGTATCATTGGAGCTTATAAATCTGTAGGTCCATAAGGTCCCCTTGCTAGCTCATAGTAGCACTAAAAGGATCAATTTAGTTGAAAGAAAAAATTGAAATATTCAAATTAATATTTAATATATTTGATATATTAAATGTAGAAGAGTAAAATATATTTATTGTATTTGATACATTAAATATTAGAGGAAATAGTTTATGTATATGATACATTAATATTAAAAACTATATACATATGTTATTTGAATGAGATTCAAATTGGTTTAAAGTATATTATAAAAGATTAATTTTATAATATTTGAATAAGATTCAAATAAATATAAAATACATATTTTAATATATTAGATATTAAAATGTATTTTATAAAATAAAATTAATTCCTAAAAGCCTTATTATAAATAAGACATTTAGGTTTAGCCAAAGGGTTGGCCAAACATACTACTCATCCTCTGCCGAGAGAATTGTTCTCTCATTCTTTCAAAGAGCTCCCACAAGCCTTGATCTCGTGTTCGAGTCATAGCGAGGAAGATCTCGTGGAAAAAGGAACACAAGAAGATGATTGTTCATCAAAGGTAATTGTATTATATGCTTAACCTGTATTTTAGTTTAATTCTAAATAAATCAAATGAGTAACGATTCCAAACGCTTCCGCTGCGGGGAATGAATAGTTCATTCCCTTCAATTGGTATCAGAGCTTCTTTGAGTTTTGTTTAGAATTAATTGTAGATGGTGGGTATTTTAATTTTGTTCATATATGTGATATATGTGGTTTGCAAAATTGATTGTTTAGGCATATTTGATTGGCATTAGATTTATCGCTTTTGATTAGATCAATTGTAAAACCTTAAAAGGTTTAGGGTCGTATGTAATTTGGAGAAATTTCATGCGGCGGTTGTTGTTTGCAATTTTCATTTGTTTATTTTATGAATCCAACATTTGTGGCTGCTGGTTAAACTAAATTTCCTCAAATCATTAAGCACTCTTGAAGTGGTTGAACCAAGATCAATTCAATTGTTGAATTGAATATGGTGGAATTGAAGCCATGAAGCCATTACGAAATTGAAGATTCAATTTGTGTGAATCCTACCGAATTTCAGATTTGAAATGTTTGGAATGTCCAAAATAAAATCTAGAAATTTAGATTCACATTTGGAATTTCTATAGATTTGATTTGGAATGTCCAAAATCAATTCTGGAGATTTAGATTCATATTTGGAATGTCCAAAATAAAATATGAAAATTTAAATTCAGATTTGGAATCTCTATAGATTTGATTTGGAATGTCCAAAATCAATTTTGTAGATTTAGATTCAGATTTAGAATGTTTGGAATGTCCAACATAAAATCTGGAAATTTAGATTCAAATTTGGACTTTCTATAGATTTGATTTGGAATGTCCAAAATCAACTGGAGATTTAGATTCAGATTTGGAATGTTTATGGATTTGATTTGATTTGGAATGTCCAAATTGAGTTATGGAAATTGGATTCAAAGGTGGAAGAATAAAAAAAGGAGGATTTTGAAGACCAAGATATGTCTTGGATTTAAATTAATGTAATTCAAAATTGGTTTCAATTTTTTAGGATATGCCAAATATGCCGGTCAATTTTGCTGTGTTTTTAATTTAATTATGCATGTTGTTTTTAATTTAATTATGCATTTAAATTTTAATTGATTGCATAGACTATGCCATCTAGATTTAAATCCCACCATAGGTTAAGCATGATCATGCATTTTAATTATTTTTAATATAAGTGTTATATTTAGATAATTATGATTAAAATGCTTTCTAATTTGATTAGATGATTTCCTAATATGTTTATATTTCCATATTTACAATATAATTGTTATATTTGGAAATTTTAAATTAGGATACTTCCTTTTATAATAGGAATCCATATTTTTCTAATATTGATTAGGATATCTTTTCCTAGATATAGTGATATCAGTAAAATCTTTTCCAATGAAATTGAGAAATCTATTGGGAAATCTTTTCCAATGAGATTGAGAAATCTTTTCCTAATAAGATTGGGAAATCTTCTTAGATTGGGAAATCTTCTCCTAATAAGATTGAGAAATATTCTGAGATATATTTTCCCAATAAGATTGAGATATATTTTCCTAAGTATTAGGATATTTTCCAAATGAGATTTGATATTCTCTAATAAGATTCATATATTTCAATTAGAATGTTTCTTTCCTTATTTAAAAGATAATTTAATTCATTCTTTAAAGGGTTTAAATATTTGAATTTAGTTTATCTTTTATTCTAATAAGATTAGAATATAGGATAATCTTTAATTTTGTTTTAAAGGGTTTAAAATTGTTAAAAATTCAAGATTATCCATAAGGTGAATTAGTTTTTAATAGGATTAAAAACATTGCTTAAAATCAACTGAAGTTCATTGATCTAGTAATTAATAGTTAATTAAAGATTAATGAATTTGAAATAAAAATTGACTATAAGGGAACCCTGTCTAAGAAAGGTTACTCGGGTGAGGTACTTAAGTTGACTGAAAAGGAACACCTCTACCTAAGAACTGGCCTGGGGTTGAATTAGTCAAATTTTATTTTATTTCATTAAGCAGGCTCATAATGTGATTAGTTTTAAATAGTTTAATATACTTGATAATTCACATTAAAATCAATCTAACCAACATAAGGGTTATGAAAGGGTAGATTGAAAAACTTAGATAAATGAGATTAGCCTAATTTGTCTAAGTAATAGAAAACCCTATTTCAAAATACTTAGTGGGAGAAAGACATATGTCAAAATCACCCTACGGTCTCTACCATAGATTCACAACGTGAGATTCATGTGAGGCCTCGAGGCGGCTTTGGACCGTCCCCCTACGGAAGGTGTTTACATGGGTCAATATCAGGGTGAATCTCTTGAGAAAGTATTTTTAAATAGTAAGTGGGAAAGGAAATGTGTCAACATATCCTACGGTCTCTATCATTGGTTCACAACGTGAGATTCATGTGGGGCCTCGCGGCGGCTTTTGGACCGTCCCCCTACGGAAGGTGTTTACATGGGTCAATATCAGGGTGAATCTCCTGAGAAGGATAAGATTGTAATTTTATTTCCAATACTTGACCTACCCTACGGCGGCACTTGTTGGGATAAAATTATAGAATATAAAATGATGGGTTACACTTACAAAGATATCATTAAGGTTGTTAATGATTTTCTTGACCAAACTAATGGTAACTAAATGTTATAGAAATAAGAGTTATTTTGGGATAACACTTGGTTGAGATTGTCTCGGTTTAGTGAAGGGGCATTTGACCTACCCTACGGCGGCACTTGTTCTAACTCACTAAAGTATCATAGCATTAAAAAAAAAATAATGTTTCAGGGTTCATTTATCAAATTGTTTGTTTTCTATGCTGAAATTGAATGAATATTGATTGCATGTTATTAGATAAATATATATATTTTTTTATATATTTCAATATTATGTCTATTTCTCTAAATTTTATTTTTCGTTGCTAATTTGTCAAATTGAGAAAATAATATCACTTGGAAAAATAATGTTAACACTATATAATGACAATGTAAATTTTTTCTTTAATTTGTTTTTATTGAGAAACGTTCTCAAAAACCTGTTGCCAATGCTAATCGAATTGTTCATGAAGCACATGATTAATAAATCAATATAACGAGATGGCTTATACAAATTTTATATTTGACATATTAGATGTCAAGCTAAGAAGATAAAGAAGATGACAACAACATATGAGATATTGTTGAAGTCAATAAAAGCTAGATTTAGATATTTATCTAAATAATCTCAAAAATTAAGTATTACCAAAATCCAAGAAAAGAAACCATATGACTGTAGCTAAAAGAAAATAGTTTCTAAATTAGCAAAGTAGTCATAATAAGAGGAATTTATGAAATACCTTTATAAGAAGAACATGGATAAAAGTAAATTTGATTTACTAGATTTTTTCATTACCACCTATATAGTAGATTCAGATCCACTATTAAGATTTGTTCTTCATTACATTCTTGGAAAATACTTAATTATGTAGAATGATCTCTACTTGTTGGCACTAGAAAACCCATCTCAATTAATGTAGTGGGACATTAAGATGTCCATAAGAAATAATTGTTATTTAATGCTGAATATGGTGTTTTTAGTACCATAGGAGAAATTCAATTTCTCTAACTTTATTACTAATAAAATGTTCATATAGTATGAATATTTTAGTACTAAATTTTTATTTTCAAAATTGTTTGAAAAGTTCAGCCGAAAAATAAGAATAATTTGTATGTGTTAAATTGTTAACATATAAAATACTACACAGTGAGATATTCAAGATTATAGATTCCAGAATATAAAGACAATTTATATTCTCCTAAAATATGATACCCGTCTTTGGCATTCAAGATTGATTCTGATCAATTTGAATAAAAAGACTACTACGAAGTGATTCTCTAAATGTTAGAGTTAATTACTTTATATGTCTTAAGATCTTGCCTTTCATGCAAGATAATCCATAGGTTTTTGTTGGAAAAGCCTACAGGCCAAAGAACACTGATGAATATTTCATCACTCTAGCTGATGATTATTCAAGAAATAAGTATCGTAACCTAATGCAACATAAGTCTGAATATTTTGAAAAGTTCAAGGAATATAAGACTCAAGTTGAAGGTCAATTAGGTAAATCTATCAAGACACTATGATCAGATCACAGTGAAAAGTACATAAGGTATACCTTATGTACTAAGACTAATTGATAGAAAGTGAGATTTTATCTCAACTCTAGCACAAAGTACAATTGTGTGAAATTGTGCTGTAAGAGGAGAAACAAGACCTTGTTAGACATGGTCAGAACAATAAAGAATTACACGTCATTATCAGACTCTTGTTAGGATATACAATATAGATTGTATAGTGAACATCATTATATCTAAAAGGTGTCCATGAGACAACTTTGAGATTATAGAAGAGTAGTAAAGTTAGTTTACAACCCTTCGAGTTTTGAGAGTTTTAAGCATACATGTTGAAACTTGAATATGTTCAATAGTGTTGAAAAGTTGGTTCCAAGTGAAGCCACTAAATAGTTAATAAAAGTTGTTAACAATTTAATTACATTTGATAGTCAAATGGATCCTAGTCATGAATTGGATAAGCCCCATCGTAGTGGGAGAGTTATGAGATGACCCGACCGTTACAAGAGCTTATATGAAGCCTAAGTTGTCAAATTAGATGACAAAATGTAGGGCTTCTTGACCTCAAAGTTGAAATGAGGGTCAATGACAAAGACTAGTAGACCAAAGTCATAAATCTCGAGATAGAGTAGATGTACTCATCTTTATCTAGAAATTGTAGATATTCGTGATGGGGTAAAACCCATAGGTTTTGAATATATCTACAAAAGTAAAAGATTTGTAAATAAGAAGGTACAGACCTTCAAAATAAGACTAATGACAAATATAGATGGAGAAAGTAAACTATGGATAAACTTTCTCATTTGTTGTCATATTAGAGTATATAAGCATTTCCTAATTCATAGTTGCATATGAGATATGTCAAGTGAAGGTTTAAGAAATCTTTTTTTTGAAAAGAAGTCTTAAAGAATGCATTTACAAATCAATTACATGAGTTCAATTTCAAAAATCAAAAGCAAAAGGTTTGCATGCAGTAAAGGTTCATTTATGAAATGAATTTGATCACTAGATTTTTGAATGTAAGATTTGATAAAAGTATCAAAAACTATGACTTTGAATAAATATTAATGATATTGTATAGACAAGAAAATCATTAATTACTTAGTGGAATTTTCTCATATTTTATGTGGATGACTTATTACCCATTGTGAATGTTGTAAGATTTGAATCCAACATAAAATGTTGACTACCTAACCAATTCCAAATGAATGATTTAAATTACTGGGTATGTCCTAAAATAGAGTTTTCGAGGACAAAATGTTATTTATGTCTCACACATCTTATATTGACAAATTTGTTGTCAAGTATATGATGTAGTACTTCAAAAAATGATAATGTATCATTCTTACATGAAGTTTAGATTGTCTAAGGAATAGTGTCCTAAGACATTTCAAAATGTTGAGAACATAAGATTGACTATCTACGTTTGAGTGGGAGAAAATCTAATGTACACTTGAGACATGACATTTGACAGTAAAATTGGTTAGCATTTATTAGTTAACCCAATGGTATGACCATTGCGCGGAAAAATAAAAACTTTTCTCAAAATATCTATGGATAAATTGAGAAATTATATTTTTGTGTATGAGGTTAAAGATTTGATCTTTACGAGATGCACTGGTTTTGACAAAGATTTATGGAAATCTATGTTTACCCTAGATGATGGAGTATGGTATGCAAGTTAAATGTTCTTACTTATGAAGTAAAGAACTTGCATAACTCAAATAATTTCTTATTGGTCTGAAAGATGTTTCAGATATAGTTAAACCTAAAACGTTTTATGTAATGGCTAAACTTAAGGAACTTAGATAACATCAATATATAGGGTATCCTGAGTGAGAAAGAATCGTGGTAGGACCAAGATGACTTTTAATTGACAATCGTTTTGATCTATATAAAAAGACTTTCCAGGCTAAAGTGTTTGAAAGCCACCTAGAATGTCTAGGATTATGAGACATGTCTCATCTTCACTAGGGCAAGTGGGAGAACATGTTGGGTGTAGAGTATGCCCTAGGATACATGTCTCACCGGCTTTAGTGCAAGTGGGAGATTGTTGGGATTTATGCCCTAAAGCCTCGTAATTAATTAATAATTATTTGATAATTATTTTATTATTATTATTTGCAATTTATAATATTCATTATATAAATAAAATCCAAGGTTATTAGTGTAATCTTGAACTGTATGTAGTTGACATACGGGAGGATCATGTTCAAGTAATAACCTAAAGAGTCTATAGTATATGGATAAGGTTGGGTGCCTTATCCTGGTAACACTATTGATACGGCCCACTTTGTAATTGTTACAAATGATTTGATCCAAATCATTCATGTAGAGACATGTGAGTGGGGGTATCCTATACAATGAGTTTGTATAAGACTGGACCACGAAATATATAATCTCTCTTTATAAATCCGTTATTTGAGAAGATTGATATTTCACAGGATGATCATATGTGACTCGATCTTAATCCTGAGTGAGTTATGAACTCCTGCCTGTGAGGGCTCGTCCTTTGATTTGTATGGGTGAGAATGGCCTTTATAGCCGATTCAATAATCCTACCATTTTGGGGACTTGACCAAATAGGGAGTTGGGAACATAAGTTTCACAAGATGGAATTCACTTCTTCCCATATAGGGAAAGTAGATGAGTAGTTCCCTTAAGTGCTGATTTCGGGACTTGAACAATGGGGCCCCACCCTCTCACTGGCCCGAGAGGGACTTCGTTTATGGTTGGATCATAAACAGGTTGTTCATTAGAGAATCAGTGGTACTTAAGGTGTAAGATGTAATTACAGGGGTAAAACGGACTTTTGACCCAGCTGTAATTACGAACAACTCGTGAAGGATCGAGACTTGCATGTAATGGTTATATCCATGGACACAACTTGTCCTACAGTGCATAAGAGTGCAACTCTAGGCCTATAGTGAAGTGACCTAGAGTTAATGAATGAAAGTTAATTAATTAAAGAGTTTAATTAATTAATTTTGTATCATTGGAGCTTATAAATCTGTAGGTCCATAAGGTCCCCTTGCTAGCTCATAGTAGCACTAAAAGGATCAATTTAGTTGAAAGAAAAAATTGAAATATTCAAATTAATATTTAATATATTTGATATATTAAATGTAGAAGAGTAAAATATATTTATTGTATTTGATACATTAAATATTAGAGGAAATAGTTTATGTATATGATACATTAATATTAAAAACTATATACATATGTTATTTGAATGAGATTCAAATTGGTTTAAAGTATATTATAAAAGATTAATTTTATAATATTTGAATAAGATTCAAATAAATATAAAATACATATTTTAATATATTAGATATTAAAATGTATTTTATAAAATAAAATTAGGGAAATTGTAGTAAATGACAATTTAAGACTTATTGTTTGCAAATATAGCATGTTTTTAAAAATTTTGCGGATATAGCAATTTCTATCGCTGATATCTTATGACTGATAGAAGTCTATCGCTGATCACCTCAGCTTTTTATAGATTTTTGTCAGTAATAATAGTCTATCAGAGATAATAGTCTATCACTGATAGAAGTCTATCAGTGATATAATAAAGTCTATCAGTGATAGAAACGGGTTTTTTTGCCATATTTGCAAAACATTTTAAAGTTTGCTAAATTTGCAATTAGTTTGGGCCTGATTGCTATTTGTGCAACCAGCCCATAAAATTAATTCCTAAAAGCCTTATTATAAATAAGACATTTAGGTTTAGCCAAAGGGTTGGCCAAACATACTACTCATCCTCTGCCGAGAGAATTGTTCTCTCATTCTTTCAAAGAGCTCCCACAAGCCTTGATCCCGTGTTCGAGTCATAGCGAGGAAGATCTCGTGGAAAAAGGAACACAAGAAGATGATTGTTCATCAAAGGTAATTGTATTATATGCTTAACCTGTATTTTAGTTTAATTCTAAATAAATCAAATGAGTAACGATTCCAAACGCTTCCGCTGCGGGGAATGAATAGTTCATTCCCTTCACGAACCGCCACGAACAAGTTTGAAATGCTTGAACCGGCCAAAAAAAACAGCAACAAAAGCTTCAACAAAAACTGAACCGGTTCAAAACAACAAACCCGTCTTCAACAGCTCGAAACCGGACCAAAACCAACTCGAACTGGACCAAACGAGCGCTGAACTGAACCGTCAGAGGGTGAAGAACCCGGAACCGGTCTGACTTTCAGTGAACCGGACCGTCCGAGGACCGAACCAGACCGTTTCTTCCACCTTGCGCTGAACCGGTTTTGTGTTGGAATTTTGCAGAAAAAAAACAGCAAGCTGTTTTTTCCGACACTCGAGCTTCTGTCTTCGAATTGAAAGCCTATATGAACTCTAATGACCCCGAATTTTTTACAGACTCTTCTGCACACATTAAAGCCCATACACGCTCGGGCATTTACAAAACGAAGTACAAATAAAAGCTCAAAAAAATATGCCAAAACCAGAAAAACACTTTAAACGTCCAGAAAAATAATTTCTAAAACAAATACCCACCGAGCTCAAATTGATGCAAATTGAGTGACCAAAAAATGCTTAGATACCAATTGATGGAGCGCATGTAGCGCAGCGGAAGCGAGTCGAATCATTGGCCCTCTAATTTCATCAATTTAGCTAAATAAGAAACATGCTCAAAGCTTTGAAATAAAAGGAATTAGAACACATACCTCTTGTTGTTCTAAGGACTTCTATTCCGATGCTCGAATATCTTCACGAACCCTTCAAAGCTTCTCTCGAACTCTTCGAGAACCACCTCCGGTAGTCTCGCTATCCTCGGGCCGAGCAACGGAGTGGTGGGACTCTTTTATGAAAGAAAAAGTTTTGAAGAAGAAGATGGGAAGATGAAAGTGATGAGGATTTTGTGAGAAATATCTAACACTTAGCTTTCTAATTTCTCAAGTAACATGAACGCTTCATGCTCATCCAAATATTCAAACTCTTTGAAAAATTCATCAACCCTTTGAACATTTGAACTTCATCCAATTTATAGGCAATTCACATGCAACAAACTCTTTGCTTAGCATGACACCTCAAATTGGATGGATTAGATTTAACCAAGTGTTCCAAAATTGATGAGTTTATGCATGTTGTTGGTGATTCACAATCCACTTCACAACTTTTGATAAATCCACTCAACTTGGAACAATTCACTCAACTTGGATAAATCCACTTTGACTTGGATAATCCCACTTGTAATATTTTGTCATTTTAAAATTAATTCATAATTAATTTTAATAAACAAAATAAATTTTAATTAATTAAACTTTTTAATTAATTAATATTATTATTTAATTCAATATCAAATATTAATTAAATAATAAGACTAATCTCGGTTTCTTAAACCGAATCATCAGACATGAATCCCTATTCATGTTTTAGACCGATCCCATATTTAAATCATATTTAAATATGTCCATCATTCTTCCAAAAACGAATTTGAATAAATTCAAATTATTTTTCTCTCATATTGTTACACGGCTTAATCCGAGCTAGCCGGGAGAACCTAAAGGACCTACAGATCATGAGCTTCAACGATACGAGATTAACCGGCAAAACTCTTTAGCCAAGCTAACCAACATTCGTTAACCCCTGGAGACTCCACTAAAGTCCAAGGGTTGCACTCTCCTCACCGTAGATATATTTCTGTCCTATTGATATAACCATCATCAGTAAGTCGATCCTTCACAGGTTTTTCGTAATTACAGTTGGGTCAAAATAAACGTTTTACCCCCGTAATTACATCTTGTTCCTTAAGTCCCACTGATCCTCTAATGAATTATTGGTTTGTGGTCCAACCACTAAACCGATTGGTAAGTGATCTCATCACTATACCAAGTCCCTCTCGGGCCAATGAGAGGGTGGGATCCCTAGTTCAAGACCCGGAGTCAGCACTTAAGGGAACAACCTATCTACTAATCCCTCAAGGCGGGTAGTGAATTCCATCTCGCTGGACTATGTTCCCAGCTACCTACCCGGTCTTATCCCCAAGATGGTAGGCTTATTGAGTCGGCGATCTCGGGCCACTCTCACCCATACGTCAAAGGATAAGCCCGAATAAACAGGAGTTCATAGCGTGCTCAGGATTCAGATCGAGTTACCTAGGTCATCATATGAAAAAGTCGGTCTTTACAGTAAACGGAGTTAAAGAAAGAGCGACTTGTTTCGCGGTTCAGTCTTATGCAATCTCATTGCACAGGACGCCCCCACTCGCATGTCTCCACATGAACGATTTCGGATCACATCATAATCTTTAACTAATGAATCATGCTTGAAATCAAAGTTGTCTACTTCTATCAATCAAACATGCTCATATGATATGCTTAGAAGAAAAAAAGATTGCCCAATCAGTCAGGCTAAGTTACAAAATTAAGAACAAACCCTCATAAATCGCATCAAAGACACCCTAAACTCAAATTAGAGCACTTACCTTAGCCAAACGTGATGAAAATTGATCCAAAATTTCCCCAAAACTATGGAATTTAGTGAAAAACTGATAACTCCACTTTGGAGCTAAATATCACTCCCTAACTCTAGCTAAAAGCCATGCTTAATCGTTTAATTTATCTTGTTTATAGGAAATTTGCGGCAAAGAGCTCATGGTGTCCATTGGACGCGTTTCGTGGCTTAAGAAGCTGTTTTAGCACTTCGGGATTGCATCGGGAAAAGGAGAAGCTAACCCATGAAGATTTGGCATTCAACCTCTCCATGGTAGGCTAAGGTAACGTGTAGGATTTGGGAGGAATTTTGGGATTTTTGCTAAGTTGTAATATTTTGATAATTGGAACTTTGGATTCTGTTTTGGCTTAAATGTTGCTATGCATCTACTGTTCTTGCTTAATCTATGCATGTGTTAGATTTCTAGACGGACAATCTTGCTTTCTAGCATGTGTTCATGTTATAGACTAGCGATGTCTTGCCTCTCCTTGTCGATTTAGTAACACAGAACGGTAGAACAAATCGAAGCATCGTATTAATCATACTGAATGTTGATTACTTTAGGGTTGTCGGGTAGTCAGTTAGCATTTAACGTGTTTAGTCGAACGTTCGTCGTGAAGTGCTAGTGACTGTTTGAGTTAATTTGGGGCTGATCACTCTAATTTAATTGCGAACACTGTTAGTTAGGATTGCGAAATTCTAATTAATTATTATGAGGCCGGTTGCTTTAGGGTTTTCGGGCAACCGTTCACGTGCATGTGACATTGTTAGCCATACTTTAGAATTAAATGATAGATATTATAATGCTTAGCAAAGTCCCGGAATCTCCCAAATCCAACACTTTTTAATCTCAATCGCATTTTTCCGTTAGCGCTTTTACACCTAAATTTGCATGATAAAAACCCCCTGTTTTGTGACAATCTTCCAATCAATTTAATTACACCTCGAACAATTAATTTCAATTTTTATTCTCTCTCTGTGGTTCGACCCTGTTACCGCTAGCTGCAAAGCTTAAGGCTACAAGTTTACAAATTCATTTTGGTCAGGCTTCGACAGCTTGAGAATTAATAGGATATACCCAAAATCTTACAACACCAAAATTGGCGTCGTTGCCGGGGAGAGCAACTAAAAATTGAAATTATGTTTGTTTTGGACTTAGGTTGATTGGTTGTTTTTTCGGAAAAAAATTCTGAATTGTTTGTATATGTTTGAAATTTTTGTTGTTGCATGACCCGTTCTTCTGAGTTAAGTGGATTGCAGTACATTCCTGAAATAGACAGAGAGGAACGAAGGTTGAGGAGAGAAGGTCGCGAGGGCCGTAGATTGTTCGACGAAGAAGGAGTTGGTCCCTTCTTGCGCGAGGAGATGGCACAAGGAGAAGTGCTAAGGACATTGAAGCAGTTGGCAGCGCCAGATCTGAACCAGCAGCCGCTCTGCATCACATACCCAGTGGTAGCAGGTAACTTTGAATTAAAGTCAGGTTTAATTCACCAGTTGCCTTCTTTTCATGGCAATGCAGGCGAGGACGCGAATAAGCACCTGATGGAGTTCCATTGCGTGTGTTCGGGGATGAAGCCCCCAGGCGTCACAGAGGAGCAGTTGAAACTAAGGGCATTCCCCTTTACTTTGAAGGACAAAGCCAATGACTGGCTCTATTATTTGCCCTCCGGATCCATCACAACGTGGCAAGAGATGAAGAGGGTGTTCTTGGAAAAATATTTTTCTGCCTCTCTTGCCACCACGCTGAGGAAGAGAATTTATGGGATCACCCAAGACGTGGGTGAGTCCTTACACGAGTATTGGGAACGCTTCGGGGGCCTGTGCGCGAGCTTTCCGCATCATCAGATCGCCGACCAGCTACTCATTCAGTATTTTTATGAGGGTATGACTCCTCATGATCGGCAGATGATCGACGCAGCGAGTGGAGGGGCACTGATTGACAAGACCCCATCCGAGGCCAAACAGTTGATAGCCAACATGGCGGCTAACTCGCAGCAGTTCAATATTCGTGGAGCAGGACAAGTCCACCAGGTTAGTCAGATTAATGAGATGACTGAAATGAAGGCCCAGGTGGCCGAGATAGAGAATTTATTGAAAAAGTTTGTTGGAGGAGGAAACCGCGAGGCAGAAGAGGTCAATGCCATAGGGGGATATGCTTCCAACCCTAGGAAGTACGGTCCTTATTCGAACACGTACAACCCCGGTTGGCGAGACCACCCAAATCTGAGTTATGGGAACAAAGATGGACAACAACGTTATCAAGGTCAGTCATTCGATAGACCTCAGAACTCCACCCAAGCTCAAGCCTCCAGTTCCTCCAATTCTATGGAAGAGATGGTAAGAACCATCGTGAATTCGACGAGCCAATTTCAGAAGCAAGCTCGTGAAGAGCTAAACTCGCACAAGGCGGAGCTGCAAAATTTGAAAAAGCAGCTGACTCAAATGGCAGTGTCGATCAGTAAAATCGAGAGCAAGAGCTTAGGGAAGCTTCCTTCCCAAACCACAGTGAACTCGTGTGAGAATATGAGTTCAATCCAACTGAGAAGTGGGAAAACAGTTCCCTCTAGAGCCGTGAAGGAAGCAAAGAAGGACAACCTGAATGTGTCATTCCCGAGCCATCTTGAGAACGAGAATGTTGAGAAAAAAGAAGAGCAGAAGAGAATTGTGCAAGAGAATGTTCCCGCAGCACCTTTCCCTAGTAGGCTTGCGAAGCCTACCATGGTGAACGAAGATGAGGAGGTCCTCAAAACCTTCCAGAAGGTGATGGTGAGCATTGATAGCACTCCAAAAGTGCTAATATTTAGCTCCTAAGTCTTGTAAATTAGAATAATTATTTGAGCTTAATTGATATATTTTGTATAATTTAATTGCTAAGGGGTAAATCGGGCATTTGCGATAATTAAGAGCTTAAATGAATATTTTATAATATTTTATTAATTAGTCGTTTTGAGTGATTAAGCTACATTAATTAAATTATCTAATCTTAACTCAAAATTGATTAATGGCTTGATGGTGAAGGGCTTGTTAAGACAATGGTGGTGCCCAGGTTCAAATTTTGGTGGATGCAAGATATTTCTTTATTTTTATAAAAGTCAATGGTCAACAGCCCACATGCCCGACCCACGGCGCGCGCGCGGCCCAGATCAGCGCCCCTGACAGCCCATGCGCGTCCCAAACGGTCAGATTTCGGCCCAAACATCTTTTTTTAAGCATTTAGACCTAGTTTTTCAGCCACCATTCACCTAAAAACGTGAAATTTCGATTTTGAGAGTTTTGGCCTCGGGTTTGGTGATATTTTCATCAATTTTCAAGGTTTTTGGACAATTTTGGATCAATTTTCAACACGTTTGGCTAAGGTAACTGCTCTGATTTGAGTTTATGGTGTCTTTGATGCGATTTATGAGGGTTTGTTCTTAATTTTGTAACTTAGTATGACTGATTGGGCAATCTTTTTTCTTCTAAGCATATCATATGAGCATGTTTGATTGATAGGAGTTGACGACTTTGATTTCAAACATGATTCATTAGTTAAAGATTATGATGTCGTGCCTCTCTTAATCGCCAAGTAACATGGATAAGTTGAGCCATAGGTAACATAGGCTTCCTTGTTGATCTTGGTTGTAACTTATCTTGAAGAAATAGATAAATCGGAATATTAGCTTAGGCTTCCAGGTTAAACATCCGTCGTAGTGCTCCCGTTACTGTCAATTAATCAATATGGGCGGTGTTGGGCCCCTTTTAATTCATTGCCACGTTTAATTAGAATCGAACATTCGTCTCTGTTCTTTATTTAATTTAGGATTGATCACCTTAGAGTAATTAAAGAATAGTCCACTTAGAACTCCACGTTTCTAATTAATTATTTGGGTTACTTGTATTAGTAGTTTCGTGCAAGTAAATTACGTGTTTAATTATGCTCTTGCTAAGTACGTTTGAATCCCAATGAATCGAGTCGCATCAAAGTCAATCCCGACACTCAAATTAGGAGCACGCGTTACGTTTAATTTTTCCGTTATTTAATTTTCCGTTAGCTAGTTTACATGTACTTAGTTCAATTCTTCCGTTAGCTAGTTTGCATGCTTACTTTAATTTTCCGTTAGCAATCCCTCTTTCATTTATCGTTTTATTTTATTGTTTTAGTTAATTAAAAAGCAAATAGAAATTAATTAGGAGAAAATAATTTAGGTTCCCTGTGGATCGACCCGACTACCACTAGCTGCAAAGCTCAGTTGTAGCGGAATTATAAATGTTATTTTGGCGGGACTCGACATCCCGAAATTTATAGGATATTCAAAAATCCTAGTACCAAGCATTCCACTCTTGGAGGCGGTAAGTAAAATTCTAAAATACGCCAAGTTCCTCAAGAGTTGGTGCACAAAGAAGAGAAAGTCAAGAGTGACTGATGAGAAGAAGAAAGAAAATGTCTCGGCAATTCTTCCAGGTATGTTGCCTACCAAGTGCAATAACCCAGGTACGTTCACTATCCCATGCATGATAGGTAGCAAAGTAGTTCAAAATGTCATGTTAGACCTAGGTGCATCTGTGTATGTTATGTCTTATGCATTATTTCAAGATCTCAAATTAAATGAAATGCATGAAACTGATGTGGTTGTGCAATTGGCCAATGAGTCTTGTATCTGTCCTAGAGGGAAGGTCGAGGATATTCTTGTTAGAGTTGGAAGCATGATGTTTCCTGCAGACTTTTTTGTGTTAGATATGAATGAGAAATCTCTGAATGTCTCATCTTCCATGTTGTTGGGGCGTCCCTTTTTGAAGACCGCTAAGGTCAAAATTGATGTGTATAAGGGCGTCATTTCTTTGGAGTTTGATGAAACTATTAATGAATTTTTCATGTTTGAATTGAAGTCTGTGGAAACTGTTGGTTGTCTGGATTGTGTGGAGGATGAGAATTTGACCTCGAGCTTAAGGGATAATTGATAACTCCATTTTGGAGCTAATTATCACTCTCTAATTCTAGCTAAAATCCGTAATTAATTGGTTAATATGTCTCGTTTATAGGAGATTTGCGGCGAAGAGCTCATGGTGTCCATTGGACGCGTTTCGTGGCTAAGAACGGTGTTTTAACGCCCCGGGAGTGCATCGAGAAAAAGGGGAAGCTCATCCAAGAAGAACCGGGCAAAATTGCCAAGTGAAGGCATTTTTCCAGCCCCAAACCCGAGAGCAAGCGTCGAGCAGACAGCGTCGAGACGCTTGCTCAACGCTGCCTAGCGTCGAGACCCTGTCGTGGCGTCGAAACGCTCCGAGGGGCGCGCGCGCTGGAAATTATCGGGGCAGCGTCTCGACGCCATCGCGAGGCGCGCGCTGATTATTTAGGTCCCAGCGTCTCGACGCTCCGACGGATTTAAGTGCTGTAAGAACGATTTTTGCAGCAGATTTTGGCAAAACTTCTTCTTCTTCCTCTCGGGTTTTCTCTATTTTTCCTTTTGCTCCGCCATTGTTGGCTGGTTTTTGGAGCTTTTTACTTGTATTTAAGCTTGGGATTATGGCCAAGGCCTCCGTTGGAGCGATTGTGACGATTCTCTCCATGGCCGACTAAGGTACTCGTGTTAGATTCGGGATGATTAGAGATTTTTGTTAAGCCTTTAGCGTTTTGATAATCTATGCATATTGGTTCTGATTAGGCTTTAATTCTTGAGTGCATTTATTGTTCTTACTTAATCCATGCATATGTTAGATTTCAACGACGGACAATCGGGTTTTCTAGCATGTGTTAATGTTATAGACTAGCGATGCCTTGCCTCTCCTTGTCGCCATAGTAACACAGGACAATAAAATTAATCGGAGTATCGTTTTATGCATGCTGATTGTTGAGTAATTTAGGGTTGCCGGGTAGTCAATTAGCAATTGGAATGTATAATCGAATGTTCGTCGTGGTTAGCTAGTAACTGTTCAGAGTCAAATTGGGGATGATCACTCTAACGAGATTACGAATAATGTTTAGTTAGGATTGTTAATTCTAATTAATTAATATGGAGCCGGTTACTTTAGGGTTCCCGGGTAACCGACCGGTGCATGTCAAATTGTTAGCCTAACTTTAGAATTAAATGATGAATGTTAAAACGCTTAGCAAAATTCTGAAATCCCCCGAATCCAACACTTTTTAATCCCAATCTCTTTATTTCTCCGTTAGCGATTTTTACTTCCTTGCATGTTAAAATCCTTCTTTTGTTACAAAAACTAATCAATCAATTTATTTTCATCTCGAACATTAATTTCAATTCGTTAGACCTTCTCTGTGGTTCGACCCTTTTGCCGCTAGCTGCAAAGCTAAAGGTCAATAGGCTTTATAAATTCATTTTGGTCAGGCTTCAACAGCCTGAGAATTAAACGGATATTTAAAATCCGTCCCACCAAAATTGGCGTCGTTGCCGGGGAGGGCATTAAGAATTGAAATTATGTTTGACTTGGACTTAGGTTGATTAGTTGTGTTTCTGAAAAAAAAAATTCTGTTTGTTTTTGCATGTTTAAAATTTTGTTGTTGTATGACCCGTTCTTCTCAGCTAAGTGGACTGCAGTTTATACCTGAGATAGACAGAGAAGAGCGGCGGTTGAGAAGAGAAGCCTGGGAGGGGCGAAGATTGTTTGAAGAAGAAGGCGTGGATCCCTTCTATCGTGAGGCGATGGCCCAAGGAGATGTGCCGAGGACTTTAAAGCAATTAGCAGCGTCGGATCTGAACTTGCAACCTCTTTGCATTAACTACCCCGTGGTAGCAGGTAATTTCGAGTTAAAATCTGGTTTAATTCACCAATTACCTTCTTTCAATGGCAATGCAGGAGAGGATGCAAACAAGCACCTGATGGAATTCCACTGCGTTTGTTCGGGGATGAAGCCCCCAGGTGTTACGGAAGAGCAATTGAATTTAAGGGCATTCCCCTTCACACTGAAAGACAAAGCCAAGGACTGGCTTTATTATTTGCCTTTTGGTTCGATCACGACGTGGCAAGAGATGAAGAGGGTTTTTCTGGAAAAGTATTTTCCTGCCTCTCTTGCCACTACGCTGAGGAAGAGGATATACGGGATTACCTAGGACGTGGGTGAGTCCCTGCACGAATATTGGGAACGCTTCGGGCGCATGTGCGCGAGCTTTTCTCATCATCAGATAGCCGACCAACTTCTGATACAGTATTTTTATGAGGACATGACGCCTCATGATCGGCAGATGATCGATGCCGCGAGTGGAGGGGCACTGATTGACAAGACCCCGATTGAGGCCAAGCATTTGATTGCAAACATGGCAGCCAACTCGCAGCAATTCGGTATTCGTGGAGCGGGTCAAATCCACCAGGTGACCCAGATTAATGAGATGACTGAGATGAAGGCCCAGGTGGCCGAGATATAAAACTTGCTGAAGAAGTTTGTGGGAGGTAACCGCGAGGAGGAAGAGGTCAACGCGATTGGGGGATATGCTTCCAACCCAGGAAGTACGATCCTTACTCGAGTACGTACAACCCCGGTTGGCGTGACCATCCCAACATGAGCTACGGGAATAGAAATGGACAGCAGCGCTATCAAGCTCAAAATTCTACCCAAGCTCAGGCCTCCAGTTCCTCCAGTTCAATGGAAGAGATGATTCGAACCATCGTGACGTCGACAAGCCAATTTCAAAAAGAAGCTCGAGAAGAGCTAAACTCGCATAAAGCAGAGCTGCAGAATTTGAACAAGCAGCTGACTCAGATGGCAGTGTCGATAAGCATGATTGAGAGCAAGAGCTCCGGGAAGCTTCCTTCCCAAACCGCCGTGAACTCATGTGAGAACGTGAGCTCAATCCAGCTGAGGAGTGAGAAATCAGTTCCCTCTAGAGCTGTGAAGGAAGCTAAGAAGGGCAGTCTGAATGAGTCCTTCCCGAGTGATCTTGGAGATGTGAATGTTGAGAAAGAAGAGAAGAATGTGCAAGAAAGTGTTCTCAAAGCACCTTTCCCCAAAAGGCTTGCGAAGCCTACTTTGGTGAGTGTTGCGTGCTCAATGTGTAAAGATAAATAAGCAAGAAGGCAGAGAGAGCACTCAGAACATGCAAGCATACATGGTCTCACAGCAAGTAGTAAGTATATTTCATTCGTTTTTTCCACAGAGACTTATGTTTAGCTATTCGCGAAGTGTATTTGTTAAGGAAGATGGGGTGGATTTGATGGGGTAAAATTGGTTTTTAATTATCTAATTTTTGCTGAATGTGTAAAGGAATGCAACATAAACAAATGAAAGTTGAAATCAGACTCAAAGGACAAGAGATGGAATTAATAAACGAAGAAGAAAACAGCTAACCGGAATGGTAACTTAGCAGAATTGCGGGGACCGCAATGTTACCGCAATTAAATAACAGCGAAAGTGTGTAAATGGGTGAATTAAGGGCTACTAATGACTATCCTATAGGCAACTTTATACGATTCTCAAGCACTGAATCTACTCTCTATGCATCAAACTCACTCTAACTCATGTATCGTCCGATTCCATGCATTAGATTCTTAAGTTTACTCGACTCAAAGTAAGGTCTTAAGCATCTTGTTAAAACAGAAGTGTTTAGTTTGTACTAGGGAGACGCCTATTCCTAGGCCGTTTCCTGGTTACCATGAAAGGCTAGCATGATTATACGACTCTGAACTCTTACTCCTTCCAGAGGTTAGGAGTTCTTTGGACAAAATGGATGGCCAATCGAAATTGCCCGTGGGATGAAGCTTACATACAATCAATGCTTCGAAAGCTATCCTACATGCTTGGTTCACGTTTTCTAGCCTATAGTTCTGTCATTAGCATGCCCCTAAGTGACTTAGCTACTCATGGATATATAGAGAACAGAAGTAAAAGATAAAACAGACATGCTTAGAAGGGAAATGTACTCTAAACAGTAAGACAAAACCGTAGCAGCAGAAGATGGAAACTGTGAAATGAAAACTTGCAATTTGATTACTTTGAATGTTTGAACGAACAAAGGGAAACTTAAAGTAAATAATCCAAAGACAGAAAGCAACGAAATGAAGTAGACTAATCACTAACAAGAAACAACAACTGATCAAAGCTGGAAATTAGAAAAGGAAGACAGAAAGCAGTAAATGGTGCTTGAAAGCCTCGTTGCAGTCGCCTCGAATGAAGAGGATGAAAGGTCAGCCTTGCGTGGATGAATCCAATCGAGAGAGAAGAAGAATCTCCTCTCCTTCCTATCAGATTATCGATTCTAACAGCTGAGACTCTCACTCCAACAGACGGCAAAGGAAGAACAGAAGAACAGATGGACTGCGAGAAGACTCTACGCTTTCGGATGATGATCAAACCCTCGACTTTGACCCCCTTTTATAGTAATTTGCAGGTGCGTTTGGGCCAAGGAGAACCATCCATCCTCAACGTCGTACTTCAAAATGGATGGAGGAGAAAGAACGAATCCCTGAAATAACGGAATTTAACAGAAAAAGATCAGCCAACTTACGGATTTCACTTGAAACATTGCGGTTTCAGCAATGTTTCCGCAATGCTACTGCAATGAACATTTTTCATCTTTTTACTTCGGTTTTCATTCCTTTTCTTTCCTTTTGCACACAAGTCCTACTTTAGCTACCTTCTTTTAATTCTCATATATAAGCATAGGTTTAAGCTAAATCCTATCAAAAACACCTAAGAGTGTACATCTTTCTAAGATAAATAAGTCCTAAAAAGGTCACTTTTGGAGACGTAACACACCCCCAAACTTAAGGTTTTGCTCGTCCTCGAGCAATCTAAGGACTTGCCTAGGCTGCTATTTCATCCTTTTTAACCACTTACTGACTCCCCTACATTCCTATCTATAGCAGTGCTGTCCTGTGACACACTTCTAAGTTTACAACTATCCTTTAATATTGCTTCTTCTGACTTTGCACGCCTAATACTCCTGCTGTTTCATTAACTCCCTACGACTGATCTACTTGCTTCTATCGTGCATCTATCCCTAAGGTTTCAAATTCTACCTAGCTTTACCCCAGACTCAGTACATGCTTCTAGTTTTTACTTTTGAGCTACCTAGGATTCCTTAGAGTCATGCCAGCCTTAGTATTAACAGTGACAGTAGTACTTTTAAGAGAACAACCTAAACCCTGGCATCACTACATTGGACATACATTCATCTCCCTAAACAACCCTACAAGCTACAACTTTGTGCTCAGCTAATTGAGGATCAGAGTTCTTTTTATTCAGGACATCTAAGCCACAAAGTTGCAACCCTAGGTATACATTCTTCTTCCCTATTCTTTTCCTTTTTCTTTCTTTCTTACTTAGGTGGAGTCTCTCCTTTGGTTGCCTTTTGATGCAATGCCACTTGTGGGTTACACACTTGGCACTGATTACTTAGCAACTTAAGAGAGACACCCCTCTTTATTCTATTTTTTTTTCAGCTCATCATTTTTTTTGTAAAGGAGAAGAAGAATGCTTATGCTTAAAGGGAGAGAGGAATGTTCCTAGGCCTAGGGTGGTCTCCCCCAAACTTAAACTACTCATTGTCCCCAATGAGTGTCTGAGGTGGCACACCCCCAAACTTGTCCTAGAAGCATCTAGTCGAAGGTAAAACAAAGAGAATCTAAAAGCCCTAGACATAGACAGAACATTCTAAAAGTAAATATCACAGCAGCAGAAATTCCTAAAAACAGGCAGGTAAGGACTTAAAGCTATGCATGCTGAGCACTTTTTAGAGGTTAATTTAAACTATCAAAGGGTGTCCTATGACACTCATCCAGCATGCTTTTAGATAAGCTATATAAGGTAGACAAGATAGCAGCAAAAGATAGAATTTAAACAGAACCAGCCTAGCTAAACAGACAGTCAAAAACATGCATTTACTAATAAAAATTGCGGTTCCCGCAATTATTTCGCAATGGATACAGGGCAGGTATATCAGTGATCAAGGCCCCTATGCATGCTCTTTCCAGTCATTTAAGCTATACAAAAAGGAAACTAAACTAATCTATTATTCAGCTACCATCTGACTACACTAAACAATTCTAAACAGCAACAATAAAGAACTAAAAACAGATCCAAATTCAACTCAAAATAGCATAATTCACATGGTTCAACAAAAAGCAGTTTGATTATTCTTTTTTTTTTCTTTTTTTAGGGAACAGAAATACTCCCTTGAGTGCAAATCAGCCTAGCACTCAGATGTCCTCATCATCATCATCCCTTCTTGGTCCTGGGGGCACCCATGGAGTCGGTAGGTCCGTGGGGAACTCAGGAAAGATGCAGCCCAACTGGTTAGCAACCTCCTTGTCCCTTGCATGAGCATATGTGGCCCATTGAGCCATCTTCTTCTGCAGATCCAATAGACAGGCCATTGACAGAGACTGAGCAGCAGCCAGGCCATCTAGCTCGAACTCCATGTTCCCCTTCCTTTGCATCCTCAGGCCCCACACATCAAAGAGCTCCAACTCTGAGATGTAAGTGAGAGGCATCTCATCCTTTCGACTGAGGTTACCTGTTCTCTGGCATTCATCACTTCATGCTAAACGACTATGATTGTTGGTACATAATAAATATTTCATTCAAAAAAAATAAAAAATAAACTACTCCTAACATACGAAATCTAAGCAAAGCATGATAAAATCCTAATTTAAGAGTTTAGGGATCAGAAATCTCCCTTGTCAATCTGCCTCATATGGATATTCTTCAATGTTTCGAGGCATCACTTCTGCTTCGTTAAGATACTTAAGTCTTGATTTACGGGGTCGGACATTCTGCCACACCTTGAAATTGTTGATTCTTTCAAAGAGACTGCATGTTATAACATTCCAAGGTTTGTACTTTATGTGCGTAAAGAGACTGCATGTTATAACATTCCAAGGTTTGTACTTTATGTGCGTTGGTTTTGTTTCTACAACATTTGCTACAACATAGCTTTGATGCGATGGGACTTCTTTTTCTGGCACATCTCTTTCTAACTCCTTCAGCTGGAGCATTTGTGGTGGTGGTGGCTCAGCTCTTTCATTGGTGGAGAAGCTTGTTGCATCATCAGACATTTCAAATTCTGGTTCCTCAAGCAGCGCATTAGTCTCTTTGGCCTCATCCAGCACGATTTCATTTTTCTCAACTTTCACCAACTCCACCATTTCATATGGAGATTCCATTGGATCACTCTTCTCAGATTCGAAGGTAACAAAGGATTCATCATCATAAAAATCGAACATCTGAGGGCATGGTGGTGGTGATTTTGCTATAGCAAGTAGATCTTGTAAGTCATTTGTGAGCTGGGCTAATTGCACATCCATTCTCCTCATGGATGCATCATTCCTTTCCATGAATTCTATCCATAACGCCTCCAAAGTGGGTGATAATTCTTCATTTGGAGTTGGGGCGTAATGTTGATAGTCTTCATGTTGGGGAAATTCTTCATAATGAGCAACTTGCACATGCTCTTCCCAAGGATTATTTGAGAGTTGCCACTGATCATGTTCACACATGTACAAATAATGGTTGTCATAGCTTTGTTGATATTGCCTCTCTTGATAATTCAATGTTGGGCAATTCTCCAAGTTATGATTATCCCCACAATAAGCACATGGCTGGTAAAATCCTTCAAACTGTTGTGGGCAAACTCGTCCTCCAATTAAGTTCTGCAGCGTATTCATTTACTTTGTCGTACACATACGTTTTCCACCTGCAAAGTTTCTCTCTGTGCGAGTTGAGGTTTAGAAACTCATTCATAAACTAGCTTGATAGTACCTGTAAAGGAAATGAAAGAAGATTAGCTCCAATAGATATTAAGATTTGTGTTTCTAACTTAACAAACTTCGTTTTCACTAAAATAAATCCCCGGCAGCGGCGCCAAAAACTTGTTGCGTGCTCAATGTGTAAAGATAAATAAGCAAGAAGGCAGAGAGAGCACTCAGAACATGCAAGCATACATGGTCTCACAGCAAGTAGTAAGTATATTTCATTCGTTTTTTCCACAGAGACTTATGTTTAGCTATTCGCGAAGTGTATTTGTTAAGGAAGATGGGGTGGATTTGATGGGGTAAAATTGGTTTTTAATTATCTAATTTTTGCTGAATGTGTAAAGGAATGCAACATAAACAAATGAAAGTTGAAATCAAACTCAAAGGACAAGAGATGGAATTAATAAACGAAGAAGAAAACAGCTAACCGGAATGGTAACTTAGCAGAATTGCGGGGACCGCAATGTTACCGCAATTAAATAACAGCGAAAGTGTGTAAATGGGTGAATTAAGGGCTACTAATGACTATCCTATAGGCAACTTTATACGATTCTCAAGCACTGGATCTACTCTCTATGCATCAAACTCACTCTAACTCATGTATCGTCCGATTCCATGCATTAGATTCTTAAGTTTACTCGACTCAAAGTAAGGTCTTAAGCATCTTGTTAAAACAGAAGTGTTTAGTTTGTACTAGGGAGACGCCTATTCCTAGGCCGTTTCCTGGTTACCATGAAAGGCTAGCATGATTATACGACTCTGAACTCTTACTCCTTCCAGAGGTTAGGAGTTCTTTGGACAAAATGGATGGCCAATCGAAATTGCCCGTGGGATGAAGCTTACATACAATCAATGCTTCGAAAGCTATCCTACATGCTTGGTTCACGTTTTCTAGCCTATAGTTCTGTCATTAGCATGCCCCTAAGTGACTTAGCTACTCATGGATATATAGAGAACAGAAGTAAAAGATAAAACAGACATGCTTAGAAGGGAAATGTACTCTAAACAGTAAGACAAAACCGTAGCAGCAGAAGATGGAAACTGTGAAATGAAAACTTGCAATTTGATTACTTTGAATGTTTGAACGAACAAAGGGAAACTTAAAGTAAATAATCCAAAGACAGAAAGCAACGAAATGAAGTAGACTAATCACTAACAAGAAACAACAACTGATCAAAGCTGGAAATTAGAAAAGGAAGACAGAAAGCAGTAAATGGTGCTTGAAAGCCTCGTTGCAGTCGCCTCGAATGAAGGGGATGAAAGGTCAGCCTTGCGTGGATGAATCCAATCGAGAGAGAAGAAGAATCTCCTCTCCTTCCTATCAGATTATCGATTCCAACAGCTGAGACTCTCACTCCAACAGACGGCAAAGGAAGAACAGAAGAACAGATGGACTGCGAGAAGACTCTACGCTTTCGGATGATGATCAAACCCTCGACTTTGACCCCCTTTTATAGTAATTTGCAGGTGCGTTTGGGCCAAGGAGAACCATCCATCCTCAACGTCGTACTTCAAAATGGATGGAGGAGAAAGAACGAATCCCTGAAATAACGGAATTTAACAGAAAAAGATCAGCCAACTTACGGATTTCACTTGAAACATTGCGGTTTCAGCAATGTTTTCGCAATGCTACTGCAATGAACATTTTTCATCTTTTTACTTCGGTTTTCATTCCTTTTCTTTCCTTTTGCACACAAGTCCTACTTTAGCTACCTTCTTTTAATTCTCATATATAAGCATAGGTTTAAGCTAAATCCTATCAAAAACACCTAAGAGTGTACATCTTTCTAAGATAAATAAGTCCTAAAAAGGTCACTTTTGGAGACGTAACAGTGAGCGATGATGAGGAGGTCCAGAGAACCTTCCAAAAGGTGATGGTGAACATACCACTCTTAGAGGCGGTGAGTCAAATCCCCAAGTATGCTAAATTTCTCAAGAGCTGGTGCACGAAGAAGCGAAAGTCCAGAGGGGCTGAAGAAAAGAAGAAAGAGAATGTTTGTGCGATCCTCCCAGGTACGTTGCCTACCACGTGCAACGACCCAGGTACTTTTACTATCTCATGCATGATAGGTAGTAAAGTTGTTAAAAATGTCATGCTTGATCTTGGTGCTTCTGTAAATGTCATGTCTTATGCCTTGTTTCTGGAATTAAATTTAAATGAATTGCATGAGTCTGATGTTGTTGTTCAGTTAACTAATGGATCTAGCATATTTCCTAGAGGGAAGGTCGAAGATGTTCTGGTTAGAGTTGGTGATATGATGTTTCCTGCTGACTTTCTGGTATTAGATATGAGTAGGCAATCTCTGAATGTATCGTCCTCCATGTTATTAGGACGTCCTTTTTTAAAGACCGCGAGGGTCAAAATTGATGTGTTTAAGGGCGTAATTTCATTGGAGTTTGATGACACTGTGCATGAGTTTTCCTTATTTAAAGAGAAGTCTGTAGAGAATGTTGCATGTTTGAAGTCTGTTGAGAATGAGAGTTTGACCTCGAGCTTGAGGGATAGCTCTTATGTCTCTGTGAAAAAGAGTGATTTAAATTTGATGGAAATGGGTGCTGATTTTTCTGATATTAATCATGATGATATTCACGTGCTAGAGGCACGAAGAGAGAATAAATGTTTGAATGTTGTTTGCAGAAACGGCGTGGACGAGGACATGTCTGGAACGTCCCCCGCGCTATCGGAATATGGATGAGTTCGTGATAACTCCATTTTGGAGCTATATTTCACTCCCTAACTCTAGCTAAAAGTCGTGATTAATTGTTTAATATGTCTCATTTATAGGAGTTTTGCGGCATAGAGCTCGTGGTATCCATTGAGTGCGTTTTGTGGCTAAGGAAGGCGTTTTAGTGCCCCAAGAGTGCTTCGGGAAAAGGGCAAGCTCATACAAGAAGAACCGGGCAAAATTGCCAACAAGAGGCAATTTTCCAGCCCCAAACCCAAGAGCAAGCGTCGAGCAACAGCGTCGAGACGCTTGCTCAACGCTGCAGCGTCGAGACCCTTGCACCAGCGTCGAGACGCTCCGGAGGAACGCGCGCGCAGGAAAGCATCGGGGCAGCGTCGAGACGCTCGCCTGGCGTCTCGACGCCATCGCGAACGCGCGCGCTGGAGAAATTGGCCGCAGCGTCGAGACACTCTCCTAGCGTCTCGACGCCATCACGACAAAAGGCGCGCGACACTTAGGGCGCTGCGTCGAGACGCTTGCCTAGCGTCTCGACGCTCCGACGGCTTAAAACGCCATTTTAACGATTTTCAGCCCATCTTCTTCATTCTCTCTCGGGTCTTGGCCGTTCTTCTTCGTTTCTCCGCCATTGTTGGCCATTTTTGGAGTTTTTCTTTTGTATTAAGCTTGGGATGATGTCCAAGGCTTCCATGAGAGTATTGAGACTCCAAACCTCCATGGTTGGCTAAGGTATTTGTGTTTGGATTTGGGATAATTAGGGATCCTTGTTAAGCTTTTTAATGTTTTGATAATTTATGCTTAATGGTTCTGATTTGGCTTTAGTTATATATGCATTTATTGTTCTTCCTTAATGCCATGCATGTGTTAGATTTCGCCGACGGACAATCGAGTTTTCTAGCATGTGTTAGAGTTAAAGAACAGAGATGTCGTGTCTCTCCTTTTCCCCTAGTAACACAGAACAATGAAATAAATCGGAGTATCGAGTTATGCATGATAATTGTTGGGTACTTCAGGGTTGCCGGGTAACCAATTAGCAATTTGATTACATAGTCGAATGTTCGTCGCGGTTTGCTAGTGACTGTTTAGAGTCAAATTGGGGCAGATCACTCTAACGAGTCTTTGAATAATGTTTAATTAGAACTGTGTGATCTAATTAATTAATATGGAGTCGGTTACAAAAGGGAATCCCAGTAACCGACCGCGTGCATGTCATTATTGATTAGCCTTACTTTAGAATTAAGTGATAAATGTTAAAATGCTTAGCAAGATCCTGAAATCCCCAAAATCCAACACTCTTCAATCTCAATCTTATTACTTTTCCGTTAGCATTTTTCATTACGTTGCATGTTCAAAACCCCCCTTTTTGTGACAAACTTCACCAGTCAATTTAATTATAACTCAAACAATTAATTCTCAATTTTATTCCCTCTCTGTGGTTCGACCCCGTTACCGCTAGCTGCAAAGCTAAAAGCTATGGGTTTATAAATTTATTTTGGCAAGCCTCGACAGCTTGATATTTGGCGATTGTTCAAAAATATCGTCCACCAAAATTGGCGCCATTGCCGGGGAGGGCAACTAAAAATGAAGTTAATGTTTGTTTTTGATTTAGGTTGATTGGTTGTTTTCAAAAATTTCTTTTAGTAAATTGTTTCTATTTATTCATTTGGATAACGGTCCTCTCTTCCAAGTTTTTTTTTAAAGTCCAGATTACATTGGGAAGAGATGGAAGTTTTGGAGGGCAATAATGAGAGTCAGAGAACGCTGAAGGAGTGGGCGATACATGGCTTGCTCTGCCAACCGCAGTGCATAGCATTTCCGCCGACAACAGGTAATTTCGAGTTTAAATCAAGTTTGTTTAACTCACTTCCTTCTTTTTATGGTGAAACAGGTGAAGATCCTATCAAGCACCTTAAGGAGTTCCACATGGTGTGCTCTACGATGAGGACAAGTGAGATAACGAAGGAAGAGCTGAATTTGAGAGCCTTTCCTTTCACCTTGAAGGATAAGGCAATGGATTGGCTACACTATTTACCCTCGGGGACTATCTCTACGTGGAACGAGTTGAAGGGTCTGTTCCTAGACAAATATTTTCCCGCCTCTAGAGCTGCATTTCTAAGGAAGCAGATCTACGCAATTGTTCAAAAAGAAAGGGAGACCTTTCATGAATGCTGGGAGCGGTATACTCGTATGTGTGAAGACTACCCCCACCATCAGATCTCGGAGGCAGAACTCATTCGTTCCTTCTACGAAGGCTTGTGTCAGCATGATAGTCTGATACTAGATGCAGCTAGTGGAGGAGCGCTGCTTGACAAGACCCCAGCGGAAGCTCGGCGTTTGATCTCAAATATGGCTCAGAATATGCAGCAGAATGGAAGTGGAGCTTATGAGCAAACCCGCCTCTCAAGCGAAGTCAATGAGCTTATGGCTCAAATGTCCAAGGTATGTGGCGTTATCCTTAAATTACAAGAAAACTCATCGCAAGCTTTTTCTTCTGTTTCAAGTCAATCCCTCGAGGGAATGTTCAAATCTTTCTTGGAAAGGAGCATGGAGCATTGATAGCACTCTAAAAGTGCTAATATTTAGCTCCTAAGTCTTGTAAATTAGAATAATTATTTGGGTTTAATTGATATATTTTGTATAATTTAATTGTTAAAGGGTAAATCGGGCATTTGCGTAAATTAAGAGCTTAAATGAATATTTTAGAGCATTTTATTAATTAACGGTTTTGAGTGATTATACTACATTAATTAGTTAATCTAATTATAACTCAAAACTGATTAATGTCTTAATGGTTCAAGGCTTGCCAAGACAATGGGGGTGCCCAGGTTCAAATCTTGGTGGATGCAAGATTTTCTTTCATTTTGTAAAAGTCAATGGTTACCAGTCAATGGTTACCAGTCAATGGTCAACACAACGAGCCCCTCGCCCGGTAAATGCCCGTCATTAAAACTCAGCAGAAGCCCGTCATTAAAAGTCAACAAAAATGCCCGATTTTGTAAATTTTCCAGAGAGCTCAGCGCCTAGGCGTAAATTTTCGAGCTCAGCGCCTAGGCGCTGGCCCGACGGAAAAATTGGTATAAATACCCATTTTTCTTAATTTAGGGTATTCTCTTTTGGCTCTTCTCCTACCTCTTTCGAAATTTGGGCATTCTTAGCCATTTGTGGCTCTTTTCTTCATCTTCATGGATAGCTAAACAAGTAAGTGTTTGATTTCTAGTTTGGGATTGTAATCAATTTGGATTAAGGGGAGATTTGCCCTAATTTGTGTATGAATTAGATTGTCTTCCTTATGCATCTTCTTCCTTGTTCTTCATCTAAATAGCTTGGGTAACTGATTAGGGGTGACGCCCGAGTCCTTATGCATGTTTTACCGTTAGAGATTAGGACGTATAATTGTCTCAATCGCTAGGTAACACAAATCTGAATATGGGTATTTAGTTTGATCCCAAGTGACAGTTCGGGGTAGAAATTAGATAACCTTCATGTTAGATTTTGGGTAAAGAGGAAAAATCGATTTAGTCTCCGGGTTAATTCGTCGCAATGTTCCCGTCTCTGTCCGTTAATCATTTTAGGATTGATCACCTTATTTTGAGTAACTGTCAAGAACAATTAGACTTGCACTTTTCTAATTGTATCTTTGGGTCGTTTGAGTTAGAAATAACCAAACGAATTGCGTGCTTTAAGCGTTGTGTCTATGTATTTAGTTATCGATGATCCGAACACCAATTGTGATCAATCCCATTCTTTGAAGTCAAACATGCCATTTAAATTTGTTACTTCACAGTTTTTATTGTTTTAATTTTCCGTTAGCTTCAATAGTTTAGAGCTCCCTTTTAAAATCCAATTTCCCCTATTTTTACCGTTAGCAATTTAGAATTAATTAAGTTAGAATTAAGCTAATTCCCTGTGGTTCGACCCGGTTATCACTAACTATAAATTAGTCGGTATAATCGGCTTATAAATATTATTTTGGCGGGCTTCGACAACCCGAAATTTGTGAACGTACAAAAGTTCACTACCAAGCATCGCGAAGAGTACAGAGCGCAATTTGAGTCATTGAGAAAAGAGATTTCTGAGTTGAAAGGTACGATGAGTAAGGTGGAAACTCAGGCAGCAGAACACCTAAATCTTATTGCACTTAAGAGTGGAAGGGATATTCCCTCGAGTTCTGCACCTGTGAGTCCTTGGATGCTACCCCCACAAGCGAGGATGAGTTCCTGTGAGCGGGTTTGTGCCATTAACTTACGAAGTGGGAGAGAAATTTCTCCAAACACTGTTGTTGTGGAGAAAGAGGAAGGCAAGGATGAGAAAAAGATCGAGGATCTCGAGTCAAGAAGGAAGGAAGTTCAGTTGGATGCATGGTAGAAGGATTTTTGAATGTCCAACTAAATTTCGATTTGTCGAGACCCGCCAAAATGAAATTTATAAATACCGAAACTACTAAGCTTTGCAGCTAGTGGTAACGGGTCGATCCGCAGGGAACCTAAATCAATCTCTCTTAACTAATTTCTATTTGTCTTTTAAAACACTCAAAATGAAACAGTAAAATAAAAGGGGGAGTTAATTAAAACTAAACTAAGCTAACGGAAAAATAATTGCGAAAAGTAAAGAGGGGAAAAATAAATGTAACACGTGCTCCTAATTCGGGTGCTCGGGATTTATCTTGATGCGCTTAGTTCATAGGAATTCTAATTAGGAAAGTAATTCTATTTCATGCACACAAAATGTTATGTCCCTATCGGGTCCAAACATCCCAATGAATTAATTAGCGAAGTGCAATCCTAATTAAACATGCCCACTAATTAATCTAAGTTCATGACTCTTAAATCAATTAACAAACAGTAACGGGTATCATTGAGACGAATTAATCCTAGAACTAATTCGATTTATCTCTTAGTCTTAAGCCCGCCGTGAGAACGTTAATCAATTCCTACCCCCAACTGTCACTTAGGCTCGAATTGATTAGCCACGAGCTAGACTTTCGCTACTAAGTATTGAAGTTTGTCAAAAATCAATAATAGCCAACTAAGCATGCGTAACTAATTATGGACGTCACTCCTAATCGGAAAGGCAAGTTATTCGTTCTTAATGCAGACCAAGAGATGCAAGAAATTAACAAAACCAAGCTAGAAATTCATATAAACCCTCCCTAAGCATCAAGATAACCCTTAATACTCGAATTAGAGCACTTACCTTAGCTCCCCGTTGTGTAAATCAAGAGAAATGCTCAATGTTTGAACTTTATGAAGAGAAAATGGAAGAAGTATGAGTTTAGAGCAACCACCCGAGCATAACAATGGTGGAAATCGAAAATGGAACAAAACTTGCGGCTAAAATCGGAGAAGAAGGCTTTTAAAGCCGTCGGAGCGTCGAGACGTTAGGGCAGCGTCTCGACGTTGTGCCCTAAGTTGGCAGCGCGCGCGCACGGGGCAGCGTCGAGACGCTCGGACAGCGTCTCGACGCTGGGGCGCGTCAAATTCCGGAAAACGTCGGGGCGGCGTCTCGACGCTCGGACAGCGTCTCGACGCTGAGCAGCGTTGAGCCAGTGTTTCGACGCTGCCGCTCAACGCTTGCTCTCGGGTTTGTTGGCCAAAATTGCCTTTCCATGGCAATTTTTGGCCATTTCTTCAATTCTTCAAGCCCCTTCACTCCCGATGCGTCCATGAAGCTCTAAAACGTCGCTTTTAGCCCCAAAACACGTCATCGGACTCCTCGAGCTCTCTACCATGAATTCACCTAAAAAAAGGCATTTTAATCAATATTGAGCATGGTTTTAGCTAATATTAGGGAGTAAATAATAGCTCTATTTTGGAGCTATCAAAATACCCCCAACCTAAATCTTGCTAGTCCTCGAGCAAGGCTATTCTAAATTATCACTAAAGTCTAAAATTGCATGCATCGACTCTAACCTCAACACTTTTAAAAGCAAGGCATTTGCAACAAAAAGAGAACAATCAATTGCATGCACTAATTGAGAACCTTTCAAAAATTAAACTGTTACTCCCCTACGTGCGTGTGTGTATAGCCAACCTATTCTAGCTCTAATAGACCCGGAAAACCGTATGCAACCCTACATCATGTTTTCCCCCTACTTCTAGCAATAAAGAACAGTCTAATGACTTTTCAACAATCAAGAGAGTAACAAATCAAAAGGCCTAAACATTTTCTTTTTCTTGAGTACTTTTACTCTTTATTTCATTTGATCCATTTTTTTTTACTTTTCTTTTGCTTCTCCAAGAGAGCCTAACACGTCAAGCCTAATTTAGCTTCACGTTTTTAAGGACTATTGCTCACTTCTATTAGTTCCCCTTTCATGCAGTGACAACCGTGGGTTACACGATCGCCCCTGGTTACACGGGCAACACAAGAAGGAGGAGCAACTCTAGAGTTTTTATTTTCATGCTTACTTTTTTTTTTTACTTAGGCAATAGCTTCGCTATAATCTCGATTAACCTATTACAACCTATCATGCATCAAGCCTTCCCTAGAGGTGCCTTTCGGGGTGACAACATGATTTCAGGCTACATAAGATTATTCTAAGCCTACAGAACCAAGAATAGATTGCTAAGTGCTCGATAGATGCAAGGGAGCAACAGAAATTTTTTAAAATGTTTTGAAAAATGCTCAACTAACACATACAATCTCATGCTTTTCTAAATATGCAACTACGAAGAATTTAAAAGCATTTCCTAGATTGTCCTCATCGAACACATGCAACAGCAGACAACAACACTTCAAATTCAGAATATCCACAGCTCAACAACTACAGGAATCCATCCAACAGACAACTCCACCCCCAACCTAAAAGCATACATAGTCCTCTATGTATCACACTTCAGACTAAGCAGTTAAAACGCACAAAATAAAAGGGAACAGAAAACCTCCCCTGCATTTTGTTAGGTTGTCGGTTGGAGCAGTGCACTCTTCGTCCACTGTCCCGATCCTTAAGCCACAAAACTCCTACAAAAGAAAGCAAGAAAAAACTAAGCTAGGGAAAATAAAAACTAAAAGTAAAGACATGAATTTAAAATACTCATGGGTTGCCTCCCAAGAAGCGCAAATTTTTAACGTCGTTATGCTCGACGTGTCCTCCTCTCTGTCAGGGTACGTAAAAATTTTCGTACTTCTTCGGCCCCTTCTTCCTTGAATCAACAAAGCCTGCTAAGAGAAGCAAGCTCTTCGACTTTTGTAGGCAGCCGGACAGAGATGTTATTTTTTTGATATTTTTAATATATGGGAAAAATAAAGACTCAACTGACTCAAACAAAATAAAAGCAGACTCAACTGAAAATAAAGACTCGACGGACTTAGGAGAAGAAGGAAGAAAGCATGCATCAATAGAGGATTTAACAGGAAATAAAACAGATAGAGGCTTGTCAGCCTCAAACTCTATCACCTGAACATCCTCCTCGGGACTAGGCTCGACATCTTCCTTAATCTCACCGATCTCATCTTCGCATGGCGGAGCATTCTCAAGCTCTTCATCACTATCGGGGTACATTTCCTCAGAGAACCTCTCCTCAGTGGTATGCTCAACTGGATGATCTTCCTCACCCTCCAATTCCTTCGCATGATTGAGCAAACGGCTTATTTGCTCATTCGCTTCGCGGAGCTTGGCTTCTAACCGAGCCTCGTGCATTGCCTGCGAATATTGGTGAGTGCTATCAACTAATTCATTAACCATTTGTTCCAGTGACATACCTCGACAATAATTATAAGGAAATTGGTTTTGTTGCTCCTCCATTCCTTGCAACTCAACTTCAGTCTCTAGGCGAGACTGACGCATTCCCTGCTCGAATTGGAGCGTGCTGTTGACTAAATTGTCAACCATCTGCTCCAATGACATTCTTTGGCAAGAATTCAGAGGAGCTCTTTCACCTTCATAACTTGAAACTTGTCCCCAATAATCAAATGGATAATCTGCCATGCTAAACGAGAAGACACAAGAAAAAGAAAAAATATTTTTTTTTTTATTTTTCTAACAAATAAAATTTAACTAAGAGAAATTAAATGGTTCCCCGGCAACGGCGCCAATTTTGGTAGAAGGATTTTTTAATGTCCAACTAAATTTTGGGTTGTCGAGACCCGCCAAAATGAAATTTATAAATACCAAAACTACTAAGCTTTGCAGCTAGTGGTAACGGGTCGATCCGCAGGGAACCTAAATCAATCTCTCTTAACTAATTTCTATTTGTCTTTTAAAACACTCAAAATGAAACAGTAAAATAAAAGGGGGAGTTAATTAAAACTAAACTAAGCTAACGGAAAAATAATTGCGAAAAGTAAAGAGCGGAAAAATAAATGTAACACGTGCTCCTAATTCGGGTGCTCGGGATTTATCTTGATGCGCTTAGTTCATAGGGATTCTAATTAGCAAAGTAATTCTATTTCATGCACACAAAATGTTATGTCCCTATCGGGTCCAAACATCCCAATGAATTAATTAGGGAAGTGCAATCCTAATTAAACATGCCCACTAATTAATCTAATTCATGACTCTTAAATCAATTAACAAACAGTAACGGGTATCATTGAGACGAATTAATCCTAGAACTAATTCGATTTATCTCTTAGTCTTAAGCCCGCCGTGAGAACGTTAATCAATTCCTACCCCCAACTGTCACTTAGGCTGGAATTGATTAGCCACGAGCTAGACTTTCGCTACTAAGTATTGAAGTTTGTCAAAAATCAATAATAGCCAACTAAGCATGCGTAACTAATTATGGACGTCACTCCTAATCGGAAAGGCAAGTTATTCGTTCTTAATGCAGACCAAGAGATGCAAGAAATTAACAAAACCAAGCTAGAAATTCATATAAACCCTCCCTAAGCATCAAGATAACCCCTAATACTCGAATTAGAGCACTTACCTTAGCTCCCCGTTGTGTAAATCAAGAGAAATGCTCAATGTTTGAACTTTATTGAAGAGAAAATGGAAGAAGTATGAGTTTAGAGCTCCCACCCGAGCCTAACAATGGTGGAAATCGAAAATGGAACAAAACTTGCGGGTAAAATCGGAGAAGAAGGCTTTTAAAGTCGTCGGAGCGTCGAGACGCTAGGGCAGCGTCTCGACGCTGTCAGCGTTGAGCGAGCGCGCTCGACGCTGGGGCGCGTCAAATTCCAGAAAACGTCGGGGCGGCGTCGAGACACTCGGACAGCGTCTCGACGCTGAGCAGCGTTGAGCCAGCGTCTCGACGCTGCCGCTCAACGCTTGCTCTCGGGTTTGTTGGCCAAAATTGCCTTTCCATGGCAATTTTTGGCCATTTCTTCAATTCTTCAAGCCCCTTCACTCCCGATGCGTCCATGAAGCTCTAAAACGTCGCTTTTAGCCCCAAAACACGTCATCAGACTCCTCAAGCTCTCTACCATGAGTTCACCTACAAAAAGGCATTTTAATCAATATTGAGCATGGTTTTAGCTATTATTAGGGAGTAAATAATAGCTCTATTTTGGAGCTATCAATGCACCCCCGAGCTTGAAAGGCTACAAGCCCAAGGCTCCCTTCCCAAGCCGTTTGTTGCCTCTCGTTGTTGAGAAAAAGGGGAAACCGATTGAATGCTCCCCGAGCCATCTTGAGGATGAGAAGATGGACAAAAATGAAGAATTAAAGAAAAAAGTGCGTGAGTATGTTCCCATAGCACCCTTCCCGGGTAGGCTCGCAAGGCTTACCGTCATAAATGAAGATGAGGAGGTCCTCAAAACCTTCCAGAAGGTGACGGTGAACATCCCATTCTTGGAGGCCGCGAAGCAAATACCGAAATATGCAAAGTTCCTCAAGAGTTGGTGCACGAGTAAGAGAATATCGAGAAAGAGTGATGAGAAAAAGAAAGAAATTGTATCTGCAATTTTCCAAGGTACGCTTCCACCAAAGTGCGTCGATCCTGGTATGTTTACTATCCCATGCACTATTGGTACTAAACTGATTGAAAATGTCATGCTAGATCTCGGTGCCTCAATTAATGTCATGTCTTTTGATGTGTTTAAAGAACTTGAATTGTGCAATTTAATTGAGTCTAATATAGTTGTTCAACTAGCCGATCGATCTTATGTGCATCCGTTAGGGAAAATTGAGGACATTTTAGTTAAAGTGAAAGATTTGTTGTTTCCATGCGATTTCTACGTGCTAAATATGAACAAAAATTATTCGCATGTTTCCTCTTCTATCTTACTAGGACGCCCATTTATGAAGACCGCTAAGGTCAAGATTGATGTTGATAGGGGTGCTTTGTCTATAGAATTTGATGGAATTGTGAATGAGTTTTTTATGAATGCATCGAAATCTTTTGTATATGATGAGAATGGAAAGACAAATTATGTGGATTGTGTGAAGGAAAAGAGTTTGACCTCGCGCTTGAGGGACTATTCTTTTGCCTCTGTTAGGAAGAAAGATTTGGATTTGAATGAACATGGTGTTGTCTTTTATAGTACTAACAATGATGATGTTCACGTGCTCAAGGCACGAAGAGAAAAATTGGTTTTAAATGACATTTGCAGGAACAGTGTGGACGAGGACATGTTTGGAACGTCCCCCGCGCTGTCGGAATATGGATGAGTTCGTTGGGTGAATTCAGTCGAGCAAACGACTATAAAAATTCTGCGCTTCTCGGAGGCACCCAAGTGTTGAACTGTTTTTCAGTCATTTAGTTTATTGTTGTTTTAGTTTTAAGTTTCGTAGTGTAATTTAGCTTAATTTAGCTTGCTGTTTTTTTTTAGGAAATAAGGAGAAGTTGAGGAAATTGGGCTCGGATAAGGAAAGCGCCGCCTCTTGTCCCTCGCCGACTTCACAAAGATCAGGGAAGTGTTGTTTTTCCTTTCCCTTTACTTTTGTGTATCTGATTAAGAAGCATTGAGGACAATGCTATCTTCTGAAGTTGGGGGAGGATGTTGTGGATATGCATGTGTAGTCTGTTGAGCAGTGCTTATTTTGAATTTGAAGTGCTTGGGACTCTGTTTATATGCTTTCTAATTATGATAATCTAGGAAGTGTGTTTTTGGAAATCTGAGCATTTGCATAATCTAGTTTTTGCATGATGGTGTTTTGCATTTATTAGGTTCATGTCAAAAAATTTAAATTTTTTTTGTTGCTCCCTTGCATCTATCGAGCACTTAGCAACCTCATCTTAGACTCCGTAGGCTTAGTTGATTGCATGTTGCATGATTCTTGTTGTCACCCCGAAAGACACCCCTAGGGTAGCTTGTTGCATGAGAGTTAGTGGTTAATTAAGCCTAAAGAAAAAAATAGAAAAGCATGTTCGGTTAGAAAATTCTCCTAAGGCGTTCCTCCTTTTTAAGTTCGCACTTAAGAAGTAAACGTTAGTCCTTCAAAATGTGAAGCTTTGGCCAAAGCTTGACATGTTAGGCAACTCGGGGTTGGAAAGAAAAAGAAAATAAAGTTGGGTTCAAAGAACCATAACAAAGAATACAAAGTATTCAAAAAGAAAAAAAGAAAAAGTATGAGAAAATCATTTTAGGCCTTTTAATTCATTGCTCTCTCTTATGTGATCAAGTTTAGACTGTTCTTAAATGCTAGAAGTAGGGGGAAACGGGATGATATGTTGCATGTGGTTTTTTCCGGGCTTACGTAGGTTTAGGATAGGTTGGTGTTACCTCACCAAAAGTACATAAATTAGGGACTTATTTACCATGGAATCGTGTAATCTCTTTAGCATTTTTGTTAGAATTTAGTTTAATACATGCTTAAATATGAGAATTCAAGGAATGGAGCTAAATTAGGACTTATTTGTAAAAGGAACAAAAAAGAATAAAAAACGATGCTAAAAGAGTCAAAATGTACATTGCAGGGGAATTGCTGAAACATTGCTGTCTCTGCAATGGATATTGCGGTCACAACGAGGAATCCGCAATGTTTAAGCTACTGCTGCTAAGTTTGTCCAACCGTCCACCGTCACAGTTGCGATCTTTCAGCCGCCTAAGGTCTCCCCTGCTGCCACGTGGAGGATCGCCGTTTAGAATGGATGGTTCTCCATGACTGAAGGTACCTGCAAAAAGCTATAAAAGGAGGTGAAGGGTGAAGGAGAAACACAGCTCGGAAGCGTGGAGTTCCCCGTCTCAACGCATTCTAAAGATCCATTTCCTTATCCCGTTTGTTGGAACGAAGAAATCAGCCCTTGGCGTCGATAACTCGAGAGGAAGAAGAGAAGATCCTTCTTCTCTTCTGATCGAATTCATCCCCAAGATCAGCTAATCTTCACCTTCATCCGAGGCGCTTGCGGCGAGGATCTGTGCACACTTTTACTGCTTTCTGTCTTCTGTTTCTTACTGCTTTCTGTCCTTTGTTTACATTTGTTTGCTTGGTTTCAATTCGTCTTCATTTGTTCAGTTCTTTACTGTTTTACATACTTTCGCACATTGAGCTTTGAATCTTACTTAATCAAGGAATCGTTTAAGTCTTTGCAAGTCTTCATCTCGTTTTCTGTTTTTCCCTTGCTTTCATTTAAGTGCTTTAAATCATGCTTAATCAATCTAATATTTTCGATCCCCCATCAACCATGAGTAACTAATCACACAAGGGTCTGCTAAAGATGAATCTATAGGTTAAAAATATGAAAGTTCAGCATGTAGGATAGCTTCGAATGCATTGAATGTATGTGTACTTCATCCCACGGGCAATTTCGATCGGCTATCCATTTTGCCTAAAGAACTCCTAACCTCCGGAAGAAGTAAGAGTTCAGAGTCTTCCATTCATGCTAGCCTTTCATGGTAGCCAGAAAACGACCTAGGAATAGGCGTTTTCCTAGCACGATTCATTAACTTGCTTGTATAAATAGATGCTTAAGTCTTACTTGGATATGAGTGAACTAAAGGATCTAATGCATGTAATCGAGAGATGCATGAGACTGAGTTAAATTGATGCATGATAAGTTAAGCTACTGCTGAATAATCGTATGTAAAAGCCTATAAAGGAGTCTTAAGTTGACCTTGTTTCCTCATCTCACCTTCAAATCGTTGTTAATTTAATTGCTAGATAATTGTTGAATCCGCAATTCTTTAACTCTGTTTTTGCCTTAGCCGTTTTTCTCGTATTTTACTTTTGCGATTTTATTGCTAGAACATTGCTAAGTCCGCAATTCTTCTTGCTCTACTTAATAGTTTAGTCACGTTATTTGCTTTTGTTTATGCTTGCATACCTCGTCCTTTCTTTGTTAGTTTGGCACATCAACCTCAAATCTACCCCATTTAAGTAACCCCCTCTAATTTAACACCTCACTTCGTTAGTAACTAAGAATAAATCTCTGTGGGAAAACGAATGAAAAAATACTTATCACTTGCTGCAAGACCATGTATGCTTGCATGATCTGAGTGCTCTCGCATCACATTTTTATTTACACACTGAGCACGCAACAAGTTTTTGGTGCCGCTGCCGGAGATTTTGTTTAGTAAACACGAAGTGTGTTAATTTAGAAAAAAAAAACTTAATATCTATTGGAGCTAATCTTCTTTCATTTCCTTTACAGGTACCATCGAGCTAGTTTATGAATGAGCATCTAAATAGCAACCTAGAGTTCAATCCTGAGCCTGAAAGACTTCTAAGGGCCAGAAACAAAGCTAAGAAACGCCTTTTTAAACAGCCACCTGTAACTCAAAACATTGCGGACTCCGCAGAGTCATCGCAATTCCAACAAACCGAAATGGATAGAGAAGCCCCAAACCAAGCACCTACCATTCGCAACCCCATCGAAATTGCGAATGATAAGGATAGTGTCATCCTTTCATACTTAGTACCCATGCCTGAGGAGCTTAATCCGAGCATTATACGCCTTGAGATTACAGCTCTCTCATTCGAGTTAAAACCCGTCATGTTCCAAATGTTGTCCACAGTTGGACAATTCTTTGGAGTGGAAAACGAAGATCCCCACAATCATTTGAGAAACTTCCTAGGAGTAAGTGATACTTTTGTCATCCCAGGAGTGTCCCAAGAAGCCTTAAGACTTTACCTTTTTCCTTATTCATTAAGAGATAAGGCCAAAACGTGGTTAAATTCCTTTCCCTCTGGATCGATTGTCAATTGGACAGATCTGGCTGAAAAATTCTTAGTAAAATACTTCCCACCTGATAGGAATTCCAACTTCCGTGATGATATTATTAAGTTCAAACAAGCCGAAAACGAATCATTACACGAAGCTTGGACAAGATTCAAAGACCTCTTGCTTAAATGTCCACACCATGGCATTCCATGGTGTATCCAAATAGAAGTGTTCTTTAAAGGATGCAACCCCAGCACAAAGCAAGTGTTGAATTCTTCAGCTGGTGGTTCCATGCTTTCAAAGAGCTACAATGAAGCCTATGAGATTTTGGAGAAAATCTCAACTTCACACTGTAGATGGTCAGACGATCCTGTAGAGCCAAGAAAAGCTTAAGACAAGGATGCACTTAGTGCAATGAGTAGCCAAATCAATGCCCTGACCAATCTAGTAAAACAAATGGCTCAAACTAATCTCCAACAAAGTGTCAACACCGCAGCAGCCGTTTTAACGAGCGCAACAACCAACCAAGGTGAGGCACTAATCTGTGGATTCTATGGGGAAGGGCACATGTATGATTTTTGCCCTGGGAATCCATCCTCGGTATGTTATGTTGGCAGTCAACAGCAACCAAGGAACAACCCCTATTCTAACACCTATAATCCTGGTTGGAGGAACCACCCAAATCTCTCTTGGGGTGGACAACAAAATACTAATCAAGCACAAAACCAACCAAGACCGAGTGGAACACCTGGTATCACTCAACAAAATAACCAACCCATGTACCAAAAGCAATATAACCAACCAATAGGATCATCAGTAGAGAATTTGCTTAAGGAATACATTGCAAAAAATGATGCAACCCTGCAAAGTCAGCAAGTAACCCTTAGGAGCTTAGAAAACCAAATAGGGCAGTTAGCCAACGAGCTGAAAAATAGGCCCCAAGGTAGATTGCCTGCAGACACTGAAATACCGAGAAGGGATGTGAAAGAACAAGTTCAAGCCATTGAACTTTGTAGTGGAAGACCGTTGGTGATCAACAACAGAGAAGCCCCAAAGCGAGTAGAGAATGAAGAGTCTAGTGCTCCACTGGATTCTCTGCCAAACCGTGATCAATCACCACCAAGCACAACAAGGGTGAGGCTGGAACCTATCATTGAGGAACCAGAAGAAATCCCAAGGCCTCCACCTGTCATTAGGTGACCTGAATTGCCTACATATGTGCCACCACCTCCATTCCCTAGAAGGCTGAAGAAGAAACAAGAACAGGAAGTGCACTTTCATAAGTTTTTAGAAATTTTAAAACAAGTGCATGTTAACATCCCATTTGTGGAAGTTTTTCAATCTATGCCTTCTTATGTTAAATTCTTGAAAGATATAATTACTAACAAAAAAATCATTGGTGAATTTGAAACAGTGAATCTCACTGAGGAGTGCAGTGCTATACTCCAAAACAAACTGCCAAAGAAGGAGAAGGATCCTGGTTCCTTCACCTTACCAGTCGAATTGGGAGGCAAGCACGTGGGCAGAGCTCTGTGTGATCTGGGAGCCAGCATCAATCTCATGCCCTTATCACTATTCTGTCAGCTCGGGATAGGGGAAGCACGACCTACTACTGTCACCTTGCAGCTTGCAGACAGATCCATAGCATACCCTGAGGGTAAAATTGAGGATATACTTGTCAAGGTTGACAAATTTATTTTTCTTGCAGACTTTATAATTCTGGATTATGAGGCAGACAAGAAGGTACCAATCTTATTAGGCAGAACATTTCTAGCCACAGGTAGGGCTTTAACCGATGTCCAAAAAGGTGAGCTCACCATGAGAGTTCATGATGAGGAGGTTAAATTCAGTGTATTTAAAGCTCTAAGGTATCCCTCTGATTCTGAATCCTGTGTCAATGTAGATGTAGTAGATGTAGTAGATTCACTTATGGAAGAAGAACTTGAGCATGAACTGTTAATTAAGCATGCTACTAACTATGTACAAGTAGACATAGATGATTTAAATATCTCTGAATTGATGGATATATCTGTGGACAACCCTCAGCATGTTTGTATGACTAATAAATTGTCTGAGAGAACCACAAATCCTTTGAAACCATCAATTGAACACCCACCTTTATTAGAATTAAAACCATTGTCTGATCATCTTAAGTATGCATATCTAGGAGAGCAAGATACTTTGCCTGTTATTATTTCGTCCAAACTGAGTGAACAACATGAAATTGCGTTAATATTGCTGCTTAAGCAACATAAAAAAGCTATTGCCTGGACGATTGCTGATATAAGAGGTATTAGTCCTTCCTATTGCATGCATAAAATATTGTTGGAAGAGGAACATACACCTAGGGTAGATCACCAACGTAGGTTGAACCCCTCCATGAAGGAGGTAGTTAAAAAAGAAATTATCAAATGGTTAGACGCAAGTGTAATTTTCCCCATAGCCAATAGTCAATGGGTGAGTCTGATTCAATGTGTGCCTAAGAAAGGTGGAATGACTGTAATAGTTAATGAAAACAACGAACTCATACCAACTAGAACTGTTACAGGATGGAGAGTTGGTAACGATATTTTCGAATTATCGCCAAACATCGGGTTGTCGAGACCCGCCAAAATGAATTTGTAATTACCCAAATTCACTGAACTATTAGCAGCTTAGTGGTAACGGGGTCGATCCACAGGGAATTATGCGAATTTGACTTAATTCTAATTAAATTTGCAAACTATGAAAATAAACAAAATGTGGGGATTTTGGTCTTCAATTAACTAATGGAGGACAACGCAAAATAGGGAAAAACTTAACTAACGGAGCGTTCGACTCGGGATGATCGGGATTAAAATTAGCAAGCTTTTGGATCACGGGTTGACGAAAGTAATGGCTAAATATTTGAACGAATATGCAGCCCGTCTCAAATCAATAAATCAATTCAGACATGCTCCATGGATAATAATTAGACATAATAAACTATGCTAATCAAGCATATCGGTTGGACATTGGCGGCCAACGCTCTCCCAAGACCAATCGATAGCAACGAGCTAACTACGAAGATTATCTAACTTGGACGCCAAATTAGTGTATCGATTTCAGATTCTATTTCGAGAAGAACGAACACCAAGAACGCAAGGAAGCCTATGTGTTCAATGGCATCGTTAATCTTTGTTACTTGGCGATTAAGAGAGGCACGGCATCAAAACCTTTAACAAATGAAGCATGCTCGAAATCAAAGTTGTCTAGTTCTATCAATCAAACACATTCATGGAATAAGCAAGGAAATAGAAGCTAATTCAATCAAATTCTCTAGCCAAATCAGAATTTAGTTCAACAACCTCACCAAAAATTCAAACTACATTATTCCCTTACAATCCCGAGTCAAAAACGCTATGCACTACTCACTCATGATGGATGTGATGTGGGATGGCTCCAATCCAAGCTCCTTAGCCTCTCCCATTGTGGAAATGGCTTGAAAAACGTCAAATCTGGTGCGGAGCCCGAGGTAGAAGATGAAGAAGACGGCTAAAAATCGGACAAAAAGCTTAAATATTCCGTCGGAGCGTCGAGACGCTAGGGCAGCGTCTCGACGCTGCGCCCTAAAGTTTCAGCGCGCAAAGTCGGGCCGGCGTCGAGACGCTTGCGCAGCGTTGAGCGAGCGTCGAGACGCTGACCACTCGACGCTTGCTCTCGGGTGGAAACTCCAATTGACGCTTCAGGATTCGGAGCGTCGAGACGCTCTGGCAGCGTCTCGACGCTGTCTGCTCAACGCTAGCTCTCGGGTTTTTGCATGGTATTTTGCCTTGAAAACTTCCCAAAACGCCAAATCTTCATGTTTTTGCATGGTTCTTCCTCGGAAGTGTTCCTAGGTCCTTAAAATGCGACTTTAAGCCTCGAACGACGTCGAAACGCACCCGAGGACGAATTGCCGAGAACACCTATAATAAACCCAGATAAGCAAGATTAAGCATGTAATAGTCGTAAATTAGGGACATAAATATAGCTCCGAAATGGAGCTATCAAACACCCCCAACTTAAATCTTGCTAGTCCTCGAGCAAGGTGGAATTCTGACTAATCAAAATAAAACGACACGCATGCTAGGGACTCAATTCTCAGAACTAGAAGCGACAAGGCATTTATATTCGAAAGAAATAGCTGCATGCATGCATTGGCTAAGAACAATTCAAGAATTTTAAAGATGCTTCCCTATTTATGCTTCGCACACAGCTCCTCTATTTTAGATTTTTACAGGCTTAGAACAGCTCTACCCGTCCCAAAACTTCGCCTTCCCCCTACTTATGGCAAAACAGAACAGTCTAAGGGCTTTTCATCGTCGAGGCAAGTAATGGATCGCAAGGCTTCTTTTCTTTTCCCTTTTTTTTTTGTTTTTTTTTTTTTGATCTCCATGAGCGCCTAACATGTCAATTTTACTTTCGTTTCAGCTTGCCTGCAATTTCATTGCACAATGCATCTGACTACGGGCAAAACTCACATTTTAAGGACTAGCGTTCACTTCTTTGTGCTCCCTTTTCATGCAGTGGCGACCATGGGTTACACGACCGCCCCTGGCTACTAAGGCAACTCAAGAAGGAGGAACACCTCAGGAGACTACTATCTTTTTAGAAATTTTTGCATTCTTTTCTTTTTAGCCTATGAACCATATTAAAATTTTGAGCGCATGAATTACGAACATAAACGAATCTTAACCCATCCTAAGGATGCCTTTCGAGGTGACAACGAATTTCGAAACAAGCAGAACTACCCTAAACCCACAGATCCAAGATAGAGTGCTAACATGCGAAGCTTAAACAGGGAAATAACTAGAAAAAAATTTCAAAATGGCCTTAACAAATGCAATCATGCTGAATTTCATTACAGATACAAATACGAAGACCCCAACAGTACATCACAGAATTTCATAGTCAAACTAGCATGCATACATCACAACAAAACACGTTTATCAGAATTCCACAACTAAACTCGACAAACGCTGTAAGGCACAACCCACCACCCCCAACTTAGAAATGGACAATGTCCTCATTGGACTAAATAGGCACAGTCAAAATTCTAAGGAAAGAAAACCTTCCCTGAATTGTGACTTAGAGGGTTGGAGAGTGCGCTTGATCCTTTGCAAACAAACCTCAAGGACGAGCCATCGTTTCTCCTGAAAACTCACAACATGAGAGTAAGAACCTAAGCTAATCCTAAAAATAGTAAAGTAAACAAAAAGCATGTACAGTTCAAGCTCGGGTGCCTCCGAAAAGCGCAAATTTTTAGAGTCGATTGCTCGACTTTACCAAAACGCGTTTCATCCTTTCTCATACTCGGGCTCTCTCAAGTAGGCATGCTCGTCGAAGTCCCGGACATCCCCTCATGGAAAATCTTCAGTCGCTGGCCATTCACCGTGGAGTCCTTTCCTGTTTCTAGGCTCTGAATCTTGACTGCACCATAATGATGGACATGAGTTATAATAAAAGGACCAATCCAACGGGAACGAAGTTTACCTGGCATGAACTTCAGGCGGGAGTTGAACAAGAGGACCTTCTGACCAACTTCGAAGTGTTTTTGAATGACTCGTCTGTCGTGGAACAACTTGGTCTTCTCCTTGTAGATCCTCGAGTTCTCATATGCGTCCAGACGAAGCTCCTCTAGTTCTTGCAATTTGAGGAGTCTTTCTTCGCCAGCCTGATCGAAGTGCATATTACACTTCTTCACTGCCCAGTAAGCTTTGTGCTCGATCTCCACTGGGAGATGACAGGCTTTCCCAAAAACCATCCGGTAGGGAGACATCCCTATGGGGGTTTTGTAAGCCGTGCGATAGGCCCACAAAGCATCGTCCAGCCTGAGACTCCAATCTTTTCTCCCAGGACTTACTGTCTTTTCAAGGATGGACTTCACCTCTCGGTTAGAGACTTCTGTTTGGCCATTGGTTTGAGGATGGTACGGGGTAGATATTTTGTGATTGACCCCATACCTCCTCATCAAGGCCTGGATTGTTTTGTTGCAGAAGTGACTCCCCTGATCGCTTATAATTGCTCGTGGAACTCCATACCTGCTAAAAATGTTAGATTTGACAAAACTAGAAACAACCTTAGCAGTATCAACCTTGGTGGAGAGATCAGAGGAAAGGAAGGCTCAACCCGTCATGGAAGAAACCCAACCCATTCATTTAGGGACCGCAGACGAACCCCAAGAGGTTAGGATAGGAACCACTTTGACTCTAGAAGAACGCAATGGGCATCCCTGCCTGGAAAACAAACAGTAGAGTCAGGCGAAGGACCTGACGCAACTCTACTACCGCCACCTTTTTGGAACTCCATGTTTCCGTTTTTCCTCTTCTATCAGTTTTCCGTTTTTTTTTTCTTTTAGGTTGTGTGTTGCCTTGTCAACACTAAAAAAAATAATTAACACGAGGGCAAACACAAAATAGAAAAATCAATCATTTCATTCAGAGATGTTTCATGGAATATCAGTGTAACTTACAAGTGGATATATTCCAGGATTGAACATATCAAGAATATATACTCCTCCTGCTAGAACAGATAAAACCATTAGAATTAAAAAAAAAAAAAAAAAAAAAAAAAAAAAAAAAAAAGAGCTAATTAAAAGTCATTTCTTGAAAATACATTTCCATACTATCATGGGCAAAATCCATTTCATGGTCATTTCCTTGATGGGCATCAAGATCAATAATCATTACCCTGCAAATGATGCATATCACAAGGATAAGGGTTAATCGGTACAAGCAATTTGTATGCAACAAAATTCAACACTTTATAAGTTCCTTTAGGCCTTCGTGGTGCAACTTCATGTACAGAGTAGAGTACCTTGATATACACAGAGAAATATCTGCATACACACAAAATCACCTTCCTTGTTCGGCTGAACAATGGTGAAAACACCCTCCTCTCTTTTGTTAGTTTTGCTGCTAATATACTCCCTCCATCCTGCCGTAGCATACAACAATTACAACCCATTTTAAATTTAATTACGAAATGGATGTTGAACTTTCTCCTTGGCAACACAATGAGGAAACAGTGCAACAAGAGGAACCTATATTGCAGTGTTTCAGATCAGTCAAAATTGTAAGACAACAACCAACAATTGAATCTGGGAAAGCTTAAAAATAATTCAACTCAAAGCATATAAAATTTGTCATAATATTACAATTGTTAGAAGTAAAGGTAAAATTACAATTGTTTCTAGTAAAGGTAAAATCACATATTTGGTTTCTAAACTCATTACAATTGATCCTCGTTGGCCACATTACAATTGATCCCCTTTTAATAAAGATTGAAAGTCATGATAGTCACTAATTTTTGGCAGAGATTAAATACATAGATATTAATAAAGATTCTTAACATATCACTAAACTAACAATAATGTTAATTAGGGAAGTAATCCTTACAGATTAGTTAAGTTTTTCAACTTGAATATGGCACAAGGAATGAGGGTCTTCAGAATAGACTTTTAATCAATATCTTGACAAAAATCATCCAACTTACCTATATAAAGAAAAAATTGAGAACGATTATGTCAGCCCATGATGGGATTACCAAAAGCACCAAGACTATTAGAATTATCAATACACAAAAAGCACCAAGACTATTAGAATTATCAAAATACAAAAAGCAAATATATCAAAACTGGTTTAGAACTGACCCAGAAAATATCAAGTTTCTCATAATTGTTCTTAATCAAATTCCACCTCAAAGATTATTGTTTTCCAAGGCCTTATAAATAAAATTAAATACAAAATAACCTCCCAAAATCTTCATTATATATATCAAACGTTTTTTATACAATTTTAATTCAGTGACACACTTAACAGTTCCTGAAGTGAAACAATATCACCAATTTCAGGAGGAATTGGACCACCGAGTCGATTTGCTAGGATGGAACTGCACAGTCATACACATAACAAATCCCACACTAGCTAGCTAGGGATCGCGAACTGCATACATCTTGAATGAAATTCCCATAAAATTATTATATATGTAAAACGTACATAACACAATAAAAAAATTATATAAGTGAATTTGATAACTCTAAACTATAGGTAACGCCAGTCGCCAACTTGGGCCGTGTTAACTCTAAACTATAGGCAATATTTGGAATAAGCCCGAGTTGGCGTGGGATATAACAGAAAAAAAAAAGGAGAAAAATTGGATGATTTTGGTGCCTGTAATACACACGAGGGGAATTGAAGCCAAAAGTACACAAAGGTTGATTTGACTTAAATTTCAAACCACATTCACTCCTCACTCCTCACATTATCTTTTTGTTGTTCCTACTCCCTACTTTTCATGTTCTCTCAAACACCAATTAGAAACTCAACCCAACAAAGACTTTTTGGACGCCTCCCCTAACTAGTACATTATAAGAGAGATATACCAAACTACTTGAATATCTTTTTTCAGCAACTCCCATTGTACCATTTCTTCATTCATAACATCCAAATTTGGCACCTGAATTAGACACGATCAAATATTAAAGCTCAGAACACAATTAGTTGAACTATATATATTTATCTATTGTACCAAAGCTATTCAACATGTTTAGCAACCAAACAACACAATTCAATTTGAATTTAGAATAGATACAACACAACTCTTGTTTTATGTAGAAATGAAAACCTTGCTTTGATTGAGTTCATTCTTCCCCATATTCCATAAAAGAAAGATGAGTTCAGAACCAGGTTATGGGAAAGAAGATAAAGAAACGAGTGTCTAAAGTTGTCTTACTCAATGCATCAAACAATTTGCCTCTTTGTATATTTGCAGTTCCCTTTCTTTTACTTTCTTTCTTTTCTATTAAGTCCCAACAAAGATTCCAGCACTACACACGCCCATGTTAAGCTTTAAATCCTTACTTCATAACCTAAAGAAAAGATGAGAAAGAAGAATATATGGGCATGAAGACTCATGGCCAGAAGGCATTGCTCACCAACATTTGGCCTTTCATTTCTTCATCCTCTGTTATTTCCTTTCCCTTTTTCCACTTAACTCCATGTATGCACTCTTGTTTTGAGTCTAAGATCTAAGAAACACATCAACTCTTAACTGCACAGTCCACTATGTTTGAGCTAACAAATAGTTGGAACGTGATTGCTTTAACTCATAACCAACCACTAACTACCCTGAGTTATAAATATTCTTTTTGCTCGGTTTTTTTAGCTTGCTCTACATCTAGCAAAGTATTTGTTAGAAATTCTAGTATTTATAATTATGTAGATATTAATTATTAATATTTAGTCTTTATTGACTTTCTTTTATTTTTCCTTATTGTATTAGATATTTTACCTTCCTTATTGTATTAGGTCTTTTACTTTCCTTATTGTATTAGGTCTTTCTCCTATATAAGAAGACCTAGGATTCCACATGTCTAATAAGAGATTATTATTCTCCTAAATTTAAGATGGTATCAGAGAAGGAAACCCTAGCTCTTTTAAAATCCTAGCCGTCGCTCTCACCACGGCCAGAACCCTAGCCGTCGTTGTCGCAAGCACACTTCTACACCCGGTTTTTTGTTCACGCGATGAAGATGAAGTTGGGTTTGTGAACCGATCCAATTTGGTTTGGTTTACTGCAATATTCGGTCAGGTTCAGTGGTTATTTGCTTGGTTTGGTTCAATTTTGGTTTATATTTATTATTTCCCATTAACTCACGATTTGATACAATGGCAAATGAGCAAATTCATCAAATCTTTAAATTGCTACCAACCAATTTATCATCTAATAATTATTGTGTTTCATTGGCACAAACAGAGAGTTATCCTCAAGTTTTCTCTAGTCACACTTCTTCTCCGTGGATTATTGATTCTGGAGCTTCGGATCATATGACTAGTTCTTCTCATTTTTTTGACTCACTCTCCTTCGTATTCTAATGAAAAGATTCGAATTGCAGATGGCAGTTTTTCTTCTATTGCAGGAAAAGGAACTATTAAATTGACTGAAAATATCTCCCTCCAGTTTGTCCTCCATGTTCCAAAATTAGCCTGTAACCTTTTATCTGTCTCGAAACTTTCTAGAGACTCTAACTGTCGTAATCTCAAAAGACCATTATTTTGATGCAAACTATATGTCAAGAGACCATTATTTTGAGGGATCCGATATCTCAAAGGACCATTGTTTCGAGGCAACCGATATCTAATAGGACACCATTATTTGAGGCAAGTAATAATATCTCAAGGGATCATTATTCTAAAGCAACCGACATCCCAAGGGAACATTATTTTGAGGAAACGTATATTTCAAGCGACCATTATTACGAGGGAACTGATTTCTCAAGGGACCATTGTTTCGAGGCAACCGATATCTCATAGGACACCATTATTCAAGGCAACTAATATCTTAAGGGATCATTATTTTGAGCCAACTGTTATTTCAAGTGACTATAATTTCTCGGCAACTCATATTTCAAGCGACCATTATTTCGAGGCAACCGTTATGTCAAGGGACCTTTATTTCGAAGCAACTGATATCTCAAAGGATCATTATTCGAGGCAACCGATTTCAAGTGACCATTATTTGAGGCAACTGTTATGTCAATGGACCATTATTCGAGGCAACCGTTTATGTCAAGGGACAATTATTTGAGGCAACCGATATCTCAAGGGACTATTGTTTCGAGACAGCCCATATCTCAACGGCCCATTCTTTCGAGGCAACCGATATCTCAAAGGACCATTGTTTCGAGGTAACCGATATCACAAGGGACCATTATTTCGAGGCAACTAATATTTCAAGGGACCATTACTTCGAGTGAACTGGTCTCTCAAGGGATTAATATTTCGAGGCAACGAATCTTCAAGGGACAATTATTTCGAACAACCGATATCACGAGGGACAATTATTTCAAGGAAACCGATATCTTGAGGGACCATTATTTCAAGGCAACTGATATCTCGAGGGACCATTATTTAAGGCAACAGATATTTCTAGGGACCATTATTCAAGACAATCGATATCTTAATGGACCATTGCTTCGAGGCAACCAATATCTCAAAGGACCATTATTTCGAGGCAACTGATATCTCAAGGGACCATTCTTTCGAGGCAACCGTTATGTCAAGGGACCATTATTTCGAGGCAACCGTAATGTCAAGGGACCATTATTTCGAGGTAACCGTTATGTCAAGGGACCATTATTTGAGGAAACCGATATCTCAAGGGACTATTGTTTCAAGACAACCGATATCTCAACGGCCCATTCTTTTGAGGCAATCGATATCTCAAATGACCATTGTTTCGACGCAATCGATATCTCAAGGGACTATTATTTCGAGGCAACCAATATCACAAGAGACTAATATTTCAACGTAACCCATATGTATAGGGACGATTGTTTCAAGCCAATCGATTATTCAAGGGACCATTGTATCGAGGCAAACGATATTTCAAGGGAGCACTATTCGAGGCAATCGATATCTCATGAGACCATTATTTCGAAGCAACCAATATCTCAAGGGAACATTATTTTGAGGCAACCAAGTAAACTATATTTCGAGGCAACCGTTATCTCAATGAACCATTATTTCGAAGCAATCGATATTTCAGAGGACCATTGTTTCGAGGCAACCGATATCTCATAGGACACCATTATTCTGAAGCAGCTGATATCTGAAAGGGATCATTATTTCGAGTCAACTGTTATTTCAAAGGACTATAATTTAGAGGCAACTGATATCTCAAAGGACCATTATTTCGAGGCAACTGTATCTTTAGGAACCATTATTTCGAGGCAACCGTTATGTCAAGGTACCATTATTTCGAGGCAACCGATATCTCAATGGACACAATGATTATTCGAGGCAACCGATCTCGGGACCATTATTTCGAAGCAACAGATATCTCAAAGGACACCATGATTATTCAAGGCAACCGATCTTCTCAAGGGACCATTATTTCGAGGCAACTGATATCTCAAGGGAGAATTATTTCGAGCAAACCGATATCTGAATTGACAATTATTTCGAGACAACTGATATCTCAAGGGACCATTATTTCGAGACAACTAATATCTCAAGGGACCATTATTTTGAGGCAACCGATATCTCAAGGGAGCATTATTTCAAGGCAACCATTATGAAAGGACCATTATTTCAAGGCAATCCATATTTCAAGGGATCATTATTTCGAGGGAACTAGTCTCTCAAGGGACTAATATTTTGAGGCAACGAATCTTCAACGGACAATTATTTCGAGGCAACCGATATCTCGAGGGGCATTATTCAAAGCAACGAATATTTCTAGGACCATTATATATGGCAACCGATATCTGAATGGACCATTGTTTCAAGGCAACCAATTGTTTCGAGGTAACCTTTATCTCAAGGGACCATTATTTCGAAGGAATCGATATCTCTAGGGACCATTATTTCGAAGGAACCGATATCTTAAGAGACCACCAATTAGAGGCAACGGATATCTCAAGGGACACCATTATTCGAGCTAACCGATATCTCAAGGGATAATTATTTCGATGCAACCAATATCCTAAAGGATAATTATTTCAAAGCAACTTATACTTCAAAGGACAATTATTCGAGGCAATGGATATTTCAAATGACCATTCTTTCAAGGCAACCGATATCTCAAGGTGCCATTATTTCGAGGCAATTGTTATGTTAAAGGACCATTATTTCGAGAGAACTGATATCTCAAGGGACCAATATTTTGAGGCAACGGATTATCTCAAGGGACAATTATTTTGAGGCAAAAGACATCTCGAGGTACCATTATTTTGAGGAAACCGACATTTCTAGGGACAATTATTTTGGGACAACCGATATCTCGGTGGACCATTATCTCGAGGCAACGGATATTTCCAGGGACCATTATTCGAGGCAACCTATATCTCTATGGACCATTGTTTTGAGGCAACCTTATATCTCTATGGACCATTGTTTCGAGGCACTGATATTTCAAGGGACCATTATTTCGAGGGAACCGATATCTCAAGGACCCATTATTTCGAGGCAACAGATATTTCAAGGGACACCATTATTTGAGTCAACCGATATCTCGCGGAACACTTATTTCGAGGCAACCAATATCTGAAGGGACAATTATTTCTAGGCAACCGATATTATAAAGGACAATTATTTCGAGGAAACCGATATTTCAAGGGACCTTTATTTTGAGGCATTCGATATCTCAACAGATAATTATTTCGAGACAACCAATATCTTAAGGGATCATTATTTCGAGGCAACCGATATTTTAAGAGACCATTATTTCGAGGCAACTGATACTTCAAAGGACCATTTATTTCGAGGCAACCGTTATGACAAGGGACCATTATTTCGAGGCAACCGTTATAGGGACCATTGTTTAGAGGCAACCAATATGTCTAGGGACCATTGTTTCGAGGCAACCGATATCTCAAGGGACCATTGTTTCTAGGCAACTGTTATCTTAAGGGACCATTATTTCGAGGCAACCAATATTTAGATGGACCATTATTTTAAGGCCATCTTTATGTCAAGATACCATTATTCGAGGCAACCGATCTCGGGACCATTATTTCGAAGCAACAGATATCTCAAAGGACACCATGATTATTCGAGGCAACCGATCTTCTCAAAGGACCATTATTTCCAGGCAACTGATATATCTCAAGGGAGAATTATTTTGAGGCAACCGATATCTGAATTGACAATTATTTTGAGACAACTAATATCTAAAGGGACCATTATTTCGAGGCAACCATTATGTTAAAGGACCATTATTTCGAGGGAACTACTCTCTCAAGGGACCAATATTTCGAGGCAACGAATCTTCAACGAACAATTATTTCGAGGCAACCGATATCTCGAGAGACATTATTCAAAGCAACGAATATTTCTAGGGACCATTATTTATGGCAACCGATATCTGAATGGACCATTGTTTCAAGGCAACCAATTGTTTCAAAGTAACCTTAATCTCAATGGACCATTATTTCGAAGGAATCGATATCTCAAGGGACCATTATTTCGAACGAATCGATATCTCAAGGGACCATTATTTCGAAGGAATCGATATCTCAAGGGACAATTATTTCGAAGGAACCGATATCTCAAGGGACCAAAAATTAGAGGCAACGGATATCTCAAGGGATAATTATTCCGATGCAACCAATATCCGAAGGGACAATCATTTCAAGGCAACCTATATTTCAAAGGACAATTATTCGAGGCAATGGATATTTCAAGGGACCATTATTTCGAGGCAACTAATATTTCAAGGGACCATTACTTCAAGTGAACTGGTCTCTCAAGGGACCAATATTTCGAGGCAACGAATCTTCAAGGGACAATTATTTCGAACAACCGATATCTCGAGGGACAATTATTTCAAGGCAACCGATATCTCAAAGGACTATTATTTCGAGGCAACCGATATCACAAGAGACTATTATTTCAACGTAACCCATATGTATAGGGACGATTGTTTCGATGCAACCGATTATTCAAGGGACCATTGTGTCGAGGCAACCGATATCTCATGAGACCATTATTTCGAGGCAACCGATATCTCATGAGACCATTATTTCGAGGCAACCGAGATCTCAAGGGAACATTATTTCGAAGCAACCGTTATCTCAGTGAACCATTATTTCGAAGGAACCTATATTTCAAGTGACCATTGTTTCGACGCAACCAATATCTCATGGGACACCATTATTCTGAAGCAGCTAATATCTCAAAGGGATCATTATTTCGAGCCAACTGTTATTTCAATGGACTATAATTTTGAGGCAACTGATATCTCAAAGGACCATTATTTCGAGACAACTATATTTTAAGGAACCATTATTTCGAGGCAACCGTTATGTCAAGGGACCATTATGAGGCAGCCGATATCTCAAAGGACCATTATTCGAGGAAACGAGTATTTCAAAGGATCATTATTCGAGCCAGCCAATATTGACAATTATTTTGAGGCAACCGATATCATGAGCGACCTTTATTTCCTCAAGAGACACCATTATTGGAGGCAAAGATATCTCAATGGACCAATATTACAAGGAAAAGGATATCTAGTGGGACCATTATTTTGAAGCAACCGATATCTAGAGAGACCATTATTTCGAGGCAAACGTATCTCCAGGAAATATTATTTCGAGGCAACCGATATCTCGAGGGAACATTATTTCGAGGCAACCGTTAGATCAAAAAATTAATTCGAGGCAACGAATATCTCAAGGGACCATTATTCGAGGCAACCGATATCTCAAGGGACCATTGTTTCGACACAATCAATATTTCAACAGACTATTGTTTCGATGCAACCGATATCTCAATGGACAATTGTTTCTAGGCAATCGATATCGGAAGAGACTATTATTTCGAGGCAACCGATATCACAAGGGACTATTATTTTAGGCAACCCATATGTCAAAGGACTATTGTTTCGAGCCAACCGATAATTCAAGGGACCATTGTATTGAGGCAACCGATATCTCAAGGTAGCACTATTCAAGGCGACCGATATCTCACGGGACCATTATTTCAAGGGAACCGATATGTGAAGGGACCATTATTTTGAGGATACCGATATCTCAAGGGAACATTATTTCGAGGCAACCGTTATCTCAAGGAACAATTATTTTGAGGGAACCGATATCTCAAAGGATCATTGTTTTGAAGCAATCGATATTTCAAAGGACACCATTATTCGAGGGAACTGATATCTCAAGGGACCATTGTTTCGAGCAAACCGATATCTCAAGGGACCATTATTTCGAGGCAACCAATATCTCAAGGGACAATTATTCGAGGCAACAGATATCTCAAGGGGTCATTATTTCGAGGCAATCATGTCAAGGGACCATTATTTCGAAAGAACTGATATCTCAAGGGACTATTATTTTGAGGCAACTGTTATTTCAAAGAACACCATAATTTGAGGAAACTGATATCTCAAGGGACTTTTATTTCGTAGCAAACGATATCTCAAAGGAGAATTATTTCGAGACAACCGATATCTGAATTGACAATTATTCCGAGACAACTGATATCTCAAGGGACCATTATTTGGAGACAACTAATATCAAGGGACCATTATTTCGAGACAACTAATATCTCAAGGGACCATTATTTTGAGGCAACCGATATCTCAAGGGATCATTATTTCGAGGCAACCATTATGTTAAAGGACCATTATTTCGAGGCAATCGATATTTCAAGGGACCATTATTTCGAAGGAACTAGTCTCTCAAGGGACTAATATTTCGAGGCAACGAATCTTCAACGGACAATTATTTTGAGGCAACCGATATCTCGAGGGACATTATTCAAGGCAAGGATATTTCTAGGGACCATTATTTATGGCAACCGATATCTAAATGGACCATTGTTTCAAGGCAACCAATTGTTTTGAGGTAACCTTTATCTCAAGGGACCATTGTTTCGAGGAAACCGATATCTCAAAGGACCATTATTTCGAGGCAATCAATATCTCAAGGGACAATTATTCGAGGCAACAAATATCTCAAGCGGTAATTATTTCGAGGCAACCATTATGTCAAGGGACCATTATTTCGAAAGAACTGATATCTTAAGGGACTATTATTTCGAGACAACTGTTATTTTAAAGAACACCATAATTTGAGGAAACAGATATCTCAAGGGACTTTTATTTCGAAGCAAACGATATCTCAAGGGAGAATTATTTCGAGGAAACCGATATCTGAATTGACAATTATTTCGAGACAACTGATATCTCAAGAGACCATTATTTCGAGACAACTAATATCTCAAGGGACCATTATTTCGAGGCAACCATTATGTTAAAGGATCATTATTCTAAAGCGATGTCACAGGGAACATTATTTTGAGGAAATGTATATTTCAAGCGACCATTATTACGAGGGAACTGATTTCTCAAGGGACCATTGTTTAGAGGCAACCGATATCTCATAGGACACCATTATTCGAGGCAACTAATATCTTAAGGGATCATGATTTTGAGTCAACTGTTATTTCAAGGGACAATTATTCGAGGCAACAAATATCTCAAGGGGTAATTATTTCGAGGCAACCATTATGTCAAGGGACCATTATTTCGAAAGAACTGATATCTTAAGGGACTATTATTTCGAGACAACTGTTATTTCAAAGAACACCATAATTTGAGGAAACAGATATCTCAAGGGACTTTTATTTCGAAGCAAACGATATATCAAGGGAGAATTATTTCGAGGAAACCGATATCTGAATTGACAATAATTTCGAGACAACTGATATCTCAAGGGACCATTATTTCGAGACAACTAATAACTCAAGGAACCATTATTTCAAGGCAACCATTATGTTAAAGGATCATTATTCTAAAGTAACTGACATCCCAAGGGAACATTATTTTGACGAAATGTATATTTCAAGCGACCATTATTACGAGGCAACTCATATCTCAAGCGACCATTATTTCGAGGCAACCGTTCTGTCAAGGGACCATAATTTCGAAGCAACTGATATCTCAAAGGATCATTATTCGAGGCAACTGATTTCAAGTGACCATTATTTGAGGCAACTGTTATGTCAATGGACCATTATTCGAGGCAACAGTTTATGTCAAGGGACAATTATTTGAGGCAACCGATATCTCAAGGGACTATTATTTCGAGACAGCCGATATCTCAACGGCCCATTCTTTCGAGGCAACAGATATCTCAAAGGACCATTGTATCGAGGCAACCGATATTTCAAGAGACCATTATTTCGAGACAACTGATATTGCAAGGGACCATTTATTTCGAGGCAACCATTATGACAATGGACCTTTATTTCGAGGCAACCGTTATGTCAAGGGACCATTGTTTAGAGGCAACCAATATGTCTAGGGACCATTGTTTAGAGGCAACCAATATGTCTAGGGACCATTGTTTCGAGGCAACCGATATCTCAAGGGACCATTGTTTCTAGGCAACCGTTATCTTAAGGGATCATTATTTCGAGGCAACCGATATTTAGATGGACCATTATTTTGAGGCAATCTTTATGTCAAGGTAGCATTATTTCGAGGCAACCGATATCTCAATGGACACAATGATTATTCGAGGCAACCGATCTCGGGACCATTATTTCGAAGCAACAGAAATCTCAAAGGACACCATGATTATTCGAGGCAACCGATCTTCTCAAGAGACCATTATTCCACGGCAACTGATATCTCAAGGGATAATTTTTTCGAGGCAACCGATATCTAAAGAGCCATTATTTCTCGTGCTTCACCTACTGAGAAACCATTGTTCTGCAAAAAGAATGGAAGAGATGTTCAAATAATTTCACAATATGTTATGTTGCTAGTTAAATAAATCATGAACTGAAATACAAACAAGAGACACATTTAGATCTTTTTTATATCCATTTAGTAGTAGAAAGTGTTGGGGCCACATAAAAAAACACATGACTCTACAACATTCTATTATATTTAACATCTTAGATCGGTGGCCAACATAGTTTGAAACAAAGAATATGTTAACATAAGAACTCTGAAAAACATTTACTTTTTGTTTCAAACTTTAATAAGCTTTCTTTAAGTTCCCGATTTCTTCTCATCCAACTATATCTAACTTCTAGGGTTTAGTAGAAAGTGTTGGTACCACATAAAAAACACATGACTCTACAACATTCTATTATATTTAACATCTTAGATAGGTGGTGAACATAGTTTGAAACAAAGAAATGTTATCACTTTTCAAAAAAAAAAAATATATATATGTTAAACATAAGAACTCAGAAAAACATTTACTTTCCGTTTCAAACTTTAATAAGTTTTCTTTAAGTTACCGATTTCTTCTCATCCAACTATATTTAATTTCTAGGAATTCCATTCCGATTGATTATCTTTTTGAAAAACAACTAAAAAGAAGGAATCAAATTCAAAAGATATGATCATCAACCAAGGAACTTTCCATAAATACCCCAAACTCAAACTTGTCTAATAATTAATTTCTCAAATTCAAACGTCTTCATTACTTTTCAAGGTATATTATACTACCTAATAACTTGTGTGTTACACTTTTCACTTTTGGAAAAATTCCAAAGCTTTTAACTTTCTACACTTTTCACTTTAGAAAGGCAGAACTACAAAAGGAGAAAATGAGAAAATTATTTTCAAAGCTTTGATCACAATTTCAAAGCTTTTAAATTACAAAACTTTTCAAAGCTTTTAACTTTCTAAATCTCAACTTTTTTACACTTTTCACTTTTTGGAAAATTTCAAAGCTTTTATCCTTGGTTGATGATCCAGAAAGTCCTCTTAATTTAGTTTCCCATTTGCCAACAACCATCCTTATGCTTTGCCTAATTTCATTTGATATCCTCATTCAACCAATTCAAATCAATTTTCAACCATGTCCATTTTCCTTAAAGATCCCCCATCTCTTCTTCATATGATATGTTCAAACATCCCACCACGACCCATAAATTATTTTAATTGCTGCATAAATCATACATGAACAAGTGATGGAGATAATCCCCCAACCATATGATCTATCTATTATTATGTATATAGATAAATTCTAAGTAACCATCGCAACACAATTGCGAGCAGTGGCTAAATAATTTAAACTACATAGGAAACTGTATGTTTTATAAAATTCAGTAAGACAATAAAACAAGAGCTTCCACCCTTAGGACATTTCTAGTACTATAATATCACAGACCAAAGTGTGATCAAGGATGCATACACAACTTTTGAAAGGTAGAACTACAAAAGGAGAAAATTCTTTCAAAAGTAGTTCATTTTATTACCTTATCTGCAGCAAAACAGTTGAGATTTCTGGATAAGAGTCAAGCTCCTTACAGCCAACTTCAAGCCTCCTCACTTATAAACTCATGCACAAAAAAATCCACAGATTATTAACTAAGACGAATATTAAACTATAAAGCTGAAAATACTTCAGAAAGCACCTTAATGATATTACAAAAACTGTAACGCAAAGCTGCACCTTCCCAGATGAAAACTAGCTGGTTCTAATATAATGAACCTTCAACCGATCTGCCCTCCATCTTTTTATTCCCAGCCACTATGACCATAGATATACCTAAATACAAAATGAGGGGAAAGCCAATGAACACCATTCTTTTCAAAGCTTTTAACTTTCTAAATCTCAACTTCTTTACACTTTTCACTTTTGGGAAAATTTCAAAGCTTTTTATCCTTGGTTGATGATCCAGAAAGTTCGTTCCTCTTTTAGTTTCCCATTTGCCAACCATCCTTATGCTTTGCCTAATTCCATTTGATATCCTCATTCAACCAATTCAAATCAATTTTCAACCATGTCCATTTTCCTTAAAGATCCCCCATCTCTTCTTCATATGATATGTTCAAACATCCCACCACGACCCATAAATTAATTTTAATTGCTGCATAAATCATACATGAACAAGTGATGGAGATAATCCCCCAACCATATGATCTATCTATTATTATGTATATAGATAAATTCTAAGTAACCATCGCAACACAATTGCGAGCAGTGGCTGAATAATTTAAACTACACAGGAAACTGTATGTTTTATAAAATTCAGTAAGACAATAAAACAAGAGCTTGCACCCTTAGGACATTTCTAGTGCTTTAATATCACAGACCAAAGTGTGATCAAGGATGCATACAACTTTTGAAAGGCATAACTACAAAAGGAGAAAATTCTTTCAAAAGTAGTTCATTTTATTACCTTATCTGCAGCAAAACACTTGATTTCTGGATAAGAATCAAGCTCCTTACAGCCAACTTCAAGCCTCCTGACTTATAAATTCATGCACAAAAAAATCCACAGATTATTAACTAAGACGAATATTAAACTATAAAGCTGAAAATACTTCAGAAACCACCTTAATGATGTTACAAAAACTGTAACGCAAAGCTGCACCTTCCCTAGATGAAAACTATGGTTCTAATATAATGAACCTTCAACCGATATGCCCTCCATCTTTTTATTCCCAGCCAGTATGACCATAGATATACCTATATACAAAATGAGGGGAAAGCCAATGAACACCATTCTTTTCAAAGCTTTAATCACAATTTCAAACCTTTTAAATTTCAAAGCTTTTAACTTTCTAAATCTCAACATTTTTACACTTTTCACTTTTGGGAAAATTTCAAAGCTTTTATCCTTGGTTGATGATCCAGAAAGTTCGTTCCTCTTTTAGTTTCCCATTTGCCAACCATCCTTATGCTTTGCCTAATTCCATTTGATATCCTCATTCAACCAATTCAAATCAATTTTCAACCATGTCCATTTTCCTTAAAGATCCCCCATCTCTTCTCCATATGATATGTTCAAACATCCCACCACGACCCATAAATTATTTTAATTGCTGCATAAATCATACATGAACAAGTGATGGAGATAATCCCCAACCATATGATCTATCTATTATGTATGTATATAGATAAATTCTAAGTAACCATCACAACACAATTGCAAGCAGTGGCTGAATAATTTAGACTACACAGTAAACTGTATGTTTTATAAAATTCAGTAAGACACTAAAACAAGAGCTTGCACCCTGAGGACATTTCTAGTGCTATAATATCACATAGACCAAAGTGTGATCAAGGATGCATACAACTTTTGAAAGGCAAAATTACAAAGGAGAAAATTCTTTCAAAAGTAGTTCATTTTATTACCTTATCTGCAGCAAAACAGTTGAGATTTCTGGATAAGAGTCAAGCTCCTTACAGCCAACTTCAAACCTCCTCACTTATAAACTCATGCACAAAAAAATCCACAGATTATTAACTAAGACGAATATTAAACTATAAAGCTGAAAATACTTCAGAAACCACCTTAATGATGTTACAAAAACTGTAACGCAAAGCTGCACCTTCCCTAGATGAAAACCATGGTTCTAATATAATGAACCTTCAACCGATATGCCCTCCATCTTTTTATTCCCAGCCACTATGACCATAGATATACCTATATACAAAATGAGGGGAAAGCCAATGAACACCATTCTTTTCAAAGCTTTAATCACAATTTCAAACCTTTTAAATTTCAAAGCTTTTAACTTTCTAAATCTCAACTTTTTTACACTTTTCACTTTTGGGAAAATTTCAAAGCTTTTATCCTTGGTTGATGATCCAGAAAGTTCGTTCCTCTTTTAGTTTCCCATTTGCCAACCATCCTTATGCTTTGCCTAATTCCATTTGATATCCTCATTCAACCAATTCAAATCAATTTTCAACCATGTCCATTTTCCTTAAAGATCCCCCATCTCTTCTCCATATGATATGTTCAAACATCCCACCACGACCCATAAATTATTTTAATTGCTTCATAAATCATACATGAACAAGTGATGGAGATAAGCCCCCAACCATATGATCTATCTATTATGTATGTATATAGATAAATTCAAAGAAACCATCGCAACACAATTGCAAGCAGTGGCTGAATAATTTAAACTACCAGGAAACTGTATGTTTTATAAAATTTAGTAAGACAATTAAACAAGAGCTTGCACCCTGAGGACATTTCTACTGCTATAATATCACATAGACCAAAGTCTGATCAAGGATGCATACAACTTTAGAAAGGCAGAACTACAAAAGGAGAAAATTCTTTCAAAAGTAGTTCATTTTATTACCTTATCTGCAGCAAAAGAGTTGAGATTTCTGGATAAGAGTCAAGCTCCTTACAGCCAACTTTAGGGCTCCTCACTTATAAACACATGCACAGAAAAATCCACAGAATAACAAATAAGAGGAATATTAAACTATAAAGTTGAAAATACTTCAGAAACAAGTCCACCTTGATGATGTTACAAAAATTGTAACGCAAAGTTGCACGTTCCCTAGATGAAAACTAGTTGGTTCTAACATAATGAACCTTCAACTGATCTGCCCTACATCTTTTTATTCTCAGCCACTATGACCATAGATATACCTAAATACTAAGTAGAAAGATGACAACAACATGGGCATAACTAAACGGTAGATAGAATCGGAGGTTCAAATCCCCGTACCCCATATTTGTCACCTAGAACCCTTTGATGCCTGATGTATCATACATCAAGAATTTTATCAAACATACCGTTTCTAAAGTGGCTGAATAATTTGAGTTACTAAACAGGGAGCAGAAAGGCAAAAAAAATGAGAAGAAAGCAAATGACTGGTAAACTCACCTTGGCCCTCTGCTTTGCGAGCTTTTTTGCAGGGCGGCTCTTCATTAGACGCACCAGAATTCAGACCAAAGACTCAATTTCTCAACAATGTCGACAATCTTGAAGCTACTCCTGATTGTGACCACAAACAAGTGAGTTTTCCTAATTTTGAACTTATATTCCACAACTAAAAACCAACAACGGAATGTGATTCTTTTTTCATTTTTTTCAGAAAGTAGTAGAATTAAACGATCAGGACATTATGATGGAAGTTACAAAAACGCATCAAGCTCTTCAGTAGCTCTCGACTTCGGAGATTTCATATCTTTATTAGCAGTCTGCATATGATAAGTCTAATCAATTTGGAAACAGATGGGAGAGAGAGGGACTTGAAGAGACAATTTCAGAAAAATAAATGATCTCTCAAGGGACCAATATTTCGAGACAAACGTTGTCTCCTGGAAAAATCTTTCGAGCCAACCGATATCTTGAGGGAACATCATTCGAGGCAACGGATAGGTGTCAAGGGAGCATTATTTCGAGGCAACCGATAGCTCAAGGGACTATTATTGCGAGGCAACTGTAATGTTATGGGACCATGATTTCAGGGCAACCGATATTTCAAGGGACCATTATTACGAGGGAACTGATTTCAAGTGACCATTATTTGAGGCAACTGTTATGTCAATGGACCATTATTGGAGGCAACCGTTATGTCAAGGGACAATTATTTGAGGCAACCGATATCTCAATGGACTATTGTTTCGAGACAGCCGATATCTCAACGGCTCATTCTTTCGAGGCAACCGATATCTCAAAGGACCATTGTTTCGAGGCAACCTATATCACTAGGGACCATTATTTCGAGGCAACTAATATTTCAAGGGACCATTACTTCGAGTGAACTGGTCTCTCAAGGGACCAATATTTCGAGGCAACGAATCTTCAAGGGACAATTATTTCGAACAACCGATATCGCGAGGGACAATTATTTCAAGGCAACCGATATCTTGAGGGACCATTATTTCAAGGCAACCGATATCTCGAGGGACCATTATTTAAGGCAACGGATATTTCTAGGGACCATTATTCAAGGCAATCGATATCTTAATGGACCATTGCTTTGAGGAAACTAATATCTCAAAGGACCATTATTTCGAGGCAACTGATATCTCAAGGGACCATTATTTCGAGAAAACCGTTATGTCAAGGGACCATTTTTTCGAGGCAACCGTTATGTCAAGGGACCATTATTTGAGGCAACCGATATCTCAATGGACTATTGTTTCGAGACAACCGATATCTCAACGGCTCATTCTTTTGAGGCAACCGATATCTCAAAGGACCATTTTTTCGACGCAATCGATATCTCAAGGGACTATAATTTCGAGGCAACCGATATCACAAGAGACTATTATTTCAACGTAACAGATATGTATAGGGACGATTGTTTCAAGGCAACCGATTATTCAAGGGACCATTGTGTCGAGGCAACGATATTTCAAGGAAGCACTATTCGAGGCAACCGATATCTCATGAGATCATTATTTCGAGGCAACCGATATCTCAAGGAAACATTATTTCGAGGCAACCACCTACATTTCGAGGCAACCGTTATCTCAATGAACCATTATTTCGAAGGAACCGATATTTCAAGGGATCATTGTTTCGAGGCAACCGATATCTCATAGGACACCATTATTCTGAAGCAGCTGATATCTACAAGGGATCATTATTTCGAGCCAACTGTTATTTCAAAGGACTATAATTTTGAGGCAACTGATATCTCAAAGGACCATTATTTCGAAGCACCTGTATCTTAAGGAACCATTATTTCGAGGCAACCGTTATGTCAAGGGACCATTATTTCGAGGCAACCGATATCTCAAAAGACCATTATTCAGGGCAACGAATATTTCAAAGGATCATTATTCGAGGCAGCCAATATTGACAATTATTTCGAGTCAACCGATATCATGAGCGACCATTATTTCCTCAAGAGACACCATTATTGGAGGCAACAGATATCTCAAGGGACCAAAATTTCAAGGCCAAGGATATCTAGTGGGACCATTATTTTGAGGCAACCGATATTTGGAGAGACCATTATTTTGAGGCAACCGATATCTAGGCGGACCATTATTTTGAGGCAAACGTATCTCCAGGAAAAATTATTTCGAGGCAACCGATATCTCGAGGGAACATTATTTCGAGGCAACCGTTAGATCAAGGGAACATTATTTCGAGGCAACGAATATCTCAAGGGACCATTATTCGAGGCAACCGATATCTCAAGGGACCATTGTTTCGACACAATCGATATCTCAACAGACCATTGTTTCGATGCAACCGATATCTCAATGGACCATTGTTTCTAGGCAATCGATATCGCAAGGGACTATTATTTCGAGGCAACCGATATCACAAGGGACTATTATTTTAGGCAACCCATATGTCAAAGGACTATTGTTTTGAGCCAACCGATTATTCAAGGGACCATTGTATTGAGGCAACCGATATCTCAAGGTAGCACTATTCAAGGCGACCGATATCTCACGGGACCATTATTTCGAAAGAACCGATATATGTGAAGGGACCATTATTTCGAGGGAACCGATATCTCAAGGGAACATTATTTCGAGGCAACTGATATATCAAGGGACCTATATTTCGAGGCAACCGTTATCTCAAGGAATAATTATTTTGAGGGAACCGATATCTCGAGGGATCATTGTTTTGAAGCAATCGATATCTCAAAGGACACCATTATTCTAGGGAACTGATATCTCAAGGGACCATTGTTTCGAGGAAACCGATATCTCAAGAGACCACTATTTCGAGGCAACCAATATCTCAAGGGACAATTATTCGAGGCAACAGATATCTCAAGGGGTCATTATTTTGAGGCAACCATTATGTCAAGAGACCATTATTTCGAAAGAACTGATATCTCAAGGGACTATTATTTCGAGCCAACTGTTATTTCAAAGAACACCATAATTTGAGGAAACTAATATCTCAAGGGACTTTTATTTCGAAGCAAACAATATCTCAAAGGAGAATTATTTCGAGGCAACCGATATCTGAATTGACAATTATTTCGAGACAACTGATATCTCAAGGGACCATTATTTCGAGACAACTAATATCTCAAGGGACCATTATTTCGAGACAACTAATATCTCAAGGGACCATTATTACGAGGCAACCGATATCTCAAGGGACCATTGTTTCGAGGCAACCATTATGTGAAAGTACCATTATTTCGAGGCAATCGATATTTCAAGGGACCATTATTTCGAGGGAACTAGTCTCTCAAGGGACCAATATTTCAAGGCAACGAATCTTCAACGAACAATTATTTCAAGGCAACCGATATCACAAGGGACATTATTCAAGGCAACGGATATTTCTAGGGACCATTATTTATGGCAACCGATATCTAAATGGACCATTGGTTCAAGGCACCCAACTGTTTCGAGGTAACCTTTATCTCAAGAGACCATTATTTCGAAGTAATCGATATCTCAAGGGACCATTATTTCGAAGGAACCGATATCTCAAGGGACACCATTATTCGAGCTAACCGATATCTCAAGGGATAATTATTTCGATGCAACCAATATCCAAAGGGACAATTATTTCAAGGCAACCTATATTTCAAGGGACAATTATTCGAGGCAATGGATATTTCAAATGACCATTCTTTCGAGACAACCGATATCTCAAAGAACCATTATTTCGAGGCAATTGTTATGTTAAACGACCATTATTTCGAGAGAACTGATATCTCAAGGGACCAATATTTCGAGGCAACGAATTATCTCAAGGGACAATTATTTTGAGGCAACAGACATCTCGAGATACCATTATTTTGAGGAAACCGACATTTCTAGGGACAATTATTTTGGGACAACCAATATCTCGGGGGACCATTATTTCGAGGCAACGAATATTTCCAGGGACCAATATTTCGAGGCAACGGATATTTCTATAGACCATTGTTTTGAGGCAACCTTATATCTCTATGGACCATTGTTTCGAGGCACCGATATTTCAAGGGACCATTATTTCGAGGGAACCGATATCTCAAGAGACCATTATTTCGAGGCAACGGATATTTCAAGGGACACCATTATTTGAGTCAACTGATATCTCACAGAACACTTATTTCGAGGCAACCAATATCTGAAGGGACAATTATTTCGAGGCAACCAATATTATAAGGGTTTCGAGGAAACCGATATTTCAAGGGACTTGTATTTTGAGGCATTCGAGATATCTCAACAGATAATTATTTCGAGACAACCAATATCTTAAGGGATCATTATTTCGAGGCAACCGATATTTCAAGAGACAATTATTTTGAGGCAACTGATATTTCAAGAGACCATTTATTTTGAGGCAACCGTTATGACAAGGGACCATTATTTCGAGGCAACCGTTATGTCAAGGGACCATTGTTTAGAGGCAACCAATATGTCTAGGAACCATTGTTTTGAGGCAACCGATATCTCAAGGAACCATTATTTCGAGGCAATTGTTATGTTAAACGACCATTATTTCGAGAGAACTAATATCTCAAGGGACCAATATTTTGAGGCAACGGATTATCTCAAGGGACAATTATTTGAGGCAACAGACATCTCGAGGTACCATTATTTTGAGGAAACCGAGATTTCTAGGGACAATTATTTTGGGACAACCGATATCTCGGGGGACCATTATTTCGAGGCAACGGATATTTCCATGGACCATTATTTCGAGGCAACGGATATTTCTATGGACCATTGTTTTGAGGCAACCTTATATCTCTATGGACCATTGTTTCGAGGCACCAATATTTCAAGGGACAATTATTTCGAGGAAACCGATATCTCAAGGACCCATTATTTCGAGGCAACGGATATTTCAAGGGACACCATTATTTGAGTCAACCGATATCTCACAGAACACTTATTTCGAGGCGTCCAATATCTGAAGGGACAATTATTTCGAGGCAACCGATATTATAAGGGTTTCGAGGAAACCGATATTTCAAGGGACCTGTATTTTGAGGCATTCGATATCTCAACAGATAATTATTTCGAGACAACCAATATCTTAAGGGATCATTATTTCGAGGCAACCGATATTTCAAGAGACAATTATTTCGAGGCAACTGATATTTCAAGGGACCATTTATTTCGAGGCAACCGTTATGACAAGGGACCATATTCCTGAGCGACCGTTATGACAAGGGACCATTATTTCGAGGCAGTCGTTATGTCAAGGGACCATTGTTTAGAGGCAACCAATATGTCTAGGGACCATTGTTTCGAGGCAACCGATATCTCAAGGGACCATTGTTTCTAGGCAACCGTTATCTTAAGGGACCATTATTTCGAGGCAACAGATATTTAGATGGACCATTATTTTGAGGCAAATTTTATGTCAATGTACCATTATTTCGAGGCAACCGATATGTCAAGGGACACAATGATTATTCGAGGCAACCAATCTCGGGACCATTATTTCGAAGCAACAGATATCTCAAAGGACACCATGATTATTTGAGGCAATCGATTTTCTCAAGGGACAATTATTTCGAGACAATTGATATCTCAAGGGAGAATTATTTCGAGCCAACCGATATCTGAATTGACAATTATTTCGAGACAACTAATATCTCAAGGGACCATTATTTCGAGGCAACCGATATCTCAAGGGACCATTATTTCGAGGCAACCATTATGTTAAAGGACCATTATTTTGAGGCAATCGATATTTCAAGAGACCATTATTTCGAGGGAACTAGTCTCTCAAGGGACTAATATTTCGAGGCAACGAATCTTCAACGGTCAATTATTTTCGAGGCAACCGATATCTCGAGGGACATTATTCAAAGCAACGAATATTTCTAGGGACCATTATTTATGGCAACCGATATCTGAATGGACCATTGTTTAAAGGCAACCAATTGTTTCGAGGTAACCTTTTATCTCAAGGGACCATTATTTTGAAGGAATCGATATCTCAAGGGACCATTATTTCGAAGGAACCGATATCTCTCAAGGGACCAAAAATTAAAGGCAACGGATATCTCAAGGGGTAATTATTTCGATGCAACCAATATCCGAAGGGACAATTATTTCAAGGCAACCTATATTTCAAAGGACAATTATTCGAGGCAATGGATATTTCAAATGACCATTCTTTCGAGGCAACCGATATCTCAAGGAACTATTATTTTGAGGCAATTGTTATGTTAAACGACCATATTATTTCGAGAGAACTCATATCTCAAGGAACCAATATTTCGAGGCAACGGATTATGTCAAGGGACAATTATTTTGAGGCAACATACATCTCGAGGTGCCATTATTTTGAGGAAAACGACATTTCTAGGGACAATTATTTTGGGACTACCGATATCTCGAGGGACCATTATTTCGAGGCAACTGATATTTCCAGGGACCATTATTCTAGGCAACCTATATCTCTATGGACCATTGTTTTGAGGCAACCTTATATCTCTATGGACCATTGTTTCGAGGCACCGATATTTCAATGGACCATTATTTCGAGGGAACTAATATCTCAAGGACCCATTATTTCGAGGCAACGGATATTTCAATGGACACCATTATTTGAGTCAACCGATATCTCACGGAACACTTATTTCGAGGCAACCAATATCTGAAGGGACAATTATTTCGAGGCAACCGATATTATAAGGGACAATTATTTCGAGGAAACCGATATTTCAAGGGACCTTTATTTTGAGGCATTCGATATCTCAACAGATAATTATTTCGAGACAACCAATATCTTAAGGCATCATTATTTCGAGGCAACCGATATTTCAAGAGACCATTATTTCGAGGCAACTGATATTTCAAGGGACCATTTATTTCGAGGCAACCGTTATGACAAATGACCATATTCCTGAGCGACCGTTATGACAAGGGACCATTATTTCGAGGCAACCGTTATGTCAAGGGACCATTGTTTAGAGGCAACCAATATGTCTAGGAACCAATGTTTCGAGGCAACCGATATCTCAAGGGACCATTGTTTCTAGGCAACTGTTATCTTAAGGGACCATTATTTCGAGGCAACCGATATTTAGATGGACCATTATTTTGAGGCAATCTTTATGTCAAGGTAGCATTATTTCGAGGCAACCGATATCTCAATGGACACAATGATTATTCGAGGCAACCGATCTCGGGACCATTATTTCGAAGCAACAGATATCTCAAAGGACACCATGATTATTCGAGCCAACCGATCTTCTCAAGAGACCATTATTTCGAGGCAACTGATATCTCAAGGGATAATTTTTTCGAGGCAACCGATATCTAAAGGGACCATTATTTCTTGTGCTTCACCTACTGAGAAACCATTGTTCTGCAAAAAGAATGGAAGAGATGTTCAAACAATTTCACAATATGTTATGTCGTTTGCTAGTTAAATAAATCATGAACTGAAATACAAACAAGAGACACATATAGATCTTTTTTTTATCCATTTAGTAGTAGAAAGTGTTGGGGCCATATAAAAAACACATGACTCTACAACATTCTAGTATATTTAACATCTTAGATAGGTGGCCAACATAGTTTGAAACAAATAATATGTTAACATAAGAACTCTAAAAAACATTTACTTTTTGTTTCAAACTTTAATAAGCTTTCTTTAAGTTCCCAATTTCTTCTCATCCAACTATATTTAACTTCTAGGGTTTAGTAGAAAGTGTTGGGGCCACATAAAAAACATGAGTCTACAACATTCTATTATATTTAACATCTTAGATAGGTGGCCAACATAGTTTGAAACAAAGAATATGTTAACACTTTTCAAAAAAAAAAATATATATATATGTTAACATAAGAACTCTGAAAAACATTTACTTTTCGTTTCAAACTTTAATAAGTTTTCTTTAAGTTCCCGATTTCTTCTCATCCAACTATATTTAACTTCTAGGAATTCTATTCCGATTGATTATCTGTTTGAAAATCAACTAAAAAGAAGGAATCAAATTCAAAAGATATCAACATCAACCAAGGAACTTTCATTAAATACCCCAAACTCAAACTTGTCTAATAATTAATTTCTCAAATTCAAACGTCTTCATTACTTTTCAAGGTATATTATACTACCTAATTACTTGTGTGTTACACTTTTCACTTTTGGGAAAATTTCAAAGCTTTTAACTTTCTACAATTTTCACCACGACCCATAAATTATTTTAATTGCTGCATAAATCCTACATGAAAAAGTGATGGAGATAATCCCCCAACCATATGATCTATCTATTATGTATGTATATAGATAAATTCTAAGTAACCATCGCAACACAATTGGAAGCAGTGGCTGAATAATTTAAACTACACAGGAAACTGTATGTTTTATAAAATTCAGTAAGACAATTAAACAAAAACTTGCACCCTAAGGACATTTCTAGTGCTACAATATCACATAGACCAAAGTGTGATCAAGGATGCATACAACTTTTGAAAGGCAGAACTACAAAAGGAGAAAATTCTTTCAAAAGTAGTTAATTTTATTACCTTATCTGCAGCAAAAAAGTTGAGATTTCTGGATAAGAGTCAAGCTTACAGCCAACTTCAGGCCTCCTCACTTACAAACTCATGCACAAAAAAATCCACAGATTATTAACTAAAACGAATATTAAACTATAAAGCTGAAAATACTTCAGAAACCACCTAAATGATGTTACAAAAACTGTAACGCAAAGCTGCACGTTCCGTAGATGAAAACTAGTTGGTTCTAATATAATGAACCTTCAACCGATCTGCCCTCCATCTTTTTATTCCCAGCCACTATGACCATAGATATAATATACCTAAATACTAAGTAGAAAGATGACAACATGGGCATAACTAAACGGTAGATAGCATCGGAGGTTCAAATCCCCGTACCCCATATTTGTCACCTAGAACCCTTTGATACCTGATGTATCATACATCAAGAATTTTATCAAACATACCGTTTCTAAAGTGGCTGAATAATTTGAGTTGCTAAACAGGGAGCAGAAAGGCAAAAAAATGAGGGGAAAGCAAATGACTGGTAAACTCACCTTGGCCCTCTGCTTTTTGAGCTTTCTTGCAGGGTCGCTCTTCACTGGACGCACCAGAATTCAGACCAAAGACTCAATTTCTCAACAATGTCGAAAAGCTTGAAGCTACTCCTGATTGTGACCACAAACAAGTGAGTTTTCCTAATTTTGAACTTATATTCCACAACTAAAAATCAATAACGTAATGTGATTCTTTTTTTTTTTTTTACAGAAAGTAGTAGAATCAAACGAACAGGACAGTATGATTGAAGTTACAAAAACGCATCAAGCTCTTCAGTAGATCTTGACTTCGGAGATTTCATATCTTGATTAGCAGTCTGTATATGATAAATCTAATCAATTTGGAAACAGATGGGAGAGAGAGGGACTTGAAGAGACAATTTCAGAAAAATAAAGGAGCTCATTCAGATGTAAAACAACAAGAACATTACCTTTTCGGTAGTTCCATTTACGTCTATGTTAAAACTGATAGCAGTACTACTTCCACTCCTTAGACAACAATTTCAAAGAACAAATTTATCGATTCTTTCTATTAATTGAAAAAATCCTCATAAATCCAAAAAAAAAAAAAAAAAATCCATCTCTCTGTACATGAGAAGCAACTAAAAAATCAAAGTGTGTTAATATTTTTATGAAGAAACAAAAAAAAAAAATGAAAACCCTAGAAAGATCCATACGATCCCATCAAAACCCATACCACCATTAAAATCAGGCAACCAAAATAGAAAAAAGAGGGTTGAGAAGAAGAAGAAATTACTTGAAGCAGATGACCAGTGAGGTTTAAGGATCCGCTTGCGATTTCGATTCCAATTTTGGGTTTCGGAAAGTTAAATCTTGTGAGGTTTAAAAATCGCAATGTTTGAAACGCGTAATTTTGAAATTTGAAATTCAAAAAAATAATAATAATAACAGTAACGTTTGAAACTGCGCGTAATTTTATCTTCTTTTTTTTCTTTTTTTGACTGAGCGTAATTTTAAGTTTAAAGGATTTTCTCCATTGCTTTTTAATTATTTTATAGAAAGTTTCTTTATAGAAAAAATAAGAAAACATTTATGTTATTTCAAAAAAAAAAAAAAAAGCATTTATGACATGGGTCGAAATTTCAAATTTGTAACTACTTATTATTAAGAATCGATAATAAGCCAAACCGAGCATAGCTCAATTGGCATAAGGTTGTGCCCGTGACTAAAAGGTCATGGGTTCAATGCTCGCATTAATTAAATTACCGTTGCAAAAAAAAAAAATCGATAATAATATTATGGTTAATGGTACAAATCACCAATTAATTATGAGGTTTGTTATAATTAGCCCACCCGTTGAATTCAATTTGAGTAGTGTAGGGGAAGGGCAAATTTGTCTTACGAAATAAATGGGAAGGGCAAATTTGTCTTACGAAATAAATTAATCAAAATTCACCATTCTTCCTCTTTCTTCCCCCAGCTCCCTCCAACCAGCCGTCCTCAACCCCTCGACAAAGCCAAAGAGATAATCCAATATGTTCGTCAACCGTCGGAGGCTAATCGAGAGGAAGTACAAACTACCGAGGGCATTTTTAACTGTTCATTTAATTTTTTCAAGTTTTCATCTAAAGTAAACTAACATAAATGCACAAGTTTTTTTTTCACTTTAACTTTCATTCCATTTTAGTCTGCTTTCAAAATATATATATATATATATATATATATATATATATATATATATATATTTTGTTTATTTTGTAATAAAACATAAGACATTTTAGTTGTTTTATTTTTTGCAAAGGTATTTAATTAATGCGGGAATGAAACTTCTGACCTCGTAGTCAAGGACACAATCTTATGTCAATTGAGTTATGCTCGGTTTGACAACATTTTAGTTGAAACATGAGGTATTTTGAATGTTTTAATTATTAAAATGTTGAAATATGATGGATGTTAAATGTTGAATTTTGAGTGTTGAATGTTGAGTGAGGAATGGAAAATAGATGAAGGGAGAAATAGTGTGGCAACTAGGTGTCAAGTCGTCGAAAGGTAATCTTCAAATGAGAGGTGCCTCCTTCTTCTGGCGCCAACTCTTCACCACGAACCACCTCCGACAAGTCTTGTCTTCCTTGAGATATTCCTTTGGCAGCTCTCTGAAAACTAGGGCCTTCAAAGCTTATCACTGGTCTTGTCAAGAATCACCTCCTCTGAAGTTCTCTCTTTCTTAAACTTTTGTGGAATTCTAAGCTTTTCAAAAAGTTCTCCCTTCACTATTTCCATACTTTCTCTTAAATACTATTAGGGTTTCCCCAAAAGTTGCCTTAAATTGGACAAACCTTTTCATTAGATTGACGGAGAGGGACAAATAATGTCATTCCACGTGATCAAGTACAACTTTTGCGAAAGTTTTGCTTGCTCTTTGGTTGTTTCGCAATCCCAAATGTCTCAACTTTGTTGCAACCTTCTTTTCCCAAAACACCAGAATCACAAAGTGTGTCAATTCTACACAAATCAGGCATAAAAACTAACATTTCATGCAAAGGCTTCTTAAATGATCCTTATGAAAAATTCGCAACAAACAAAGTTATAATCATGCAAGTTCACAAGAAAGTACTTCATTCAAGGGTTAATTATATCCTTTAAAAATCCTAACTAACTTTTGTTTTGAGAGTTATCATAGGGGTATGCCAAACGGGGAAAAGCCTAAGGGGTCGACTCAAGGTCAAACACCGCTGACCCCCTCGTGGTCAGCCAAAACGCGTCGAGACCACCTTAAATCTCAATTGGTTTACGATGAAGAGAAGTTGGCCTCGTGGGGTCGACCAAACATAGCAAAACCGCATCTATGAATGGTTATGAGGCAATGAATACTTGAACGTTATCAATTGCTCATCAATATTGTTTTTAAATAAGTCGTAACGCACTATAACGAACATCCATAAATAATCTATAAAAAGATAAGCTCACAAGAGAAAATTGTAAGTTATTCTAAATCTAGAGAGTCCTTCCCATATTCGTTAAATCAGTTCAAAATTTGACTTGATAGTCTTTGTGGTTAGCACTACACCACTATAAGACATCAACTTACTTTAATCTTGTAAGCACATTCTCATTCTTTTCGTATATAAATTCGCGGTTGAGGATTTTTTTGTATAACCGTTATTATCTACACCCATTTTCCTTATTGTTATTATCTACACCCATTTTCTATTAATAAAATATTAAATTTAGTGTAACGCGTGAACTTAAATTTTTCGGTTAAAAAATGATTAAGCATCTTAAAGGTAGTAGGTGTTAAAATAGCCATTTTTGTAATATATGGCTTCATTTCTATATATCAAATTGTCAATACTAAGACCACTATCCTCTAGGGGCGTTTAGCCCCTGTTTTGGAATCAGAACCCTGGGAATCAGAACCCTGGGGGTTTGTCAGGGCGGGTTCTGAACCCTGGGAATTTAAAAACTGTGTTTGGGGTGCAGGGTTGGGAAGCCTCGGAATCAGAAACCAGTGTTTGGGGTGCAGTGTTCTGAACCCCGGGTTGAACAGTTTTTTTTTTCTTTTCTTTTTACTATTTCGTTTCTCTTTTATACCCTTATTTTCTAGTGGTGAATTGTAAAACCCGACCTCACGTAACATGAGCAAAATTCTTTTGGAACTTAAAAATGAAGCATTTAATTTATGTTATATTCTAAGAATAAGAAAATAAATTGAACAATTTTCATATTTTGTACTCGTACAAAAAAAGTTTATGAAATAGGATGAAAAAATATACCTTTTAAAAATTAAGAAAAACAAAAAATAAAAGGAAAGGAAAAAAAAAATTTACAACATGTTGGGGTTACGCTCATGGTCACTAAGCAATATATCATGTCGTTGGGCTACGCTCTTGTTGACACAAAAGAAAAAAAAAGTTATATTACTATTGATGAAAAAAGTTTTATGGAAAAAATATATATTTTAATAAAATATTAAAAAAAAAATATTTAACAAAAACAACAAAAACAAAAAACAAGAAATAGAAGAATGGAAAAAAAATACATTATTGATGGAAATTTTGTATATTCCAATTAAAAAAAATATATTATAAAAGGAAAAAAAAAAAAGTTACAAACACAACATTAATTTATAGAATACGGTTGAAAAAATACATACAATAAACAAATAATAAAGAGGGAAAAAATTTGAAAAAAAATCTTAATTCGGATATAATGTAGATTCCAATAATTCTCTATTATTAATGGAAATTTTATAATAATATTAAAATATATTCATATTAGAAAGTAGTAAAAAAAAAAACATTACAAAAGAATATCATTTTTCATAATAGAAAAAAAAAATATTTTAACTAAAAAAAATTACTACGATTAGTTTTTTTTTTTTTTTTTGAACTCAAACTACTACGATTAGTTAATGGAATAAGATGGGACAAAAAAAAAAAAATATATATATATATATATATATATATATATATAAAAATTACTAACACGGTTAGTTAATGGAAAAAAATGGGACAAAATATATATATATATATATATAATATAAAAGAAAAATGAATAGACATAGAGCAAAAATTGATGGCAAAATTGAAAAAAAGATAATAAAAAAAAAATTGTTGGTGTTGGTGTCAAATGGATTAGAGAGAGATAAAATTGTTGATGTGACGAAGAGAGAGAAACAAAATTGGAGAAGTGAGGGGTTTAGAACCCAAAACCATGAGTTTGGGTTCTAAACCCATGGATTTCCAATACATCCATCCAAACATGGGTTTGGCTTCAAAAACCAAACCCACCCAAACACAAGACAGGGGGCCAAACGCCCCCTAAAGGTTTTCACCTTAGAGGCTTGGTCTCAAAATCTCTCGAAGATCTACGGCTTCGAACCATTGGTCCTTGTCTAAATAATCCATTGTCTAATTAAAACAATGAATTCTCAAATCATCATCAGATATGATAACTCGGGTTTACAGACAAACCAACGTTTTTTAGGTTTCCTCAACTATTGAGAATAACTCATTTTATCAACAACCCTTGTTGAACTGTATATAGCTTTCCTTTAATATTATTAATCTTAAGATTCATGTTGTTTTCTGAATTTAATAGAACATAATAGTATACATCTTCTGTAAAATGAACCGTTCATTTATTTATAACAAAATATACATGTACACAAATGTTCAAACAAACAGAAATATGTATAACTTAATTACACATATCACATATGTGATTTAGGTTCATACAAAACAACATAAAAAACACAAAGCTCCCACTGTAAAGTTGCATAGACGTCTTCTCAAGTCATCCAACATAGAGAAACCGGCATCGGGAACTAGTTTCCTGGAAGAAAAACAAAAATGATTAGTGGTTCCTGAAAAACATTCAGGTATGACATTCATAAATCCACTATACATGTTTAGACAAATAAATCTCATTTACCTTGTCGTTCTTTCTCGATATGTTTCTCTGCAAGGTATTTCGGGCAGTTGCGCTTCCAATGCCCTTCTTTGTTACAATGGAAACACTTTCCTGGGTCCCACGTAATGTGCCATGAGAATTCCATCGAGGACCAGGGGCGGATCCAGAACTTTGTGTGAGGGGGGCACAAGTTCATATTAGATTTTACAAGTTTAGCTTCGGAACTATTGGATTTGTACCCTATATGATCTATGAACTTAAAAAAATGTTTAATAGACCCTTGAATTTTCAATTTTGTATATCTGTAACATATTAAAAAAAATAGATAAGAAAGTTAAATTTAAGTCTAATATAACAGTTAATTTTATTTTTTAATATGTTTAAGATATATTAGATACAAATTTAAAAGTTCATAAATATATTATACATTCTTAAAATTCAATGATTTATTAAATACAAAATTTAATTAAAAAAAATACAAAATCGAATCTTTAAGAATTAAGAACCTATTAGATTGTATTAAAAAATAATTAAAAAAAAAAAAGATTTATTAGTCCAATTTTAAAATTTACAGACTAAAATTATAATTTAATATATAATTTTAAATGCATTAATATAAAATATTTATATTAAGGAATTAATTCCAAAACTAATAAACCGTGTAAAATTATACATGTAAACGAAACTATAAATATTTAAGGCCAAAACGAGCATAGCTCAGCTGACATATGTATGACTTGATGACCGAGAGGTCTGTGGTTTGAATCCCCCACCCCCAATGTACTAAAAAAAAAAAAAACTATAAATATTTAAGATTTTTAAAAATAAAATAGTTTTTTTTTATGCGATTTTAATGATATATATGTATTTGCTTAAGCAATTATTATTGTATATATATTATATATATACAATAAATAATAAAACACTTAAATTTTGTTTTGAAAAGGAAGCGAACTTAACAACAAGAATTAGAATTACAACAATATATTACAAAACCAAAAATGCAACATTAAAACACAAAAGCGCCCCTAGCAAGTGTCGAACCCACGAACTTCTCATCTAAATAGTAAACGCATGCCCCAATAACCATAAAACCAAGGGTGATTTTTTGGATAAAATTAATGAACTATTGTACACATATATATATTAACTAAAATTCCAGGGGGGCCACGTGCCCCCGGCCCCCACGTGCATCCGCCCCTGTCGAGGACCCTCCTGGATATAATCTAGGGGTGTAATCTGATTGCAGAATACGACGTGAGACCCACACTTCATTACGTTTGCGATTTTTGATAAACAACTTCAAATGAAAAAGGAGTGAGACCCACCGTCAGCGTTACATTTGATTAATTTTCCACCGTCAGAATTACATTTTATTAATTACGTTTGGAGTAAATAAACCGAACTAAATGTAAAAGAGAAATCAAAGAGATGGTTTGAAATGAAATCTGTAGTGTGAATTGTAAGTTTTAAAACTATAATCCACATAAACATTGTTTTATAATTATTATTTCAATTCGTACTATATATTATTTCTATTCTTTAAAATGTTATATTCAACCAATCCCTTCTTCTACATATCAACATAAAAGTATAAGTGAAAAGGAAATGATTTGAAATGAATACTTTGGATTCGAAGGACGGTTGTCTTGAATGGATCATTTGAATGTTTATTAAAATTGTTATTGTTATTTTATGAGAATAATAAAAATAATGTCTTATATTTATATAAACTCATTTTTTAAAATTTACAAAAAATAAAACAGTTTTGTTTTGAAAGAAAAATTAAAAAATTAACTCATTCGATTAAATAAAAATAATTAAAAAACATGTTTAGTCCTAAACATTAGTTTGTAATAATTTTAGTCTTTGTATTTTTAATTTTTAAACAATTTAATCATTAAACTTTAATATGTTATTTAGTGTTTATACTTTCAATGCCTAACTATTTAGTGTTTAGATTGTGAAAAATATTATTAACGTTGTAAAACAAGAGAACATGAACAAAGTAGAGAGTTAGAGGAAGTTGGAGAATCCATACATTCTCTAGGATTTAGGATTTAGGGTTTAAAAGATATGGAGAACATAAAGAAGAAAATTAGAGTGGAGATAATGTATAGATAATTGAGAGATCATAAGATAAGAATATCTCATCTATATGAACATCTATATAAATATTCGCAACACTTCTCCTTAGATGTCCATAGTATATAGAATATATGTCTCGTTAAAACCTTACTAGAAAAAACTCAATGAAAAAATAAATCAGGAAAAACTACATTATTCATATACTTCAATAATTGCCTCATTCAAAATCTTGTTAGGAAAATCCAGTGGGATAAAACCATAATCAAGAGAAAAAGACTGCAACACATTTTCTCATAAACATCATTTGAGATCTCTGAGACTCTGAGTCCTCGCTTTTCAACGTCGTTCACCAACTTCTCAAATGTTGCACTAAGTAATGTTGTTGGAATGCTTTTAATATGTTATTAGGTCATTAGAAGAGTGTCATATATAACCTTCTAATGACATCAATCGCCCCTAGTCTATCATTTGTAATTCTCTTATTTGTAATAATATTGTTCTCTCTTTCTGCCTGTGGACGTAGCTAACACGACGTTAGTGAACCACGTAAATCTATGTCGATTTTCTTTTGCGCTTATTTGTTTTTGTTATTCGATTTTATCGTTAACAAATGTAAATAAGTATGCCAAGTTGTCTTTTGAAGAAATTTGTTGAACGATAATATCGTCATTTTCTTCAAGATCATTGGTGTAGACGAGCTTTGATGAGACATGCTTCGTTCTATCTTCTTCAATATATATACTCCTCTGATTTGTGTTATACATGTTGTGTTGTTTTCATATAATGTTGGTCAGATGATTTTCGTGGAAAGACAAGCCACAAGTTTCACAAATATATTGAATCATTGATCTCAGTCATGCACACTCTCGACTTGTCTCGTGAATTATCATGATTTCAACATGATTTAAAAAGTAATTGTTATAGTCTGCTTCGACTGTCAAATGTGGTTTTAGGAAAATCAACTGTCATATAAAGCTGATTAGTGTTTGGCAACTTTCAATTTTAAACATAAAAAAACATATATTTAGTAACTTAAACAAAATTGGCTTGACTATAAAGACCAAAATAAACATGTTATTTTTATTATTTATATATTTTTTAGAACAATTATTTACCGGTTAATATTCAATATATGAATGATTATAATTTAATTATTTATAATTTAAATTACATATAATATTTTGATATTTCTATAGATTTATGTTCCTTGGTTTTGTAAATTATAAAATCAACTGAAATTCGTAATCCCAAGTATATGTCTCAATAATTAACTAATTATACTCTTTTGTTATTTAATAATCCATTCTCTCTCTTTTCTCTGCTTCTAAATCATCACCAAATATTGAATTAATCCGTGTAGAGCAGCAAACATCAATCCTATTTTAAATATTAACTCTTTGATTTTAATTCTTGAAGTTTTATTCCATTTTATCTTTTAGCCTTTTAACATATAATATATCTACCCTTTTGTTGTTCTAAAATATAAAATAAAATAAAAAATCTCAATCTTAACTCTCAAAGTAAACACGCGTGGGTATGACAAAGAGTATTTAGACAATATTTTTGCAATGCGGAGTACTAGATGTGAAATTCAATAATAAGAGTTAAAATATAAAGCTAGAATGTAAAGTAAAAAAGAGTAAATAAATTAAAAATTATATATATATATATATATATGCATGGAAAGTGTATAAAAAACAGAAGGAAACAGGAAAAGATCTGTTTCATTTAGAAACAATATTATCTCATATTTTGCACACTTAAAATGTGAGAGCATAATTGTAAATGTCTTAAAATTAAAGACATACCTACGATCATATTTTTTCATATAAATTATAAAGAAAAATGTGAGGGCATAATTGTAAATGTCTTGAAATTAAAGACATACCCACGATCATATTTCTTCATATAAATTATAAAGAAAAATGTGAGGGCATAATTGTAAATGTCTTAAAATTAAACACATACCCACGATCATATTTCTTCATATAAATTATAAAGAAAAATGTGAGGGCATAATTGTAAATGTCTTAAAATTAAAGACATACCCACGATCCTATTTCTTCATATAAATTATAAAGAAAAATATGAGGGTATAATTGTAAACGTCTTAAAATTAAAGACATACCCAAGATCATATTTCTTCATATAAATTATAAAGAAAAATTAGAGAGCATAATTGTAAATGTCTTAAAATTAAAGACATACCCGATATTTCTTCATATAAATTATAAAAAAGAATGTGAGGACATAATTGTAAATGTCTTAGGAAAAAAAAAAGAAAAAAAAAAGGATAAATGAAGTGTACTTCATTAGTTAGGGCAGGGGTTTAAGTTTTTGTCACGATCTCCTTCATTATAATTTTTTTTCGATAACCCCTTCATTATAATTTTTGTCATGAACAATTGAATTATTTTAGTTTAAGCCAAAGCGAGCATAGCTCAGCTGACATATGTATGAGTTTACGACCACGAGGTCTGTGGTTCGAATCCCCCACCTCCAATGTACTCAAAAAAAAAAAAAAAAAAAAAAAAAAAGAATTATTTTAGTTTAAAGTTTGAATTACAAACTATATGTAAACTGTAAAAATAATCTTGCCAAAAAAAAAAAAAACAATTAAATAAAAATATTTAAGTTTAGGGAGTTATATTTTTTTATCCGAGTTTAATCCGTCCCAATTGTATGGGCCAATCGGGCCCATAGTCTTCATATATCAGGCCTCTTCTTTCTTTGGTTTCCGTTCCAGTGACAATTCAAAATTCTCTCGTTCCAGAGAGAAGACGAAGACCTTCACTTCGCTCCGGAGATATTCGACGACGCTCTGAAGGGGATGAGAGAGTTCTTCCTCTGTTGCGATCCCTCTCGAAGTTTGTGTCGATGCAATTTTCTAGGTATGAATTTTCGGGTTTATTTCTTTTTTAGTTCTGACGTTAAAACCCTAAACCTAGAACGGAAATTTCTTTAGATGGTGAAATTTTTGGACGGCTCGCCGAATTTCTATTTCGGATGAACTTTCTGTTTGTAAATCTCTTCCGAAATTTAATTTTCATTTTTCTTATCGATAGGAACTTCAGATCAGAGAATCTCACTGAATTGCTCATCGCCATTTCCATCAAACGAGGTATACGAATCACAGCGCCGACAGAGTGCTTGATTTCAACCCTATGATCACAACTTTCTACTAATCTCTTATTCTATAGCTTTTGTTTCCCGATTCAACTTTAGTGATGTTGTTGTTGTTCTACTTTACATTTTGATCTGATTGCTGAGATTTCCCCTATAGTCACTGTATACATGAGAATCTTTCTGGAGGATCCTTTGCCAAGTGGCCAATGTTTAAGGAGGATGTGAAGCGGATGAGTCGTTGAAACCCACACTAAGACTTTGGAGTAGGCCAATCTTATTAATGACAAGAATTAACAATAGGATGACATTGCATGGTTTATTTCTTTGGAAATAGTAGAGGAGATAGTAGTATAGTAAATTTTAAATTGCATTGCTATTTGAATTACTGCCAACTCGAAGAAGCTAGAGATGTTCTGGTAGATTATATTAAAACATTTGACCCTAATGACTTTATTTGTCTAGTTAAAAGAAACTTTACTTTATTTATTTTAGTTGCTAACTTGAAATTTTGTTCTTCGTTTTCTTTAGTGTGTACTAGCTGCCATTATGATCTCCTAGACGAACTCAATTTGCGATGCAATTTGCTGACTCAAATTTCTTCAGATGCTCAGCTCAAATTTGTATCAGGTAAGCTTCTACTACTTTTTTTACGACTTTGCAACATTTCTAATGTCTCTATTGTTATGCAACTTTTCTACTCTATTTATATGTGGTTTGTTTGCTCATTTTCTACTCTCCATTTGGCTAACTAGACAAACGACTTTGGTTGTTCTTTTTAGTCTGGTTTTTATGCTCAATTCCATTGTAAAAAACTATAGAAAGGATCCAAGTTCAAAGTACTTAAAAGTTGTGTTAAAAAACATGGATATTTGGAACTGAAAACCACAGAACCAGTAATACATTCATGGTTATTTTACATCAATTCTAATAGAATTTGTTGAAGATGCAAGGCCACTACTGTCATAAATTCATGGAATTTGATGTAGAAGCTCTTGTTTCTTCAAAGATTTGTCCATCAAAGTATTGGTTGCCTCCAGATGTTGGTCTCTAGAGAAATTGGTCACTCAAAATATTGGTTGTCTTGATACAAGTCCCTAAATGTTTTTGGTTGCCTTGAGATGTTGTGGTCTCTAAATATATTGGTTGCCTCGATGTAAGTCCCTCGAAATATTGGCCCCTTAAATATTGGTTGCTTTGAGATTTTGATCCCTCGAAATATGGTTGTCTCAAAATAGTGGTTCCTTGAACGAGTGGCTGCCTTAAGATAATTGGTCCGTTTGGAGATAAGTATTGCCTTTAAATATTCGTTGCCTCAAAATATTAGATGTTTGAAAATTGTGGTCCTTCAAAGAGTGTTTGCTTCGAAATGTTGATCCCTTTGAAATATTTGTTGCCCCTAAATAGTGCCCTTTGAAATAGTGGTTTTGAAATACTTTCTACCTCAAGGATATTAGTCCCTCAAAATATTGGCTACCTCCAAATAGTGGCCCATTAAACATGTTGGTTATCTTGAAATTTTGATCCCTCAGGATGATGGCTACCTTGAAATAACGCCTTAAAATATTTGTCTCTCAAAATATTGGTTGCCTTGAGATATTTATTTGTCCATGAAAATATTGGTTGCCTCAAGATGTTGGTCCCTAGAGACATTTGTCGATCGAAATATTGGTTGTCTTGAAATGTTGGTCTATAAATATATTGGCCTTTTGAAAAATTTGTTGCCTCGATTTAAGTCTCTCGAAACATTGATCCCTCGGAATATTTGTTACCTTTAAATATTGGTTTCTCAAAATTTTGGTCCCTCAAAATAATGGTCTCTCGAGATTATGGTTGCTTGAGATTTTAGTCCCTCGGAATATTGTTTGTCTCAAAATAGTGGTCGGTTGAAATATAGTGGGTGCCTTGAGATTTTAGTCCTGCGGAATATTGTGTCCCGAAATAGTGGTTGCCTTAAGATAATTATATATGTCCCTAGAAAATATTGGAGATGTTGGTCTCTAAATATATTGGGAAATATTTGTTGCCTCGATTTAAGTCCCTCAAAATATTGTTGCTTCAAAATATCGGTCTCTCAAAATGTTGTGGTCCCTCGAAATAATTGTCCCTTGAAATATTGGTTGCCTTGATGTAAGTCTCTCGAAATATTCCTTGGAATATTGTTACCTCAAAATTTTGGTTTCTCAGAATTTTGGTCCCTCGAAATAATGGTGTCTCGAGTTAATTGTGGTGCCTTTGAGATTTTAGACACTCAAAAAGTGGTTGCCTTTGATTTTAGTCCCTCAAAGAATGGTTTCCTTTGTGTTTGTCTTGAAAGAGTTGTTGCCTTGAGATAATGACTTGAGTTAATGATATAAGTTAAATGGGCTTAATAAGACTGTGTTAAACGTCATTGATATTTGCAACGAAAACCACAAAACCAGTAACTTTAACCAGTAATTTTAAGGGATATTATACTTAAATTCTAATAGAATGTGTTGATGATGCAAGACCACCATTGTTATAAATTCATGGAATTTAATGGAAAACCACAAAACTAGTAACTTTAAGGGATATTATACTTTAAATTCTAATAGAATGTGTTGATGATGCAAGACCACCATTGTTATAAATTCATGGAATTTAATTGAGAAGCTCTTTTTCTTCCAAGATTTTATTTAGTCCCCTCAAAATATTGGTTGCCCTTAGATATTTTCCCATCCAAATATTAGTTGCCTCGAGATTTTGACTACCTCAATGGCGCTCTCTTTTGTAATTATTCCTCGAACGTTATTTTTTACCAAGATTGGAGCTCCTTTTTATAGCATGTTTCCTTCCTATTTTTTTTTTTGCATGCTCTTGGTCCCTCGAAATGTTGGTCCCTCGAGTTGATGGTTCCCTTGAGATTTTAGTCCCCCGAATTATTGTTTGTCTCATAAGAGTGGTCGGTTGAAATAATGGTTGGCTTGAGATAATGATACAAGTCCTTTTGGTTGGCTTGAGATAATGATACAAGTCCTTTAAAATATTGGCTGTCTCAAGATGTTGGCCTATAAAGATATTGGTTGCTTGAAATATTGGTTGCCTTTAGTTATTGGTCTTTAAATATATTTGTCTTTTGAAATATTTGTTGCCTCGATTTAAGTCCCTTGAAATATTGGTTGCCTTGACATTTTGGTCCCTCAAAATATTGGTTGCCTTGACATTTTGGTCTCTCGACATATTTGTCCCTCAGAATATTGTTACCTTGAAATGTTGGTGCCTCGAAATAACGGTCTCTCGAGTTAATGGCCCGTTGAAATATTGGTTGCCTTGAGATAATAATATAAGTTAAAAGTGCTTAATAGGGTTGTGTTCAAAATTAATGATATTTGCAATAAAAACCATAGAACCAATATCATTCATGGATATTTTACTTAAATTCTAAAGAACGTTGATGGAGAAGCTCTTTTTTCTTTCGAGATTTAATATAGTCCCCTTATAATATTGGTTGCTTTGAGATATTTGTCCATTGAAATATTGGTTGCCTCGAGCTATCGGTCTCTAGAAATATTGGCCGCTCGAAATATTGTTTAACTTGATATAAGTCACTCAAAGGTTTGGTTTCCTTGAGTTGTTGGTCTCTAAATATATTGGTTGCCTCGATGTAAGTTCTTCAAAATATTGGTCCTTCGGAATATTGTTACCTCGAAATATTGGTCCCTCGAAACGGTTGTCCCTATAAATACTTATCCCTCGAAATAATGGTCCTTGAAATATTGGTTGCTTTGAGATTTTTGTCCCTCGAAATATTGGTCTCTCGAAATATTGTTGCTTTGAAATATATGTCTCTCGAAATGTTGGTCCTCAAAATAATGGTCTCTCGAGATAATGGTTCCCTTGAGATTTTAGTCTCCTGAATTATTGTTTGTCTCATAATAGTGGTCGGTTGAAATAATGGATGCCTTGAGATAATTATATAAGTCCCTTTAAAAGATTGGTTGCCTCAAGATGTTAGTCCCCTACAGATAATGGTTGGCTTGAGATTATGGTCTCTAAATATATTGGTGTTTTCAAAAGATTATTGTCTCTAAATATATTGGTCTTTTAAATTTTTTGGTTGCCTTGAGATGTTAGTCTCTAAATTTATTGGTTTCCTCGTTGCAAGTCCCTCGAAATATTGGTCCTTCAAAATGGTTGGTTCTCGAATTAATGGTCCCTCGAAATAATGGTTCCCTTGAGATTTTAGTGCCTCAAATTATTGTTTGTCTCGAAATGTTCCCTTGAGATTTTAGTCCCTTGAGATGTTGGTCCCTAAAGATATTGGTTGGCTTGAGATTATAGTCTCTAAATATATTGGTGTTTTCAAAAGATTATGGTCTCTAAATATATTGGTCTTTTAAATTTTTTGGTTGCCTTGAGATGTTAGTCTCTAAATTTATTGGTTTCCTCGTTGTTAGTCCCTCGAAATATTGTTATCTCGAAATATTGGTCCTTCAAAATGGGTGGTTCTCGAAATAATGGTTCCCTTGAGATTTTAGTGCCTCAAATTATTGTTCGAAATATTGTCATTAGAGGATATAGTAGTATAGTAAATTTTAAATTGCATTGCTATTTGAATTACTGCCAACTCGAAGAAGCTAGAGATTTTCCGGTAGATTATATTAAAACATGACCCTAATGACTTTATTTGTCTAGTTAAAACGAACTTTACTTTATTTATTTTAGTTGCTAACTTGAACTTTTGTTCTTTGTTTTCTTTAGTGTGTACTAGCTGCCAATACGATCTCCTAGCTGAACTCAATTTGCGATGCAATTTGCTGACTCAAATTTCTTCAGATGCTCAGCTCAAATCTGTATCAGGTAAGCTTTTACTACTTTTCTTACGATTTTCCAACATTTCTAATGTCTCTATTGTTATGCAACTTTTCTACTCTATTTATATGTGGATTGTTTGCTCATTTTCTACTCTCCATTTGGCTAACTGGACAAACTTTGGTTGAGTTCTTTTTAGTCTAGTTTTTATGCTCAATTCCATTGTAAAAAACTATAGAAAGTATCCAAGTTCAAAGTACTTAATAAAGTTGTGTTAAAAATCATGGATATTTGGAACTGAAAACCACAGAACCAGTAATACATTCATGGTTATTTTACATCATTTCTAATAGAATCTGTTGAAGATGCAAGGCCACTACTGTCATAAATTCATGGAATTTGATGTAGAAGCTCTTGTTTCTCCAAAGATTTGTCCATCAGAGTATTGGTTGCCTCCAGATGTTGGTCTCTAGAGAAATTGGTCACTCAAAATATTGGTTGTCTTGATACAAGTCCCTAAATATTTTTGGTTGCCTTGAGATGTTGTGGTCTCTAAATATATTGGTTGCCTCGATATATGTCCCTCGAAATATTGGTTGCTTTGAGATTTTGATCCCTCAAAATATGGTTGTCTCAAAATAGTGGTTCCTTGAACGAGTGGTTGCCTTAACATAATTGGTTCGTTTGGAGATAAGTATTGCCTTTAAATATTCGTTGCCTCGAAATATTAGATGCTTGATAATTGTGGTCCTTCAAAGAGTGTTTGCTTCGAAATATTGATCCCTTTGAAATATTTGTTGCCCCTAAATAGTGCCCTTTGAAATAGTGGTTTTGAAATACTTTCTACCTCAAGGATATTAGTCCCTTAAAATATTGGCTACCTCCAAATAGTGGCCCATTAAACATGTTGGTTACCTTGAAATTTTGATCCCTTAGAATGATGGCTACCTTGAAATAACGCCTTAAAATATTTGTCTCTCGAAATATTGGTTGCCTTGAGATATTTGTCCATGAAAATATTGGTTCCCTCAAGATGTTGGTCCCTAGAGTAATTTGTCGATCGAAATATTTGTTGTCTTGATATAAGTCTTTAAAAAATATAGGTTGTCTTGAAATGTTGGTCTCTAAATATATTGTCTTTTGAAAAATTTGTTTCCTCGATGTAAGTCTCTCGAAACATTGATCCCTCGGAATATTTGTTACCTCAAAATATTGGTCTCTCGAAATTTTGGTCCCTCAAAATATGGTCTCTCGAGATTATGGTTGCTTGATATTTTAGTCCCTCGAAATATTGTTTGTCTCAAAATAGTGGTCGGTTGAAATATAGTGGGTGCCTTGAGATTTTAGTCCCGCGTAATATTGTGTCTCGAAATAGTGGTTGCCTTAAGATAATTATATTAGTCCCTAGAAAATATTGGAGATGTTGGTCTCTAAATATATTTGGAAATATTTGTCTTGGGGTTTTGGTCCCCCAAAGTACTAGTCCCTTGAAATATAGTGATTGTCTTGAGATGTTTTTGGTTGCCTTGAGATGTTGTGGTCTCTAAATATATTGGTTGCTTTGAGATTTTGATCCCTCGAAATATGGTTGTCTCAAAATAGTGGTTCCTTGAACGAGTGGTTGCCTTAAGATAATTGGTCCGTTTGGAGATAAGTATTGCCTTTAAATATTCGTTGCCTCGAAATATTAGATGCTTGATAATTGTGGTCCTTCAAAGAGTGTTTGCTTCGAAATATTGATCCCTTTGAAATATTTGTTGCCTCTAAATAGTGCCCTTTGAAATAGTGGTTTTGAAATACTTTCTACCTCAAGGATATTAGTCCCTCCAAATAGTGGCCCATTAAACATGTTGGTTACCTTGAAATTTTGATCCCTCAGAATGATGGCTACCTTGAAATAACGCTCTAAAATATTTGTCTCTCGAAATATTGGTTGCCTTGAGATATTTGTCCATGAAAATATTGGTTGCCTCAAGATGTTGGTCCCTAGACTAATTTGTCGATCGAAATATTTGTTGTCTTGATATAAGTCCCTAAAAAATATAGGTTGCCTTGAAATGTTGGTCTCTAAATATATTGGTCTTTTGAAAAATTTGTTGCCTCGATGTAAGTCTCTCGAAACATTGATCCCTCGGAATATTTGTTACCTCAAAATATTGGTGTCTGGAAATTTTGGTCCCTCAAAATATGGTCTCTCGAGATTATGGTTGCTTGATATTTTAGTCCCTCGAAATATTGTTTGTCTCAAAATAGTGGTCGGTTGAAATATAGTGGGTGCCTTGAGATTATATTAGTCCCGAGAAAATATTGGAGATGTTGGTCTCTAAATATATTTGGAAATATTTGTTGCCTAGATTTAAGTCCCTCAATATATTGTTGCTTCAAAATATCGGTCTCTCAAAATGTTGTGGTCCCTCGAAATAATTGTCCCTTGAAATATTGGTTGCCTTGACAGTCCCTCGAAATATTGGTTGCCTTGATGTAAGTCTCAAAATATTCCTTGGAATATTGTTACCTCGAAATTTTGGTTTCTCAAAATTTTGGTCCCTCGAAATAATGGTGTCTCGAGTTAATCGTTGCCTTTGAGATTTTAGACCCTCAAAAAGTGGTTGCCTTTGATTTTAGTCCCTCAAAGAATGGTTGCCTTTGTGTTTGTCTTGAAAGAATGGTTGCCTTGAGATAATGACTTGAGTTAATGATATAAGTTAAATGGGCTTAATAAGACTGTGTTAAACATCATTGATATTTGCAAGAAAAACCACAATTCCAGTAACTTTAAGGGATATTATACTTAAATTCTAATAGAATGTGTTGATGATGCAAGACCACTATTGTTATAAATTCATGGAATTTAATGGAGAAGCTCGGTTTCTTCCAAGATTTTATTTAGTCCCCTCAAAATATTGGTTGCCCTTAGATATTTTCCCATCAAAATATTAGTTGCCTCGAGATATTGACTACCTCAATGGAGCTCTCTTTTGTAATTATTCCTCGAACGTTATTTTACCAAGATTGGAGCTCCTTTATATAGCGTGTTTCCTTCCTTGTTTTTTTTTTGCATGCTCTTGTATTCTTTCATTTATTCTCAATCAAAGCTCGGTACCTTTTAAAAAAAAAAGATATTGGTCCCCAGAGATATTGGTCGCTCGAAAATTTGTTTAACTTGATCAGTCCCTAAAACGGTTTGTTACCTTGAGATGTTGGTCTCTAAATATATTGGTTGCTTCGATGTTAGTCCCTCAAAATATTGGTCCCTCGGAATATTGTTATCTCGAAATGGTTGTTCCTATAAATACTTGTCCCTCGAAATAATGGTCCCTTGAAATATTGGTTACTTTGAGATTTTGGCCCCTCAGAATATTGCTACTTCGAAATATTGGCACCTCGAAATGTTGGTCCCTCGAAATAATAGTCTCTCGAGTTAATGGTTCCCTTGAGATTTTAGTCCCCCGAATTATTGTTTCTCTCATAATAGTGGTCGGTTGAAATAATGGTTGCCTTGAGATAATGATACAAGTCCCTTAAAATATTGGTTGTCTCGAGATGTTGGCCCCTAAAGATATTGGTTGGCTTTAGATTATAGTCTCTAAATATATTGGTGTTTTCAAAAGATTATGGTCTCTAAATATATTGGTCTTTTAAATTTTTTGGTTGCCTTGAGATGTTAGTCTCTAAATTTATTGGTTTCCTCGTTGTTAGTCCCTCAAAATATTCTTATCTCGAAATATTGGTCCTTCAAAATGGTTGGTTCTCGAATTAATGGTCCCTCGAAATAATGGTTCCCTTGAGATTTTAGTGCCTCAAATTATTGTTTGTCTCAAAATGTTGGTCCCTCGAATAATGGTCCCTTGAAATATTGGTTGCCGACATTTTGGTCCCTCGAAATCTTGGTTGCCTCGTTTGTAAGTCTCTCGAAATATTGGTCCCTGGGAAGATTGTTACCTGGAAATTTTGGTCTCTCAAAATGTTTGTTCCCTTGAATTAATGGTCTCTTGAGTTTGTGATTGCCTTGAGATATTAGTCCGTCATATTGTTTGTCTCGAAAAATAGTGGTTGCCTTGAGATAATGATAGAAGTTAAAGGTGCTTAATAAGGTTGTGTTAAAAATCATTCATATTTTTAACAAAAACCTTAGAACCAGTAACTATCATGGAGATTGTGTTGAAGATGCAAGATCACTATTGTTATAAATTCATGGAATTTGATTGAGAAGTTTTTTTTTCTCTTCCAAGATTTAATATAGTCCCCTCAATATATTGGTTGCCTTGAGATATATGTCCATCGAAATATTGGTTGGCTTGAGATATTGGTCTCTTGAAATATTTGTTGCCTCTAAATAGCGCCCCATGAAATAGGGGTATTTGAAATATTGGTCGACTCAAGATACTAGTCCGTCAAAATATTGACTTTCTTTCAATAGTGGCCCATTGAACTATTGGTTGGGGCCTTAAAATAATCGATTCTTGAAATATTTGTCCGTCAAATTATTGGTCACCTTCAGATACTTGTCCATCGAAATATTGGTTGCTTCGAGATGTTAGTCCCTAACGATATTGTTCTCTTGAAATAGTTGTTGTCTCAGGATGTTGGTCTCTAAATATATTGGTCTTTTGTATATTTGGTTACCTCCTTGTAAGTCCCTCGAAATAATGGTCCCTTGAAATATTGGTTTCCTTAAGATTTGGTCCCTCAAAATATTGGTTCTCAGAATATTCGTCCGTTGAAATAGTGGATGTCTTTAGATATTAATTTTTTTTCACTATGGGTATCTTGCCTGAAAATGTGTGTTGCGTCAAAATATTAATATTGGTCCTTCGGAATATTTGTTGCCTTGAAGATATATAGTCCCTTGAAATGATGTTTGCTTTTAAATATTGATCCCTTAAAATATTCGTCGGCTCTAAATTGTGCCCCTTTGAAATAATGGTTCCTTGAAATGTTGTTTACCTTGAATTTTGATCCCTTGAAATGTTGGTTGCCTTGAAAAACAACTCACTAAGATATTTATTTGTAAATATAGGTTGCCTTGAGATGATGGTCCCTCAAAATATTGATTGTCTTGATAAGTCCCTAAAAAATATTTGTTGCCTCGAGATATTGGTTTCTATTATATTGGTCTTTTGAAATTTTGGTTGCTTCAGTGTAAGTCCCTCAAAATATTGGTCCCTCGAAATAATAGTCTCTTGAAATCTTGATTGTCTTGGGGTTTTGGTCCCCCGACGTACTAGTCCCTTGAAATATTTGTTGCCTCTAAATAGTGACCTATTGAAGTATTGGTCCCTTTAAGTTGTTGGTTTCCTTGAAATATTTGTCCCTCAAAATATTGGTTGATTCGAGATACCTGTCCATTGAGATGTTGGCCTAGAGGTTGCCTTGTATAAGTCGCTAAAAAACAATGGTTCCCTCGAGATGTTGGTTTCTAAATATTGGCTTTTGAAATATAGGTACACTCGATGCAAGTCCCTCGAAATGTCGGTCCCTAAAAAAATTGGTCCTTTAAAATATTGGTTGCCTTTGAACTTGTTGAAATCTGCTCTTAGCTGGTTATTAACTTATGATTTCATATGCAGGCTGTTTCCCCTTACTGAAACTTCATTGTTTAGAAGTGAAGGGCAAAGATCAGGAAATGTTTTCGTAACCTCAAGTCCTGATCACTCGATTCGATTGTGGTGGAAGGTATGGGCTAAAACAATATTATTTACATTTTTTAGCATTTTTTTTTTTCAACAATATTATTTGTGCCCTCAGTGGTTTCTCTTGCAGTCAGAAGAAGTAGATAATCTTTACATTTTTTAGCATTTTGTTTTTCGCAGTCCATATTTTATTCGGTCAAATTCGAAAATCTATTGGCAATTTTCATGAAATTATTAATTTGGAGCACACATCATTATTCTTTAATTGTTTTATTCTTTAATTTGGAGAAAAAAAAAGTGTCAGATTTAATTTCACAAAATAATTATAATTCCATGTTAAATTACAATTACAAACAAATAATATATAGTAATATTTCTTAATTTACTATTCATTTGAATATATTAACTTTTTCTATCTAAAATATAATATATATTTAAAATTTATTTCTAACATATTTATATGAATAATAAATCGGTGTTGAAACGAGTGTCTTCTATTTTGTACAATTAAATTAAGATTAAATTACCATTTTAGTCCATGAGCATGAAGTTAGTGACTTTTTGATCTCTGAACTTTCAAAGTCTACGACTTTTAATTTTATGTCGAATAAAATCCCTAAATTTTCAGTTGTGTCTAATAGGTTCTTAACAACTTCAAAAAATTTAAAAAACCATTGATCTATTAGATTTCAATTTTGTGTCCAATAGATTTGTGAATTTTAAAAACTTTAAAAGTGTAGGGACTAAATTTGTATTTTTAAAAGTTTAGAGACCAAATAGACACAAATCTCAAAGTTGAGGGACTAAATTATAATTTAACCTTAAATTAAAACTATGATTTCTCACATGTTTCTTTACTAGTATATATATATTCAACATACATTATTTTACCATTTACTATGAGTTGTATACATTTAACAAACATGTGTTATTATAAAATAACTACTAGAGAGTTTTGTAGTTATTCACTGCTACTTATTTTTAATACTTGGAGCCTTTTTTTCAGTTTGGTTTTTTGGTTTGGATCCTTCTGATTTGGGCTGTTTTTTTTCTTCTTTGGTATGCTCTTGGTATAAAATAGAAGTATGATTTTTCATTAAAGAAAAAAAAAAAGAGAATCCTATCAAGTGATAAATTTGAGGTGTTATAGATGCATCTTTCAAAATAGTACTAATCTATGTTTTCTGGATTGTGAATACAGAATGATGCAGAGATTTCTGGTTGTTTAAAAAAAGGGTTTTGCATGATTAAGGATATTTAACCATCGCATTATAGACACCTAAAAAGTCAGACCTAATGCTTTTATAGTTCTAGTTGGGTTTAATTAATTCCGTTCTTTCTTTTTGACTATTATTGAGATGGAAATAGGTGAGAGTTTGGGATGTTAATGCTATCCGTTCGTCATGTTGCGTTGGATTAACTTCTCTTCCTGCTGCTCCTGTAAACATTTAAGTGCCATGAATCACTTCTCTATGTTGCTACGAGTTCCTCCGTTGTTGCAATTGATTTAAGGACTATTCAGAAAGTTCTAACTGCTGCAACCTATCAACCGTCTCTATACTCATTCGAGATGATTCCCGCTAAATCCTTAATATGCAATGGTGGCAGCGGCAGGTATGATTCAGTTCATTGATCACGAGATGCCACATTTCTCTACTTTAGAATTCACCAATTTATAGCCTATTCGGTGTTACTATGAAATATATATATGCCATATTTCTCTATTCGGTGTTACTGCTAGAGCTGTTCTGTCTTACTAACACTCTTATTAATGACAATAAGATACGAAGAGTTAACAATAGGATGGCATTACATTGTTTATTGCTTTGGAATTAGTAGAGGAGATAGCAGTATAGTAAATTTTATACTATACTGATGAGTTGTCGATCAGTGATTGTTTCTAACATTTGCAATCTTTTACCAAATCCTGCCACTCTAAACAATCAATTATTCACTAACATTTTTCCATTGATTCTTTCCAACCTCTAACGTTTGTATGTACTTTGCTGGAAATGTCACCTGTCATTGATGGAAATGATCCAGTTACTGGTCACATAATATCCACGACTATCGGAGGCAAGAATGGAGAACCCAAACAGGTTAACATTCACGTCAACCCCTTTCCTCTTACACTTTATTTTTCCCATGTTTATTCAAAAACTTGGAGATTTCATGTTGTTGGCCAACAATATGTTTCTGCACAAAATTCTGATACTTCTGCTGCTTTTTCTTGGTCATGTAGACCATAAGTTACATGGCAGCATGCGTTGTTGGGACTGGATCATGTGGTATTGTTTTCAAGGTATTCTACATGTGGTATTGTTTTCAAGGTATTCTACATGTTATTCTTCTAGCAGTTTGATTCTTTTGACATTGTCTCCATCATGTAATATATGATGCATACATGTACACTTTCTCAGGCCAAATGCTTTGAAACTGGTGAAAACGTGGCTATAAAGAAGGTTTTACAGGACAAAAGATATAAGATGCCAACTCTGATTGATGTTATTACCGCCGCTGCTTTCATAGTAACTTTCCTATGCCGTTGTACCTTCCTGTATTAAGGTAAGTGAGGGAGGGCTGCCAGCTATCTACTTGTGCATTTTACTGCGGGAGCTGTTAATGCGAGAGTTGTTCTGTCTTACTAAGACTTTGGAGTAGGCCATTCTTATTAATGACAAGAATTAACAATAGGATGGCATTCATGGTTTATTTCTTTGGAAATAGTAGAGGAGATAGTAGTATAGTAAATTTTAAATTGCATTGCTATTTGAATTACTGCCAACTCGAAGAAGCTAGAGATTTTCCGGTAGATTATATTAAAACATTTGACCCTAATGACTTTATTTGTCTAGTTAAAACGAACTTTACTTTATTTATTTTAGTTGCTAACTTGAACTTTTGTTCTTTGTTTTCTTTAGTGTGTACTAGCTGCCAATATGATCTCCTAGCTGAACTCAATTTGCGATGCAATTTGCTGACTCAAATTTCTTCAGATGCTCAGCTCAAATCTGTATCAGGTAAGCTTTTACTACTTTTCTTACGATTTTCCAACATTTCTAATGTCTCTATTGTTATGCAACTTTTCTACTCTATTTATATGTGGATTGTTTGCTCATTTTCTACTCTCCATTTGGCTAACTGGACAAACTTTGGTTGAGTTCTGTTTAGTCTAGTTTTTATGCTCAATTCCATTGTAAAAAACTATAGAAAGTATCCAAGTTCAAAGTACTTAATAAAGTTGTGTTAAAAATCATGGATATTTGGAACTGAAAACCCCAGAACCAGTAATACATTCATGGTTATTTTACATCAATTCTAATAGAATCTGTTGAAGATGCAAGGCCACTACTGTCATAAATTCATGGAATTTGATGTAGAAGCTCTTGTTTCTCCAAAGATTTGTCCATCAAAGTATTGGTTGCCTCCAGATGTTGGTCTCTAAAGAAATTGATCACTCAAAATATTGGTTGTCTTGATACAAGTCCCTAAATGTTTTTGGTTGCCTTGAGATGTTGTGGTCTCTAAATATATTGGTTGCTTTGAGATTTTGATCCCTCGAAATATGGTTGTCTCAAAATAGTGGTTCCTTGAACGAGTGGTTGCCTTAAGATAATTGGTACGTTTGGAGATAGCCTTTAAATATTCGTTGCCTCGAAATATTAGATGCTTGATAATTGTGGTCCTTCAAAGAGTGTTTGCTTCGAAATATTGATCCCTTTGAAATATTTGTTGCCTCTAAATAGTGCCATTTGAAATAGTGGTTTTGAAATACTTTCTACCTCAAGGATATTAGTCCCTCCAAATAGTGGCCCATTAAACATGTTGGTTAACTTGAAATTTTGATCCCTCAGAATGATTGCTACCTCGAAATAACGCCTTAAAATATTTGTCTCTCGAAATATTGGTTGCCTTGAGATATTTGTCCATGAAAATATTGGTTGCCTCAAGATGTTGGCCCCTAGAGTAATTTGTCGATCGAAATATTTGTTGTCTTGATATAAGTCCCTAAAAAATATAGGTTGCCTTGAAATGTTGGTCTCTAAATATATTGGTCTTTTGAAAAATTTGTTGCCTCAATGTAAGTCTCTCGAAACATTGATCCCTCGGAATATTTGTTACCTCGAAATATTGGTCTCTCGAAATTTTGTTCCCGCAAAATATGGTCTCTCGAGATTATGGTTGCTTGATATTTTAGTCCCTCGAAATATTGTGTCTCAAAATACTGGTCGGTTGAAATATAGTGGGTGCCTTGAGATTTTAGTCCCGCGTAATATTGTCTCTCGAAATAGTGGTTGCCTTAAGATAATTATATTAGTTCCTAGAAAATATTGGAGATGTTGGTCTCTAAATATATTTGGAAATATTTGTTGCCTCGATTTAAGTCCCTCAAAATATTGTTGCTTCAAAATATTGGTCTCTTAAAATGTTGTGGTCCCTCGAAATATTGGTTGCCTTGATAGTCCCTCGAAATATTGGTTGCCTTGATGCAAGTCTCTCGAAATTTTGGTTTCTCAAAATTTTGGTCCCGAAATAATGGTGTCTCGAGTTAATTGTTGCCTTAGATTTTAGACCCTCAAAAAGTGGTTGCCTTTGATTTTAGTCCCTCAAAGAATGGTTGCCTTTGTGTTTGTCTTGAAAGAATGGTTGCCTTGAGGTAATGACTTGAGTTAATGATATAAGTTAAATTGGCTTAATAAGAATGTGTTACGTTTATGTTTCTGCTTTACGAATATGATATTTTCTGGGTATTTCTAATAATATCAAGTGTTATTCCTATTTTGGCATTTCTAATTTCAACATTTTTGTTACCCGACCAACCATCAGGAGAAGCAAATACAACGGGCACACTAATCAGTAGTCCATACGTAAAATCATAATTATTGATACGGGCCTTAAAAAAATAAATTTGAACAAAAAATTTATAAATAGAATTCAAGTTCTGGATAAGGGATCCCCTACTCTAACTCAAGATGTACTGGAAAAAAGGACTCAATTATGTAATGATAAAGTTAAATTGGCTTAATAAGAATGTGTTAAACAACATTGATATTTGCAACAAAAACCACAATTCCATTAACTTTAAGGGATATTATACTTAAATTCTAATAGAATGTTTTGATGATGCAAGACCTTATAAATTCATGGAATTTAATGGAGAAGCTCTTTTTCTTCCAAGATTTTATTTAGTCCCCTCAAAATATTGGTTGCCCTTAGATATTTTCCCATCAAAATATTAGTTGCTTCGAGATATTGACTACCTCAATGGAGCTCTCTTTTGTAATTATTCCTCGAACGTTATTTTACCAAGATTGGAGCTCCTTTATATAGCGTGTTTCCTTGTTTTTTTTTTCATGCTCTTGTATTCTTTCATTTATTCTCAATGAAAGCTCGGTACCTTTTAAAAAAAAAGATATTGGTCGCTCGAAAATTTGTTTAACTTGATCAGTCCCTAAAACGGTTTGTTACCTTGAGATGTTGGTCTCTAAATATATTGGTTGCCTCGATGTTAGTCCCTCAAAATATTGGTCCCTCGGAATATTGTTATCTCGAAATGGTTGTCCCTCGAAATAATGGTCCTTTGAAATATTGGTTACTTTGAGATTTTGGCCCCTCAGAATATTGCTACTTCGAAATATTGGCCCCTCGAAATATTGGTCCCTCGAAATAATAGTCTCTCGAGTTAATGGTTCCCTTGAGATTTTAGTCCCCCGAATTATTGTTTCTCTCATAATAGTGGTCGGTTGAAATAATGGTTGCCTTGAGATAATGATACAAGTCCCTTAAAATATTGGTTGTCTCGAGATGTTGGCCCCTAAAGATATTGGTTGGCTTGAGATTATGGTCTCTAAATATATTGGTCTTTTAAATTTTTTGGTTGCCTTGAGATGTTAAGTTTATTGGTTTCCTCGTTGTTAGTCCCTCGAAATATTGTTATCTCGAAATATTGGTCCTTCACAATGGTTGGTTCTCGAATGAATGGTCCCTCGAAATAATGGTTCCCTTGAGATTTTAGTGCCTTAAATTATTGTTTGTCTCAAAATGTTGGTCCTCGAAATAATGGTCCCTTGAAATATTGGTTGTCGACATTTTGATCCCTCGAAATATTGGTTGCCTCGTTTGTAAGTCTCTCAAAATATTGGTCCCTGAGAAGATTGTTACCTCGAAATTTTGGTCTCTCAAAATGTTTGTTCCCTTAAATTAATGGTCTCTCGAGTTAGTGATTGCCTTGAGATTTTAGTCCGTTATATTGTTTGTCTCGAAATAGTGGTTGCCTTGAGATAATGATATAAGTTAAAAGTGCTTAATAAGGTTGTGTTAAAAATCATTCATATTTTTAACAAAAACCTTAGAACCAGTAACAATCATGTAGATTGTGTTGAAGATGCAAGACCACTATTGTTATAAATTTAACAAAAACCTTAGAACCAGTAACAATCATGTAGATTGTGTTGAAGATGCAAGACCACTATTGTTATAAATTCATGGAATTTGATGGATAAGTTTTTTTTCTGTTCCAAGATTTAATATAGTCCCCTCAATATATTGGTCGCCTTGAGATATATGTCCATCAAAATATTGGTTAGCTCGGGATATTGGTCCCTTGAAATATTTGTTCCCTCTAAATAGCGCCTCATGAAATAGGGGTATATTGCTTTACTCAAGATACTGGTGTTGGAAAATAAATTTTTGGGAGATTGGAGGCTAAATTTAAAAGATAGTTGGAGGAAGAAGCTACTTGTATTATTGATCACTTGACTTGAAAACTTGATACAAACTTTGAGATTTCACTCCTATTTATACTAGTGAAAACTCCTAAACTTATGGCTAAGAATTTGCCACACATCAGTTTCTAGAATATTCTTTACAAATACATTTTTCCTAACACATTCTAGAGAATTCTACATCTTATCCTATGATATCTTCTAAAAGATATTCCTCTCATATTCTAGAGAATTCTTCTAAATTCTCTAAAACTTCTTATAAACTAGATTTCTCTAGAATATTCTAGCTTCTTACAATGTTTCTAGAAATTGGGCTTTTATTTATACTAGGCCCAAATACTAATTACCCGAAATCAAGTTTATATTTCAACAACTGGTCCCTCAAAATATTGTCTTTCTGTCAATAATGGCCCATTGAACTATTGGTTGGGGCCTTAAAATAACCGATTCTTGAAATATTTGTCCGTCAAAATATTGGTCACCTTGAGATACTTGTCCATCGAATATTGGTTGCTTCGAGATGTTAGTCCCTAACGATATTGTTCTCTTGAAATAGTTGTTGCCTCAGGATGTTGGTCTCTAAAATATATCGGTCTTTTGAAAATTTGGTTACCTTCTTGTAAGTCCCTCTAAATAATGGTCCCTTGAACTATTGGTTCTCAGAATAGTCGTCCGTTGAAATAGTGGTTGTCTTTAGATATTAATTATTTTTCAATATTAGTATATTGCCTGAAAATGTTTGTTGCGTTGAAATATTAATATTGGTCCTTCAGAATATTTGTTGCCTTGAAAATATATAGTCCCTTGAAATGATGTTTGCTTTTAAATATTGATCCCTTACAATATTCGTCGGTTCTAAATTGTGCCCCTTTGAAATAATGGTTCCTTGAAATGTTGTTTACCTTGAATTTTGATCCCTCGAAATGTTGGTTGCCTTGAAATAACAACTCACTAAGATATTTATTTGTCTCTCGACTTGAGACGATGGTCCCTTAAAATGTTAATTGTCTTGATAAGTCCCTAAAAAATATTGGTTTCCTCGAGATATTGGTCTTTTGAAATTTTGGTTGCTTTAGTTTAAGTCCCTCAAAATATTGGTCCCTCGAAATAATAGTCTCTTGAAATCTTGATTGTCTTGGGGGTTTTGGTCCTCCGATATACCAGTCCCTTGAAATATTAGTTGCCTCTAAATAGTGACCTATTGAAGTATTGGTCCCTTAAGTTATTGGGTTCCTTGAAATATTCGTCCCTCAAAATATTGGTTGATTCGAGATACTTGTCCGTTGAGATATGGGTTGCCTTGAGATGTGGGCCTAGAGATATTGGTTGCCTTGTATAAGTCGCTGAAAAACAATGGTTCCCTCGAGATGTTGGTTTCTAAATATTGGTCTTTTGAAATATAGTACACTCGATGTAAGTTTGTCCCTAAAAAATTGGTCTTTTGAAATATTGGTTGCCTTTGAACTTGTTCAAATGTGCTCTTAGCTGGTTATTAACATATGATTTCATATGCAGGCTGTTTCCCCTTAGTGAAACTTCATTGTTTAGAAGTGAAGGGCAAAGATCAGGAAATGTTTTGGTAACCTCAAGTTCTGATCACTCGATTCGATTGTGGTGGAAGGTATGGGCTATAACAATATTATTTTCTTGTACGACAGAAATCATGAGCTCAATGGTTTCTCTTGCAGTCAGAAGAAGTAGATAATCTTTACATTTTTTAGCATTTTGTTTTTCCCAGTCCATATTTTATTGGGTCAAATTCGAGAATCTATTGGCAATTTTCATGAAATTATCAATTTGGATCCCACATCATTATTCTTTAATTGTTTTATTGTTTTTTAAGGTTTATATGCTTTTAAGCTTATGAGAAATAGTGGTGCGTTAAATTAGTGGTTGTCTTGAGATAATTATATAAGTCTCTTGAAAATATTGGTTGCCTCGAGATGTTAGTGCCTAGAGATAATGGTTGGCTTGAGATTATGGTCTCTAAATATATTGGTCTTTTCAAAAGATTAATCGTCTCTAAATATATTGGTCTTTTAAATTTTTTGGTTGACTTGAGATGTTAGTCTCTAAATATATTGGTTTCCTCGTTGTAAGTCCTTCGGAATATTGTTCTCAAAATTGGTCCTTCAAAATGGTTGGTTCTCGAATGAATGGTCCCTCGAAATAATGGTTCCCTTGAGATTTTTGTGCCTCAAATTTTTGTTTGTCTAAAAAATAATGGTCCCTTGAAATATTGGTTGCCCTTAGACATTTTCCCATCCAAATATTAGTTGCCTCGAGATTTTGACTACCTCAATGGCGCTCTCTTTTGTAATTATTCCTCGAACATTATTTTTTACCAAGATTGGAGCTCCTTTTTATAGCATGGTTTCCTTCTTGTTTTTTTTTTTTTTTTTTTTTTTGCATGCTCTTGGCCCGTCGAAATGTTGGTCCCTTGAAATAATGGTCTCTCGAGTTAATGGTTCCCTTGAGATTTTAGTCCCCTGAATTATTGTTTGTCCCATAAGAGTGGTCGGTTGAAATAATGGTTGGCTTGAGATAATGAAAATATTGGCTGTCTCAAGATGTTGGCCTCTAAAGATATTGGTTGCTTGAAATATTGGTTGCCTTTAGTTATTGGTCTTTAAATATATTTGTCTTTTGAAATATTTGTTTCCTCGATTTAAGTCCCTTGAAATATTGGTTGCCTTGACATTTTGGTCCCTCAAAATATTGGTTGCCTTGACATTTTGGTCCCTCAAAATATTGGTTGCCTCGATGTAAGTCTCTCGAAATATTTGTCCCTCAGAATATTGCTACCTTGAAATGTTGGTCCCTCGAAATAACGGTCTCTCGAATTAATGGCCCGTTGAAATAGTGGTTGCCTTGAGATAATAATATAAGTTAAAAGTGCTAGGGTTGTGTTCAAAATTAATGATATTTGCAATAAGAACCATAGAACCAATATCATTCATGGATATTTTACTTAAATTCTAAAGAACGTTGATGGCTTTCGAGATTTAATATAGTCCCCTTAAAGTATTGGTCGCTTTGAGATATTTGTCCATCGAAATATTGGTTGCCTCGAGCTATTGGTCTCTAGAGATATTGGTCGCTTGAAATATTGGTTTGGTTGCCTTTAGTTATTGGTCTTTAAATATATTTGTCTTTTGAAATATTTGTTGCCTCGATTTAAGTCCCTTGAAATATTGGTTGCCTTGACATTTTGGTCCCTCAAAATATTGGTTGCCTCGATGTAACTCTCTCGAAATATTTTCCCCTCGGGATATTGTTACCTCGAAATGTTGGTCCCTCGAAATAACGGTCTCTCGAGTTAGTGGCTCGTTGAAATTGTGGTTGCCTTGAGATAATAATATAAGTTAAAAGTGCATAGGGTTGTGTTCAAAATTATTGATATTTGCAATAAAAACCATAGAACCAATATCATTCATGGATATTTTACTTAAATTCTAAAGAACGTTGATGGAGAAGCTCTTTTTTCTTTCGAGATTTAATATAGTCCCCTTAAAATATTGGTTGCTTTGAGATATTTGTCCATCGAAATATTGGTTTCCTCGAGCTATCGGTCTCTAGAGATATTGGTCGCTCGAAATATTGTTTATCTTGATATAACTCTCTAAATATATTGGTATTTTAATATATTTGTTGCCTCGATTTAAGTCCCTCGAAACATTGGTCCCTTGTAATGTTGGCCCGTCAAAATAAAGGGCCATTGAAATATTGGTTGCCTTGATATTTTGGTCCCTCGATGTAAGTCTCGAAATATTGGTCCTCCAAATATTATTACCTAAAAAAATATTGGTTTCTCGAGTTAATATGGTTGCCTTGTGATTTTAATCCCCAAAAGTCCTGTTTCTCTCGAAAGGGTGGTCCAATCAAATAGTGGTTGCCTTGAGATGATAATGGTCCTTTGAAATATTGGTTGTTTTAAGATTTTGGTCCCTCGAAATATTGTTACTTCAAAATATTTGTCTCTTGAAATGTTTGTCCCTCAAAATAATGTTCTCTCGGATTTTAGTCCCTCGAATTATTGTTTGTCTCAAAATAGTGGTCGGTTGAAATAGTTGTTGCCTTCATATAATGATATGTCCTTAGAAAATATTGGTTGTCTCGAGATGTTGGTGCCTAGAGATATTGGTTGACTAGAGATGTGGTCTCTAAATATTTTTGTCTTCTGAAATATTTGTTGCCTAGATTTAAGTCCCTTGAAGTATCGGTCTCTGAAAAATGTTGGTCCCTTGAAATATTGGTTGCCTTGAGATTTTGGTCCCTCGAAATATTGGTTGCCTCTCTTAAAGTATTGGTCCCTCAGAAGATTTTTACCTCTAAATTTTAGCGAGTCGAATGTATGGTTGCTTTGAGATTTTAGTCCCTTGAAATATTGTGTCTCGAAATAGTGGTTGCCTTGAGATAATGATATAAGTTAAAAGTGCTTAATAAGGCTATGCTAAAAATCATTGATATTTTCAACGAAAAACACAGAACCAGTAACATCATGTAGATTTTGTTGAAGATGCAAGACTATTGTTCTAAATTCTTGGAATTTGATGGAGAAACCCTTTTTTCTTTCAAGATTTAAAATAGTCCCTTCAAAATCTTGGTTGCCTCGAGATATTGGTCGCTCAAAATATTGTTTCTCATGATATAAGTACCTACAAAAATTTGGTTGCCTTAGAGATGTAAGTCCCTCAAAATATTGGTCCCTCATAATATTGTTACCTAGAAATATTGGTCCTGCGAAATGCTTGTCCCCGAGCAAGAAGCGGTCTCGAGCGGTAAGCGGTTGAGCAGGCTTGTGCCTCGAATTAATTGCTCCTTGAAATATTTGTTGTTTTAAGATTTTGGTCTCTCAAAATATTGGTCCCTCGGAATATTGTACTTCTAAAGATTGGTCTGTCGAAATGTTTGTCCCTTTAAATAATGGTGTCTCAAGATCATGGTTCCCTTGAGATTTTAGTCCCTCAAATTATGTTTGTCTTGAAATAGTGGTTCATTGAAATAGTGGTGGCCTTGAGATAATTATATAAGTCCATAGATAATATTGGTTGCCTAGAGATATTGGTTAGCTTGCGATTCTGGTCTCTAAATAAATTGGTCTTTTGAAATACTTGTTGCTATGATTTAAGTCCCTCGAATATTGTTACCTCAAAATATCGATCCTTCAGAATGTTGGTCCCTCGAAATAATGGACCTTTGAAATATTGGTCTTTCAGCAGCTTTTTTCCTCTAAACTTTGGTCACTCGAAATGTTTGGTCCCTTTAAATAATGGGCCTCGAGTTAATGGTTGTTTGAGATTTTAGTGTCTCGAAATAGTGGTTGTGTGGAGAGATATTTATATAAGTTAAAAGTTCTGAATAAAGTTGTGTTCAAAGTCATTGATATTCTTAACAAAAACTAGAGAACCTGTAACGTTGCTTTGAGATTTTGGTCCTTCAAAATATTGGTCCGTCGACATGGTTGATCTTGTAAATACTTGTCCCTCAAAATATTTGCTCCTTCGAAATATTGTTACTTTTAAATGTCGGTCCTCAAAATAATGGTTCCCTTGAGATTTTAGTCTCCCGAATTATTGTTTGTCTCATAACAGTGGTCGGTTGAAATAATGTATGCCTTGAGATAATGGTATAAGTCCTTTAAAATATTGGTTGCTTGAAATATTGGTTGCCTTTAGATGTTGGTCTCTAAATACATTGGTATTTTTAAATACCTGTTGCCTTGATTTAAGTCCCTCGTATTGTTGGTCCATCGAAATAAAGGTCCCTTGAAATATTGGTTGCCTTGCCATTTTGGTCCTCGAAATATCGGTTGCCTCGATGTATGTCTCTCAAAATATTGGTCCCTCGGAATATTATTACCTAAAAATATTGGTCTCTCGAGTTAATGGTTGTCTTGAAATTTTAATCCCCAAGAATATTGTTTGTCTCGAAATGGTGGCTCAATCAAATAGTGGTTGCCTTGAGATGATGATATAAGTTAAAATTTCTTAATAAAGTTGTGTTATAAATCAGATACGATTTTAATGGGCAAGGAATCGAAGTGAGGACCTAAGGAAGTACAAACACCTTTTTTTTTTCTTTTTCTTTGATTTATTTTCTTGCTCAATATTTCAAGGATGAAAGAATTTCGCCGATGTCAGGATGGTGGTTAATTTTTATATTAAGTTTATTATCTTTACATTTATTTTGTATAGTCATAACCCAATTGCTTGCCTAGCCCAACTGGTTGAAATTGGTGTTATGTTCATTAAAATTAAGAATGCTCTGGTTCGATTCCTTGCCAGTCCACAACTCCATCTCCCCTCTTTTCTTCAAACTTTTTCTTGTTTTTTTATTTTTTTATATCCCTCTTTTCTTTCACCATTTCTTTGTATTAATTTTATTTTATATAATTGTTTGTAATTTTATTTTTATTTATTAGGGAATTAACTAATTTTATGTTATCTTTTTACATAAACACATTATATTTTGTTGAGTTTGTATTGCATATTTAATATATAAAATAAACATTTTGTGAATATTATGATATACATTTTATTTTACTATATAATATATAATATAGTAAATAAATTGTCTTCATTTTTTTAAAAAACTAACACAATATCTATGAATTTAACTTTTGTGTCTCGATCATTTTTCAACTATGATTTTTTTTTATTATATTTAGAATACACTTTTTTTTTTAATATTAAGGCTTTTAATTTATTTTTTAAGATAGAATGATTTTTTTTTCAAAAGTATTTTAATTAATGCGAGATTGAACTATAATCTAATAGTCAATGACACAACCTTATGCTAGTTGAACTATGTTCGATTTATTATCAAATCAATTATATTATTATTATTAAAAAAAAAAAAAAATTCATTGAAATATGAATCATGTACTTATTTGATAGTTTAATTGATTTCACACCATTGTTGTTTTGATGTATTGAAAACTGTAAAATGTTCTAAAATTTTGAGATATTATATTGGGGCAGAAATCAGCTGGTGGAGTTTTGCTGCCCAAATCAGATGTGTTCAAAAACCGAACTTAACCAACCTAAACCGGGCTGAATTGACTCTCTTACTTTAGTTAGTCTATCAAATGAACGATCATATATGATATTTAAAAAATATTTAATATAAAGTTTTATTATATTAATGTCGGGTGGGTCTCAAATTGTTTATTTCAGCATATCACAATCTTCTGTTGTGGAGTTTTATCATTTTTTCTTCATATATACTTCATTTATATATTATAATTCAAGTAGGCAATGCGCTCCATTGATGCACCATGTTTTATTGTTTCATTCTAAGTTATATTTAATAATACCGGGTATATATTAGACAAATTTACAATTTTTTATAAAAATAATGTATATAACTAATGTGCTAGGCAATAAATATGCAATTACTAGCCCCTATTGATAGTTATATTTAAGTTATATATCTTTAACAACAATCATATCAACCCACATGTTGATTTACTAGCCCCTATTGTGTAAGGTAAGTCCCGACAAAAATAAATGGATATATGTGTGCAATAAAATGCAGAATTAGTAGATTTACATGATTATTGTTAGTTAAATAAATAAAGGAATTAAAGTCTTCAGCTAACTTGTTACAATAAAATTTTCAATCTTGGATAATGTTTTTGATTGCCCCTCTCATAGTTTTTTATAATAAAAAAAAACTTTATTGTACGCAATTCACAATTGTAACCCAAAGGTTCGACATAATTGTAAAAAAGAAAATTAACTGCATGTTGATATGAGATTTTTCAATGGAAATGTAGGTGCAAAGATGTATTTGTTGCAACTGTATCAAATGCATCTTTGATAATGTAGGTGCAAAAATGTAGGTTTATGTCATGTGCATATCGAAATTGTTCTTATGGAAGTAAAATGTTAGATCTTTGGTTTCTCAGATGCTAAGGGACCTTCATTACAATCTCTAGCTCAAATTGAACCAAATGATTTTTTTTAAGATAAGCACTTAGCTTTGCCGGGAATGGTTTGATAGCGTCAAGATCAAATCTTCTTGGTGGTGTTTTCTTTTTCCTTTATTTGTACACTACTTTTATAATGAATGATATTTCTATAAGTTAGCTTTGATCTCTCCTTCATAGGTTGTCTTTGTTTGGCTTTGGATTTTTCGGAGTTTATAATGTTATTTTAGAAGAAGATTTGGTTTTTATACCTAAAACCCTAAACCCATGAGGTATAAAGTTCTTTAAAAGGGGGTTGGTTTTCAAATTACCCGACGAGGAGTTTGAAGGTTCAAATAAAGTTTTTAACAATGCCACTAGTGGCTTAAAGCCATGAACCTCGAAATGGAGTCGATGAACTTCAATTCAGTCTGGGAACTTGTAGACCAATCAGATGGTGAAAGACCTATCAGTTGCAAGTGGATCTACAAGAGGAAACAAAACCAAGCTGATAAGGTGCAAACCTTTAAGGCTCGACATGTGGCAAAAGGTTATACCTAGAGGGAAGGGGTGGGCTATGAAGAAACGTTTTCCCCTGTTGCCATGCTTAAGTCAATTTCCATTGCCACGTTTTATGAGTATGAAATTTGGAAAATGGACGTCAAGACAACCTTTCTAAATGGCAATCTTGAAGAGAGTATCTATATGCCTCAACCAGAGGGGTTCATAGTTCAGGGTCAAGAGCAAAAGATTTGCAAACTTAATCGATCCATTTATGGATTGAAGCAAACATCTAGATCCTGGAATATAAGGTTTGATACTGCGATCAAATCTTATGGCTTTGAACAAAATATTGACGAACCTTGTGTCTACAAGAAAATAGTCAATACTGTTGTAGCTTTCTTAGTCTTGTACGTAGTGTCGCAACGTTTTTGCGACGCGGAGCGGCCGACAACCTTCTGTTAAACAGGGGTTTTCACAAAAAATGGAGTCGCCACCAATCGTTTTAGGTGCGATTGGTCACCTTGAAAATACGGTCTACGAATTTTAAAAGACGAGGTTCGGGGGTCGGTTGAGTGTAGGGAAGGTGCTAGCACCCTACAACATCCCGTTTAAAAAACGGTAGCCAAAACATTTTATCCTAATTATCTAGCTAATTTCAAATGGTCCCTAACGAATAAAATAAACAATTAAAAAAATAAAACAATGTCCCAACTAATCATATCTAGCTTTAAAGAGAGTCGGAATTTGATTTGGTGAGCAAGATTGTTAATTTCGCCATTAACGCCTTAATCCCGATACCGAGATCATAGAACTTTAAAAATCATTTAATAAAATCATTTTGTTTCAAATTCAATTTGAAATCCGATTAAAACTTGAATTAAAATTAAAATATTTTGCTTTGAAAATAAACAATTTCGAAATGTAATTTAAACTTGATTTGAAATAAAAATCTTTTGTTTTGAAATCAAAATAAATCGAAATTCAATTTTGAAAACTCAATTTTTAAATCAAAGGAAAACCTCTTTTTTAAAAAGAAGGGCGTTCTTGTAATTAGCGCATAATGGCTGTAATAATGAATCCTCAAAAATAGGGAAACCCTATTTATCCCGGGATTCCAATTAAAGTTAAAATACCCTCGAGATGAGAGGAACAATCCTTCATCTCTCCCGGGGTTACAAAATAAAACTAAAATACCCTCGAGATGAGAGGAACAATCCTTCATCTCTCTCGGGGTTACAATTTAAAATTAAAACATGCGCATAAAATATGAACGAAGACAACAAAAATAAGAGAAACGACAGATAAATCATTGAGTAAACTACGTGAGTAAACCTGAAAACAAACTTGAAAATTAAAAAGAACTAAAATGAAGAATAAGAAAAACAACAGGCATATGCAATATATTCCAACGTATATAAACCAAACATGCATACATATATCAAATAGGCCTGGGTATATATGCATATATCCCAGGTATATATGAACACACAACAATGAGGCGGAATTGCAAATAACACAAAATTAAGGGGCATTTTCGTAAATAACTTTAAATCTAGATTTTGACCTTCCTCACGCAATGTAGCTACCAGAAGTCTGCCGCCGCTCACGGTTCAAGCTCCGCCGCCGCTGGTCTGAAGGATCAAGGATCGCCGCCGCTGACTCGTCCGCCATCGGCTTCTTCTTCTTCTTCACGATGCTGCCACCGGAGTCCGCTGGAGTTGAAGCTCGAGTTCGCCGGAGTTTGAAATAGAGAAGATGAACGCCGCCATGAGTAGCTGGAAATCTGATCCGCCGGAGTTGAAGGAGGAAGATGAGGTTGGCTCCGCCGTCATGGGTTGAAGATGGAGCGTTGATCGCCGCTGCCTCTCGGAGCTTGAAGGTGAAGCTCCACCGTCTGGTTCAATCGGAGAAGGAGGGTCGCCTCCGCTCGTCCGGGTTCAGATCTATCTTCCCCTCGCCGTCGTCTGGTTCCTCCGCCGTCGGCTCGTGAGGTTCGAGCTTCGCCGCCGCTGATTCGAGCTGCGCCGTTCGCTGTCGTTCGAAGATGAGGAAGCTCCGCAGCTGGGAGCTCCGTCGTCTGGGCTCGAGGAGATGAGCTTCGTCGCTGTTGGGTATCGCCGTCGTTCGTGGAGGTTCGAGGGGGTGCTCCGTTCGAGGAAGAGGGTGGAGCTCACCGGTTCGTGAAGGTGAAGCTCGCCGCTTGGGTTGAGATGGAGCTTGGAGCTCCGCCGACGTCTGGGTTCGAAAACGAGGTAGGTCGTTGTTGCAAGCGCCGCCGTAGTCCGCCGCTGATGTCGCCGTCGTCTGGGCTCGAGGAAGAAGGAGAAGCGCGCCACCGTACGTCTGGAGAAGCTTGGAGACGAAGCTGCCGGATCTTGGAGCTCCGCCGTGCGTCTGGAGGAGCTTGGAGACGAAGCTGCCGGATCTTGGAGCTCCGCCGTGCGTCTGGAGGAGCTTGGAGACGAAGCCCGCCGTTCGGTTTGGAGAAGATGAGGATCACCGCCGCGTGCGGTGGCTTTCCGCCGTGGTCTTACCGGAGCTCCGCCGTCTTGGGTCTTGCCGGAGTTAGGTAGGGGAGGTAAGATGAGGGGAGAGGTTGAAGATGGTGAATAGTGCTTGGAGAGAGAAAATCATTTTTTTATTGATTTTTGGGGATCCTCACTTTTTTTGTCTCATTCTCCTCAATTTCCTCACTTTTTCCCTATCTATATATAGCCCTTCCTTAGGTCACCAATGGGCCTTAAACCCTAAACTAAGGACGCCCCAAACCGAAACCCTTTAAAACAAAATGCTAAATTGAAGTCCCGAGACACCAAAACTTGGAAACCCTAAATTAGAAACGCTAAATTGAAACCCTAAATTAGAAAACCCCAAATTGAAACCCCGAAATGGAAACCCTAAAAACGGAAACCTAAACGCCTAAACGACCAACCAACAAAAGCATTTTTTTAGTGACTTTCTTGAAAATCCCGAAAATAACACGAAAATGACGAAATTAAAGAAAAACTAAAAAATACTGAAAAATAAGCGAAAAAACATAAAATTATGTGAAAAATCCAAAATGACGATAAACAAGGCCGGACGAAATACGGTGTCAACAGCTTGCCCCCTTTTGTATATCCTTGAAGAATTGAAAGGGTAGACAAATGATAATGACAAAGTATTTGGACGGCCACAAATGTTTATCATCAACAACAACGTGGACCTGGGTTGAGCAGGCTTCGACCGCTACCGGGACTTACCCGCAGACATAGGGTTCGATTTAACCAACAAAAGTTTAAACGGACCTGGTTTTGCCAGGCTTCGACCAGCTATCGGGACGGAACCACAGACATAGGGTTCGATTTAACCAACAGGAATTTAAACGGACCTGGTTTTGCCAGGCTTCCACCAGCTATCGGGACGGAACCACAGACATAGGGTTCGATTTAACCAACAGAAATTTAAACGGGCCTGGTTTTGCCAGGCTTCGACCAGCTATCGGGACGGAACCACAGACATAGGGTTCGATTTAACCAACATAAATTTAAACGGACCTGGTTTTGCCAGGCTTCGACCAGCTATCGGGACGGAACCACAGACATAGGGTTCG